>OX276464.1:19847528-20453112 GCA_946251905.1 Cryptocephalus moraei | reverse complement strand
AAGTCATCGAAATATTCAGTGGCAAAACCTACAGAACTTTGTTAAAAGCTTGGATGAGAACGGTTTTACAACTATTGTGAAAGGCTTTGAAGTAACTGTGCAGAGGTATAGAGAAAAAATGAACAAGGCTACAAGAAAACGAAAAATGGAGACACAAAATTATTTCCCTTCTAAGAAACGTCCAGAAGTACCTAATACAGCAGAACATGAGTCGAACTTCCTTAAGTCGAATATTTCTGTAACGTGAATAAAAATTCGAGTCCCTTGAGTTTGGAAATTATAAAAAATATTTTTTTAACTCGATTTTTCTTATGTCCCTTCAGATTTAACTTATGGGAGTTTCACTGTAATTCAAAACCAATGAAAATCTTTTGTCATATCAGCTTTCATGTTATTTTTTTCAGCTCTAGGATTAGGAGAAAGGAAATCCAAACTTCATTGATGCTAGTTGAATATTTCATACCTAAGTTGAAAATAGCAATAGCATTAAGTAGATTTTGTTAATTTGATAGTCTTTTCATAATGTTAATAGATGTGTTACAGATATAGAGTAGATGTTAATAGATATAAAATAGATATTTCATAATGATAATATCAGTAGGAGCAGTGTGTAGAGGAGGACTAATTTTTTTACTGTATATAAATTAAGCTATACAAGAAATTTTATCTTTTTGGATATTGGATATATACCTATTATGTCAACAGGTATAAATTTATTGTAAGATAATATGGTTTTTATTTATCTCAGTGATTTTAAAATGTATTTGATGCTTTGATTTACTTTTTAATAAACCCCATTGTCAATTAACAGACTTTTATTTACATTAGTAAACACCTAATTATTAACGAATCCTTACTAATTAATTTCAAAATTCATAGTTTCCAATACAACTTTTTATCACAGTATACCTTATTTTTATACAAAGTGGCTCCTTTAGAGTTATTAGTAAATCCATAAATTATTCATTTTTTTGCTAATGTTTTCGTAAAAAGTGTCTACATTGCATATAAAATATGAACAGTTATAACTTCTTAGAAATCATTTAAAATGTACTCCTTACCGATTTTTCGTTTTTATGGCTAAAGATTTTTTAATGTATTAACAAAATTTTCAATAGTCGCATTGTGAACATTTCTCGAGTAGCCCGCCAAATGTTTGAATAGATACACGCCTACCAAAGTGAGATGACCAATCACAGCAACCGTCCCCTGTGCTTTTTACTGTAGTCTGCATATTGCATTGCTCAGTATTCGTGCTTAAGTAGCTTCGGTAAGTCGTGTTTCTTGTGATGTGATCGTAGTGCGCACGTGTGACTTTTGTTTTCGGCTCGTCGCGTTCGGTCCATGTGGCTCGGCTATGGTGATAACAGTGGCGGCCGTCAACTGTCTCGCGATGGGGTATGGTCTTATCAAGGGGGAGGAGCGCGGGGTGGTCGGCGTCGGAGCCACCCTCGTCACGGTGAGAGTCCCAATGATAAATACGTTTCACCCCCTATTTTTCACCCCATCAGAAGGGGAGATTTTTGGTTTTTCGGATCGTTCCGGACCCGTTCGGATCCGAAGCTGTGGGAGTTATGAACAGATATCTTGTGTTTGGTGTAACTGTGGCTATTCAGTTTTTGCAGTTCAGTCCATTCGTTCTCGTTGTACAGGTTTGCTCCAGCGAGCACTTCACGGACTGTTGCGAATCTGGCGATGAATTTTTTAATGCACATGTGCGAACAAAGTGTTCATCACCATAAACTGAGAATCAGTTTTGGAGTTCAAAATGCAAACAGAGAGTAATGACGTGATAAGTTCTTTTTCTCGCTTGAATGTCAATGGCAATATCATCCACTTTAACGTATCCAAAACTGAGCACTACCCCATAACTTCTATCATTCCAGCCTTATCTAGAATCTAAAATTTAAACCTTCTGGATTCGTCTCTCTCTAAGCTGAATGGCTTTGTTCTTCCTAATAACACAGATGACCACGTTCTTGCTCAGAACCAAGAACTGATTTTTTCAACGTCACGTTTGTTTACATTGCACCTTGTGGAGTATTTTTGGATAACTGTTTTGTTGGCTGTCACAATTCGTCAACGGCGGTCATGTTTGCTCCCCGTTTAAAAACGCCAGATCCTCCTATTATCGATACACTTATTGACAACTGTTTTGTTGGCTATCACAATTCGTCTTGCATACAATGTCTTAAGGAAAATGTTCAAAACGACCATATTTTGTCTCGCAAATTAACGTTATGATTTAAAATCACTTGTTCCCTTTTTGCCTCAAATACTCGCTTTGTATCTCAATTTAGGTCATTCGTTCTCGTTTTCGGCGGGCCAATTTAGGCTACATCAATTTAGTAAGATAAATGATTGTACCGGCCGCCCTGTCATTATTTCTTTCCCGCGATTAACAGTTTTGTTTTTTCGCTCGGACGACTTCCTTTCTTCATGTTCCTTTTTCAAGTTAGATAAGTCTCTGGTAGATCGGAATGAAGCATAAACTGCGCCGAGAACGTTTAGTTGAGAGTTTTAAGTTGTTAAGAACAGTTTTTCGACGTGGGTAATGTTCTTCGCAATCCACTTGGGACAGCTGAGAAACCGTTCATAGCCAGTGAGGCGTGTAAAGGGCGCCGTCGGTACATCTGTATGATTTGCGCCCCTTAGATAAGACATGCACACGTTTGTACCAAATTATGCCTGATTTTGCTTGTGTCTCAAGTGGCTTTGTAAAGACTATACGTAAATCTACATAATGAAGGATATGAAGTATGCGAAGTATGTGGGTTAGGAGAAATTTATTTGTATGTTTCCAAGTGACCTTAACCTTTAAGTTAGATAAGAAGGTTTGGTTTGTTTTTGAGCCATTTTAGTCGCAGAAAGCAATTAAGGAAACTTTGATTTATTTCACCGTAATAATACCTCGACTAGATTTCAAATATATTCTCGAAGACCTTAAGGAAGTCTTATGTTTCCGAGTCTCTTCTCGCAGCGTTGAACTTTCTTTCGATCCGAAGACGCACCTTCCGACTTTCTTCGTCTGCGACGCGGCCTCCGGGGCGGGAAAGTCGTCTCGCAAAAATCTCGCGTATAAACGACTCGGCAGGTGTTAGAGTTTGAAGACCTCGACGAGCTGAAGTTGGAACCAGTTTTCCGCTAGAGTCGATATCGGAAATTCTTGAAATGGTGTGCTAACGCCATTTCTATAAGTGGAATGAAGTGACGATGTGCCCATCGGACTACTTTTATGTTTCGTTACAAATGTTCTAAGAGGGTTTTCGAGAACATTTCAAAAAAGTGCGATTTAACCCAAAATATAACACCTATTAAACCTATTCATATATGGATTGAGCATTGCCTATATTTCTGTGTAGAGTGTCGTGTGCCAACATCTGGAGTAGTTCCTTGGACCAACCAGGGACGAATTCGACGTATTTCAATCCGAACTCGTCCTACTAATGTCCAGTAATGTAGTTAGACGGATTTTAAATTATATACCGTGATATCAAAAATTGCCATGGTCAAGGGTGCGTTTAAGAGACGATTCAGCCAAAAATAGAACAGTTTATGACACTTACTCATATATGAATTGTGCGTTGCCTATATTTTTGTATAGAATGTCGTGTGCTAACACCTGGAGTAGTTCCTTGGGCCAACCAGGGACGTATTCGACGTGTTGCACTCTAAACTCGTCCTACTAATATCGAGTAATGTAGTTAGACCACAGACCATTAATATAACTAGACCCGTTTGTTTACAAAATAATGTATTGACAAGATCTTAGCACATTCTAAGCGTTTTTTTGCGCTGTTGCATGAATGCAAATGAAGAATTCTCGCTTACGATTTGCTTATAAATCCAGCCTACTTCGCCTGCGGTTGGTCAGTTGTACGTAAATCTAAAATAATATAGACTTTCGTTATGAGAGGCAACGTGGCAACATCGCGTCATAGTCTGTCACACGCTAACCTAACCAAACCAAAACTAACCGGGAGTAATTTTGATAAAAATAGGAAACATTTAACAATGGTTAATAGGTGCAAGATATGCAACGTTTATAGCGATGCAGGGAAAGCCTCGGGATTGTCTTTTCATAGGTAAATAAAGAAATTTATTAATGAAATTTTTTGAGGTTATGTATCATCTCAGTGGCGTTCTATCAGTGTTATTATTTTAGGTTTCCAGCAGATCCAATTAAAAGAAATATTTGGATTTCTGTTTTGGAACTTAGCGAAAATCATAACATAACAAAATCGTCCTATACTTGCTCAAAACATTTCAGTAAAGATGATTTTGTGTCTAAAATAGGTCAACCGACAATGCTAGATATTTAAAGAGAGATGCTGTTTCATTGCCGATGCATCAAGTTTTTGAACCTAAAAGTACTACAAGGTAATTAATTTCTTCCATGTAACTGTGTTTAATAGAAATGTCAAATTTATGAATTTGTCAAAATTCGAAGCGAGACATTTTTTGAATTTAAATTTCAATCTTGTCAATGTAAATTTCAACAAAAATATTATACTGGTTACTGTGAGAAACAATTATTTCTTAAGATATGAGAAAAAATAGTAATTTTATTAACTATTATTAACCATTTTATTAAACACTAAACAACTTTGAGGAGTTATATCTCAGAAGCTAAGGAGCAAAATAGCAACTTATTATGAATAAAAAGAAGCGTCTTTCCGAGTACTTTCCTGCTATGTTTTCAGAATTTCATTTAACAAAAAATTCGCCGAGATAATCTATTTGTTTATAAGCAAAAAAAAACGACACCAACTTTAAACAATGACTGTATCCGTTCTAATAAATATTTTTTAATTCTGACAAAAGTACATGAAAGCTTGTTCCCTCTTATATATGACCGCTAGTTCTATTAAAATCGAATAGTAGAAAAAAAAATTAAACAATTTTGAAAATTTTCAATATTTTCCGATTTTTCTGGATTGCAAAATTATTGTGCAAACTCTAATAATCCGATCGAAACGAAATTTACTCGATTCTTTTATTATAACTTGAGGATTTTGTACCTGTGATATGGAAGTCCTAACTACATTTTAAAGTGCCTAAAATAATAAGTTAAAAAAACACTTTTTTGGGCCGATTTTTTGTTGTTTATTACTATTTGGCAAAACCGCTAATAAATTTTTGAATTTATAACCTATGCCATTTTATGTAAAAATAGATTCTGCAACTTTTTCCTCTCTTCAACTTTCTTCTAAGCTCAATAATTAAAAAGTTAGAAGCAAAAAAATTCGGGAAAAAACGCGTTTTTTAATTTCTTTTTAAATTGTTGCATTTTTAACAATATTCCCGACCGATGCGCTTTGGAGGATAAGTCAATCCTTATTCTAGACGTTATTCCCGAGGTATTCATGTAAAAACATTGCGGTTACCTCTTATGCCAATCTAAAGCAAATTTCTGACAGATGGGTCTTGGACTATACTTATTGTATGCATTATTACTGTCATGATGATTTTGATAATCTATGTCCTTCTTTATCATTTGTCACTTATTTCGCACCTTCGTTACCTAGCATGTAAAGGGCTTCATTGCCCGTTGATCTAAATAATAAATAAATTATTTTCTTAATTTGGTTTCCTTTTTGTCCCTTATTATTGATACGCCTATGGATAGCTCCTTTGTACGCTGTCAAAATTCGTCAAAGGCGGCCATATTTTCTTCCCCCTTTACACCGCGCCTGTCGGCTATGTTGGCATGTAAACAAAGATCAGTTTCTAATGGGAACACCGGGTCTAGTTATATTAATGGTCTGTGAGTTAGACGGATTTTAACTTATATACCGTGATATCAAAAATTGCCTTGGTCAAGGGTGGTCATTGGTGGTCAAGAGTGCGTTTCAGAGACTATTCAGCCTAAAATATAACAGTTTATTACATATGTGGATTGCGCATTGCCTATATTTCTGTATAGAGTGTCGTGTGCTAACACCTGGAGTAGTTCCTCGGGCCAACCAGGGACGTACTCTACGTATTGCACCCCGAACTCGTCCTACTAATGTCCGGTAATGTAGTTAGACAGATTTTAACTTATATACAGTGATATCAAATGTTAGCTTCGTCAAGGGTTGCCATTGGTGGTCAAGGGTGCGTTTCAGAGACTATTCAGCCTAAAATATAACAGTTTATTACATATGTGGATTGCGCATTGCCTATATTTCTGTATAGAGTGTCGTGTGCTAACATCTGGAGTAGTTCCTCGGACCGACCAGGGACGTACTCTACGTATTGCACTCCGAACTCGTCCTACTAATGTCCGGTAATGCAGTTAGACGGATTTTAACTTATATACAGTCATATCAAAAATTGTCTTGGTCAAGGGTGCGTTTCAGAGACGATTTAGCCTAAAACATAACAGTTTATTACATATACGGATTGCGCATTGCCTATGTTTCTGTGTTATTTGTCGTGTGCTAACATTTGAAGTAGTTCCTTGGACCAACCAGGGACGTACTCGACGTATTGCACTCCGAACTCGTCCTACTAATGTCCGGTAATGTAGTTAGACGGATTTTAACTTATATGCAGTGATATCAAAGGTTAGCTTCGTCAAGGGTTGTCATTGGTGGTCAAGGGTGCGTTTCAGTGACGATTCAGCCTAAAATGTAACAGTTTGTTACACCTGTTCATATATGGATTGAGCGTTGCCTATATTTCTGTGTTGTTCGTCGTGTGCTAACATCTGGAGTAGTTCCTCGGACCGACCAGGGACGTACTCTACGTATTGCACTCCGAACTCGTCCTACTAATGTCCGGTAATGTAGTTAGACAGATTTTAACTTATATACAGTGATATCAAATGTTAGCTTCGTCAAGGGTTGCCATTGGTGGTCAAGGGTGCGTTTCAGAGACTATTCAGCCTAAAATATAACAGTTTATTACATCTGTTTATGTATGGATTGCACATTGCCTATATTTCTGTGTAGAGTGTCGTGTGCTAACATCCGGAGTAGTTCCTCGGACCAACCAGGACGTACTCGACGTATTACACTTCGAACTCGTCCTACTAATGTCCAGTAACGTAGTTAGATGGATTTTAACTTATATACAGTGATATCAAAAATTACCTTGGTCAAGGGTAGTCATTGGTGGACAAGGGTGCGTTTCAAAGACGATTCAGCCAAATAATAACAGTTTAATACACCTGTTCATGTATGGATTGCGCATTGCCTATATTTCTGTGTAGAGTGTCGTGTGCTAAGACCTGGAGTAGTTCCTTGGACCAACCAGGGACGTACTCTACGTATTGCACTCCGAACTCTTCCTACTAATGTCCAGTACCTAATGTAGTTATATTGATTTTAACTCATATACCATGATATCAATATTGTCTTGGTCAAGGGTGGTCATCGGTGGTCAAAGGGTCAATTATACGTTTATTACTTTCAAGCGATGACTGGTTTTATGTTATCGTCTCGGTCGTTTCGTCGTGGTCCAATTGGTCCAAGTAATTCCCTCAGATGTCGGCACAGCCGAACACCTGCTAGGCGCAAAAATGTTTGTCATTAAGTTTCTTTTAGAAATTGAACAACAACTAATTCGAACTTTGAATTCAGACTTCCAGATAAGCTTTGTGTTAAAATCGGCCGGGATGAAGGGGTAGCTTGCTCTTGTCAATAATTTCGGTTTTTGACAATGTCCTCAAAGTATTCTCGATAAATTTGACACATTTATCAGATTCTTTATTTAGATTCCTTGCGAGCAGATGTCTGGTCGCGTCCATCAAATCACGAAACAATCGCCCGTGGGTTACGTAACCGCGTCCAATCGATTATCGCGGCGCGATTTTTGTCAAGGAAAACCTCACGTGCCTCATGTGCATACGTTACATACCTACACAACGCGACGGAGTGTGTTAAAACTCTTTACACAGAAGTAGGTTAAATGACTATTCTCGTTGCACTTTATTAATAGAAAATCGCCGTCGCAACAATCCATCTTCCCTCTCGGGCCCCGTCTCGAAAATCTCTTCTTTCTCCTCTCCATCGTGGCGTGCAATTAACATATTTCCAATTATTCCCGGCCAATTAGCAATTTCACGATCTCCGCTTTAATTACCTCGCTAATTAGGTGTAGGGGAACAATTTACGATACGGAAAAGAGAGTAGGTTCATTTAGACGACTAATTAGGCTGGCCGATCGGGAGTATACAGATGGACTCTCTAGGAAGTTTCGAATTGTGACGTTCATCGATTATTCATTTGACCTATCCGCTGGACGGATCGAGACGCATTCATCCTCTTCAGTTACGGGAATCTGCAATCAATTACGAAGGTCTATTATTAATTTTTAAAATTAGCTGCAGGCGGTGTTGCTAGATTTACACGCAAGTGGTGCATGCGCAGTAACGGTCGGCTCGGATTGGTCGGATCGCGGTATAAGTGTAGGTTCGAGCCAATCAAGAACCGGCCCCTTCTCTATAACTACTGCGCATGCGCAACTTACGTGTAAATCTAGCACACCCAGATGCGCCTTCGGGACGGAAACCGAGTCGATTTACTCCTTTTGGAAGGTTATTTGTGAAGAAAGTAGTCGTGTTACGTAATGAGATTCGTGATAAACGTTATCATACTTCGATTTATATTTGTTTTGGAATTTCTCCAAGGTCTCTGCCAGTCACGGCATTGCGAAGTAACAGAATCAGACTCTTCGATGATATCGCCTTAATTGCATCCGATTAATCGCTTAGTGATTATATGGATGCGGTTGTTTTTGTGTTGTAAATATTTACTCGATTACCTATAGGAGATATGAGAGAGGGAGACGAAGAGGTCGTTGATCTCGAGAAGTTGGGAGAGAATCATCGTTATCGAGGAAGATTAGTTAACATTGTAAATTTTAATTAATGTCGGGGGAATTTTCGAAAATTTCGAGGTTCAGGCGTGCTTTCAACGCGACATTCGTTGGTTTACATTGCACTTCGTGAAGTGTTTCAAGTACAATTCAAAAAGGGCAACAGTTGCATGATGTGCCAAATTCATAGTGATGAAAATCGTGATGTGTTCATCAGAGTACTTTAATTTAATTTTAGCAACAAACCGAAAAACGACAAGTACTTACCTATAAAGTACTCCTCACAGTAGATTTAGCCAAAAACGTTACAAAACTTTTTTATATATTATATCTAATGTAGAATAGGTACTCAAAATTTTATAAAAATTCTTGGAGCAAATTTCGGGAAAAATTCAAAAAATTGAAGAATGATACAAAGTGCCTTTCACAGAAGATTTTGCAAAAAACGATAGAAAAGTTTATTTTATACTAATTCAATGGTAAATTTAAAATAAATTCTTGTAGCAAATTTTAAGAAAAATTCAAAAACCGAAAAACCACAAGTACAAAGTGCTCTTCACAGAAGATTTAGCCCAAAACGTTACAAACCTTTTTATACATATTTACTTGCACAATAAATTTTCAAAGCTTATAAAGAATTCTTGGAACGAATTCCGAGAATAATACAAAAAACCAAAAATCGACAAGTATAAAGTATCCTTCACAGAAGATTTAGCCGAAAACGTTAGAAAACTTTTTTATACATATTCAATAGTAGAATAAATATCCAAAGTTTAAAAAAAAATTCGTCAAGTGGATTTCGAAAAAAATTGAAAAAACCGAAAAGTGACAAGTATAAAGTGCCCTTCACAGAAGATTTAGCCAAAATCGTTAGAAAACTTTTTTTATACCTATTTAATCGTACAATAAATATTCAAAGTTTGAAAAAAATTCTTGGAGCGAATTTCGAGAAAAATTCAAAAAACCGAAAAATGACAAGAGTAAACTACCCTTTTATCCTGGCCGATTTTAATGAAAAGCTTATTTTCACGTCCTGGTACGGTACAAAGTCTAAATACAGAGTTTTGACCGTTCGTGGTTTTTGGTTTTTGAGAAAATCCTACCACAGACATACATACAGACGGTTTTCCAAAAACATGTTTTTTGGACTCGGGGGACCTCAAAACGTTCAGAATTACAATACTCTCATATATGAGTACCTTATATAAGCCGCTTGGATTATTCTTTCATTGCTAATTATTTCAAAGTTAATAATGAAATTTATAGAGGTGTTGTATGGTGTATAATTACTAAATCATTCAATTTCTCAGTTTTGCTTACTTTTGATGCTTATTATTGGGCGACTGTTTTGTTGCCTATCGCAATTCCTTAACGGCGGCCATGTTTGCTTTCCCATTTGCACCATGCCCATCACCTATACAGTGCAACCTCTATATAGCGGACAGTCACGGGAACCACAATTTTGTCCGTTATAAGGAAGTGTCCGCTATTGGGAGGAAAGGATTAAATAAAAAACAATATTGATATGTGCACAAATGTATTTAAAAAAACTACAGTTTCAAATTGCAATTTATTTCTTATTGAAAAATTTGTCAATATAGTAGTTTGTTTACCAGAAACAACCGAATCAACATAAGACTACCTGTTTATTCTGAAATATACTAGTCCAGTCATTATAGGGGATTCACCTAGGAAAATCGACATACCCAGTATATTAAAACGTAAGAACTTCTATTTTGGCATCCTAAACTGTCCCCAAAATTCACATATAATTGGATGGCCGCAAGTTTAAAGTAGGGGGTCAAAAGTCACAAAAATCGATTTTTTTCTACATATTTTGCAAATTTCTCGTTTTCTATGGGTTTTACGATATTTGTATTTATTATCGATATTGTAGAGAATCAAATTCTCTACAACTTTTGTATGTAACAATTCTTCATACCTCTAACTGTTTTTGAGATAGAGGGCGGAGAGCGCTGGTCAGAGAATCATGTAAGGTTATGGTAGTCCCGATCAAAAACTCGTAAACTCGTAATATTAACGTTGGGTTCGAATCCCACGTAATCCATGGATGTTGTGATTGTTGCGGGAAGTGTGTAAAATATATCCAAAATCCCGTTTCTATTCACGCCGGTAACCAGGCCGGATACAGGATCGGATATCCTGTAGGAGGGCGGGACTAGGATACACACACCCTGAGTCGGTAGAGCACGGAGTGGATCAACTGGGGTGAGAGCCTTAGGGGGTACAACCGTGCTCGAGGACCGTGGTTCGGAGCCCACGTTAAGCTGTAGGTCCCGTCCAGTTTAGCCTTGCAGCAAAAAGGAGACGTTAACTACAATTCACACACACACACACACACACACACACACACACACACACACACACACACACACACACACACACACACACACACACACACACACACACACACACACACACACACACACACACACACACACACACACACACACACACACACACACACACACACACACACACACACACACACACACACACACACACACACACACACACACACACACACACACACACACACACACACACACACACACACACACACACACACACACACACACACACACACACACACACACACACACACACACACACACACACACACACACACACACACACACACACACACACACACACACACACACACACACACACACACACACACACACACACACACACACACACACACACACACACACACACACACACACACACACACACACACACACACACACACACACACACACACACACACACACACACACACACACACACACACACACACACACACACACACACACACACACACACACACACACACACACACACACACACACACACACACACACACACACACACACACACACACACACACACACACACACACACACACACACACACACACACACACACACACACACACACACACACACACACACACACACACACACACACACACACACACACACACACACACACACACACACACACACACACACACACACACACACACACACACACACACACACACACACACACACACACACACACACACACACACACACACACACACACACACACACACACACACACACACACACACACACACACACACACACACACACACACACACACACACACACACACACACACACACACACACACACACACACACACACACACACACACACACACACACACACACACACACACACACACACACACACACACACACACACACACACACACACACACACACACACACACACACACACACACACACACACACACACACACACACACACACACACACACACACACACACACACACACACACACACACACACACACACACACACACACACACACACACACACACACACACACACACACACACACACACACACACACACACACACACACACACACACACACACACACACACACACACACACACACACACACACACACACACACACACACACACACACACACACACACACACACACACACACACACACACACACACACACACACACACACACACACACACACACACACACACACACACACACACACACACACACACACACACACACACACACACACACACACACACACACACACACACACACACACACACACACACACACACACACACACACACACACACACACACACACACACACACACACACACACACACACACACACACACACACACACACACACACACACACACACACACACACACACACACACACACACACACACACAATATTAATGTTATAAATTATTGCTAAATATTTAATTAGCATTTATTATTAACTTTTACATTAAATTCAATCTTTCTTTCTAATAATTCTGAAATTTATCAATTCAATAACACTTAAAATCTCCTTCTGTAATTGAGAAATTATGAAGGGACATAATTATATTCTCATTTTCACTAATTGCATTTGAAGTAGAAAATAATTAAGTCAATCTTGTTTAAAATCCGTAAACTCTTAAATTCTTTCATAACTTTAAAAATTTATAGTCAGAAGAAGAAGAAGAAGAGAATTGAAATTATAACTTGTTCTTCTCGAAGTTTTTATTCTTTTATATTAATTTTGACAATATTAAATTAATCAAATGAGACTTTTACTAAAAACGTTAATTACAAATTTAATTCTTCTCTTTTTTATTTATTTAGAAAGTTATTAGTATGAATTAGATTACAATTAAAATGTAATTTAATTATTTTCCTCAACAATTTTTTATTTACATGGCCAGGTAAGTGTTATTAAATAAATTGACACTTAACTAAAAATAGATAAGTAAGCAAACAAAATGAATTTAATGAAAAAGTTAATAAAAAATGATATTAATGTATTTAGCAATAATTTATAACCCTAATATTACGAGTTTTTGATCGGGACTACCAGTTGACTTCACATGATTCGCTGACAAGCGCTCTCCGCCCTCTATCTCGAAAACAGTTCAAGATATGAAGAAATGTTAAATACAAAAGTTGTAGAGAATTTCATTCTCTACAATATTGATAATAAATATGAATGGCGTAAAACCCACAGAAAACGAGATATTTGCAAAAAATGTAGAAAAAATCGATTTTTGTGACTTTTGACCCTCGACTTTAAAACTTGCGGTGGGAATTTTAAGGAAAGTTTTAGGATGCCAAAATAGAGGTTTTTACGTGCTAATACACTGGGTATGTCGATTTTCCGAGATATTCACCTAATTTGGTCTAAGATGACTGGACTATACCTGGAATTCCTGAATAGGATGATTGTAAATTTAAACACCTATTTAAGAGACTTGAGGGATTTATGGATGTAATTATGAAAGGTGTTCATTATTTAAACTGCTTAGTAAAAGGGATTCCAGATGATTAAAATTTGAATTCCTATTTAAGAGGTAATTTTATTAACAATTATATGGAGAATGGTAGTTTTTAACTGTCCTATTTGTAAGGTCCGCTGTTGGGAGGTGCTGATATGTATAAATCCCTATTAAGAAATTCGGGAAATATAAAACTGTCCGTTATGTAGAGGAGTCCGTTATTAGAGGTTTTACTGTAATACGTTCTCAAAAAAAATAAAAAATGAAAATAAGCCTTTTACGCCAAATTCAAAAAGATTTCAAATTTTGTGTGAGTCGAGAGCGGAAAACTCCAATATGGAATTAGCTTGAAAATACATCTTTCGTATTAAACTACAATACACTATTAAAGGTCCAACATTTTCCCGATACCTCTAGCCGTTCCCCTAATTCTGATGTCCATTGCGCATTCGGTCGATGGCTGGACACTAACTCAGAAAGTGTGTTAATTGCGTTTCATAGTTTAACGATACTTGAAAGTTTCTAATTACTTGCGTTGTCTCCCTTACGAAACTTTATCGATTTTCATCCCGCAATTAATTAACGCGTTCGAGTTATTTCTGGTAAATTCAGTTAAAAAGCTAACATTAGCACAAGAAAGTGTGTCTGTTAGTTTTACACACGGATCGATAATACCGTACACACACACTCACAAAAAAATAAAATAATAATAATGATAATAACGTGCGCAAAAGGGTAAGTGCTATTACCGCGAGCACGCGAAGCTATTTAAACAATCCTCAGTTAATTAGATGATTAAAACGGGCTTGAACCGATTGTAATTAGATTGAAATGAAATGGTAATAATAACTGTAGTTATTTATTGGAACTCAATTGAACTGTAATGTTAAGATAATCCTCGATTGATTAAAAAGATGGTTCATAACGAACTCACTCGTAGAGTTGTAATGATTTCATTTTTAGATCAGATTTCGAGATTAATTAGAGTTTTATATATCCGATTTTCGGTTAATGAAACCGAATGGAGCGTGATTTTCGTCCTAGCGCTAGGCGAGCAAATAGCAATGATCATAAGGGGAGAGGAAAAAATGTCGGAACCGATGAACCTTGACGGAATTACATATTTGGTCATCTTGCGCGATGACGTAACGTCCCATTTTACTCACGCCTGTGGGCAGAGGCACATGTGACGGGAAAACGACGAGAAACGGGGAAATCGAGCTGTGCATATTCGTCGCGTTCATCAAATCTGGAATGAATAGGAGAAATTGCAATCCGGAGCGCAAGAATCGTCGATTTTTCGATTTTTCGACGTCCCACGTTTCGACCTTCGTGTCGCCGCCGGTGGGACGTTTTTTTTTTATTGTGGTGATGTAAACTTGTTTTTGTTAAATTTTTTCTCGACGAAATTCGAAATTCACCTGACGATTAGAAAATGAAGTCTGTGTGAGGTGTTTGTGTGTTAATGACATGCAGACCACGTTTCATAATTCACGCCCGAGACATAACTTAAATTTCTCCGCCGTACAGAAAAACTGTATTTCCCGCTCTTGCAGTCTTAATTAGAAGAATGAGATTCGGTCTTGTTAAGAAATCGTAGGCGCGCCATATGGCACGTGTAATTGCGTTTTGATAGAGTTCGCCAGGATGTCTTGCATAAACAGACGTTTAAAGATCATTAAAGTTAACCCCGCACCAGAGGAGGAATGTTGAGAAGCGAAGAACGCGTCTATATGCCATACTTTCAACACCAGCCAATATTTTACTAGGAGGATATATCCTTATAACCAGAGATTCTTTAATTTTTTTTAACAAATTTCTCCAAACTATCAATCAAACAATTAGACTTTTTGCAGAAAAATGGCGCGCCTTCTGAGCTTAGTTCATATTGAATTCCCGGTCAATAAGATTTCAAATTTTGTCCAAACCACTAATCATGAAATTGGTACTACTGCACTCGGTGACCAATGGGGTGCCTTCTAAGCTTACTCCATATTGAATTCTTGACCAATGCGGCGTCTTCTCCGCATACTCCATATTGCATTCCCGACCAATAAGATCGCGACTACGAATTCAAAATTCAACAATAACGTTTTAACGATTCTCTCTCGTTTCCAGGCGAAGCAGAGGGCCTCGGTGAAGTGGCTCCTGGCCAAGGCATTCAACAACAAGGTCCCGGACAACCTCAAGGAACCCTTCTACAGGGATCACGAGGTAATGTGCGACCCCGAGAAATCGGGAGAAAAGAACGTGGCCGCGCGTCCCACTTGTCCGTCCGATCGATACCGAAAACGACGTCGATGTCGTCAATTAAACCGATCCGGCACAGTTCAAAGTGTAGCTTTTCCTTAGTTCGTTTGGTTTGTATGGTCATTTTTCAATGTCTTCTCCTTCTTCGTTTCTAGAATCAGGAGCACCTAAAGCCTCAGATAGCCGGAGGTCTCGCCAACGCCGAGCTCTATTGCATGGCCCTGGGTAACATCTACTCCGATCCGAACATCTACTCCGATCCGAACTACCACAACCTGAACCATTGGGCGATACTGCAGACGTTGTCCCGCAAGGGGATCTTCAGCAATGATCAGCCGGACGCCGGTCAACTCACGGAGACGACGTTGATCCAGACGAACCCGCTGCGAATAGTAAGGGCATACGTTTCATGACTGACAAGGATTAGGTAGAATTATCGAACAGAGTGTAGTAGGGCCAACGATAAATGGGCCCTGACTTCACTTTGTAGCTTCTAAGAGATGATTATATAACTGAAGAGTCTGTTGTTAACTAATGGTTTTATCACTATTTTTGCCAAGGCCGATTTGTACTCCCATCACAAATGTTAAGACTGATGCAGGGGCCGTGCTTAA
The DNA here is from genome assembly GCA_946251905.1 of Cryptocephalus moraei. Taxonomy (NCBI): domain Eukaryota; kingdom Metazoa; phylum Arthropoda; class Insecta; order Coleoptera; family Chrysomelidae; genus Cryptocephalus; species Cryptocephalus moraei. The sequence goes on along the minus strand of OX276464.1, from coordinate 20,436,563 downwards.
GATATTGGGAACATTCAGAGTAAAATGTAAGAACGATATAATAGTGATTATTATGTTTTTAGGGGAGAGAAATTTAGACCATTTATTAATAATGATAAATGATACCCTAATATCGTAATGGTACATACTAATATTAGATGTCCACAATCTATATCAATAAGAAAATTAGATTATTTTAGCTAATTCAGAAACATTTTCCTACCGTATTCTATACTCGTTTTCTTCCTTGATGATATGTTGTATACAGTTTGCCCAATTGCTTTTTGTTATAGTTTTAGAAGAAGTTATAGAAGTTACACTTCTATAATTAATGTAATTACTTCTTTTGATAGTTTTAGATCCGTATTATTTCATCCAATTCTAAGTTTTAAAATTGACCTAATTGATTCAATTGGATTGAATATATAATGGTAAGGTGGTAAACGCAAAATAGTTTGACCTAGCTTTTTAGCCATTTCGTCCACAACATAAGAATTAGAGTTAGAAACTGATTATAAAAGGTTTTACAATAAGGACCATGGCTTAAGATAGCTGAAGATTGCTGTGAAGACCATTTTTCATTGGCCGGAGTATACAGAATATGACATCAATAGCAACCATGGTACAAATCACGAGCATCTATATCATTAGAAGTGCAAACCTAGTGTATTTAGAAGTTAACTCAAATGACAAGTAACAGTGGGCCCAATGGAACGTGAAAGTACGTTGCACACTCCTGGTACAAATTGGTAGAATGTCCTACTTATACTTCTAGTCTTTGTATTGAAAACGAAAATTTTATCCAACAATTTAGACAAACAAACTATGGATATTCCATTTAGGACCAGTTCATTCACATTCAGTCAAACAGAACCGTAACTACCCATTCAGTCAAATCTGCTTGACAGATTCATCTCCATTATAGTACCGAGTTAGTACATACCAATCATGTCATGCTTTCAAAAATGATAGCACTACATCTATATCGTTTTCCAGAACGCCCACATGGCCGTCATCGAGCTGATCATGCTGCTCTACACGAAAGAGGTGGTCACGTCGGATAGGATCCTGGCAGCCGTCCTGCGGTTCAGTCACGGCGAGGGCTCGGTCCAGACGGTCCCGGACAATCACGAGCAGGCCCTCCTCGTCTGGATCTGTCACGCATGCGAGGCGCTGAGGAGGAGGGTCGAGCAGGAGGGTGACCGGAACGTGCCCAACGGCGGTGGAGACGTAAGTGAGAACCGTATGGGACGGTATAGAGTTTGATCGTAACCTGGAAAACCTTAATGCAATCGATAAGGGCGGTATTCACAGTGTTCATGAAGTGTTGCTTGGGAGATGAGGACGGCCTTTTTTGAGATACTCGATGCATGTCAGAGTCGTAGTTTAAGGGAAGGTAATTGATGTGGCAACACCGCCTGTTAGGCCATTTTACAACAGAGTTGGACTAGTTGTATTTCATTGTAACATCACCAGTTGTCTGCTAGAGCTAATCTACTCTTTTTCGAGTATCTACGGTTAATCGAATTGACTGGGTAGTTAGAAATAGGTCTGCAATGGGAAGACAATCTCACTTTTTAGTTAATGAAAAAGCATTGCAAATTGAGGTGGTTGCAGAAAAAAACATTTATTGGAAAATGCAGCTCAGAAACTAACAAAAAACTTGAAACTCAGATATTTATATATACAGTTAGAAAATATTATTACATACCTGGAAACTGTTGCTTGCATAAAAACGCAGTGCAATTAATGGGCAACATTGGTAGTCCTCGGTTATCGTTCCTTGCCAATTTGCCAATAATAAGAGGTAGCAAAATGTTCGTAGTTACCCTTTTACAAAACCTATACCTTATTATGAGGAAAGTCTTCCTCAGAATAATGTTCTAAATGGTTTTCAGTATGCCTGCTGTATCTTCTCCATAAAGGAACCACTATTTCCTGTACTGCGTTTTCAAACAAGTACTCCAACTCCTCCATTTTTAATACAACACGCATGACCACTACAAACACTGTCTGAATCCTTCACACTATCAATACACTACGTTTGAGGTTAGAAAATCATCCTAAAAGAACGTCATTAACTTTCTTGAATAAAGGAAGCTAATTTCACTTATTGCGCATGCACCACTTAAAGGACGCCTTTGGCTTGGACTATGAAACGTGAATATCGATCAAAGGCGACCTTCCTTGTTCCTAAGGTTTTTTCCATTTCCCAAATTTGAACCTGAACGACCGCTTGAAAACTATTTTTCTGTTCGCCGCCCAGGGTGATAAGATGAGGGGCGCGCCCGACCTGCAGCCGCCCAGAGAGCTGAAAGACTTATGCGACGGCGTCGCCCTCGCCGCCCTGATATGCTACTACTGCCCGGACGAGCTGCATTGGACCGACATCAGGACGTCGAGGGTGCCTTCGGTCCAGGACAGCATCTACAACCTGAGGCTCGTCCAGGACTTCTGCTCGAGGTGCTTGCCAGCCTCGATATTCCATCTCATGCCCGAGGACGTCACCTACATGAGAGAGTAAGTGGAAGAAATTTTTAAGGAGACTTGCGTTGTTATGTCGAAGTCCTATGTAAAAATTTGTTGCTTACGTGTAATTATTTATTATAACTGAGAATGAGTTAGCAGATTGATCATGGTGGTCGACTCTGAAGGCAGGTGAAAATTGACAGGACCACCAGCTGATTATCAGCACTTGTGTGTCAACAATTATCATAACATAAAAGAAGTATTGTGATTATATCCTTCTGGTGTATTAATATCTACATCGTCTGTCAACTGAGAGAGAAAATACTGCTCAAAATCAATTATGGGTTACATGACATACCCAGTTATGACAGATTTGTCAGTTGGTGCTAATTTTGAGTGGTCATCAGGGTAGGCTACATCAACAACAAACTGTGTGCATCCATTTTAATTTTCCACTGCCATTTTTCCTACTTTACGACTCGATTACTGATGATTGTTTCCATTAGTTCAATGAAGCAGAACCTCATCGTCTTCCTATCGGACCTGTTCAACGTGATGGAGATCAATCCGGCGAAGTGCGTGAAGTATCCGGGGATGGACAAGTTCGGCGGTAAGTCGATGTTTCGGTCATGATCTGGAACGTGTCTTTGTCGTTGTTCAGCTTTTTACTCGTTTTCGTTGCGTTCCCGTTCGACTGCTTTCGTCATGGTAGATCTTATTTAAAAGAAATTGGATTTCCTTGGCATGTATCGCAACGGAGGAAGCACTCAATTTTCCATCGCGACGTCCGGAGCGGGGTCATTACTGATAACACCCCAAGATAACCCAGATTTTTGTTCGGGGTGGAAAAAATAATCTATTATTGATCGCGATGTTAGTGACCTAAGTTTATGGTAGCTGTTTTGATTTGCATAAGTGTTGTAACGTTCTCTCGCCCCACTTCAATTAATCGCCGCTGGATGGAGGAGCGGGCGGACGCCGCTTTATAGATTTTTTGATTTAGCGCTGTTACCTTTTTTTTGCATTCGTACCTTGGCAGTTATCGGTTTGCCTGCTTTTGCTGTGGTTGTTGGTTTAAGAGCTTGTTTGGTGACTTGAGCCAATATATGAAAATACTATGTGGTGGTGGTACTATATTGGTAAGATACGTAGATTAGAGATACATGGCATGCGTGGTTTTTTAAGGGGTGTCATCGGTGGTTGTAGCTACAAACACGTTACTAGGCGAGCGGGATACCCCAAAATGTCGCTTAAAATGTTCAACACTCGACTTTGGAATTGTTTATATTTTTTTGTGTTTCACACTGAAAGCGGAAATTTTAATATCGAACATGTTAATTATACAATGTGTTTCATGATTCATTTTCAATGATTGTCATCTAGTTTGTGTTGGAATTTCTGTGCTTGTAATTTTTGATGTGCCGCGCTCTATTGATTTGTACCTATCTAATTCTGACAACAAGTGACACTTCGAACATTTATTGTGAAACTGGCAATCAGTACTGCTGGTAATTAACGGCCCTGTTCAGGGCCAAAACAAATACTACAAATAGACAAATACTCAGAATTCGTTTTCTTTTGTCAGAGAAAAACCAGAAGTTTAAACAGATTAAGTAGGTTATTTTGAGGTTATGTATAGCTAGTAGAAACTCCTATTTTCGCAAGGCGGTTTTTTATTTTACATGGCAATTCCACAGCCGACTAGATGACAATCATTTTGAAACACATTGTATTTTGATATGACTTAGAGTAAGCAGAGTAAATTTCATAAAGAAATACCCGAGATGTAGCGACTTCATTACTGAAAAGTGTGAAAGTAATCCTTCTCAATTCGACAATAAACTGCGTTTTCTTTTTAATATCACTACTGGGTTGATCTCGCTTGCCTACACAGTTCGAAACTGAAGGGTTAAATGTGACTAAATCCGACAGAACTCTGTCAACCCTCGTTCGCTCGTCTGTATGTCGCTGCGACCTCCCCTCAGATATCGCCCTTTGCACTCGGATCTTGTCTTAGAGACTTTTCCAGTACTACTCAGTACAAACCAAACATAGTAATAACGAAGAGAGTATTATAACAAAAAGTTGCTTCTGTACTCTTTTGCTGGCGACATTGTAGAGGTTTCGGCCCCTTCGACTAACCCGCACGGGGTGATGCATAAACGAAACCTGCTCCAGACCGTGATGGCCCCCATCCCGGATCTGCGTAGCGGCATCGACGATCCCGCCGATCCTACGGCTTTCCAAGGTAAAAAGTAATCCCTCGGGACTGTTCCAGAACCGGTCCAGAGGTCCCGTCGGAACAGACTTTGATCACACTTTACTAACGGTGTTGTCGTTGTCCTAGTAGTAGTAGTAGTAGTGATCGTAGGTTATGATACTAATTATTATTTTATAAGTTTTATTAACCAGGTTCATTAATTTTGCTCGAGGTAGTTTCACGCGTGTAGTCATGCAAACGGTCGGAAATTAAGGGAGGTGTGTGATGGAGTTTGTATGGCTACCGTTCGTCACTTTTGCTTATTTTGTATGATTTCAGTTCGCAGTCGCATGTACCTACTAACTTATTAACTCGGAACTCAGTTTTGGGCTAGAATTCCTTAGGGACGATGTAAATATGTAGATACTTGGTATTCGATATGTATGCCTCCGATCCCCTACAAGGATCGTATGTTTAGATGATGCCCAGAACATGGAGTTAATTACGACGTAAAAGTCGGGGCTTTTCACATGAACCTAACGTCTCATTTCATTTTATTTTTTATTTCCAGAGCATCACTTTTCCTTTTAAATTACTCATTTATCGTTATAGTCAGCAGAACAGAAGGCACATATTCCAATAATCAGAGAGAGAAAGAGAGCACACGTAGCATGCACAAAATATGTGCCTTTGACAACTCTCCTACGTTACCGCTAAAACCTCTCCTCTTTCCCGTTTCTAGTATCGAGATCGACTCCGACCCACCTGCCCCTACGCAAGACGAACTCCCTCCAGTCGGACATGACGGAGGACAGCCTGAGGAGGAACTCGGAGGAGTCGTTCGTCGTACACAGGGGCAAGAACATCCCGACGCTGAGGTCGGTCGTCGTGAACGAGGAGCAGCCCATCCGGCTGAAGGTGAATAAGGAGAGACAGAATAACGACAGCAAAGCGGACGAAAGGGGCGAGATGGCGGCGGGCAGGCCGAGCAATTGGGAAGAAAACAGGAAGAGCTCGTTCGCCGGTAGGAGGAGCAGGAGGAACTCCGTATCGGACGATAGCCAGTTGACGATCGAGAACTTCGGCGGTAGCCAGGATAACCTTAGCTTTATCGGAAGGAATCCCGACAAGGAGGTATATGATCGATCCCTCCAGTCCATTTCTGGACGTGGGTCTTTTATATTCCATGTCTCGACAAGCTAGCTTCGGCGAGTAGTAACCTTGCGCTTTAAATTTATAAGAATATTTCGCTTTTCTGAATGGGTTGCAGCTTGCCAAATGCAGTCCATGCGTCCTATTCGTCTTGCTATTTCTAATTGTTGTTGTTAGGACACATTCTTCTCTTCTTTCTCTGTTGACTAGGATTGCTCCTGTTTGTCTGCCTTTATATGGTTTCTGTAGTGGTTTATCAACTCTCGTCCCATCGTTTAGGTAGCCTTCCTTAGGGTCTTCTGCTGTATGGTTTGTTGTCCAGGCATATTTTCGGTAGTCTCTCCATATCCATTCTGTCTCCATGTTGGTTCCACTGCTTTCGCCTGGTTTTCACAAATCGGCTAATTCTTTGTATATTACATTGTTCTCTTCTTTGCCTATCCTTTAGTGAGACACCTTTTATTGTTCTAAATACTTTCATTTCAATGTTATTTATTTTTGTTTAGTTCTTCTAGTATCGGCTCTTGTTTCTGTTGCATATGTTAGAATTGGCCTCACCACTGTTTTTGTATATCTTCATCTTGCTTTCCACCGTCATATATCTGTTCTTCCATATTGTTCCATAAAGACGTCCACTAACTCTCACTGCTTTGTTTGCCTTTTGTTATTACTTCTTTTCCTACTGCTTGTCACTTCTACTTCCATGTAATTGAATGTCATAATTTGTTCTATTATTCTGTTGTCTAATTCCAGTTTACATCTTCTTGGTTCTTTACTTAGTACCATGCATTTTGTTTTTTCAGGTGAAATCATCATGTTAAATCTTTTCGATACAATATTGAAAGTATGAAGCTGTCATTGCAAGTCGTCCTCGTTGTCCGCTATAAGAACTGCATCATTTGCATAGCACACTATTGTTATTTTGTGAGGCCCCATTCTGTAGCCTGTTTGGTTATTTGAGAGTACTAGTGCCCAGCTGAAACACGATCTTATTCCATCACTACTACTCCTAACGTGGACGATTTCACCTTCAGGTCGCCGTCCACGTCGGAAGGAAGATCTCTGCTCCATCGTTCCCCATCCCGATAGAGAACGCCCCCGTCCGATCGACGTACCAGGACGCCCGAGGTTCTTTCCAACTCGGCTACGAGGACAACGGCGAGAAGCAGGACAATGGCTCTGAGAAACTGAAGCTGAAACGGCAGCTCAGCAGTGATGACATTTACTATAGGAATATCAACGCCAATGTATCGAACAAAGAGAACGTCATCAAGGACCTCGTCGATGGCGAAGCCATGAAGAGGACCAGCTTCGCCGATATCGGGAAACAGAAGGTGAGAACTCATCCGGTAATTTGAAGGTTATGGTTTCACTTTCATTTACCAAATTTCACTCCCACACATTACCTCTAAAATGTACCACTGAGTCTTTTCCTTCTTCAGATCTTCGGCGAGAGCAAGGGTATCCAGCTAATATACATGAACGACAAGGATGAGTGCGGCTCGCCGAAGACGAACTCGCCGATCAGTAAGCAGCAGCAGAACGGTAACGAGAAGAAGACGACGACGTTCGCTTTACCGAACACGACGACCTGGCAACAGCAGAGCAGCCACAGTCAGCAGGTCGACAATAACGGCACGACGGACGACAATCACGTTTCGACGGCACCGACGAACGCCAACAACGTAATGACCGGCCAACTGAACGACATCAGGCTGCAGCTGGAGGAGAAACGGAGGCACATCGAGAGCATGAAGAGGAGAACGGAGGTATCGAATACTAGTCATTGGTCGTTGGGTTTATGTTGTGATACGTGAACACGTTAAGTTGGGTTAGATTGTAATCATAATACATACCATTTCGAAGGTTAGGTTAGGATCAAATTATGCATAGACTATATTATTAACATTTTCATCCATCACCTTCCAGTTCAACAAACTGTAACAAAACAAAGTATTTATGAATTGTTCAGTGCGTTAAATTTAACTACGCTTAACAAAGAATCTTTTGGTGTTTTGGTACAACTTTCTAAAGAAACTTAAAATCTCCCACACTGACAGGATTGTTCTGTTATTGCCAGGTGGCGCTGAGCAAGCAGAGGCAAAAGGTGGGGAAGGCGGCTTTCCTCCAGGCGGTGGCGAAGGTAAGTTATCTCCTGTAGCGATCTGTACAGATAATGTGTACTCGTTTGGGCTTTGACTGTACGCGTGTGTGTATGTTTTTCCCTCTTTTAGTTTGTAATATAAATGATTGTTCTTTTTTTTTAAGCTAACTGAGTTGGTAAGGGTGTTCTGCTATCGTTCGGGTCTCAGATTTGTTTTATTGCCTGAGCATATAGTATTGCAGTACCACTGCGTTATTATCAACGATTTAAATGTGGATTAATAGTAGATGCTGTTTGCTAATAATGTCGGTTGTACTCTAGACTTCTATTTACATTTTTTTAAAGTTTACTGCATGTGGTTTCTTTTGGTTTCAAACGAGAATTCAGTATATAATTTTGTATCATAATGGTTTAACCAGGAAATAGAAGAGTTTGTTGTGTTGAAAATTTTGATCAAGGTGGAATCGAACTTTGGCGCACTTTCACACACACGCACATCAACTCCCGCCACATAACGGATGATCTCTGCACCTCCTCTGGTGATGGTAACTTTTGTATCACTCTTAACTAACTTTCAGGGAAGAGGTAATATACTTAAATCCCCATCCGATGCCGAGGTTAATAACTCGGCTGAGGGCTCGGATACCCAAAACCCCCTATCGACAGATACCACCGCCCCTACAAAACCCCAACGGCCGTTTACCTTGCAGGTATTTTGTTTTATTTATTTATTTCTGTTGAGATGTGATATTTTACAATTTCGTTCGGAATGGATTTGGCTTTTTCTTAGTAGCACTAGTAGTGGTAGTATTTTCTATGAGTGATGATGACACGGTAGTTAGTTAGGCTTTAACTTTAAGGTGGAAGTATGAAGTACCAATATAACGCTTTCGAACATATCGATTATGTCTGCCTCAACTTTTTAGGAGATCAACGAGGACGTGACGAACCTCGAGAGGAAGTGGGCGGACGAGAATACGCCCTTCTTAGAAACACGTAGAACCCCGGATTTGGAAAACATGGACCTGGAACAGTACCAGCAATCCATTGCTCAGTAAGTCAATAAGTAGTCACTTGCAAGAAACAAATGACTTAACCGCCTTATTTGTAGAATGAATTCTAGTCTTCACGATATTCAGTCGGACATGCAACGTCTAGCGACGCACCAGAGCCAGATGCAGCAGCAGCAGTTGATAGCACAACAACAACGACAAATACAGCTGTTGCAGCAACAACACCAGTACCAGAGCATACAGCAACAGCAGCCCCCTCCGATACCGCAATATCCGGCGCCGCAGCCCTACACGCCGCCCGTGTATCAATCCTCACCGCAAGGTTAGAAATTGAATTGAAATCCCAGCGAAAGACGCTATTCGAAGTATATGTGCTGGGAGGATTCAGTTAAAGGGGCGGATAGATTCAGGGAAGGCGTAGTTGAGTCAAAAACAGTAGTTGATGAGTCATGTTGTGGTTATTCGAAGATGTTCTTAAAAAGAAGATAGCTGAGGGGAAGATTACTTGGAAAATTATATATATTGTCTGAGGAATAACAAGCATTTACTTCCTTATAATAACCTTGATATCTGTTTGGTATCTCTTTCCGTAAGTGTGTTATGTAGGTATTATAAGTGGCCCTATTAGGTGATCTGTTGTTCACCAACAAAACGTTACACTTGTTTGAAGTTTATTTGTTGATCCCCTATTTCGTTCTGGAGATAATCTTTGATTTTCCATCCGATCAGTGTATGCGCCGCCCCTGCAGTCCTCCTCCAGCGCTCCCCACATACCGCAAACGTTGTACAATCAGTCGAGGGTGCCGGAACAGTCGCAGTTCTTCCTCCATGACCAGTCGCAGCAGCAGCAGCTGCCCCAAGTGCCTCAGAGGAGGACCTGGGCGCAGCAACCCGCGCAGCTGCCGGTCGAGGCTCAGCACCAGGAAACGAGGACGACGTGGAACAGGCAGCACAGCGTCGGCAGCGGCGGGTTCGTCTTGCACGGTACAGACAGGTAGGTTTTTAATGCTTTATGTGTGTGTGTGGGATGAGGAGAGGAAGGCAGAAAGTTTAATGAGGCATAGGTGGTGTTTGAAAATTGATTTTGAAAGTGGCTGGGAACATTTTGTGTTTGGGAATGCCATGCAAAAATTCTCGAAACCATCCAACGCCTAGTCCGACTAAGTTAAGTTGATTCTCCTGATTGCAATTCAACTCGTTTTATAGAGTATTTGAAAATATTTTTTGTTCATACATTATGTTCTCAAATATGGTGCTCAATCACGGACGTATCTAATGGAGATAACGTAAAGACCGGATTTATATGCACAAAATTTTACCAAAATATGCACATTTATATGCAAGGGAAATGCCATAATATGCATAAATTTTAAGAAATATGCACAAATTGAAAAAGGTGCGCGCACAGTAGTATAAAAATGGAAACAAGTATTCTTCCACCAGTCAGAATTGGAAGGGCAACAAAAACACTTAATGGTTTTTTAAGGTCGTCCATGGGCGTATCATTATGGATAATAACTAACTATGAATTCACTTTCAAATAGCATAAATAAATGGCACACACATACACACACCACTGCTTTCTCGAGTATAAGTGCGAAGACTACACCTGCTCCATAGAAAAAGAAGAAGAAGAAGAAAATCACTTGAATAGCAACAGTAAGTTCTGTTGAACTTTTGTTCTTTCTGCATACTATTTAGGTATAACAAGACAATATATCAATGCAACAATGTATCACGTTCATGGGCACAGGTAGAATGAGTTACCCGGTAGCCGCAGCAGCTGTAGTAGCTGCTGCAGTTACCTTAGCAGCAGCCACTTTATGAAGAGTTTTCAACAACCCAGGTGACAGGTAGATTCCTTAGAAAATGCAACATTATGAGGAATTTTCTCGAAATATGCAAAAATTACAAAAATGGTCCGAATATGCAAGGCGCATATGCCATATGCAAATGCATACAAATCCAGTCTTCAGAGATAAGTACCAAAATCTTTGGTTATGTTGAGTTTTCGTCTCGACCAGGTACAATCAAGAGCAGGGCTCGCCCTACCAGGACAGGTTGAGGTACAACGAGAACAAGTACCAGAACGGGGACGAGCACGGCCTCCACCATTCGAACAGCTTCACTTTGAGCCAGCAACACCACCACCATCAGTACGGTACCTCGCACAGCACGCCCTCAGCTTCGCCCCAACATCGGAACATTCATAGGTAAATTAAATATTCGTTATTTAAATATATTATATATATTTAATATCCACTTTTCTAAAAGTCGGATATAGGATATTTATAGATCGATTGTTATTATGGTCTTGTAGTCTCAGCGAAAGATAGCACAAGTGGTTAATACAAAGTGATGGTAATAGTTCAAAGTGATTTGTCAGATTTGATACAAATTAAACTAAGTACCATTAATGATTATGTAAATTTGATGTGTCAATCCTGTTAAAACGTATCTCAAGGATGCGCTCTTTTCATTTACGGTATGTTGATTCAACCGCGAGGACGTAACTGGTTTTCTGTGTGTAGATGTGTGCATTTCGCGATTCCATCATGACTATAAATAATTTCGTCTCGTAAGTAAGGAATCGTCTCACAACAAAGTGATCTATGGTCGATTTCCTCTATTCCCAGGCAAATCTCCCAGTTGATGGACGAAAGCAAAAAGTCACCCGTCAGCTTACAGCAGATCGACAACGGTCGGGAGCCCATCCAACGAAAGACCAGCGTGACGCACGCGCCCATACCGGCACCCTCGGCCGACGACATGGAACCGCAGAGTATTTCGTTCATCGGTAGCGCCGATAAGCTCAGCGAGGGTAAGTGTACATATCGTCGCAGTAACGAAGTGTCTACGATTACATTTACATCCCGAAATCCTCTTGCAGGCCTGAGTCGTCTGAACATAACGTCCGGCAGCCGAACGTACAGGATACCGTCCCCGACCCGACCGCTCATCACCCGTAACTCGTTCCAGCCGTCTCCGTCGCCGCCGCCCGTGGCGACGCTGCTGTCGCAATCGCCACCGACAGGCGTCGAACCTCTCCGGGCCGAGGTCAGCAGCCTCGACAAGGACCCGACGAGCCAGAAGGGCTTCTACATCAGCTTCGACAACGATCAGCCGAAGAGGCCGAAGCCGCCGCTGAGGACGAAGAGGGCCTCGCCGAAGAAGGAGAGGAGTTACGTCGAGTCGCCCGACGAGGCCTACGAGAGGAAAGAGGTGAGCGGACTAGTGTTGTAGGTAACCTAAAGAGACCTAGTGGGATGTAGTCGGAACAGATTACAATTATATGTATTTCATAGGGTTTAGGGCTTCTGGTTTAGGTGTCGAGGGCACCATAGGGTATTGAACGTAGGAAAAAACACGAAATTGTCTAAAATTGTCAGAATTGTCATTTACACTTTACACTTTTATCTATACTAATATTATAAAGAGGAAAGATTTGTTTGTTTGTTTGTTTGTTTGTATTGAATAGGCTCCGAAACTACTGAACCGATTTAAAAAATTCTTTTACCATTAGAAGCAGACATTATTCCTGATGGATATAGGCTACTTTTTACCGCAGGAAAATGCTTTATTCCTACGGGAAAACGGGTAATAGGTTGAAGATGGCGGAAAAATGAAGCCGGCTGGGAGCTTTGATCGAAAACGCTGCCTAAATCCTTCGAGATAGAACAAAACAATGTATGGTGGAATTGTTCCTCTTCTATAGATCTACAAAAAAGTCCGCGATGGCATATGTCTATCTTTTAAGGATAGCCTACTATACCCATTTTAAAGTTTAAAGTAATGGTCACATAATATGGTTGCGATCATCCACGCACGCGCCGTTGTCGTGTCTCTCTTGATGCTCGCGCTCCCACCACCTTTAAGCTTGTCGCTCACTTGTCCGTCACGGCACGGTCCGTTACTATCCGTCGCTTGACGGCGACGGATGGTGGGTTCGCACACTGTACCGGCAGCAACCGGCATATCGAATGCTATGGACGAAGATTTTTATTTCAGTTTAGTCTATATCGAGCAGTGACAAATTAAACATGTACGTTAGCAGTAGTTCAGATGAAGAAGTTATTGTAGTGGCCACATTATTACTTGATGAGGAAAATAAGAAGAAAAAGAAGAGGAGGATGTGGGTCCACCCCATTAATCAAAAGAGGGCATACTTTGGAGAGTTCCATCATCTGTTTAGGGATTTAAAAGAAGATGAAAATTTTTTTAAATATTTTAGAATGTCACCTAACAAATTTTCAGAACTTCTTGATATTTTAGAACCTGAATTAACATTTCAAAATACTTCATTTCGAAGAGCAATATCGAAAGAAGAAAGGCTTGGTGTAGCATTGCGGTAAGTATCAAATAATTACTTTTATGTTTACCTGCAGTTTATTAAACACGTAACAAATTATAAAAAAACAATATAGCATTCTTATTAATAAAAATAAAACATTCATAAAATGAAATATATTCATAAAAATAAAACATTCTTAAAAACGAAATAAAAAAAACCTTCTTTCGGAAGTGACCTATATGTAATATTTAACATAAACTAGCAGTCTAAACATTTGTATTATCATTGGTATTGTCGTTATTATCCATATTTTTGGTGCAATAAATGGAAGGTGATGGAATAGAAGTTCTTCTTTGTTGTGGATATGGCTGATATGGTGTATGTGTTGAACGATATGCTTGTGGTTGCGAATGCATGGGCGTGCGCGACATGGTCAGGGGGTGCTGTGTTTCAGACTGCGGATCTGGTAACTGATATTGTTCTTGATGAAACTGTGGAGTACGGATAGTCACCTGATTTTGCTCGTAAAATTGTGGAAATTGTGAGGGTTTATTAGTGAAAGCAGATTCTTGACTAGCAGTTGGAGTTGTGAGGCTAAAATTCATATTTCTGGTTTCTGCATTATTAACTATTCCAAATATTTGTGATTTTACTTCAATTTGCAATTGTGGATGAAACGTTCTCACTGTTTCGGCCATGCACTCGAAAAATTTTGTTGTAGGGTCTGAAGTATCAGGCTTTCTGGTATTACGTTTTTCCTTAAAATAATTTTGAAGTACTTCTGCAGCTGTTGGTGCATTCTTCTTCTGTTGAAGGCTGCTCTTCTTTTGTGTGTTTCGAGTGGCACTGCTGGATCGAGACATCGAAGAACAACTTGGAGTGCTGCCGAGACTAGTAACATCATCTATCTGACTGTCTTCTTCGGTATAAATGTCTTGCACCAGCGTTTCAGTATCCGATGAATCGGATGCATCAACATTAGTGATCTGATTTCGAGTTGATAAGAAAGGTCGCAAAAATGTCATTTGTTTGTGAAAACGCCAACTCTTTTTTTTTGCTGATGAATCCCCACTTCTAGTTTCTTGAGACTTAATACTTTTTGTGTAAGCATCTCTCAACGAATTCCATCTTTTTTTACATTCGGAAACTAAAAAAGAAATAGTAAATGTCAAAATTTTCATTTTCTAAATAGTATTTTCTTTTTAGGTTTTTTGCTACTGGAGACACGTTCCGAACCATTGCATTTAGCTACCGACTTGGAGAAACAACAGTTCGAAATATTGTTTATCAAGTTTGTGAGGCCATATGGAAAAAATTAAGACCGTTGGTACTTCCTAGTCCTTCAAAAGAAACTTGGATAAAAAACGAACAGGATTTCCAAAAAATATGGAATTTTCCAAATTGCGTTGCTGCCATCGATGGCAAGCACGTAGTTACCGACAAACCCCCCAATAGTGGTTCACTATTTTTTAACTACAAGAAAACCTTTAGTATTGTTTTACTTGCATTTGTAGATGCTCACTGTAAATTTACCGCCATTGATGTAGGGGCCTATGGAAGAAATAGTGATGGGGGAATATTTGCACATTCAGAAATCGGAAAAAAATTATTTAAAAATTCTCTAAACCTTCCTCAAGAGAAATCTTTGCCTGGCACTAACGTAGTTCTGCCTCATGTTTTTGTTGGAGATGAGGCTTTCCCTTTACACAAACATTTAATGCGTCCATATCCAGGTAGCGATGTGTTGAATAATGAGGAAATTAAAATATATAATTATAGACTTAGTAGAGCCAGGAGAGTTTCTGAAAATGCTTTCGGAATTTTAGCAAAAAAATTTCGTATCTATCAGAGACGCTTACAAATCATCCCTGAACACATGGATAAAGTTGTACTTGCTACATGTTGTTTACATAATTTTCTTCGTGATGATACCTGCCATTGGACAGCAGCCGACGAAGATAATAAACCTTCACAAGGATTCAGACATATACCAGGAATAGGAGGATCTTCAACTATAGATGCATTGGAGATCAGAAATAAATTTAAAAATTATTTTAACTCTGAGGCCGGTTCGGTGTCCTGGCAAACACAAATGGTTCGGAGGGGGAGAAGAAATAATTGAGTTCAATATTTACATTGATAAATAATAAAACTATCATATTATACTTATAATAAAATTGATAAGGGTATTACATGCATTATGTAAGATCGTGAAAACCATTATTACTTAATATACCTAAACATTTACCTGGTATGTTCATTTCGCCTGCAATTTCCTCCCATACATTCTGTTTGCGTTGTTGATCGTGGTAAGTCTTGTCACTTCTATCATAGAGTTCATTATATTTTTGTACCAAACAAATTAATTTTTCTTCGTCCATTTCGATGTGTACACTTTGAATTGTAAACATGTACTGGAAGCAAAAATGGCAACAAAATCTATTCGGCAAGTTCCGGCGCCGGCCATCTACGCGCTCACTTGTCCGATCCGTCACGGTGCATTCCGTTGTTTGCCGGAAAGGATCGGAGATCTCCAATCCTTTCCGTCGACGGACTCGCCGGATCGTAACGCACCGGACTAGTGGGCGGTTGTCTATTCCTTTACATTAATTAAATCCTGTCCGAATTTTAAAGGAACGGAACGGACCGTGCCGTGACGGACAAGTGAGCGACAAGCTTTACTCCCAAACTTTACGTTTAATATCCCCAATGCTCACTAAGAATGGATTTGGCATAATTTTGAGTTTAATGGGCAGAATTATTCAAAAATATTCGAAATGACATTTACTATGGTTACGGGCGTGTAGCGATGTATCAATGTATCCGAGTTGACATGACAATTGCGTTGTCATTATAGGATTGTCATTATCAAATATATTTTTATTTGTAATGTTATTTCTAAATTTAAAAAGAAAGGAATTAAATTATTTGACACGAAATTAAATTATCTGATTCGGAATAGAGAATAATTTGAAATGAAAGAAAAAAGCCTGGATAGCATTTAAATACATGAGCGAGTGAAGCCGCTACGGGTTAGTCTGTTATTTCTAAAGTCAAAACGAAAATAATTCACCTATCTGATATGGAGAGATACTAGAGAAAGTATCGAAAGGATAGACTGCATATAATTCAAATACATGAGCGAGCGAAGCCGCTACGGGTTAGCTGCTATAATTGATAAAAAGGGGTATCGGCGTGATAATATAATCGTTAAATATAAATGTAAGTAAATCCGAACAGGTTCATGACCGAGACGAGTGAAAAAACGTTAACTTCCGATGGTGCGTCCAATTTCACATACTACCATATGGTAGGATATGAGTTATAGCGCACCGGTGTGTGCAATTGCATACGTATCAATTCTAATAACAGTGTCGGAAAGCCCACATTGCGACGCGGAAGTAGGAAAAAGAATTATACTGTTCAATGTTTAAGTACAATCAAAGGCGAAGTGAATTAAATTTCTTTTGACTAGAGATCAGAAAGAAATAAGACAGTCTACGTAACATTCAAATGAGAGAGCAAGCGAAGCTGCGACTGGTCACGGCTTGTTCCTATAATAAAGATAAATACAAACAAAACAAAATAACACCAAAGAGTCTATTGTCCACGAGGTGGTCATGTAGAGATCATACTAGTAAACCGTAATGGAAGATATCACTCTGTTCTAAAATCAGTCTTAAATGATAGTTTAAGAAAGGCGATTACGAAGGCCACATGACCGAGATTAATCGAGAGAATGTTCAGATTTGAAGCTGTGTGTGTATGACTGTGTTCAGAGCAATATTTGGATCGCATCAATGTAATCAGTAAAAAACTACAACAGGAAGACGCAGACATTGGATCCGTCATAGATTTCCCATAATAACTTCCTCTTTCAGTTTATCTACAGGCAACACACAATACAAAAACTGAAAATGTAATTGTATTTATTTCGCAAAGTTCCATTGTACATGAATTTTTCTCGATTTCCCAGGAGCAGCAGCGCCAGGAGAAGAAGCGCCAATTGGAGAAAGAGCTGGAGGAGGAGAGACGGAGACAGGAACTGGTGGCCAAGGAGAGGGAGAAGCTCCGGGCGAAACGGGAGGAGGCTAGCCAGGAGAGACAGAAAGTGAGCGCGGCCAGCACAATCATCATCGGGAACGAGCTGAGCAATCCTGATCCGGTAAGAAGAGAATAGTAATGATAGTGACATTAAGCGTCACAACTTCAAAACTCGTCCATGAAAATTGTTGAAACTCACTAGACATCTTCAAGATACCCCAATAAACAATCGTTAGTAAACTCTACAGAAACTTCACTTGTGTGAAAATTACTTGTGTTATGAATTATTAAACTGCTTGCCGACTGTCACTTGGTCTCACGACTACATCAGGTTATTAAATGAACACCCCTAACTTCAAAATTCCGTCGCCAATATAATTGAAACTTACTGAACTCCCCAAGGGCGCTTCGATAAACAACTTAAGTGAGTTATAACGAAATTTGAGTTTCAATACAGAAACTATGAATTTTCGAAACTAAACGTTGTGGCAAATTCTAACCAATTATGTCAGTTTTGTATATGGAGCATCACAACTTCGAAATGTATTTATAAAAAGTGTTGAAACTCTCTAAACTTCTTAAAAATATATCAGTGAACAACCCTAAGTGATTTTATAATCATTTCGTTTTAAATACTTTTGTTGTGAGTTTTCAAATTCCTTGCAGACTATCACTTTTTCCTTTCAACATCCCTAACTTCAAAATTACTTCACAACGAGCGTTAAAACTCACCGAGCTCCACAGCGATGCTTCATTCAACGACTTTAGCGAGTTTGGCTGTATTTAGAGTTAATACAAATGAATTCTTAAAATCTTCGTGCATCGAACCGCTATATATGACAGTTTCAGAACTCCTCCACCAAAATCGTTGAAACTCACTAAACTACTCAATGACGCTTCAATAAACGACTCAATTGAGTTTTTTGAAGATATGAGTTTCAATACAAATATTGAGAATTTTTGAGGCTATTGAGGAAGTGGTCCTCTAAACGTCTATCCGCTTTCAGGACCTGGACTTCGAGAGGGAGCGCAAAAAGGAGAGGATAATGCTGCTCTCGTTGCAGAGGAAACAACGGCAGGAGGAGGCGAAGGCGCGGAACGAGGCCGAGGCTCAGGCGAGGCGGGAAAAAGAGAAGCTGAAAGAGGAGGAGAAGGCGAGAAAGAAAGAGGAACAGGCCGCCAGGAGGCAGGCCATACTCGAGCAGTATAAGCTTAAGAAGGCGATCGAAGAGGCCGAAAGGGAGGTGAGGACCTTAATTTAGGTACACGTGGTGTATCGAATGGTAAAATTATTTCAGAGGTGTGATTGAACCCAATGTTTTGAACAGATGGACGTTATGATTTGATATGACTACTAAGCAATAGTCTACATAACCATCAACCTACCCTTAATCAAACTGGGAATTTAAGCCCTAAATTCATCTTAACACTCCCCACCTTTCTCTTAAGAGATTCCATCCGACCAGTACGGGACGTGTAAGGAATCTATTTTTACCCTCTACGATTTACACGCGAGCGATCGTTCTTTTTCCCCCTTTTTTCTTATTCTCGTGCTCTATTTCAAGATCAGGACATTCACTCCTAGTCATATGTTTACGTGGTGCGCGTACACTTAAGAGGTTCTATAGTGGAGAATAATTTAGATCAGGATGTCGTTCATTTATTGGTCTCTGGTAGGAACAATTAGGATTAAATAAGTTAGATTTACTTGTAGAATAACGAGGAATGTTTCAATTCTCGAAATTTGTTTTCATAAATCAACATTGTGTTAGATGGAAAGTAAAAATAGTATTTTATATTTCAGGTTTAATATTGGAATGGGTGTAATTTAGTTTGATTGATTGAATTTAATCCTAAGTTACATATCGTTAGTAAATAAATTTTCTGCTTGAACATTTTTCAACATTTTGTTCGTTTTTAGGGTAAAACCCTTGACAGGGGCGAGTTGAGCTCTCTAAAACCGGCGCCGAAACTGAGGCCGAAGGCCAGTACGAGACCCCGTCCCAAGACGATACACATCGACAGCGGTTCGGTCCAGATAGCCGAGGGTATGTCGAGCAAGGGCAAGAAGGGCTCCGCTACGAACCTGACCGGTGAGCTAATTTCGGATTTGTACGTTTGAAATTAGATTTAGAGGAAATTATCGTTTGTCGTGTATTATTATTTGTTGCATGATTGTTATGTTTTCTTTTTTTATTTGATCAGCTTATGCGCCACCGTCTTCAATGAAAAGGGATTATTATAAAGGCTCCCAAGACAGTTTAGCGGATAGAAGTATGAGCAGCGGCATGTTGTACAAGGGTGTGTTTTTCATTACTATTTTATATTTAAGTTAATCGTTCCAGGCTTTTTAGTATGCGATATTGCTTGCATGTGGAATAGCATGAAGGGAACTTTCACAAGTCAGAACGCTCTAGTCGTACAGTTGTAGCGATTGACTTGTGGAAGTGGCCGTTGTTCGGTTTCTGGGTATCGTGTCGGTATTCTGTGAGCGTACTCCATTCCAGATTCCCCGGACGACAGCAGGGGCCTCTCGCCCTGCCACAGCGGCAACCAAACGTTGGGGCGTCGCAGCTCGTACAAAACCAGCAGAGGTAAGGCCCCGTGCCCCCTTACCGTCGTCCCGACTCGGTATACGACCGTCGCTTTCCAGGTGTTTGTTGTAAATGTGATCTTGACCGTAGAAGATATTTTATTTTATTTATTGAGTACGGCACGCTCTCAGAATCATCTTTTGATTTGGTTATTTGTGTTTACTCATGCATCCGACTATATGTATATTTTATACCTCGTTATTGGTTGAGTATTATTGTTTGATTTCGGAGCTCTGCAGGGTAGATGTGGGCTAAAAGCGTTAACGCAACACAGATTTTGGTGCAAGTGACAAGGTGAGTCATAGGAGTCCGAGTAGTCTCGCTCGTAACGGAATCCCCTCACTTGTAGTACGGTTACGGTTTTGAGGTTGCTTCGACTGAAGATTCAGGCGTCGGGCAGGATCTATCTTACCTGTGAAGCCTTATGATCTGCCAATTTACTAGTTCAAGTTTAGGGATTTTGAATACTATTGCACACTGGAAGCTCAATTTCAATATGGTTTCAGACACTGCCTGACGCTAGAAATTTTTCAGAGTAACTGGTAACGTACGTTTAGGGGGGATTCACGAACTTTGCCTCAAGATCTGTTTTGTCGGGAGAATGTTACACGCGGGGAAACAGAATTATTTGGCGAGTAGTGTATGTATGTTAATATTTTTCCAGACCCCTCACCTGCCCAGGTACGTGGCAGACCTAAGTATTCGGCTTATCAAAACTTTAAAGGGCGCAAGTCTAGCTCTATGATGAATTTGTACGGTAAGATTTTCCAGACTTTCCATGCTGGTTGCAGGTACTCTCGTTTAAATTAAAACAGACTTAAGTCTCTTATTTGCTAGATGTGTCTTGCGCTGTGGGGCATGACGGTCTTGACCCTTTTTCTTTTCGTTTTCGGACACACCGACTTTTGTTTTACATTCTCGACCCTTTCACCCCCCATCTTTTGGTTCGGAAATATGAAACGGTGAATACGGTTGTGATCGAATGTTCACCGTTTCGTGTTTCGTTGGTTTCGTTAACCCCCTCTCCTCCATGTTTATAGCATAGCACTACATACATGTTACATTGATTAATTTTGGTTAGCTGTGGTGATGGTTCTGTTCGTTGTAAATTGTAAATATTTAGCCGCCTCCCCCTCCAGTCCCTTACATTTTTGTTTTTAATAGGCATTGATGGTGTCGAGTGAATAAAAGTTTTGTGATCATATTGTACCTTATCACCAGTTTTTACGAACTAGTTTAGTAAAAACTGGTGATGACTGTTTGCCTCGTGAAACTTAAAACTTCGTTTTGCCTGTACTTTAACGACAGTTCGTATTCGATTGTTACCTTAGGTTCGAATAGAGGTTACGATTTTTATTATTAATATTATCATGCTTTTAATCATTGTATTGTTACAGTCAACTAACATCGCATTATAAGTTAATTTTATATAAATGACCCAAGGTTTCATGTTAACCATCGATAATTGGTTGCGGGCAAGCCGATTAACATACGTTTTCAGCATAAGAAGTCGTTGATTAGCTAGACGACCTTAGTTAGTATTGGGTTTGTTCTGGCAGAGATGACCTGATAACTTGTGTACGTTAACACTGTTAAGTAACATAAACTGAAAATGGAATTATGAACGAGACTGGAAACATATCGGTTGAAAAACGAGAGATGTACAGAATATTTTTCAGAAAAACAGCGTATGTGCCATTCATCGACTCGGATTGACAGATTACTGAGAAATTAAATTTGGGATTGTCAAATGTAAATAGAAAATTAGTAGTATACAGACCTTTTATACAGAGTCGCAGTATGGTATAAACATAAGAGCGAAAGAAAGACCATATATTTCTCGTTGGCTAAACAGAGAAAGAACTTTTGCGACGTTGCTAGCTCGCGAAACATCACAGTCATCCCACACTCTACCGGCGGCCGGCATTATGATATGTATGAGGAACACACGTACGAACGTTAGGTGCCTGGACTTGGACTGCGGCCGGCAACATTGTAAAACTTCCTTCTCTGTCATACTAACGAACTACTATTAGTTTCTCTTTCGCTCTTGTTGATTCCGGGACATGCATTTCAATAGAAAAGCTCCGTATATACCGAGACAAATTCAAATTCCGTAACAAGAGCACAACAAAACATCGTAAGTCAGGTACGGTAATTCAGTTCATGGCGACGGAACTCCTGCCGGAACAGACCCACCCCCACGACATCGAACGATCTTACCTGAAAACGTACCCTCTTCCCTCAGCCGGTCCCAGCTCATAACTACCATTCGATTCATCCGTCTCTCCGTTCTTTGTCCAGGTTCCAGCACGGACCAGGACAGCATGGCCTACCGTTTCGGGGACACGGACTCTGGCCTCGGCAGGGCGACGCCGCCACGTCGCGCGCCCTCTCCCGGCATGAGCATGCGGCACCTGCCGTCGCCTTCCGGTCCGGGCAGCCTGCCCGGGCTGATGTCGAAGGGCAGGCGGATGTTCGACGACGGCAGCAGCGACATCAGCTCCGCGGCCAGCAGCATGATGGACTATAATGGTGTGTTATATGTAACTGTAGAACGCCAGTCAGTTCTGAACAATTTGGCACCCCGTGGGGGAAACTGACCTACTTCTGAGTTTGCGCAGTAAAAAAAAACACGTCATTAGCCGCATACGATCTATTCTGAGCTTCATTTGAAAAATACCAACAAATAAAACTTGCAACAGTGTCAAGACGGTCTGCGCATGTACAAGTAGTAGGTGTTCGTTCGCTATGTGGAATCATTTAGCTGAATCTCGAACGTACCTATCGACTTTTCTACGGTTCTATGGTAATCTCCATACCATCGAATTTCCAGGTCCCCGACTTTACAAGCAGCCGGCGACGAAGTCGAACCGTAGCATAATCCTGAACGCCGTCGAGTATTGCGTCTTCCC
Organism: Cryptocephalus moraei; assembly: GCA_946251905.1. NCBI lineage: Eukaryota > Metazoa > Arthropoda > Insecta > Coleoptera > Chrysomelidae > Cryptocephalus > Cryptocephalus moraei. Next base: position 20,413,802 of record OX276464.1, on the reverse strand, counting down.
CGGAGCGGTGAACAGGGAGGCGAAGAAGAGGGTCCTGGAGGAGATAAATCGCTCGGAGAGCAAGCACTTCCTGATACTGTTTAGGGACGCAGGCTGCCAGTTCAGGGCGCTGTACTCGTACTGTCCCGAGCGGGAGGAGATCATCAAGCTGTACGGCACGGGGCCGAGGCAGGTCAACGATAAGATGTTCGATAAGTTCTTTAAGTAAGTCGGCGAAATCCCTGTATTTGAGTTTGTAACGTACTTTCCTTGGTATACGGTTTTAAAGACGGTTTCCTCGGGCGCCAGATTTTTAAGGGTTTACTCCCTAAAGCCACGGGTGAGTTTAAACTCAGAGGGGGTCCGTGAAAATAAAACACACAATTCGGAAAAAATACTGATTGTCTATATTACGACGATGATTTTATTTACATATGAGTCCTAGGAACCAATGATTATTAATCAAAAGTAATATAAGAATAGCGGGTCATAAATGCCATTAATTACATAGATAAGGGGCAGTTCGGCAGCGGGGTGCAAGGGTTTGCCGGTTACCAGACTTTCGGTGAGTCTTGCGGGAACCGGCAACATTGCACGTCGCATTCTATTTACATAGCAGTGGATCGCAAGTTAATACCATGAGATCATTTAAATTTATAATTCGAGTAGGCTATGATTTTTAAATTAGGTTGGCAACACCAACTGCTGACAGTTTCATTTGAATTGTCAAAGTGACGCTCCAAAATGTTTAATTTAGAGCATAAGATTTTTCTTGCGGAGAGTTATTTTAAGAACGTCGAAAGGCAAGAAAACGGTGATCGGAGTATTCCATACAACGGTGCGTAGGTGACTTCCAAAATGCATTTCCTAATTTTTATTTACACAGCGAGTCACTTTGACAATTCAAATGAAACGAGTAGGCTATGGTAGTTGGTGTTGCAACCTAATTTAAAAATCACTCTAGCCTACTCTAATTATAAATTTAAATGATCTCATCGTACTATAATAGGATATTAAGCGTGCAGAGTCGGTTGAAGCGGTTAGATGCAAGCGGAAGAAAGAGATAGTTACAGCGAGAGCGGAACAAGCAGGCAAGGGCGGTATTAGGCCCTAAAGGGCGTACTCAAGGGCGAAAGCGGGGAAGAGAGCGGAACAAGCAGGCAAGGGCGGTATTAGGCCCTAAAGGACGTACTCAAGGGTGGGAATCTAGCGTGCATAGATTCCCAGAGTGGAAAATTATAGAAAATAGAAAGACAAAATTAAGCGAAATTTACGTACTCACAACTTATGGTGGAACGGGTGGTCGGGCACTACGGAGACACTTTCGGAGAAACTCGCGAAAGACGGACGGTCGGCGCTGCAGAGACACTTTCGGAAAAACTCGCGAAATCGGAAACGGCACCAGATACCCTCTCGGGCTGTTCGAAATGGGAAGATTATTATAGTTTCCCATAGTGGAACGGAATTACCATATGTAGTGTTTGGGGTAGAGAGGGCGCTTTGTTGCAAGTTATATGAATTGGTTTTTGTTGAATACGACTTTTGATTAATGTGAATGAATGGGTACTCATTACGGTTATTGTTTTGTAGGTATAATTCCGGAGGCAAATGTTTCTCGCAGGTCCACACGAAACATTTAACAGTAACGATAGATGCCTTCACCATCCATAACTCCCTTTGGCAGGGCAAAAAGGTAAACCTTCCTAACAAAAAGGATATGACTCTCGTCATCTAAATGTCATTTTCTTTATACAAATTGTTAATTAGTCATATTTTGTTACTGCCTCTTTAAATGTTATTTTGTATTGTATTACTGATTTCCTTGTGCAACAAATTAAAACCTGTCGATTTTGTTATTATTATTATTTCGTCTTAACCGCAAGTATTGTGTAATTGTATTATTATGTGCCTTTATGTATTTTTGGGAATTTTCGTGATAGGTTTGAACATATTCACTCACCGAGTACACTCCTCGCTCTCACCCCCCTCCCCCCCGACATTACTATTTGGTGTCGGCAATTTTCGAAAAAACATTAAACACGATCGGATACACTTGCTAGAAAGAAAGGGGGAGAGACAGAGAGAGGGAGAGAGCTTTTTATTTGTGCCAATGAAACCACAATGAACAATTCGCTTGAAGGAACATAGTACACTATTCTGTCCAAGGAGAGTGATAATAAAAATTTCTATTTAGTGTCATTCCAATTATATTTATATTGGTAGATTAGAAAATTCGCAAGGCTGTTGCAATCTTTAATGAAACCATGTTATAACTTTAATTTGTAATCTAACCGTTTCTTTTTGATTCAGTAATACCGCTAATCGTTTCATGTGTACATATTAAGTTTTTATAATATAAAAAATACATATTTATTAATTCACTTGTATGAGTCAAAAAACACTCGGAAATAAAAATTGATAACCCAAGAGTTTCGTTTTACTTTCAGGTGGAAAAAAAACCCACCTCCCTTTTCGAATAACGACCACTGACACACAAACATTACATAGACACATATTTTCTTAATTACACCTAAATTAATCAGACACTCACTTTATGATTAATAATACCACAACGTTATCCTATAAGAACTGTTTCGTAAGTAAATCAAAAATGTCGGTCCTTATAACTAAACACACCTGAAGGTCCTTCACCGGGATTCACTAATCCGACTTCAGTGCGTCATCCCGTGATTGATGCTCTGCTGCGTCATGATCGGGTACGAGACCATCGGCTGCGTCGCGTTCGACATCGCAATCGCCTGCGACGTGCTGATCGCGTTCATCTGATTACTCCTGTGCATCTCGAGCTGCTGCTGACCGGGCCCCGCGGCGATCAGCTGCTGACTCGTCCCGGCCAGCTGCTGCAGCTGCTGCTGGCTCGGGTTCGCCATCGCGAGCTGCGGCGCCGTGTGCGACGCGAGCGCCATCTGCTGATTAGCCATGTGCTGCGCCTGCGACGTCAGCTGCTGCGTCGTCGTCGCGAGCGCGAGCTGCTGCGCCTGCGAGGTCAGCTGCGGCTGGGCGGCCTGCTGCGCGAGGTTGTTCGCGAGGTTCTGCTGCGCGATCGCGAGCTGCGCCTGGTTGCTGTTCGCTATCGCGAGCTGCGTCGAGGGGTTCGTCGTCACTGGAACACACGCATCGGACGAGCTCAAATATGGAACTACCGATATTCAATGACTACTAGCATACAAAGACGATTCCAATCATAGACTCAGCAGTTATCTGATGTCGAAATGTATGGACAATAATACAGCTAATTCGTGAACTGTCTCCCTGAAAGGAACACTATATCTGTCTCTGTAACAGAATCGCCTTTGCTGTCCCACAAGAACATCACAATCACCTTACCTAATATCTGCTGGCTGGAGGCGAGCAGCTGCGCCTGCGGTGGCGCGATGCTGACCGCCGGCATCCCTGCCGCTATGGAGACGGAATGACCGCCGGACACCGGATTACAGGTCGAGACGGTCGCGAGGCTGACGGGCACGGTCGCGACGCTCGCGATCACCTGCCTCGGCTGCGGCTGCTGCTGGCTGGCAGCCGTTATCGTCACGGTCGCCGGTATCGTCCCGTTACGTTTACCGGAGACACGGAGGTTGGCGTTCTGGTCGAGCAGGAACTCGTTCGTCGCCGTCAGATCGGACACCTGAAAAGGCCATACGGAATGCACAGTGTTTCAATGTTCGATATGGGATCAGAGTTTTGTGTTACCTGGCGTTTAAGTTGGGCGATTTCTTTATGTAAAAGGTTGTTTTCCTCTTCCAACATTATTGTCCTGAAAATAAAAGTTATGACAATTAAGGTAACAAAGCAACATTATTCCTTGATAATACGTAATAATTTAATAGGTCCCATTTACATCAGTAGATAGGTATAGATGGATAGTATCAACATATCTGAAACTACCCAAGAAAGTATATTAAGGTATAATTAAGAAATCTGGAAAGTTTTTCACATGTTCTTAGAGAAATTTCGAAACTTTGTTCAGTGCTTACACCACTTAACAAAGTGATATCTTTGTGCAGAATTCGTGATTGGTTCAATTTAAAAATACTAAACAAAATTACTGGTACTTTGGCATTCCTTGCCTTGAACAAAACCTTGAACCTTGAACCACTATTTTGTAATTTCGTCCTCTATCATCACTGGACAAAGGACAGTGATAATACAAAGGACACTGGACTATTATCGTTGGACAAAACGGCTCCTAATTACTAACACCCTGATCACTACTGAGAAACCTGTACCTGGCGTCGATTCTGCTGAGCATCGGCGAAGGCGGATTCCCGGCGATGTAACCACGGAAGATGGGCCTCGATCGGCTCGAGTCCATGTCGCAGGTCAATATCTCGTGCTCTTGCGTGGTCAGCAGCCTCCTCTTGATCAGAGGTAACCCGTCATCGGCGAACTCGTCCAAACTGATGCCGCTCCGTCTCAAAACGTCTACAAATCCGAAAACGATAAGATTCTACTTTACTTTCTGAGGTAAACTTACTGCTTAACGCCCCCAGAGAGATAACCTGGGACTCGCTCATCCCGTTACCGCCGAGACCGTTATAATTGTTACCGCCGTTATTGTTATTGTTCAACAGCACGGGACTCTTCCCCTGATTATTGTTCCTGATCAACTCCAAGATCTCGGCCTCTTCCTGTTCCTTCGTCAGGTGGCGGTACTTGCAGAAGTTCCTACGGCACATGCCCTTCTTGAATTGGTTGCATATCGGCACGTTGCCCGGCAGCTGGTTCTTCCTCGTCGCCTCGGCGAGGATCTGGTTCGACATCTGCCCGGTTCGCTTGAACTCCTCCACCTCCTCCGGGGTACAATGAATGAACCTGAAGTGTTAAAATACATTGGTTGTCAAATAATTGTTGCATTTTAATAACACTTTGGTGTTATTTAATAACACTAACACCATTCCTTTTAAACAAACACAGATTGTCTACTTCAACTGAGGTAAATACAAAACCACTGCTACTGCAACTTTGCCATATACTTAGTGAGGTATGATGCTTAGATTTTCAAAAGACTTACTGACATACCCTCGTACAAATGCAAAGGAAGAAGAAGAGTAATTTGCTCTTAAACGTAAACAGACAGTAGACATCTTGGATTGAGATCTACACGGAACGAGAGAATCCTTTACGGATTTTTTCTGGGCCTACGACTACGGTCGGGAAGGTTAGGTTTGTTTGGTTTAGCTTAGATAGAAGTATAAAGAAGAATAAATAGTACATTATATTAAACTAGATTATTAAAATAAAATTTTCTCATATATAAGCCCTTTTTACAGCATTTTCTAAAATTTTATGAAAAAATTGCGTGTGCCTACGAAGTTTGCCACCACCAAAACCCGAACCTGATCTCCCAACCTTGAACCGAGCCCGGGCTACTCACTTGCAGTTCTGCCTCGGGCAGATGTTGTTCTGGAAGTCGTGGCAGAAGTTGAGGGGCTTCACGTCGCTCTCGTGCTTGTACTTGCAGAACTTCCTGTCGCAGAGGCCCCTCACGAAGTCCCTGCAGGTGCCGTCCTCGTTGTCGGTCTGCCTGTCCGACTGGAGGGTGTCCTCGGAAGTGTCGGACATGCTACCACGAATACTCAGGTCGAGGGACCGTCGAGGCAGGAAGGAGAACAGCAAATGTGGGTTCTAGTCGGCACTAGAAAAGAAAAAAATAAAGAAATCATTAAGAATTGTCAAAGAGGGTAACAAAGCTGACTGTCATAATTATACGGAGATATTAGTAAAAAGTACGATTAGTAGGTTATATATATGGGTTATAGAAGATTAAGAGCTGGAAGATCATGTATTTATTTATTTATTTATACTCCTACATACACACTGAAGAGAGTAATTACATGCAAGAGTAACAATTTAACCTAATACTAACTTAAAACTACAGAGAACAAAGGGAATATACTATAGACAGGACAAGATAAGATCAGCACGCAAAGCCTAAATCCAAAGTACAGATGCTGCCCATACATCCAAATTTGCGCTTAGTACAACACGTTTTAAACTCTTAGCACTAGATGTAGTAAATCTATATCACATGTTTGCATTATCACATTACATTCATGCATGTATGGACAACGTATTCTGTGTGATGCAGATAATAGAGAAAAGGTCAGCAGTTAACTTAGACACACATATTTTATTTATTGATCTCTCAAAAGCTTATGATTATATCCCCACTAACAAACTATGGGAGATATTGCAAAGTACCCTCCTAAATGCTATGAAAAACCTTTATCAAAACTCCACCTCGAAAATAAAAATAAGAAATAGTGTCTACAGAGTTCTATGTGACAAGGGAGCTTCACCAGGGCTGCTGTATACCGCCAACAATTTATGTTAAAGAAGCTTTACTAAAATTCAAACAAAAAAGGAAATAAAGTGTCTATATGTGACAAGGGAGCTTCAACATGGCTGCTGTATATTGCCAACACTTAAAATTTATCTTAAAGAAGCTTTACTAAAAATGTACCAAAATGGAAATAGCCTTAACTGACAGGAATAGTATTTAGCCTACAGTATACAGCCTACAGGATAAAGAAGACCTAGAATACATGGCATGGAATCTAAACGAAACCTACGAAGACTGTGGGACTAACTATGAATGTTGAAAAAACCAAATACGTACTTGTGAAAGAAATTTCTACATATCCTATGTACTTCGCCTATGAAATTTATTTCCCAAGAACGCCCCGGTAATAGCCTACGTCCGACTCCCGCTGTTTAACCGAAATTCTATTACATGTTTTCAGTAATCCCGACTATTAGCTCGCCGAAACAGTAAAACCCGACGGGGAGCTTTTTAGCATAACACGATACTCGTGTAACCACCCCGGGTGGCACCCTTCGTCCTCCTAGAGGTCAACGTTCAGGGAGGAGACGTCTCATTGCCCCCCTCCTCTCAATGTCAGACGGCGAAATTAAACCTACAAACGTTACTCTCTCCGGATAAAATCAAATTGCACAAAACACGAATTTGCGTTTCGATACAGGAACGTTCGAAGCTTCCTCCCTTCGAGATACATCCGGGGAGGGGGACCGTACGTATACAGGGGAATGTGTGTATAAAAGGCGACGGACGCCGTGGGAGAGTCCAGTACTGGGACGCCTCCAGCTAGGGAGACATGTACATTCTCACACTCTGCCTGGCTGCTTTGGGTTTCTGTAGTGTCTTATGCATGAACGAGATGTCGGATGAGACGTGCGAGACCTTACCGTCAGAGCTGCACCTAACCAAAGGTAAGGAACCCAGATCGGATCCGATAATGACAGTTCATCGAACGCTTTTTCCAGAGGAGTACGATGAGCTGGGGAGACTGCAACGGACCTGCAACGGCGAGGTAGCAGTGAACAAGTGCGAGGGATCCTGCAAGAGCCAAGTACAACCCTCCGTCATCACACCTACAGGATTTTTGAAAGTATATCGAATTTCCATTATCGTTACTATTTAAGCAGGACAAACTCTTTCTTGTGAATTTAGATTTTTGACTTGGGTCGTGTTGAATATATCATACTAAGACCAAATTACTTCTACCATTACTCTACCTAATTAATATGATTCATTTTTCAGGAGTGCTACTGTTGCAGGGAGAGTTTCCTGCGGGAACGGATAATCACCCTGACGCACTGCTACGATCCGGACGGCGTCAGGCTGACCGGCGAAGGCAACAACGCCATGGACGTCAAGCTGAGGGAGCCGTCGGAATGTAAATGTTTCAAGTGTGGCGACTTCAGCCGATAGGGTACTTTCTCCTGATATGGATTCGTTCGCACGTTTAATTTGTAACCGCTTCAAATGTACGTGGTTTATAATGTGAGGTTATTATTTGGGAGTGTTTTCGAAAATAAAATGTTATGGATGATTTCGTTGCTTGTTTGAGGTTTCCTTCGAACATTTGTAAAACCATCGTTACTATTAAAGAACTGTGGACTCTTAGCCAAAATCAAAATCACAAAACTCAAATATTGCAGATCATGCAAATCAAACATTGCAGCAATCAAAGTGAGACTACTTAGATGCACTCAGAGGGGACAGCCAAGCAGAGTGACAACCTCAGAAATGGAATATATATTTACTGGAAGTGGAAACTAGAATCCACGAAGATAACCCAAAGAACCAAGTCTGGGAATGAAAGATGGAATCAAACAAGGAATAGAGGAAGAAATCTAAACCACAGAAACACTACTTCAAACAGCACTAATATTGCTATGACTATAACTAGAGATTTGTTCACTTAATGCATACATATAAGCTTCCCTTTATATATCATAAAATATCCATCAATTTTGATTCAAGCGAAGCAGATAACTTGTCAAAAAATTACCTCTTCGAGTAACAGATTTGTAACACCCTACTTAAACCAGTAATCAATCCTTAACGAATAACGGTACTTACCTCAACCCAATCTCGCTCCGTCTAGCAAACCGGTACTCGATTCAACTGTCCATCGGTAGGTCGAACCTCCTGTGCAGCTCAGCGATGGTGACGAGCTCGGCGTCGGCCAGGTACCCCAGGACAGTCTGGGCGAGATCCTTCATTTCGTTGTACTCGTGCAGGGCTTCCATGTGAGCCTTCACGTCCGTATCGACGCCTGCCTTCCGCAACTCTTCTATCTCAGAGTCGAGTCGCGATTCCTCTTCCAACAGACGCTCGTACCTGGATCGCAGTTCGAGGTTCGTGGATTTCTCCTTGGAGTCGACCCGTTTGACCGGCGTGATCCGGTGAAGTTTGATGGTACAACGTTTATCCATTTAAGTTGGACATGGAGGGAGGTGCTGGAAAGGAACGATGGTTTATTATCAGTTTGAACGGTTACAAAGTTGGACACTGTGAAATCACATGAAACTTGGGAAGTTATCACAGTCTGATTTACGATGCTCAAGAGGAGTTTAATCTGAACTTCTAAAAAAGTGAAGGTAAGAATATCAAATACAAATAACTTAAACATAAGTTATTTGACATGTAATAATAGTTTCATCCTTCAATATAATTAGAATAGGAAGCTAAGTTTATGGAGTTATGGTTAAATATGCAATTAACAACTCTTCCAAGTTCATATGGTAGTTAAATACTAGTTTTTCAATTAAGTTGCAAATTAAGGTAAACTCAGGTAGAATCTAAACTAATAATCCTCCAACTAACTTAAACTAGGTTATAAATGGCAAGCCTGTTACATTAAAACACCAAATGAACTTGTAAGATAAGTTAGGATTAAAGGTATGAATAATTAAGACGATCCTGAAATAGTTCCCTCATGTCTCAAAGGACACTAGAAAATTTACAACATTCTCTTTCCCCTTAGCGACCTTCTAATCACCTTTAGAATAACGAAGGCAGTATAATAATTATACTGCCTTAATTAGTATATAGAAGAATATATAAGAGAAGAGAACGAGAACTAGTAGAAACATTAAGAAGCTAGTAGCTAAACAGAGGAACATGTGGGACATAACATGCGCCCGAGTCGACAACTATATAGGGAAGTGTGGAAAATAATCAACGCACTTACCCACTCTAATAACAAAGAAAAAATGGGACTTGCTAAGATCAAACTGAATAAATGGAAGATGGATTTCAACATCAGGAAGTTATCAGTGAGAGCTTGGAAAAGAAGAAAGCGAAGAAATAACTGCAAGCGAAGTTAGAAGAGCGGTACAAAAAATCAGCAATGGTAAAGCATCTGGACCAGGAGCAATAACTAGGGCATTACTAAAACATAGGCCAGGCGTCCTTTTTGAACTCCTAGCTGCTACGGTTAATGGATTTTTGAGAGAAGATTTACTGCGTACATAAGCAATATTTACACAAAAGGAGACCGAAGACAATGTTATAAACACTGTGGAATTAGTCTCACAAGTATGATATCCAGAAACAAAAGCAATTGATAAACGACTTGCCTACATGAAAATACATATTGCTTTTATAGACTTAGCGAAAGCGTATGGCAGCATACCTCTCTCGAAGCTATGGGAATCTATGAGAAACCAATGCATAAATAAAATTTATATAACAATTATCCAACGACTGTATAATAACATGACAACAAGTATGAAAATGGGAAACAGCGTATCAAATAAGATCTAGATTACAAAAGGCGTTAGACATGGGTGTTGTATTGCTCCTACTCTTTCCAAAATCTATATAAAAGACGCTCTTGAACACTGGAGGAAAAAGTGTTGTAACACGGAAATATATAACTACTATATAGGGAACAGCGAGGAAGAGATAACAAGCAGATTAGGACAAGCCAGAGTGCTACCAGAAAACTGAATAGTGGACAGTGCAATCAAACATAACAAAATACACAGATACAAAATAAAGAAATGAAAGGTCGACATTCTCGACAAAACCATGGTACAAGGACAGAGAATATCCAACAAGAAAACACATAACAAACATTACTAGAATCAGAACTAGACAGCAGAGCACTTATATAAAATCAGAATCGAAGAAAACCCCCCTCTGCATATGTGGAATGATAGGAACCATCAATGATACACTTTTTGAATGTATAATAATCAAAAAAATATATAAACCTCTATCAATAATCCCAATAAGCACAATCACATTGTTGCTATAAGAAATTAAGACAAACGGTATCAAACTGCTTATTAACTACATACAACAGAATGACATAACTTTATAAAACCACAAACATAAAACCCCACTAACAGTAAATCATTCTGGAAACAAGAAAGAAGACCATAACAGTAGGAACTGACAGCACGACGTCGTTTCAGACAACACTGCAGTTCCACTAGAAAAGAAATATCAAAGGGTGGCACAGGATAGCCATCGAAGAAGAAGAACAGATGTGTAGTAGATGGTGAGTGGCATAATAAAACAAGATGGCGACTAGGATGCGAGAAACGACCATGGAAAACTCGCAATACTGTCTTAAATATTTACTAGTGTTGAAGAAAACTGAAACATGAACACAAATCTCGAACGGTGTTATCGTTACGGTGTTTCCTCCCCCCTTGGAAAAAAAATTATAATGGAAATGCGATTTAGCGGTCGGTCGCCGCCAGCGCCCGGCTGGGCGCCCCTAAGAGCTATTAGAAAACATGAATTTCACATCATCACTGGCGACGCGGGCCCGAAACACGAGGCTGACTCGACACAACGAAAAGCTCTCGTAACACAACTCGATATAAAAGGGTAGATATGATAAAAAAAACTCTCAGTCCGACCCAGCTCCGTACGATCTCACACAAGTGATGAGTCCGAGGCACACGACGAAAGGTACGAGCGACGCTACGGCGATCGACGAGGTTTAAAACTATGCTCGTGTTTCAGTGTCGCAGTTATGGAACCTGACGGTCCTCCTCGTCGTGCTTAGCAGCATGTGTACGGATCCGAGGTTCAAGTCGAGGAGCTTCCAGGCGGAGGCCGCCAGCGACACGGACGAGTGCCAGGTCACCCCCGTGATACACGTCTTACAGTACCCGGGCTGCGTGCCGAAACCCATCCCCAGCTACGCATGCATAGGGAGGTGTGCTTCCTACTTACAGGTAAGAATAAAGTATTTTTCCTATATGTTACGGTTGTCTCAATCTCAACCTATGGTGACTTCAACGTAATTATTAACTCATGTCGTTCATTTCATAAACTGTTTCTAATTAGGTAAGTAAAATAATAAAATCATCATTATCATACTCTAGCGGAGTAAGTGCCCTTCGTCATAACCCTAATTATGGTCCCTTTTAGGTATCAGGCAGTAAAATCTGGCAAATGGAAAGGTCCTGCATGTGCTGCCAGGAATCCGGAGAGAGGGAAGCGTCGGTGTCCCTGTTCTGCCCTAAGGCCAAGCCGGGGGAGAGGAAATTCATAAAAGTAATTATACAGTAAAAATAAAATACAGTCTTGGGATGTTGTAATCTTAAATTAGGATGACTTCAACAGTATAACACGGTATTGAAAAAGGGAAAAGTTCTTGAAAAAACCTTCGACAACAGCCCCTCTGTTTCTAAAGTACTATCAATTAATGCAGATTTCACAAATCAGTCACACTTTCTTTGAGACACGTATTTACAGTGATATCAATACCACTGCAACATACCAATTGACAACAATCCCACTGTGTCCACATGGGTTCCCCGTTTCTATTTTGTACTATCATTATACAAAAATTCGCCCCAAACCTCTCAGCTGAAACATTACAAACATGATACTTGGACCACAGCTTTGCGGTTGCCGTCCAACAAACTGTAGACCACATTTCGACTGGATAAGTTTGAGCATTACAAGATAGCTAAAGTGAACTGTTGAACAGTCCAACAGGTAAAGTCGAGATGTCTCGACCGACCTCATGGGGTTATCAAGTTATTGCACAATTGGGTGCGGGCCAAATCTCGACCAAAACACGGATGCCCCTGCATACTTCGAGTAACCTAAGCTCACCTCTATATCTCCTCCAGGCAGGAACAGCACAGGTCGATTCGTTTAGGTGTAGTTTAAAGTTGAGGAAACTACGCGTCGAGCTTACTCCATAACGACCCCATCGGGTTTAAACGAAAAAGGGTAAAAGTGAAGGGTAACTTTGATTAAAAACAGGCACGAGATAAACTTATCTAGAGATGTCACTTGTCAAAGAATCTGGCATGGGACAATGCAACGTGTCAACCACAGAACACTAAAATATGGCGATTTACATTAAACGAAACTAGCGCCAAATTTAAATAACGAGGATTCACAAAGCTCCACTTTACTTTTAAACGCTATATATTTCCGATGTAGGGCATGAATGGCTTGTTCTAATCAATTATAATTACTTTTTCACTAATTGTCGTCGATTACAGGTGACCACGAAGGCCCCGCTGGAATGTATGTGCAGACCTTGCACTGGGGTCGAAGAGAGCGCCGTCATCCCGCAAGAAATAGCGGCGTATTCGGACGAGGCGCCCCTCTCGGGCCACTTCTTGAAGTCACATCAATTATAAAGAACATGTAGTAAAATATAACGTGAAACCTGTAATTTAGTCGTTGGGTTACTGACGTAATAAAAACATTTAAATGAAGTTGCAAAGTTCGATTATACCTACATTAAATCACCAAGCATCAATACTACCAAGTTTGGCTATATAAATTTAACAAGATATGTGACACTCGATCATGATTAATCTATACCTTCCCAAGTAAAACTGTCAGTCCAGTGTATAGAATACACTTTGCGGATACCTTTACCTTTCAAGTGTTAAAATAGGAAAGGCACTTACACACTATCAAAAATATACCGTAAAAAATTAAAATGAAATTCTATTTACCAACAGTAAAACGCCATGATTCACATAGCATATTGTACTTACACCGTTTTTATGAAACAAATAAACAAAAATTAATACGAAAAAAATAATTACCTAATCTAACATCAATCTGTAAGAACATCACAATCAGTCTTCATTCTTGTAAGTAACGACAGTATCCATCTTATGAATATCGGTCGAGAACGATCTTATCTTCACCTTCTGGGCGTTTTTGATGTTCGACGGTTCAGCCTCGGACCATTCCGACGGCAACGGCACATTCTTGATCGTGCAGATCTGTATGTCGAAGCCGCAGAGGCAGTCGAGCAGCGGCAGGAAAGAGATCGACGCGAAGATCTGCTTCATGACGTCTCTGATCTCCTTCTTGATCTGGTTGAGGGGTTTCGTGGCGACCTGCTCCGAGTCTCCCTGGCCCGCCTCGCCCTCGTACTCGACGTTGAAGTCCCAGCGCTCCATCACCTCGAGAGTCTTCACGTTCGTTATCACCAATGTGATCTTTGTCACGGCGCCCGCCACCAACCATTCTGAAAATTATAGTTTACTAATAACGAAACTGTTTCAGTTAAGGCGAATTAATCGATTTTGTGCATCCAAGCTATATGGTAATCCCAGGTTCACTATGCCTCTTCAGACAAAACGCGAATATTCAAGGATAAGGATAATATTCAGTAAAAGTTGTGAATTCTTGTTCAACTCACCTTTGAGCTGATTCAACGTGGTACGTACAAACTCCTGGATTTTCTTATCTGTCGACATGTACATGGTGACGCCGTAGTTCTCCTCGGTGCTGAAATTCTCCGGAGGGTACAGCCCCCTCTGATACAAGATACTGTTGATGCTGAAATCTGAAAGAACCGTCTTTTACATAACCTCAAAACATTCAGAAGGCTTTTACTCAAGTAGTCGCAGACTATGTCGGCGGAGCCCCTCACGGTGATCGTCGACTTGCTTTTCTGAGCAGCCGCAGCCATTTTCGAGTACGGCGGGAGTATTTGGGAGACACAGAGAGGAATCGGGATACGGCGTTTAAATTTCAAATAAAACGGACACCACCAGGCGCACCACGGAACATCTAATCCTCGGACCTCGAGTCACAGTCGTCACAGAAACACAGTTTCCTGTTCCAACTCGTGATGTCGTGATGCCTTCAAGGTTGTCGTACTTGTCGTTGTCTGCTTTCTGCTTGTCTATTCCGTGTTCCGTGGGCGTCTTGGTGTTTTGTGTGTGTTTTGTGCTTATCAATTTTTCACAATTTACCCAAACTCTCGACTCGAGATCAATCCCTTCGGTCGGTGCACGTCTAACTCCATCGTTCCCACGACCGTAGTCGGCTGACCGGGACCAGCGTGTAAGTTCGAGGGGTACGTCGCTTAAAGTGAGGTTAGGTTTGCGAGAGCCTCATGCGGAGCACTTCGTCGTGGTCGAAGTAAGGAAACGGGAAGAAGAAATGGGCGAGAACAGCACCCTGGCGGCCGTGTCGACGCTGATACGTACTTGGGAGGAGGAGCACGCTCAGCCGAACTATGATCCGATTCCGTTACTCACCAAGTGAGACACGTTCGGGTATGGGTTTTGGGTGATTCTATTCGACGTGTATGTTGTAGGTTGGCGGAAATAGTCGAGGAGGAGACCGATAATTATCTGAAGATGGACCCGGATCCGTTTGATGAGCGGCATCCGTCGAGGACCGACCCGACGTGCAACCTGGGGCAGATCCTCAAGGTGCTGTTCAAGAAGGATAGCTTTTCCAATAAGGTATGACTCTGAGAGCGTTACAATATATTACATCATACCTGATGATCATTTCGGTTATGAGGTACTTGGAACTATAATACAATAGAGTATTGAAGCTATATTTCCATTATTTATAAATAATAGCATACAGTGGCTTGTTAAACAAACTGTCCGCATCAACTTTAGTGTAGTAGTAGAAAGTGCGTTAACTAAAGGTAATTACTGTTTCAATTAGCTAATTTCTGATTTAACCAAACAACTTGAATTATGTTTCTGATAAGTTTTAATTTGACATAACTTGCAGGACACTTACGGTTTTATTTTCAGTTAGGTGGTAGTAATGGTGTCATTACATAATAATAAGGCGTTACCTTGCAAAATAAGTATTTTTTTTCTTTGGCAAGGGTTATTAAATTGCTAATTAAATTTACTGTGGTATAGGCTACATAAAGTTATATTTGAGATTCAGGCTATTTTTGATGACTGTCACAGATGACTGTCATTGGTCAGATGTCATTAGAATCTACAGAGTATGTTAAAAAGTAAAAGGGCAAAATCTGCAAATATTGTGAAATTCGAAAGATCTAGTTGGTTGTAAAATTGCCCACTTTTTCGAATAAGGTTAGTAATTTTATTTTTAAATTTTCACCCTTCAACCAATAATTCTCCCTTACATTTCCGTAGCTGATAAGCGATTACATGCGCGACTCGTACTACGCCCGCCTCGGCATATCGGGCAACGCCAACCACCTGAACATGGCCGCCTGTCGCCTCGTCATCGACATCATGCCCGGCCTCGACACGACGGTCGTCTTCCAGCCGGACTCGGTCAGCCTGATCCACAGGCTGATCAAGTGGGCGACGGGCTCGGTCGAGCCGCTCCAGACGTACGCGACGGGCCTGCTCGGCGCCGCCATGGAGATACCGGACATAGCGACCAAGTTCCGGGACCAGAACAACGTGCTGATACCGACGCTGTTGACGAGGCTTCGGGCGCTCAAGAACGAGATGGAGGCGGAGCTCGTCGAGGGGAACCTGACGAGGCCGTTCGGGCATCTCGCCAAGTATAAGGGCGAGGGGACGATGATGTCGCCCCCTCAGTCGACCCTCAGAGGTGAGGATTTAAAATAATTGCAGTGGACATATGGAAGACTGACATTTACTCACAAACATTTACTTGTTTGAAAATATACAGACCAAATTGTCTTTACAAAGATGATTATACAATTAGATAGCTCTATACAAATACTAGCTGATTACCCTCCCTGTGATTATTATACAAGAGACTCAATTAACCAGTTATATCTTCCTAACATAGAATATCATCAATTTTTACGGTTATAGCACAAAGCATTTGGTGGTTTAGGGATGTTTGCTTGGTTATATGTTGTATTAATATTTTCGTTTTGATGAAATAGGTATAATTAGTAAGATTAGTTTTAATGGTGCTAACAAACTGCTCTGTTTCAGTTCAAGAAAACGGAATAATTAAGAGCCCAAAGGAACAGTCGAAGGTAAATATTGTCAACGGTGTAGAATCATCTCTCATTATAACTTTTAACATTTCAGGAAAAGAACACCGAGAGTAAAAAGCGCAAAAGCAGTTTTGAGGGAAGTTCACCAGGAAGAATGAACGTAAGAAACGTTATAAACATATTCCGAATTAAAGTCATTCGTATCACTCTCTTATATCGTAAAGAACTTGTATCTGTATTATATCCTACCATGCGTTTCGTCAGATTTCAGACGAGAGCTCCCCGAAACGGAAATACCCGAGACTCGAGGACGTCCCGGAATCGGTCCACATAGGCAACATGAGCCCCCAGAAACCGAGCGGGGCCTACTCGGAGACCAGCAACTCCTCCTGGGCCGAACTAGAGACTTTCATGATCGGAACGATCCAGATGTCGCCCCTGACGAACATCACGAAGCAGATTTTCATCCTGAGGTACCTGACGGCGATGGGGGATTACCAGGAGTTCCTCAGCCACGTCTTCGAGAAGGACGCGCTCGAGCTGATATTCTATTACGTGAACGTCAGGAAGACGAAGGAGGCTCGGTTGGCGTTCGAGGCTTTGAAGTATCTCGCGGCGCTGCTGTGTCACAAGAAGTTCTCCATTGAGTTCATCCAGTGCAAGGGTTTGGAGGTTAGTCACAGTTAGGATGGTCAATTAAGTTAGTTAGTCTGACTCTACCAGTACAAGAGTCTGAAGCTTAATCGCGATTAATTGTAAGTTAGGTTCGTCTAATATACACTTTTGGAGGTCAGTACCACGGTTTACTCACGTTGGTTTTAAGGTAAGTTCGTCTAGTGTGAACGGTTTGGAGGTTACTTACAGTTCATTTTGAGTCAAACTTAAAATTTTTCACAGGCGCTGCTGGAGGTGCCGAGACCATCGATAGCGGCCACGGGCGTTTCGATATGTCTCTACTACTTGGGTTATTGCGAGGAGGCGATGGAGAGGGTGTGCATGTTCCCAACTCACATTATTAGCAGTCTTGTGAAGTAAGTAATATAATTTCTCTTTATCGAGAAAGGTACAAAGAGCTTTTTTAAAGATACGCCTTGTGGCTGCTGGAATGTTCGCATGACTCCGGCAGGTGTCAGGCCATAATGTTCTTCGGCCTCACGTTTCAATTCCGGGTGATCCTGGACGAGTTCGACGAGCAGGACGGCCTCAGGAAACTGCACAATGTGGTATGTTGCGTTCCCTATGGGAACGTTATGCGTTTCCTATGTTGCGTACCTATGGGTACCGTTAGTCACAATGTAATTTTACAGATAGCCACTTTGCCGATATTGCTTTCCGATTCAGACAGCACTCAGCTGAACGAGGAACAAGAGGGAGCCGCCAGGCAGATCGTAAGACACGTGTGTGTCGCCTACCGTCGGTACCTCGAAGCGCACCTGTTTTTAAAGGTAGAGAGCATTCGCAGCTCGCAATTATGGCTCAACGACAACGTTCCGATGCCAACGTATAAAGTAAGTAATATTCAAATCGAAAGGACGTGTCGTACAATACAAAGATCTCCCATTTCAGGCCTGTAAGTCTTCTCCCGAGGAGATCCAGCAGCAGATCGACATGTTGTTCCAGAACATGCCGTTCCGCAGCCACTGGGCCCCCGTCGACCAGCTGCTGAAGCTCGGCGACATAACGCTGCTGCTGAAGATCATCGCCTTCGCTTACGAGTGGAACTACAGTGGCAGGGCGGAGACGGTGAGGAGCGCGCTCGACGTGCTCGCCATCGCGTGCGTCATGCCGAAGGTGCAGGCGCTGTTCTGCGACAGGGTCGACCTGCCGGAGGAGTCCGTGACCGTTGGTACGAACTAAATTCGATCATTACATAGAGTCTCAGTGGATGTATACTCTGTTCAAGATGAATCCCGATGCACGTCATTTTGATGATGTCGGAATCGTCCAATACTACCAACTTAATATAGTCGCAGGACATCGCAATTTATGTGTTCCGTGTATATTTTAGGTTGACAATATATATGGTTATGTGTATTCTCAGCTATATTAAGTTGGTAGTATTGGATATTTGGTCACGTCATCAAAATGACGTGCATCGGGATTTGTTTTGAACAGAGTATAGTGATAAATTTACTTTTTTTAAGTAGTGTTGATTCAATTAGGAAGATTCCTGTAATTGTCGGTAACACGAACTGTAGATTATATAACAGAGCGCTGCGGTGAGGGTGTAGTCTTACTCATTCGCTTTCGATATTTGATTCTGGGTTTCAAACGAAATAATTGTATCCCTTTTTTATCCCACAGGTATGAACATTATACTAGGAGCTGCCGAGGGCGACATCGTCGCAGATACGGACGTCCAGAAGGCCGCCCTCAGGGTCATCGGTAACTGCGTCTGCGCCCCGATCAATCGGGTAAGTGAAAACCGTGTTGTCGACTGTTGAAATTGACATAATCCAATGTCTCCGTTTCCAGGTCGGATTTTTCAACACCAGGTTGTACGGCAGCACGACCGCCACCAACTCGCCGAACAAGAAGTTGAAGATGAAAAGCTCCGAGGACCTCATCCAGAAAGTGTGGGATTGCGTCAGATCGAATAGTGGTATAATGGTGTTGTTGCAATTGATGCAAGTTAAGACGCCCATAACGGACGCGGATTGCATCAAAACGTTGGCCTGTAAGGCGTTGGCAGGCCTGGCAAGGTCCGAAGCGGTCAGGCAGATCGTGTCGAAGTTGCCATTGTTCGTAAGCGGCCAATTACAAAGTAAGTCATTGTAGTAGGTGGTAGTGTTGAAATATACTGGGTTTCGGCTTCCTTTCTATGATGTGATGGAAAGCGTGACGTGAGTGTCGTCTTGAGAGATTTATCGTAACAAGACATCTACAAAATTGTGCCAAATTCATCTCTCTGTATTGATACAGGTCATATTACTTTTATTTGAATCTCTCTTCAATTAATTACAAGTACGAATTTTTCTATTTACAGTTTTTGGTGGAAATATCAAACTACTACTCATAATAAATTTTCTATCATACTCCAATTTGGTCCAATTTTTGTACTAGTTTTCACCTAGTCGGATCGCTCTTGTTTCGATATTGTTCGTCCGTTTGGCGTTGCTATAATTATATTGTAAGTGCGTGTATATGAATCGTTACGTTTGTAGATTTAATGCGTGATCCGATTCTCCAAGAAAAAAGACAGGAACACGTCATGTTCCAGAAGTACGTACTAGAATTACTGGAGAGGCTTTCCGGGAAAGGTAAACATACCGGAATCGATCTAGAAGCGTCGCTAGCAAAAATTCACCGGGTAAGAAAAATATATGTGCTATCTGTAGAATAGTTCAAATTGCAATACATTACCAAGGTACTTGTTGCTATATTTTACTATACAGATCGTTTCTACAGAGTCGCAGGATGGGATAAACGTAAGAGCGAGAGAAATGCCATATATTTCTCGTTGGCTAAACAGAGAAAGAACTTTTGCGATGTTGCTAGCTCGCGAAACATCACATTCATCCGGTTCGCACACATCCGAAAGTGTAAAGCGATACGCGACCGCGATACGCGTTGACTTGGACTGCTTGCTCGGCCGGCAACGTTGCGAAACATCCTTCTCTGTCATACTAACGAACACTGTTAGTTTCTCGTTTGCTCTTGTTGATTTCCCACCATGCGTTTCGATAGAAAAGCTCCGTATATACTACTATACTATAGTATATATACGACTATATACTTTTGTACTATATATACTATATTGTACTTCCAGGCTAACGTCGTGGCGCAAACCAAGATCAGGTTCAACGACAGGCAACTGCTACAGTTGATCCACCAACATCTAGTCCAAAAAGGTTTCCCTGATACCGCTGCTACGCTGGTGAAGGAGGCGAACCTTAGTCACGTCATACTTCCGATGAGCTCCCAGCATCCCCAGAAGTTTAAATATTCTTCCACTCTGATCCCATCCCGGGTGAGAATATCGACCTGGTCACGTTCTCGATGGTCGAATCCTATTTTTCGCTGTTCCAGGTTAGGTTGTCGTTCTCCTCGCCGAACATCCATCGAGTACTTCCCTCTGGCAGCGCCGTTGAGAAAATCGAGAACTTGCCGAACGGTCTGAATAGTACGAGCGTGACGACGTCCGGGATAAAAATTACAAAGTTAGTACTGCTAGTCCCGGCTTTGGTTCTGTCTATCGGTTCAATGTGTTTAAGGTTGTATGTATGTACCACGAACTTTTCCAAAGACTTCATCAGATTTCGTGTAGATGCGATGCAAGTTTTATGGTATCGGATGGTACATAATCACAAACTATGTTGTTATTAACATAACAGTCATCATCATCATCATCATTTAGCATCTTGTCTCGCCCTAAACCTTTCTTAACATAAAGCATTTTGCTCGTCCTTGTGTATCTTGGATCCAGTTGTTCCTTCATATAGACATTTATTGAAGAGTTTGGTTATCGCTCTGAAGTATTCATTGTAAAGATAAGAGAGTTATGTATCAGTCGGGTGCCATTTCGCAGGAAAGTCCAGAGCCAGCCCAAGTTGCTCAACACGTCCCAGAACTCCCGCCTGCAGAAGCAGACGAGCTGCGAGCCGCACCCGTGGTACTACTCGTTCCAAGAGGAGTCGCTCGGCAACGATCAGCCCAGGGTGACCCTCGACTCCATCACTACGGAATACTTGGCCAATCAGCACGCTCTCTGCAAGAATCCCATGGCGACTTGCCCTCAGTTCAATCTGTTCGTGTAAGTCGAGAATTGGTCTCCGGCTCGGAGAGTATGTTTGATGATTTCTGTTTTGTCGCAGGCCCCACAAGTGTCCGGACCCGAAGCCTCGCATAACGGCAGCCAATAACTACGTGATCAGGTGCGCCAGGAGGCAGATAGGCTATCAGTCTAAACCTATGGACAGGAGGTTCGTCCACTCCAGGTTCTGTCCCGTCCAGACCATAAGGACGTCGACCGACGAGGGATTCTTCACCTGCGTCGAATTCATGGTAAGCGCTATAAGTGGAATTACTAAAATACTCTGTGGGGAATTAGGGATGCAGAAGGAAGTTTTTCGAAAGTATGCAACACACAATACGCATTTCATCTTGTTTCAACAGGATGGTTATATGGAGCTTTTCTATCGAAACGCATGGTGGGAAATCAACAAGAGCAAACGAGAAACTACCAGTAGTTCGTTAGTATGACAGAGTATGTTAGTATGTTTTGCAACGTTGCCGGCCGAGCAGGCAGTCCAAGTCAACGCGTATGGCGGTCGCGTATCGCTTTACACTTTCGGATGTATGCGGAGCGTATGGATGTGATGTTTCGCGAGCTAACAACATCGCAAAAGTTCTTTCTCTGTTTAGCCAACTAGAAATATATGGCCTTTCTCTCGCTCTTACGTTTATCCCATCCTGCGACTCTGTAGAAACGATCTGTATGATTCGGTTAAAGGTTAGATGGTTCGATAGGGTAAAGATGGTAAAGCTGTAAAGAAGATAAAGAAGCATACAACAGGACTAAACAACAAACACGAAATAAACTATATCACCAAAAAATGAGATGTGGTATATAGTGGATACAGCACTATAAAAACCCAATATATTCAAGACAGTAGACACTAGTTCAAGTAGAAATATTGTGACTGTAACAATAATTGCTTTTAATAACTCTTCTTTTACAGCCAACTGACCATACTTTAGTCGCTGGCGACTACAACGGCGACGTCCACCTGTTCAATCTGCACAACGGCAACGAGATACGTTCCTTCACTGCCCACGATAATTACATCGTCAACATGGAGCTCAACAGGACCGGAAAGTTGCTGCTGACGAGTTGCACATGGGGTAAACCTACCTCTGCTATGTGGGACGTCACGCACTTTAATATGTTGTAAGTTTAACATGATTGAAACGATGTTTACATGGGAATCGAGAGAGTTACTTATCCAGTGACCAATGTTCTAGTTTATGATGACTTTGAACTTGAGATATTTTGAGAGGCATTCAGCATCCTGAGAATCTGAACTCAGTAATGTCATAGCTCCTGAAAGGCATCAGGGTTCTTGTAACCTTCCCAGGTATTTGGGGAACATTCCTTAAACTCCTGAAGTTTAAGAAGAGGAAAATATGTTGCTGTTGACGAGTTGCACATGGGGTATGCCTACAACTGCTATGTGGGACGTCACGCACTTTAATATGTTATAAGTTTAACATGATTGAAACGAAGTTTACATGGGAATCGAGAGAGTTACTTATCTAGTGACCGATGTTCTAGTTTATTATGACTTTGAACATGATATTAAAGTTGCCAATCGCCAAAGTGCCTGCCTGGCTTGTGCTTTTGTTTCCATTTACCCTCTGAGATATTTTGAGAGGCATTCAGCGTCCTGAGAATCTGAACTCAGTAATGTCATAGCTCCCGAAAGGCATCAGGGTTCTTGTAACCTTCCCAGGTATTTGGGGAACATTCCTTAAACTCCTGAAGTTTAAGAAGAGGAAAATATGTTGCTGTTGACGAGTTGCACATGGGGTATGCCTACAACTGCTATGTGGGACGTCACGCACTTTAATATGTTGTAAGTTTAACATGATTGAAACGATGTTTACATGGGAATCGAGAGAGTTACTTATCCAGTGACCGATGTTCTAGTTTATGATGACTTTAAACATGATACTGAAGTTGCCAATTGCCAAAGTGCCTGCCTGGGCTGTTCTTTGGTTTCCATTTACCCTCTGAGATATTTTGAGAGGCATTCAGCGTCCTGAGAATCTGAACTCAGTAATGTCATAGCTCCTGAAAGGCATCAGGGTTCTTGTAACCTTCCCTGGTATTTGGGGATCATTCCTTAAACTCCTGAAGTTTAAGAAGAGGAAAATATGTTGCTGCTGACGAGTTGCACATGGGGTAAACCTACCTCTGCTATGTGGGACGTCACGCACTTTAATATGTTGTAAGTTTAACATAATTGAAACGAAGTGTACATGGGAATCGAGAGAGTTACTTATCTAGTGACCGATGTTCTAGTTTATTATGACTTTGAACATGATATTAAAGTTGCCAATCGCCAAAGTGCCTGCCTGGCTTGTGCTTTTGTTTCCATTTACCCTCTGAGATATTTTGAGAGGCATTCAGCGTCCTGAGAATCTGAACTCAGTAATGTCATAGCTCCCGAAAGGCATCAGGGTTCTTGTAACCTTCCCAGGTATTTGGGGAACATTCCTTAAACTCCTGAAGTTTAAGAAGAGGAAAATATGTTGCTGCTGACGAGTTGCACATGGGGCGAACCTACCTCTGCTATGTGGGACGTCATGCACTTTAATATGTTGTAAGTTTAACATGATTGAAACGAAGTTTACATGGGAATCGAGAGAGTTACTTATCCAGTGACCGATGTTCTAGTTTATTATGACTTTGAACATGATATTAAAGTTGCCAATCGCCAAAGTGCCTGCCTGGGCTCTTCTTTGGTTTCCATTTACCCTCTGAGATATTTTGAGAGACATTCAGCGTCCTGAGAATCTGAACTCAGTAATGTCATAGCTCCTGAAAGGCATCAGGGTTCTTGTAACCTTCCCAGGTATTTGGGGAACATTCCTTAAACTCCTGAAGTTAAAGTTTAAGAAGAGGAAAATATGGCTATGAAAATCAAAACAAGGGGAAAGGAACGACGTTACTTTGGTACCTATGGCAACATTGGTTTTGATTTGGTGATTACTTTCTACAAGAAACAAGATTTACTAACACCAACGTTATTATATGTTGTTATTTAGAAACATGTTTACTGACCTAACCTCAATTCCAGGATGGGCTTCAGCGACAACGAATACGTCGAGTTCTCCAAAGTGTCTCAGGACAAAGTCATCGGTACGAAAGGAGAAGTGGCAGTGGTGAGTTGTCGATTAAATGTTGCATGAACGAAATTCAAGAAAAATCTTGGAACACAATGACTTTGATGTAATCTCCTCAGTTATTTGCGTGGATTTAAAGTAGTGACCTCATAACAAACATGGTTTACACTTAACAATTCTGCTCATTTTCAGATCTACGATGTGAACACATGCAACCCGATATCCCGTCTGGTGCCGAGGGTCAGCAACCAGTACACGAAGAACAAAGCGACGTTCAGTTACAATGACGAGCTGGTCCTGTCTGATGGCGTCCTGTTCGATGCGAACTCCGGTCAGCAGATCCACAAGCTAGACAAGCTAAACCAGACGCAGAGCGGGGTGTTCCATCCCAACGGTTTAGAGGTGAGAGAACGTTTAGTTCTGATAATGAACCTGTAATTATTACCTTTGTATTGTTAAGAACAAGAACTAAACTTGTATTGTGATAGATCGTCTCGAATACGGAAGTGTGGGACATAAGGACCTTCCACCTTTTGAAAACTGTCCCGTCGTTGAACCAGTGCACTGTGACGTTCTCGCCCCTCAACACTCTCATCTACGCCATCTCGATGGAACAGGACCTGGACGACGGGGACGCCACCTTCGAGACCAGCTTCAAGACCATCGACGCCGTCGACTACTCCAGCATAGGTTAATAGAGACGTTTCATTTCGAAAATTCTCAAAATTGTATGAACATTCTGAACCTGTTAAGAACATTGTTCTCGTTTTTCAGCCACGATCGACGTGAAGAAGAGCATATACGATCTGGCGGTCAACAAGCTGGACACGCAGAT
Organism: Cryptocephalus moraei; assembly: GCA_946251905.1. Classification (NCBI taxonomy): domain Eukaryota; kingdom Metazoa; phylum Arthropoda; class Insecta; order Coleoptera; family Chrysomelidae; genus Cryptocephalus; species Cryptocephalus moraei. The sequence goes on along the minus strand of OX276464.1, from coordinate 20,388,653 downwards.
CGCCCTCGTGGAGAACATGGGCATGTTCAATTCGATACAGGAGTCTGTCGTGAGGGTCTACGATGTCGGACGTAGGAGAGATGATGAAGACGAGCAGGTACGAGGCATCTTATCGTTAGATTGGCTTTACTGTTTCGACAAATGCAGATGGTAACAAAATTTACCGTTCATGTTTGTTTTCAGGAAGAGGAGGATGAAGAGGAGGAAGACGACCTCGGTAGCGATGATGAGAACTCTGATAATGATAACGACGGTAAGAAACCGAATTCAAATAACCGATATTAACGTAATCTCACATTTATAAAGTTTCTTCAAGTTCAAGCTTTCTTAATTGTCTTGGTAGGCCTAGGGCTTACAAACTTTGTACCTTTTTTTGTGGATGAAAAACGTTTATAGTGACTCTGCGTATCACTGGTAATGTGAGGACTCGCTGGGGAATAATATATTTGGTATATCCCTCTGTAAACCACCCTTGACGCCACTGCAGGCACTAGAAACATTTTCGTGAGTTTGGTAAGAGTACATGCAGTTTTTCCTTAATTTACATTTATTTCAACGCCATCACTTTTTAATCTCTGTATAGTCTCCCATAAATGTCCTGCAGGAATTCCGAAACCTATAGTAAAGTTTTCCAAAAAGGTAAGACTATGAAACTCTGTGATAAAGCTTAGAGACTCCTAGTGAGGGACCTTTGGAAAATTTTTAGGTTTCCCAGTCAACCTGAGGAAATTCAAACAACTTTCCAAAACACTCGAAATCTGTGGCAATGAACTTGTCGAGATGCCCTTATCGAGTTTGCCTTTAGCATTTCCTGCTTCTGTGTAGGTCAGGCAGAGTTAATTAAATATTTACGGCCTGAGAGGTTTACATCCTTCTCTCATGGTTTCTGAAAACATGCCTTGGTATTTTTTGGTCTATTTGTAGCCAAGTTGGGCATTAAGATACCGAGACGAGTTCTTCAGTTTCTCAGTTAGCGATTAATCCAACCTCACTTTTATAGTTCGTTTGTGGCCGAGATAAGTTATCGTTTTACATAACCTCACTTTTGCTCTGAGGTTTCTCAGTTAACGGTTAACTCAACCTCACCTTTGTGAACAGTGAGTTGCCATCGATGTGAGAGTCGATAATTTATCCATTGTTGTTATTTTCCAAGGTTCCATTGATCTCGATAACCGCGTGGACGACGCGGAGGAAGAGGAGAACAACAGGGACGACGAGGACAACAATAGCGATTCGAACTCCAGTTGGACGTCTACGAGCGACAGCGATGGAGACCAAGACAACCACCACATTTTATTAAACTTCGAGTTCTGAAGTGATATGTTTTAAGCGTAATTTAAGCATAATGGGGTTATGCATTTAAAGGTGTAATTATTGTTTGTACATAATTTTTTGAAATTTAGTTTGTGATTATGTCGGCCTTAAGTACTGGTCTTGAATTGTCAATAGAGTAAGTTTATATTGCCCAAGAGGGAGGTAGTTTTATTTTAAGACAGCTGTAAATGAAACCTCCTGATAGTTAATAATTTATTCGTACTACAAAATATATACAAGTGTTTTAACCTAAAGGTATCTACATTAAATGCGTACCCACCTCGAAATTTACAAGAAATATTAAATTCGGATGAGATGAGACATAAACAGTCATAAGTTCTCCTTAAAGTTAAAGTATGCACCTACTAAATGCGATTGTAAATAAAACGCAGAGGAAATTTTCTTCTATTTATACTAACAGTTTGCGACATGTCATTAAATACTGAAAATGGCACTAGATATTCACTTATAAAGTGATAAAGTAAATTAGAAACTTAAGATCCTGTTAAAACCTATTTTAAGATCGTCGTCGTGGTGTTAATTTCTACAATAAATTAAGTTATTACATGCGAAGCCCAGTAGGCAAGCCGGGATGGATCCTTTGATTGTGTGATTACATAAAAAAAAACAATACAAACTTATCTTACTATCACACAGCACACATCACAATATCGCTTTTCATGAGTAAGGGAGAGAGATAATCACGAATGATGATTCATGATGTAATGTATCCAACCGACGTAATTGTACACCATCGTGTAGATGCCGTACTTGTTCTTCCTGCCGCATCCGTCGCCGAAGCTGGTGATGCCTTGCACGTTGTAGTACCGTCGTTGGTAACGTTTCTTCTTGGAATTGAGGCACATCAGACCGCCGCCGCTGTCACCTGCGCAGGTGTCCGCGCTGCCCGACGCGTAGCCAGCGCACAACATGTTGTCGCTGATCAGGAACTGCTTGTACGACCTCCTGCACGTCCTCGGCGGTACTATGGGCAACTAGAGTTACGGTACTATGGGTTAAGTCACGAAGGGATCGTTACGCTTGTTCCTTACCCTCGCCTCGTGCAGGATCGGTATCCCGAAGGAGTCGTCAGGATCGATCTTGCCCCAGCCGACGGCGAAGCACTTCTTCCCGGGCCTCGGCCTCCTGTTGGGCAGGCAGGCGTACTGCGTGTCGACGGCCCTCGGCAGCATCAGCAGGGCTATGTCGTTGTCGACCGTCTTGTAGTCGAACTTCGGGTGGGGGAATATCTTGTAGACCTGCGGGGGCACACTCTTCAGTACTATATATTAACAGTTCCGTTATTACTAAGATTACAATAGTACCGTGAACTTAATTCTATAGTGTCGCTTGAACTGAATCTTTTAGATTCGACGGTACCGGAACTCGCCACCATTAATTCTACGGTACATATGAGTACCAAGTGTCGTGAACTTAATCCTGCGCCCTCTTTACTACAGTAAACTTACTACCACCTACCGGCATTTCTATGTCGCTACCGTCGGTCGCTCGTAGATCGTACGCGTTCAGCCTGACCCGAAGGTACTTCCTTATGCAGTGGTTGGCGGTGAGGACCCACCTGGGCGAGATCAAGGTCCCTCCGCAGAAGACTTCCTGTGAAAGGTTTGTAAAATCGAAGCTGTCGCTCCAAGAAATTGTACCCTCACCATGTGCTGGTTGATTATGGCGACGTGCCAAGGCCACTTGTACCGCTTGGACTCCCTTCCGCCGACTATCTTCAGCATGCGAGGGTTCCTGTTGGAAATGCCGCACTTCCTCCCTTTCTTCTTCGGGCGATTCTGCTCGTCCTCGGCGTTGTATTCGAACCATTTGTTCCCTTTAAAAGGAGAGAGGAACCCAAAGAAGCAATGAGTTACACAAAGAGTAGCAGACGTATGGAGTCTAATTTGACGGTATTCAATCTACAACCTTTAAAAGCAACTGAACGACTTCATTTGCAACTTAGTACCTGTGGTCCTGCGGTTGGCCTCCATCAGGTTGAGGACGTACAGCTCGCAGTTCGACCTCTCGTGGTAGCAGTACGCCTCCTCCCTCTGGGAATCCCTGCTGCACCTGTCCTGCTTCCTGCACATCCTGAACCTGTAGGTCTTGCAGTACTGCGTGCACGGCGACCACTTGGACCACTTGCTCCAGACCTCGGACGGCGCCTGCTTGATCAAATAGTTGCTGTCCTGCGGGAAGGTTTCCGATAAATCTAAACGGAGCCCGTCAGGGTAGTACCTAATACCTGGTTGACGTGCACCACGTGGAACTCCTCCTTCCGCTTCGCCTTCCTCTTGCACCTCCTCTTGTCGCAGGTCCTCTCCTCGTACATCCTGGACCCCTCGCAGTCGTCGCTGATGCAGATCTTCATCCTCCTCTGGACGCAGTCGATGCACCTGCCCCAGGTCGACCAGTCGCTGAACACGTTAGTCCTCCCCTCGGTGGAGTTGGTGTAGGGCACCTCCCCCAAGGGCGCGAGATTACTCTGGAAGGAACGTTCCGGATCGGTAAGGGAGTTTTCATGGTTTTACGCTTGTCCCCAGCTAAGGGGACAAGACCCAGAAGAAGATGGCAGGCTACAAGCCTAATCATCCGTGAAGTGCACAAGAAGAAAAAGATTGTATGGGTCATTACGATCCCAATTAGTAATCGTGACGTCGGTAACCCAATTAAAAGGTACCAAATGAAGGTAGGTTGGGCTCCATTGAGCGGATAATGAATGGAGAGGTCTGCTCATTCACGGTGATGAACGATGGGGAAAGTGTCGCAACGGTTAATTGAAACGTTAGGAAGATTCGGGTCATCGGAAGATTATTGAACTCCATCGATAAATACGAGGCTGATGAAGTATAACATCGTATATAACGTGTAATATTATAAAATTAGAAGACCTCCTGTTACTTCGTCGAGGTTGAGTACATGACATTCGAACCTAAGCGAACCAAAGGAACGCTTTAGCAACCTCCCAGAGATCTAAAGTTCTATCTATTCCGAAGATATACGCTTAAGTACGATTGCATTTAGTTAAGTAAGTTATTTGGAAGTACCTACACTAGATCACAATTTTAATAGTAAGAGATCAATTCTGTGCTGAGAGTGCTGTGTGCTGAGTCTTTCACTCTTATATTAGGTTTAATTTTTTCATCGAATCAACATGGGAAGATCTGTAAATTTCTGATACTTTATTACAAGCGAATTTTGTATTACATCCATTTGTATTTGCATATTTTGTTACATGCAAATTTTGAAGAGGTTTGTATTGTTAGCCATTAACAAAGTTCATAAAATGGTTGATGACTCCTGTTTTAAGAATCATTAGCATTTGAGCAATATATAGGAACATTAAAGTCGTCTATAAATAAAACATTAGGTAGGTGGATGAGGGCGTATATCGAGGGTGACTTCCTCTTTTATTCACTATACTTTATTACTATGACAAAAGAGAGAGAGAGAGAGAGAGAGAGAGAGAGAGAGAGAGAGAGAGAGAGAGAGAGAGAGAGAGAGAGAGAGAGAGAGATTTATAAGTTAAACGTTTAATTTTAAAAATAATATTGAATGTATTATTAACCAGTATTATTTAAATTATTTATATATAATATATTTAATTCAATTGCAATGTATTTAAAATTTCTATTTAATCATTAATTAAGTAGTAATTATTGCAATTTCAAAAAGATCCAAAATGAACAATTCGACTACAACTTAACCAATTTATGAACGTTTTGTACGAGCCTCGTCGTTAGGTAACTTATACGGGTACCCACTAAAACAGGAAGCGATCGATTGACGTGCAATTCTTTTGTAACAGCGAAATCACTGCAATAATAATAAATTTTGCATGGTAAGTAATTCCTAGTTCCGTTCCCACACGAGCGGGCGCAATTGGCCGAATTTAGGCCGGCCCCGGCTCCTAAAAAGGAGAGAATAGACAAATGAGTAATAATCCGCATTATATGTTAATGGGGCGCTCCTATTTCGAGGCGCTCTTTGCTTTTTCGATAAGGTACGGTCGCGACTTTCTTCCACGTTTATCTGGATTAAAATGTAGGGCGAGCGATAACCATGAGAATTTTATTATTGTCACGATTACGTGTGAATTGGGATCGTAATTGTAACACTGTAATTGTAATTGTGACAAAAATTACATCTGTCGTTTTGGTCGAATTCGTTTTCCAGGTTTCCAAATCTGTTAGAACGTCAAGTTTCAAACCTGACGAATGTTTAAATGTTCAACACATGACAGTTATGACTTATGACTGTCATTATTAATGTTATTTTAGGCAAGTAAACTATCAAATAACACACTAGTGTGCCATTATCCATAACTCACTAGTGAGTTTTGGATTATAGTGAACTATATGACTATACTTTATTCAAAACAAATCCCGATGCACGTCATTTTGATGACGTCAGAATCATTCAATACTACCAACTTAATATAGGTCACAGGACATCGCAATTAATGTGTTCCGTGTATATTTTAGGTTGACAATATATATATGGTTATGTGTATTCTCAACATAGAGATAAAAGAGAGAGGAGGTAACAAATGTGCTTGGAACAAATAGACCAAAGCATAGGCCAAAGTGGCTTCTGCATATGGCCGACTTGCTGTAAGTATCTGCTTCATGTAGCATTACATTAACTAAAATTATGAAATAATAATTTGTATGAAGCAGTTTTATTTTCCATAAAATGTCACAAAGTGCTAAGATATGAAACAATACGAAGGTTGCTCAATACGAATTAAGTAAAGAATGTTTTATTTTTAAATTTCTTGATTAATTTAACGCATATTTATACTAATAGTTCATAACAAAATTACCTACATCAGTTTTTAAAACCTTACGCTGTTGTTCATTCTTTGGAAAACGGAAACAAACAAAAAAAATTTCGATTTTGGGATTAATCAGTTAATAGAAAAAAAATTACCAAAATAGAAATGTGCTCCAGGTATACCAGGAAGACAAAGAACGAGCAGGAAACCAGGAAGGAGCGAAAGAGCTGATTCAGTTATGTAGTGGGTATATTGTATTAAAAATATGTATGTATTTATTATTAATTGATAAACTTTAGTTCCCAATGGTAAACTGTAGCTTCCCCTATAGATCCGCCACTGCACAATTCAACAAAGACAATCGCAAGGACGCCTTCGAAAAGTGGCTTCTCAATATGGCCGCTTCCGTCTACAAAATTTATTACTCCCTCTCCCTATTTGTTACCTCCTCTCTCTTTTATCTCTATGATTCTCAACCTGATATATACACGAAACACATAAATTGCGATATTAACTGTAGTATTGGATGTTTGGTAACGTCATCAAAATGACGTGCGTTGGGATTTCTTTTGAATAGAGTATATACTGTAATGCGAGAAGTAAACAAAGCGACACATGTTTACTCGCTTCGAGTGAAGCGGTTACTTCAAAAGAATTACTACGACGCGTAAAAGACAGCTGCATGAATTCTGCCGGATTGTTGTTTACGAAATGTAATTTGTGACCTTCTGAACATTTCCTGCGTAGGCGTTGTTAAAGGAACAATCGTACCTTCTAGAACATACGAGACGATTCTAGATCATGGTTGGGGTGTATATATAAGGGGGCTTGTGATCGAGGGAGTTAGTTAGAACTAGAGAAGCAGAAGTGAACGCGACATACGATCCGAAAGCGGAGCAGTACAAATAAATTAAATAGTGTCTAGTCTAGTGTACAAGTAGTTAAGTGTGTTAAATAAATTAGTGTACAACCAATGAAAATAAATTAGAAAAATAAACGTTACAATACGAACTATATGACTATGTAGTGAACTCACGTTCATATTTAAAGTAGTATTCTATTTATTTATTGCCCGTGGCAACCAAACAAACAACCTACTTTAATCAACATATAAAAAAGTTACTGTCAAGTCATTCTGACATTTATAGGGTACTGACGCGCAAGTAGCTTTGATTTGATCACAAAGCTTATTAATTATTGGAACTTTAGTTCCTTACGCCAGGGGTTTGGGAGCGAGGGTGGTCGCGCAGCAAAAAATCTGACCGTTAAATGGAATGCGTTACCGGAATGCGTTACCGGAGCGAACGCTGCCAAGCCGCTCGCTATCTCTGTCTCTCTCTCTCTCTCTCTCTCTCGTTGGGTCGTTCGCTGTGTTTGTCACTGCTCTCGTGTACGAAGCCTCGTGACCCTCGTGTACCAAGCAGTGACTCATATATAGGCTTCAGACTTATGCTGCGATTCTGAACACATGTTCTGCAGCCTGTAGCGATCGTAGTCAAATCTGTAAGCCTCGTAAGCATAAATGCAATTCTGAACATTATCGTAAGTTAAGGTTTCTTCCAGTTGTTAGATAAAACATTGTATGCCACTCGCGTGTTATGTTTCCTAAGTCAGTTGAGAATTTATACCACACGGCCTGACGGCCTCGTGGTATAAATCTTCTCGCGTGACTTATTTTCAACATAACACACTACATATAGTAAATCCACTGAGAAGAAAACACAAACGTCGAAATTCAAAGCGCGCGACCAGCTAGCGAATAAGTACAGGGTCGCATTAAGAATGATCGCCTTGACTATAACTTATCTTTTACTAAGATTTTACTAAGGATAATAAATACTAAGAAATATGTTTATACAAATTTATATCAAAAACCTGAATAACAATAGCGATACGGTAAAATAAACCATCAACTAAAAGTCCACTATCACCGTCAACGACGTACCTGAACGCTTGTAAACGGACAACCATAGATCAGACAACTAGACTTGTTAATTTTACTGAACCGACTCTGTACATCAACAATTTCCCGCCAAAAGTTCCACCAATAGCAAATGACGTGTATTAGGTGTTGTCTAACTTTACTACCTTTTCTCGTTTCGTGGGTGTTTTCTTCTCAGTGGATTTACTATAGTACCATAAACAACTATTAAGTTTAAACGTTGTACAGGCTCTAGCTCGCCGGGTTGTACGAGCTTAATTTTATAGATGTGATATCGACTAGTATTATTGTCATAAATTATAGTTTGCATTGCTGTAAAAGTCGAGGAGTGTTTCAAGTGTTTGAATGGAGTGTGGAGTGTAATAGTAAAAACTTTCGAAGAGGCAATAAAGCTTCTATTTTTAGCAAGGAAAAGAAGGCACTTTATTGCAGGAAGTATCATCGCTTTAAAGTTGTTGATATATCAGAAGATTTACAGATCAAATAATAACACGCTATTCCAATAAAATTGTTCGAGGAATTTTTGAATAATTGGAAAAATGTTGTAACGATTTCGGAAACTCATATTGCAGATTATTATAACAACTCCATCGAATTTTTCATCACGTCTACATCAGATTTCGGAGCGGGAAATTTTAAATTATATTATTTTTCTGAAGCATCCTGCCGATGTTATACAAATCCCATCCCCCTTTCCACCCCGTCGGTAAGGGAAATTAAAGTTTAAAATCTCTAACTACTACAAATAAACCCATTTCACCTTCATTTTCACCCTTCTTGGGAAATTTGGATTTTTCGGATATTTCTGGATTTATCTGCTATAAGCGTGCAAAGTTACAAGTTTCCAGGTAATTGGGAAGTACTCTATCATGCACGGACATACAATTACACTTAGGTACATCGCTTTATACAGTGTGTTTTAAAATGATTGTCATCTAGTCGGCTGTGGAATTCCCATGTAAAATAAAAAAACCCGCCTTGCGAAAATAGGAGTTACTACTAGCTATACATAACCTCAAAATAACCTACTTAACCTCTTTTAACGTTTTTCTCTGTCAAAAGAAAACGAATTCTGAGTATTTGTTTTGGCCCTAGAAAGGGCCGTTAATTATCAGCAGTACTGATTGCCAGTTTCACAATAAATGTTCGAAGTGTCACTTGTAGTCAGAAGTAGATAGGTTCAAATCAATAGAGCGCGGCACATCAAAAATTACATGCACAAAAATTCCAACGCCAGCTAGATGACACTCATTTTGAAACACGTTGTTTATATAGATACTGTTATGACGCTTCCCAGACAGCACATAACGTCTTAAAGACATCCATTTTAAGCCTTTTTTATGCCTGGACGCCCTAAGACATAAAAAGTACATCTATAAGACGTCCATATCCGGAAGTCTCTAAGACGTCCAAGGCCGGAGGTCCTAAAGAAGTCTAATGTACGTCGATTTTTAGCCTGACCTTTTTATGCCTGTAGTGGACGTCTTTAGGGCGTCCATTTCTGGATGTCTCTAAGATGTCTCAATGACATCTAATTTTCGTCTATTTTATGCCTGCCATTTTTTATACCTGAAGTAGGCCTCTTTAGCACTTCCAGTTTTGGATGTCTGTAAGATGTTAAAAGGCGGACGTTTTAAGCGCTTCTGATTTACGTAAATTTATTGCCTGCTCTCTTTTATGCCAGAAATGAACGTCCTTATAACGTCCAATTCTGGATGTCTCTAAGATGTTCACAAGCTGACATCGTAATGACGTCCAATTTATGTCATTTTGATGCCTGACCTTCTTTATGCCTGAAGTGGACCTCTTTAGGCGGTCCAGTTTTGGATATCCCGAAGATGTTAAAAGGCGGACGTCTTAAGGACGTCTAATTTACGTCAATTTTATGCCTGATCTTTTTATGACTGAAGTGGACTTATTAGGACGTCTATTTTTGGATGCCTCTAAGATGTTAAGAGGCGCACATCTTAATGAGTCCCAGTTTATGTAGATCTCATGCCTTGTCTTCTTTATGCCTGAAGTGGACCTCTTTAGGACGTCAATTTTTTGATGTCTATAAGATACTAAAAGACGGACGTCTTAATGACGTCTAATTTACGTCAATTTTATGCCAGAAGTGGACTATATATATCGCTTTCATGCCTGAAAATGTCTTAAAACAGACGTCTTTTGGACGTCATTACGGATTTGCGGGCATCTTTTTAATGCCTTGAAGGCATATTTGAGGCGTCCCGTTTTGTAGCAAATAACATGAGATGGACATAAACTGAACATTTTAAAGACGTCACTAAGAAATTAGAGGATATCTTTACGACGTCTTACAGACGTGAAGAAGGCGTCCTTATGACGTCTTAAAGACGAAAAATGAACGTCGTAAAGTTGTCTTTTTAATGCCTTGAAGGCATCTTTGAGATGTACCGTTTTGTGACAAATAACGTGAAACAGACGTAAAATGAACATTTTAAAGACGTTCCTAAGAAATTAGGGGGCATCTTTAAGACGTCTTACAGACTTGAGGAAGGCGTCCTTATGACGTCTTGAAGACGAAAAATGGACGTCGTAAAGTTGTCTTTTTAATGCCTTGAAGGCATCTTTGAAACTTACCGTTTTGTAACAAATAACGTGAAATGGACACAAAATGGGCACTTTAATGACGTTCTTCGGACGTCACAGGACATCTTTGAGATGTCGCAAATGCCTAATGGTGATGTCTATCAGACGTCTTTGTGCTGTCTGGGTTCTTTGCGACGCCCATGCTTATCTTGATCCTTCCAAACGAGAGATGGGAGTTTCAACAGTTTTCGAGAAGAATCCCAGATTTCTTATACCATACACATCCTTTAATATAAGGTTTCAATATCTCTCTGAAAACCAATGCTACCTCCAACATTTGAAGGAGATCCAATCAAAAGGCGAAGGAGTTCTGGTTAAGAGAAGAAGCCAGGAACTTCTACTCCCGACCGAACTTCATCAATGTGGAGTTGAGGTTTATTAAAAACATTACCATGGCCAACTTCGGGAAGCTGGACAACCTTCGGTCTCTTAAGTGTAACACGAGTTGCCGCCGAACAGCTTGATGATTGGCCGTCCGGATCGTTCGTTTTTTCGATGTTAATACCTCTCACCGATCCAGCGCTTCGAGCCAAGAAAGCTATGCTTCCAAAAAGTGCACTTACATTAAATACTGGGGGATCAAGAATTACTGTTTGAGTTGGCAATCCTACCTGGAGGATTTTTTTGCCTAAGGGTTTGCAACGCTACAACCACATACAAAAATTTGACATAACAATCAGCGATAAGATTGTAGGTTATGTGAATAAAAATTAACGCTTAAAAAATGAAACTCGGAATACAGAACAATGATTTAATTAAACAGCTAAAGGTAATGCTCAAAATGCCCCCCATTTTGGTCCATACATAAATTAACTCTTCTTTTTAGGCTCTCAAAGATATTCACCAGCATATTGGGGGTAATGTTTGCCACTTCCTGAACTATTGCCGCTCACAGCTCTTCTTCAGTAGGTATGCAATATGTTCCTAAAGACATTGTCTTTCAAGAGCCCAAATAACGAAAAATCTAATGGAGTGAGATCTGGTGACCTGCTTGGCCAAATGCCCTCACTAATAATTACTCTGTCGACAAAATTCTCTCTTAAATATCCCATAGTAGCACGAGCCATATGTGCCCTTGCAGAGTCTTGTTGGAAATATCCAATTTGACGCTCTTCGTCTGTTAATTGGTTTATAAAAGTCCTCAAAAGGTGTTGGATATATCTCTCCGAATTGATGGTAAAATTAAAAAATATCGGCCCATACACCCGCGTCCTTGGGACTGCCAACCAAACACCAACTTTAACCGGGTGCAAATGTGTAAGGATTTTAACCTGACCAAATTCTGTAATTTTGTTTATTCACATAGCCGTTGAGATGAAACCAGGCTTCGTCGGAAAAGAAGGTATTGTCAAGGATATCAATATTATTTAATATGTCATTGAACCAATTGCAAAATAAAACTCTCTGCGAGTGATCAGGAGGGGTTAATGACTGGACGATGGAAATTTTGTAAGGGTGGTACTTTAATTTCTTTTTAAGCACAGTGGAGCAACTTCCATATGATAAACCTGTAAAACCGTGAATTAGAACAACATGGAAAAGTGGAAGTCTTATGGATAAGAATGAAAATTGGTTGAATTGGAGGCATAAGGACCAAACCTGTTTGAAGGGAGAGCTTTCTTAAGAATTTGGGAGGACTTCTTTGCGTTCTGATATCCTCGACAACTTCCTCGTTTAGAGTAGAAGGTTTACCAGTTGATATTTGTTTGTTTACGCTCCCTGTGTTTAAATAACGTACAACTACTCGCATGCAATGTTGCAGAAAGACAGCAAAAGTGACCAAAGTCTCCGGAGACAACTCCTGAAATTGCTGGTATGTCGCTTCGAGAGAGTACTGCCAACCAGTAATTGGGTCATAAATCCCGCTTCGAAAGTACGCCATTCCAATGAAAATTTCGTGTTGTAACGTGAAAACCATTTTAAATAAATAAATTTGAAAAGAATACCAGAAATTTGAATTTTAAATAACAAATTCAAATTAGCAGTGGTACCATTTAAAAATGAAATTCAGCATTGCCAACTCAAACAGTCATTTTTGATCACGTTGTACATAATCGAACAAATTGTTAGGTACCTTAATTAAGCAAACCAAAGTCATGATTTAGACAAAATGATATCAGTTCCAATGACGTAATGATCCAGTCACCGTTCTCCATGGTTTTCGTTCGATCGCACGTTAGCATCAATCACGGACATGAAAAATAATCGGAATCCGAGCTATCCGTCTCTTTTCCTCTCTTGTATACACACGATAAACGGTCCAATGAAAATAAACGTGTGCCGCGTCCCACGGGACGGGCGACAGCCGACGAAATAAGGAAAGGAAAATCGAGAGCGCCGCACACGAAAAAGGAATTTTTAAATATGCCCACGTCGAGTCGAGCTATTGAATATGCATAACTTTCTCCTTATCTACTCGTCCGAAATCAATGTTCTACCATTCACTAATAGCCGCGGTGGGTAGAGGGCGTGTGGGGGCTCTCTCGGCTCGCTCGTTAGACAAAAATTAATTCGAGAGGCGAGATCCACTCGTGTGGAGGAATCTTACCTGGCGCACAGGTGGGGTCCGTCGTCGCCACCTTCGATTATCGTTATTGTTATGTTCGGTGCACATCTCCTACCGGAATTCGAAGATCCCCGAGGCGGAATCGACTGAATAACCAGATTAAAACGTCACCTCTTGTTACTGTCTCGTAAGGAGATAATTACGTATCGTTCTCCCCTCGAAATGTGCGTCTTCTTATCGCCAAAACCGTTCATTCTATCGAATTCGATAATCAATCGTATGAGGGAGTTATTGTCGTCGGTTGCAAAGCGTAACTCTCGACACCGTTGAAATTTCGAATGTCTGACCATTGGGCTTGAACCGTCCCTGACTCACAATTAAAATCGCAAATGTCAAATGTAGTTAGTACCAGAAAATAATGGCACGCGTACGTTATTCACCCACACCAAATATAATTAAGATCACACTTGAGGTTTAGAAGTTATGAACGAAAAACTATTTCAAAATGTCATTATTTAAAAAAAAATATATCGACATACTTTGTATTATGCGTTTCACATTGTAATAACTTACATGTATACTCTATTCAAAACAAATCCCGATGCACGTCATTTTGATGGCGTCACCAAACATCCAATACTACCAACTTAATATAGTCCCAGGACGTCGCAATTTATGTGTTCCGTGTATATTTTAGGTTGAGAATACACATAACCATATATATTGTCAACCTAAAATATACATGGAACACATAAATTGCGATGTCCTGTGACTATATTAAGTTGGTAGTATTGGATGATTCTGCAATGACGTCATCAAAATGACGTGTATCGGGATTTGTTTTGAATAGAGTATATACTCTTTTTACGTTCTGTACCGCGTGTTCTCAACATTGTAAGTTGTACCCGTCTTTTACAGGTAAGGGCGTAAAGTATGAGGAGTTTGTAATGAACATGTGTTACTGAATTTTCTTGGAAATTTGTTGTAACTCAGGTACGAAGAACTTTACTCAGTAATTGTTAATAAATAACGATTTATATTTTGAAGAAAATTACCGAAAAAAAACTGTTGGAGTTATGAAATATCAAAGAATTTAAAAAACATTATTATGTTGACGAAGTGGCAAAGAAACATGGCCATCGTGTATTGCACTTACCGCCATATTATTGCGTTCTTAACCCAATTATAAAATAAAGTCGACATTATTACTCGATATCTTTAATATGTTAACATGAATGCCATCAATTCCTCCAGATTTATTTTTAAGATGTATTACTGCACCTTTAGTTTCATTTATTTTGATAGGTAATATTATTTTATCATACCTCTTTTTTGGAAATTTCAATTTCAATCATTATTTCTCTTATTTTCGTTATATTTTTGACAAATTCGTTTCATTCCCCATTAAGATTCGTTGGTACGACCGTATGCCCGTCATGTCGGTCGTTTACACACAACCATTTCTCCGTTTTGTGCAGATGACAGAAGAATTCCAATATGGCGGATTATGGCGGGAAATGTATCTGTTTGAAATAGTTTTTCCGGTAACATTGTCATAGTGAAATTTGAATGTTATCGTGTAATTGGATAGTTAAACTTCGTTATTATCGCTGTATTCGTTGGAATAGCTTATTGGAACGTTGTGGAAATGAACGTGGAAAGTGGCCAAACAGGATTTTTTTTTGAAAAACTACTGAAATTTGATCGGACGATTAATCTTATTTATTGTTCGATTACGATTCCGACGTGATCGCACTAATAAAATTCCTATTTTTATCCGTCACTATCACTCGACCTATATTTTAATCGAGATAACTACGGAAAGAAGTCACAACTCCACCTTGTGGAACAGATAATTTTTGCATTTGGTATGACATAACCTCAAAACTGCCAACAATATTAAATTGTGAAATAATCAAAATTAAGATTGTATAAAGAGATTATGAGAGAATAACAATGAATTTCTCTTCTCCCGACCTTTCGTTAAACCAACAACCAGTCGATTATCCCAAATGCCAGCCAGGACCTTTCGACTGTGTCGCTATCGCCTAATGTCATCGTTCCAGATTTCTTTCCCGCTCGTAAAACGTCCCAAGAACTAGGTTTAATGCCCATGTCGGAGTTATGACGCTCGCTTCCGTTTCCATTACGCAAGCCCGAAAGGTGAGTAGGACTTTTAATCTCGGTTTACGATGTCAACGTAACTACATATTGCGAAACAAGAGACTCATTCGCGTCTCTGTCTTTGTGATTCTGTCCATTTCAGGAATTAAAGACGAGTTATTAAAAAGTGTGGAGGAAGAGGCTCGAAATTTGTCCAAAATTCAATTATTGCAGATTTCGAATTTATTTTGAAAATAATTAATCAAGCTAATTTTAAAGGCTGACCCCAAAATTATGGGAGATATTGGGAAAATTCCTTATTTTAAATTATTGTAACGGAAGGTCGGACCGTTCATTAAACACAAGTCGTGAAGTGTCGGTTCCGAGAATCTTAAAGCGACGAGAATGTACCCGAAGCGATAGGAGTTCCTCGAACTCGGTAGTCAGATAGAGAGCTGCGTGAAATATAAATTAGATACTAAGCGTTAGTAATTGGTAAAATTGAATTAGTTAAGACAATTCTAAAGACAATAGGGGAAAATTCTTTCCCATTTTAAATTATTGTAACGGAAGGTCGGACCGTTCATTAAACACAAGTCGTGAAATGTCGGTTCCGAGAATCTTAAAGCGACGAGAATGTACCAGAAGCGACAGGAGTTCCTCGAACTCGGTAGTCAGATAGAGAGCTGCGTGAAATATAAATTAGATACTAAGCGTTAGTAATTGGTAAAATTGAATTAGTTAAGACAATTCTAAAGACAATAGGGGAAAATTCCTTCCTATTTTAAATTATTGTAACGGAAGGTCGGACCGTTCATTAAACACAAGCGTGAAGTGTCGGTTCCGAGAATCTTAAAGCGACGAGAATGTATCCGAAGCGACAGGAGTTCCTCGAACTCGGTAGTCAGATAGAGAGCTGCGTGAAATATAAATTAGATACTAAGCGTTAGTAATTAGTAAAATTGAATTAGTTAAGACAATTCTAAAGACAATAGGGGAAAATTCTTTCCTATTTTAAATTATTGTAACGGAAGGTCGGACCGTTCATTAAACACAAGTCGTGAAGTGTCGGTTCCGCGAAACTCAAAGCGACGAGAATGTATCCGAAGCGACAGGAGTTCCTCGAACTCGGTAGTCAGATAGAGAGCTGCGTGAAATATAAATTAGATACTAAGCGTTAGTAATTAGTAAAATTGAATTAGTTAAGACAATTCTAAAGACAATAGGGGAAAATTCCTTCCTATTTTAAATTATTGTAACGGAAGGTCGGACCGTTCATTAAACACAAGTCGTGAAGTGTCGGTTCCGAGAATCTGAAAGCGACGAGAATGTATCCGAAGCGACAGGAGTTCCTCGAACTCGGTAGTCAGACAGAGAGCTGCGTGAAATATAAATTAGATACTAAGCGTTAGTAATTAGTAAAATTGAATTAGTTAAGACAATTCTAAAGACAATAAGGGAAAATTCCTTCCTATTTTAAATTATTGTAACGGAAGGTCGGACCGTTCATTAAACACAAGTCGTGAAATGTCGGTTCCGCGAAACTCAAAGCGACGAGAATGTACCAGAAGCGACAGGAGTTCCTCGAACTCGGTAGTCAGACAGAGAGCTGCGTGAAGTATAAATTAGATACTAAGCGTTAGTAATTAGTAAAATTGAATTAAGACAATTCTAAAGTCAATAGGGGAAAATTCATTCCCATTTTAAATTATTGCAACGGAAGGTCGGACCGTTCATTAAACACAAGTCGTGAAGTGTCGGTTCCGAGAATCTTAAAGCGACGAGAATGTATCCGAAGCGACAGGAGTTCCTCGAACTCGGTAGTCAGATAGAGAGCTGTGTGAAATATAAATTAGATACTAAGCGTTAGTAATTAGTAAAATTGAATTAGTTAAGACAATTCTAAAGACAATAGGGGAAAATTCTTTCCCATTTTAAATTATTGTAACGGAAGGTCGGACCGTTCATTAAACACAAGTCGTGAAGTGTCGGTTCCGAGAATCTTAAAGCGACGAGAATGTATCCGAAGCGACAGGAGTTCCTCGAACTCGGTAGTCAGATAGAGAGCTGCGTGAAATATAAATTAGATACTAAGCGTTAGTAATTAGTAAAATTGAATTAGTTAAGACAATTCTAAAGACAATAGGGGAAAATTCTTTCCTATTTTAAATTATTGTAACGGAAGGTCGGACCGTTCATTAAACACAAGTCGTGAAGTGTCGGTTCCGCGAAACTCAAAGCGACGAGAATGTATCCGAAGCGACAGGAGTTCCTCGAACTCGGTAGTCAGATAGAGAGCTGCGTGAAATATAAATTAGATACTAAGCGTTAGTAATTAGTAAAATTGAATTAGTTAAGACAATTCTAAAGACAATAGGGGAAAATTCCTTCCTATTTTAAATTATTGTAACGGAAGGTCGGACCGTTCATTAAACACAAGTCGTGAAGTGTCGGTTCCGAGAATCTGAAAGCGACGAGAATGTATCCGAAGCGACAGGAGTTCCTCGAACTCGGTAGTCAGACAGAGAGCTGCGTGAAATATAAATTAGATACTAAGCGTTAGTAATTAGTAAAATTGAATTAGTTAAGACAATTCTAAAGACAATAAGGGAAAATTCCTTCCTATTTTAAATTATTGTAACGGAAGGTCGGACCGTTCATTAAACACAAGTCGTGAAATGTCGGTTCCGCGAAACTCAAAGCGACGAGAATGTACCAGAAGCGACAGGAGTTCCTCGAACTCGGTAGTCAGACAGAGAGCTGCGTGAAGTATAAATTAGATACTAAGCGTTAGTAATTAGTAAAATTGAATTAAGACAATTCTAAAGTCAATAGGGGAAAATTCATTCCCATTTTAAATTATTGCAACGGAAGGTCGGACCGTTCATTAAACACAAGTCGTGAAGTGTCGGTTCCGAGAATCTTAAAGCGACGAGAATGTATCCGAAGCGACAGGAGTTCCTCGAACTCGGTAGTCAGATAGAGAGCTGTGTGAAATATAAATTAGATACTAAGCGTTAGTAATTAGTAAAATTGAATTAGTTAAGACAATTCTAAAGACAATAGGGGAAAATTCTTTCCCATTTTAAATTATTGTAACGGAAGGTCGGACCGTTCATTAAACACAAGTCGTGAAGTGTCGGTTCCGAGAATCTTAAAGCGACGAGAATGTATCCGAAGCGACAGGAGTTCCTCGAACTCGGTAGTCAGATAGAGAGCTGCGTGAAATATAAATTAGATACTAAGCGTTAGTAATTAGTAAAATTGAATTAGTTAAGACAATTCTAAAGACAATAGGGGAAAATTCTTTCCTATTTTAAATTATTGTAACGGAAGGTCGGACCGTTCATTAAACACAAGTCGTGAAGTGTCGGTTCCGCGAAACTCAAAGCGACGAGAATGTATCCGAAGCGACAGGAGTTCCTCGAACTCGGTAGTCAGATAGAGAGCTGCGTGAAATATAAATTAGATACTAAGCGTTAGTAATTAGTAAAATTGAATTAGTTAAGACAATTCTAAAGACAATAGGGGAAAATTCCTTCCTATTTTAAATTATTGTAACGGAAGGTCGGACCGTTCATTAAACACAAGTCGTGAAGTGTCGGTTCCGAGAATCTGAAAGCGACGAGAATGTATCCGAAGCGACAGGAGTTCCTCGAACTCGGTAGTCAGACAGAGAGCTGCGTGAAATATAAATTAGATACTAAGCGTTAGTAATTAGTAAAATTGAATTAGTTAAGACAATTCTAAAGACAATAAGGGAAAATTCCTTCCTATTTTAAATTATTGTAACGGAAGGTCGGACCGTTCATTAAACACAAGTCGTGAAATGTCGGTTCCGCGAAACTCAAAGCGACGAGAATGTACCAGAAGCGACAGGAGTTCCTCGAACTCGGTAGTCAGACAGAGAGCTGCGTGAAGTATAAATTAGATACTAAGCGTTAGTAATTAGTAAAATTGAATTAAGACAATTCTAAAGTCAATAGGGGAAAATTCATTCCCATTTTAAATTATTGCAACGGAAGGTCGGACCGTTCATTAAACACAAGTCGTGAAGTGTCGGTTCCGAGAATCTTAAAGCGACGAGAATGTATCCGAAGCGACAGGAGTTCCTCGAACTCGGTAGTCAGATAGAGAGCTGTGTGAAATATAAATTAGATACTAAGCGTTAGTAATTAGTAAAATTGAATTAGTTAAGACAATTCTAAAGACAATAGGGGAAAATTCCTTCCTATTTTAAATTATTGTAACGGAAGGTCGGACCGTTCATTAAACACAAGTCGTGAAGTGTCGGTTCCGAGAATCTTAAAGCGACGAGAATGTATCCGAAGCGACAGGAGTTCCTCGAACTCGGTAGTCAGACAGAGAGCTGCGTGAAATATAAATTAGATACTAAGCGTTAGTAATTAGTAAAATTGAATTAGTTAAGACAATTCTAAAGACAATAAGGGAAAATTCCTTCCTATTTTAAATTATTGTAACGGAAGGTCGGACCGTTCATTAAACACAAGTCGTGAAGTGTCGGTTCCGAGAATCTTAAAGCGACGAGAATGTATCCGAAGCGACAGGAGTTCCTCGAACTCGGTAGTCAGACAGAGAGCTGCGTGAAATATAAATTAGATACTAAGCGTTAGTAATTAGTAAAATTGAATTAGTTAAGACAATTCTAAAGACAATAGGGGAAAATTCCTTCCTATTTTAAATTATTGTAACGGAAGGTCGGACCGTTCATTAAACACAAGTCGTGAAGTGTCGGTTCCGAGAATCTTAAAGCGACGAGAATGTATCCAAAGCGACAGGAGTTCCTCGAACTCGGTAGTCAGATAGAGAGCTGCGTGAAATGTAAATTAGATACTAAGCGTTAGTAATTAGTAAAATTGAATTAGTTAAGACAATTCTAAAGACAATAGGGGAAAATTCCTTCCTATTTTAAATTATTGTAACGGAAGGTCGGACCGTTCATTAAACACAAGTCGTGAAGTGTCGGTTCCGAGAATCTGAAAGCGACGAGAATGTATCCGAAGCGACAGGAGTTCCTCGAACTCGGTAGTCAGACAGAGAGCTGCGTGAAATATAAATTAGATACTAAGCGTTAGTAATTAGTAAAATTGAATTAGTTAAGACAATTCTAAAGACAATAAGGGAAAATTCCTTCCTATTTTAAATTATTGTAACGGAAGGTCGGACCGTTCATTAAACACAAGTCGTGAAATGTCGGTTCCGCGAAACTCAAAGCGACGAGAATGTACCAGAAGCGACAGGAGTTCCTCGAACTCGGTAGTCAGACAGAGAGCTGCGTGAAGTATAAATTAGATACTAAGCGTTAGTAATTAGTAAAATTGAATTAAGACAATTCTAAAGTCAATAGGGGAAAATTCATTCCCATTTTAAATTATTGCAACGGAAGGTCGGACCGTTCATTAAACACAAGTCGTGAAGTGTCGGTTCCGAGAATCTTAAAGCGACGAGAATGTACCCGAAGCGATAGGAGTTCCTCGAACTCGGTAGTCAGATAGAGAGCTGCGTGAAATATAAATTAGATACTAAGCGTTAGTAATTAGTAAAATTGAATTAGTTAAGACAATTCTAAAGACAATAGGGGAAAATTCTTTCCCATTTTAAATTATTGTAACGGAAGGTCGGACCGTTCATTAAACACAAGTCGTGAAGTGTCGGTTCCGCGAAACTCAAAGCGACGAGAATGTACCAGAAGCGACAGGAGTTCCTCGAACTCGGTAGTCAGATAGAGAGCTGCGTGAAATATAAATTAGATACTAAGCGTTAGTAATTGGTAAAATTGAATTAGTTAAGACAATTCTAAAGACAATAGGGGAAAATTCCTTCCTATTTTAAATTATTGTAACGGAAGGTCGGACCGTTCATTAAACACAAGTCGTGAAGTGTCGGTTCCGAGAATCTTAAAGCGACGAGAATGTATCCGAAGCGACAGGAGTTCCTCGAACTCGGTAGTCAGATAGAGAGCTGCGTGAAATATAAATTAGATACTAAGCGTTAGTAATTAGTAAAATTGAATTAGTTAAGACAATTCTAAAGACAATAGGGGAAAATTCTTTCCTATTTTAAATTATTGTAACGGAAGGTCGGACCGTTCATTAAACACAAGTCGTGAAGTGTCGGTTTCGCGAAACTCAAAGCGACGAGAATGTATCCGAAGCGACAGGAGTTCCTCGAACTCGGTAGTCAGATAGAGAGCTGCGTGAAATATAAATTAGATACTAAGCGTTAGTAATTGGTAAAATTGAATTAGTTAAGACAATTCTAAAGACAATAGGGGAAAATTCCTTCCTATTTTAAATTATTGTAACGGAAGGTCGGACCGTTCATTAAACACAAGTCGTGAAGTGTCGGTTCCGAGAATCTGAAAGCGACGAGAATGTATCCGAAGCGACAGGAGTTCCTCGAACTCGGTAGTCAGACAGAGAGCTGCGTGAAATATAAATTAGATACTAAGCGTTAGTAATTAGTAAAATTGAATTAGTTAAGACAATTCTAAAGACAATAAGGGAAAATTCCTTCCTATTTTAAATTATTGTAACGGAAGGTCGGACCGTTCATTAAACACAAGTCGTGAAATGTCGGTTCCGCGAAACTCAAAGCGACGAGAATGTACCAGAAGCGACAGGAGTTCCTCGAACTCGGTAGTCAGACAGAGAGCTGCGTGAAGTATAAATTAGATACTAAGCGTTAGTAATTAGTAAAATTGAATTAAGACAATTCTAAAGTCAATAGGGGAAAATTCATTCCCATTTTAAATTATTGCAACGGAAGGTCGGACCGTTCATTAAACACAAGTCGTGAAGTGTCGGTTCCGAGAATCTTAAAGCGACGAGAATGTATCCGAAGCGACAGGAGTTCCTCGAACTCGGTAGTCAGATAGAGAGCTGTGTGAAATATAAATTAGATACTAAGCGTTAGTAATTAGTAAAATTGAATTAGTTAAGACAATTCTAAAGACAATAGGGGAAAATTCCTTCCTATTTTAAATTATTGTAACGGAAGGTCGGACCGTTCATTAAACACAAGTCGTGAAGTGTCGGTTCCGAGAATCTTAAAGCGACGAGAATGTATCCGAAGCGACAGGAGTTCCTCGAACTCGGTAGTCAGACAGAGAGCTGCGTGAAATATAAATTAGATACTAAGCGTTAGTAATTAGTAAAATTGAATTAGTTAAGACAATTCTAAAGACAATAAGGGAAAATTCCTTCCTATTTTAAATTATTGTAACGGAAGGTCGGACCGTTCATTAAACACAAGTCGTGAAGTGTCGGTTCCGAGAATCTTAAAGCGACGAGAATGTATCCAAAGCGACAGGAGTTCCTCGAACTCGGTAGTCAGATAGAGAGCTGCGTGAAATATAAATTAGATACTAAGCGTTAGTAATTGGTAAAATTGAATTAGTTAAGACAATTCTAAAGACAATAGGGGAAAATTCCTTCCTATTTTAAATTATTGTAACGGAAGGTCGGACCGTTCATTAAACACAAGTCGTGAAGTGTCGGTTCCGAGAATCTTAAAGCGACGAGAATGTATCCGAAGCGACAGGAGTTCCTCGAACTCGGTAGTCAGACAGAGAGCTGCGTGAAATATAAATTAGATACTAAGCGTTAGTAATTAGTAAAATTGAATTAGTTAAGACAATTCTAAAGACAATAAGGGAAAATTCCTTCCTATTTTAAATTATTGTAACGGAAGGTCGGACCGTTCATTAAACACAAGTCGTGAAGTGTCGGTTCCGAGAATCTTAAAGCGACGAGAATGTATCCAAAGCGACAGGAGTTCCTCGAACTCGGTAGTCAGATAGAGAGCTGCGTGAAATGTAAATTAGATACTAAGCGTTAGTAATTAGTAAAATTGAATTAGTTAAGACAATTCTAAAGACAATAGGGGAAAATTCCTTCCTATTTTAAATTATTGTAACGGAAGGTCGGACCGTTCATTAAACACAAGTCGTGAAGTGTCGGTTCCGAGAATCTGAAAGCGACGAGAATGTATCCGAAGCGACAGGAGTTCCTCGAACTCGGTAGTCAGACAGAGAGCTGCGTGAAATATAAATTAGATACTAAGCGTTAGTAATTAGTAAAATTGAATTAGTTAAGACAATTCTAAAGACAATAAGGGAAAATTCCTTCCTATTTTAATTATTGTAACGGAAGGTCGGACCGTTCATTAAACACAAGTCGTGAAGTGTCGGTTCCGCGAAACTCAAAGCGACGAGAATGTATCCGAAGCGACAGGAGTTCCTCGAACTCGGTAGTCAGATAGAGAGCTGCGTGAAATATAAATTAGATAATAATTGCTAATAGTTAGTAGGATTAAATTAGTTAAAACATTTCGCGTAGCGTTAGTTATATCTTGAACAGTAAAAACGTTACATTATTTTAAAATTACAAGTTTCTTTAATCACTTCATTTAAGAACGTCTCGAATTCCATTCAACCAGTCAATTGCAATTACAATCCAAATTTGCTTATAATCCATCATAACCCAAATAATTTTTTTTCTTTTAAATAACGACCAACTTTACTCTTTAAAACTTCTCTGTTTATTGAGATTAACGATTTTCTAACAAATTAATCACCGGCGCGCACCTCAAAGGCCGGTCAATTTAAAGATGGCCACAGTCAATTAATCCACTTTACGGAAAGATTTATACTTTTATCGTCGGGCAAGGTCGACAAATATTATGTTTATCCTAATTTATTGCCACGTTTGGTGTTCTCCTAATAGAAAAAAATTAATAATTAAATGTTGTGTCATAAATCAGATCTGGATCAAACTTTTTTTGTCTAATTCGTAATAATAAATTCAATGTCACGCGCGAGATAAGTACTGAATGGTTGAAATTGAATTATTATTAGGAATGATGTGTGCATCATCTTATTGCGTTTGAATGAAATCGATACTTAATTTTATTAAAGAAATTACACAATATTTTCGGTACCTTTAATTACAATTTATGTACCTGTCTTAATTATACGCTTTCAATGGGATTTATTTGTAGTGATATTATAATAGCATCAGTGATTTATCACTGGAATAACGATGAACCTCCAGAAGACACTCCAAGGTTGAAATTGTAAAGAGTAAAAGTAACTCGATTGAATTTTCGTGACATTTTTCTATCCAAACTTGTAAACAAAGGTTACGAAAACCAGACGCACGTTTTAAATTTTATATCAACTGTCAATGGATAGGATCAACATTGCCAACTACAACAACTAATTCATCAAAGCTTCTAATTGTTTTCATTGGATTGGCTCTCGTTTAGTCTGACGATTTTCCAAAAAAGTTGAAAAATTATTTTTTCGATTCCGACCAATGAGGAGCCTCAGAATCGCTTCGGAGGTACTACTGGGACAGATCTGTCACGACATTTAAAATTTGTTTCGACCAATGAGAAACTTTTTAAAATAACGATATTTTGAGTAACTGACATCTGAGTAGAAATCTAAGCTTGTCATTGGGTGAATCAAATTTTGGTTACCCGTCTCATATTTAGAGATTCTTTATTAAATATCTGATTTAGAGATTCTTAAGTAATTCTGAGGCTTCTCGTTGGTCTGAATCATTTGGGATTTTTCTGATGTTAAACTGTATACATATTGAGCAACAAGTTTCTGAAGTTAAGCAACTGTTAGACACGTGACCGGTTCCAGAACCGAAATCTAAGCTTCTCATTGGTCGAAACAAATAAATCCATTAAGCTTGTTGAGACAGCAGTTTTAGAAGCTTCTCATTGGTCGGAACCAAACCAAACCCATCAGTTATTCAGATTCAACAACAAAGCTTCCTATTGGCTAAAATAAAATTGGTGTTTACTATAGGATTGCTTTGAATGGAATTCGGATGCTTCTCATTGGCCAAACACCAATTTAGGATGTACCAACAGTTCAATTCCAATAAGTTTGTTGAGATAGCAGTTTTGATTCGACTTCTAAGCTTCCCATTGGTCGAAACCAAACCCATCAGTTCTTCAGATTAAAAACCAAAGCCTCTCATTGGCTGATACAAAATTATTGTTTCTGATAAAGTTTCTCATCTCAAAGGAAGCTTCTCATTTGTCGGAAGCAATTATTCGGACTTACGATTGGATCAATCAGTATATTATTATGTCGAGTGTATATATTTCTGGTAAATATACAAAGCGGACGTGATGACGAGATATGGAAATTGTAAATTTTAAAAGTTTATTTTCGTGCCGCATACTTTCGAGTTACTCGAGAGATATTGTTAGTACTTGGCTGAATTTATAAATGGGGGAGATTAAAGCGGGATTTAATGTATAAACCGTCATAAAGAGTTCAAACGGTTTATTTATTGAGTAAGTCAGTTTTGCTTAAATTATTTGCGGCAAAATGCATTTATTCAGTGCGTAACTCACTGAAACGCTTATACAAAATGGAATAAGTTAGTATCGATTTCGAAAAAAAATATGAACGTATCACGGTTGGATTGAAGTTGTTAAATAACTCGCTACCAATCGATTGGGCGTGGATTATGACTATAAATCAATTGTAAAAGTTAAAAAAAAAAACAATGTTGAAGTGCATTTGGAGAAAATTATAATACTCGAGAAAGTGTAATGCGCCATTCGGAGAAGATTTAGTCAAAAGTTTTATTAAACTTTATAATAAATTTAGAATAATTTTATTGGCGAATTTCGAGAAAATTTCTAAAAACCGGAAAACGACTAGAATAAAGTGCCCTTTAGAGAAAGTTTAGCCAAAAATATTATTAGCCTTTGTTATACATATTTGGTTTTAAAATCACCGTTAGAAGTTTAAAAAATAATTTTATGAGAGAATTTCGAGAAAATTTTCAAAAAAAAAAAAAACGGAAAACGACAAGTGAAAAGTGCCCTTCAGAGAAAACTTAGCCAAAAATGTTATTAGACTTTATTGTAGATATTGAGTTTTAAAACAAACTTCCCAAGTTTAAAAAATAATTTTAGTAGAGAATTTCGAGAAAATTTAAAAAAACCGGAAAACGTCAAATATAAAGTACCTTTTAGACAAGATTTAGCCAAAAATATTATTAGACTTTATTGTAGATATTCAGTTTCAAAACAGACGTCCCAAGTTAACAAAATAAGTTTACTAGCGAATTTCGAGAAAATTTCAAAAAACTGGAAAACGACAAGTATAATGTGCCTTTCAGACAAGATTTAGCCAAAAATGTTATTAGACTTTATTGTAGATATTCAGTTTCAAAACTGACCTCCAAAGTTTAAAAAATAAGTTTACTAGCGAATTTCGAGAAAATTTAAAAAAAACCGGAAAACGACAAGTATAAAGTGCCTTTCAGACAAGATTTACCAAAAAATGTTATTAGACTTTATTGTAGATATTCAGTTTCAAAACTGACCTCCAAAGTTTAAAAAATAAGTTTACTAGCGAATTTCGAGAAAATTTAAAAAAACCGGAAAACGACAAGTGTAAAGTGCCCTTCAGACAAGATTTACCAAAAAATGTTATTAGACTTTATTGTAGATATTCAGTTTCAAAATAGACGTCCAAAGTTTAAAAAATAAGTTTACTAGCGAATTTCGAGAAAATTTCAAAAAACCGGAAAACGACAAGTATAAAGTGCCTTTCAGACAAGATATACCAAAAAATGTTATTAGACTTTATTGTAGATATTCAGATTCAAAACAGACGTCCCAAGTTTAAAAAATAAGTTTCCTAGCGAATTTCGAGAAAATTTCAAAAAACTGGAAAACGACAAGTATAAAGTGCCTTTCAGACAAGATTTACCAAAAAATGTTATTAGACTTTATTGTAGATATTCAGATTCAAAACAGACGTCCCAAGTTTAAAAAATAAGTTTACTAGCGAACTTCGAGAAAATTTCAAAAAACTGGAAAACGACAAGTATAATGTGCCTTTCAAACAAGATTTAGCCAAAAATGTTATTAGACTTTATTGTAGATATTCAGTTTCAAAATAGACGTCCCAAGTTTAAAAAATAAGTTTACTAGCGAATTTCGAGAAAATTTTGAAAAACTGAAAAACGACAAGTATAAAGTGCCTTTCAGACAAGATTTAGCCAAAAATGTTATTAGACTTTATTGTAGATATTCAGTTTCAAAATAGACGTCCCAACTTTAAAAAATAAGTTTACTAGCGAATTTCGAGAAAATTTCAAAAAACCGGAAAACGACAAGTATAAAGTGCCTTTCAGACAAGATTTACCAAAAAATGTTATTAGACTTTATTGTAGATATTCAGATTCAAAACAGACGTCCCAAGTTTAAAAAATAAGTTTACTAGCGAATTTCGAGAAAATTTAAAAAAACCGGAAAACGTCAAATATAAAGTACCTTTCAGACAAGATTTAACCAAAAATGTTATTAGACTTTATTGTAGATATTCAGTTTCAAAATAGACGTCCCAAGTTTAAAAAATAAGTTTACTAGCGAATTTCGAGAAAATTTTGAAAAACTGGAAAACGTCAAATATAAAGTACCTTTCAGACAAGATTTAGCCAAAAAATGTTATTAGAGTTTATTGTAGATATTCAGTTTCAAAACAGACGTCCCAAGTTAACAAAATAAGTTTACTAGCGAATTTCCAGAAAATTTCAAAAAACTGGAAAACGACAAGTATAATGTGCCTTTCAGACAAGATTTAGCCAAAAATGTTATTAGACTTTATTGTAGATATTCAGATTCAAAACAGAAGTCCCAAGTTTAAAAAATAAGTTTACTAGCGAACTTCGAGAAAATTTCAAAAAACTGGAAAACGACAAGTATAATGTGCCTTTCAGACAAGATTTAGCCAAAAATGTTATTAGACTTTATTGTAGATATTCAGTTTCAAAATAGACGTCCCAAGTTTAAAAAATAAGTTTACTAGCGAATTTCGAGAAAATTTTGAAAAACTGGAAAAAGACAAGTATAAAGTGCCTTTCAGACAAGATTTAGCCAAAAATGTTATTAGACTTTATTGTAGATATTCAGTTTCAAAATAGACGTCCCAACTTTAAAAAATAAGTTTACTAGCGAATTTCGAGAAAATTTTGAAAAACTGGAAAACGACAAGTATAAAGTGCCTTTCAGACAAGATTTAGCCAAAAATGTTATTAGACTTTATTGTAGATATTCAGTTTCAAAATAGACGTCCCAAGTTTAAAAAATAAGTTTACTAGCGAACTTCGAGAAAATTTCAAAAAACTGGAAAACGACAAGTATAATGTGCCTTTCAGACAAGATTTAGCCAAAAATGTTATTAGACTTTATTGTAGATATTCAGTTTCAAAATAGACGTCCCAAGTTTAAAAAATAAGTTTACTAGCGAATTTCGAGAAAATTTTGAAAAACTGGAAAAAGACAAGTATAAAGTGCCTTTCAGACAAGATTTACCAAAAAATGTTATTAGACTTTATTGTAGATATTCAGATTCAAAACAGACGTCCCAAGTTTAAAAAATAAGTTTACTAGCGAACTTCGAGAAAATTTCAAAAAACTGGAAAACGACAAGTATAAAGTGCCTTTCAGACAAGATTTAGCCAAAAATGTTATTAGACTTTATTGTAGATATTCTGTTTTAAAATAAACTTCCCAAGTTTAAAAAATAATTTTAATAGAGAATTTCGAGAAAATTTCAAAAAACTGGAAAACGACAAGTATAAAGTGCCTTTCAGACAAGATTTACCAAAAAATGTTATTAGACTTTATTGTAGATATTCAGATTCAAAACAGACGTCCCAAGTTTAAAAAATAAGTTTACTAGCGAACTTCGAGAAAATTTCAAAAAACTGGAAAACGACAAGTATAAAGTGCCTTTCAGACAAGATTTAGCCAAAAATGTTATTAGACTTTATTGTAGATATTCTGTTTTAAAATAAACTTCCCAAGTTTAAAAAATAATTTTAATAGAGAATTTCGAGAAAATTTCAAAAAACTGGAAAACGACAAGTATAATGTGCCTTTCAGACTAGATTTAGCCAAAAATGTTATTAGACTTTATTGTAGATATTCAGTTTAAAAACTGACCTCCAAAGTTTAAAAAATAAGTTTACTAGCGAATTTCGAGAAAATTAAAAAAAACCGGAAAACGACAAGTGTAAAGTGCCCTTCAGAGAAGGTTTAGCCAAAAATGTTATTAGACTTTATTGTAGATATTCAGTTTCAAAATAGACGTCCCAAGTTTAAAAAATAAGTTTACTAGCGAATTTCGAGAAAATTTTGAAAAACTGGAAAGCGACAAGAGTAAAGTGCCCTTCAGAGAAGATTTAGCTAAAAATGTTATTAGACTTTATTATATACATTTAATCTGAAAATTAATGTATCAAGTTTAAAATATATTTTTATGAGCGAATTTCGAAAAAATTTCAAAAAACCAGAAAACGACAAGAGTAAAGTGCCCTTCAGAGAAGATTTAGCCTAAAATGTTATTAGACTTTATTATATACATTTAATCTGAAAATGAACGTATCAAGTTTAAAATACAATTTTATGAGCGAATTTCGAGAAAATTAAAAAAAAAAACAGAAAACGACAAGAGTAAAGTGCCCTTCAGATGAGATTTAGCCAAAAATCTTATTAGACTTTATTATACATATTTAGTCTCAAAATGAACGTTCAAAATTTAAAATACAATTTTATTAAGGGATTTCGAGAGAATTCCAAAAAACCGGAAAGCGACAAGAGTAGAGTGCCCTTCACAGAACATTTAGCCAAAAATGTTATTAGACTTCATTATACATATTTAATCTCAAAATGAAGCTTCAAGGTTTAAAACACAATTTTATATGCGAATTTCGAGAAAATTTTGAAAACCCGGAAAACGACAAGAGTAATGTGCCCTTCAGAGAGAAGATTTGCCAAAAATGTTATTAGACTTTATTATACATATTCAATCTCGAAATGAAGCTGCAAAGTTTAAAATATAATTTTATATGCGAATTTCGAGAAAATTTCAAAAAACCAGAAAACGACTAGAGTAAAGTGCCCTTCAGAGGAGATTTAGCCAAACATCTTATTGGACTTTATTATACATATTTAGTCTCAAAATGAACGTTCAAAATTTAAAATACAATTTTATTAAGGGATTTCGAGAGAATTCCAAAAAACCGGAAAGCGACAAGAGTAAAGTGCCCTTCAGAGAAGATTCAGCCAAAAATGTTATTAGACTTTATTATACATATTTAATCTCGAAATGAAGCTTTAAAGTTTCAAATACAATTTTATAAGCGAATTTCGAGAAAATTGCGGAAAACCGGAAAACGACAAGAGTAAAGTGCAATTCACAGAACATTTAGCCAAAAAGTTTATTAGACATTATTATACATATTTAATCTTAAAATGAAGGTTTGAAGTTTAAAATACAATTTTATTAACGAATTTCGAGAAATTTTCAAAAAACCGGATAATGACGAGTGTAAAGTGCCCTTAATAGGAGATTTAGCTAAAAATGTTATTAGGCTTTATTATACATATTTAATCTTAAAATGAACGTTCAAAGTTTAAAGTAGAATTTTATAAGCGAATTTTGAGAAAATTTCGGAAAACCGAAAAACGACAAGAGTAAAGTGCCCATCAGAGAAGATTTAGCCAAAAATCTTATTAGGCTTTATTATACATAGTTAGTCTCAAAATGAATGTTCAAAATTTAAAATACAATTTTATGAAGGAATTTCGAGAAAATTTTAAAAAACCGGAAAACGACAAGTACAAAGTGCCCTTCAGAGAAGATTTAGAGAAAAAAGTCATAAGACATTATTAAACATATTCGGTCGCAGAATTAATATACAACGTTCCCAAAACCTTTAGAGCCTATTTTTCCCTTCAGCTACTTTTCTTCAGATTTCACATTTTCGCCTCTCCATCTCCTTTACGACATTCCAAAATAAACCGTCCGTCCACCCCACACGTGTCCCGTGCAACGAGCATTGTTATGCTTAGGGAAACGCAAACAAACCGAAACGGTCGGCTACGAAGTCGATCCCGTTAATTTTAGAAACCGCGAGCTTTTCCTCCCTTTTCTTGGCAAACCGTCTCTCGAGGAATCCGCCCGAGCGTTATCCGCCTTTGGGAGTATATTTCTGGACGGCGATAAATGCCTTGAACTTGCTTGAACTCCCCCGACCAGACTCAAAGGCTCGTCTGTTGTTTCGGCTCGCGACAGTGAGAGATCGTTTACTGGCTCCCATCTTCTACGGCTCTCTCTCTATCTCTCTTTCGTTCTGTATGGGATTAATTCGGAGATGATCTACGACGGTCGCTAATTAGAAATTCTAATGGATTCTTTGCGGTATTTAAGAGATTAAGATCCGTGAAAAATCCCCAGTACGCCCCTGGCCGTTTTTCGAAAAATCCCAGTTTTCGATTCTAAGACAACGTTGAAAATCAACGATCTCACATCGTTAAAACACCAATGATTATTCTGAAAATCTTCCAAATGTTCATTCACCTGAACTACAATTTCATAACCTCAAATCGGTTCGACCAATGAGAATCTCCGGTTTCCGCTTCAGAACAGGGACCATTTCATCAACTACCAACTGCTCAATTTCTTACACGAGGACCAATGAGCTTGCTCCGATGGGATGGTGGCAACCAATGAAAACGTTCGATCTGGTCACGTGACCACGTACATCGCCGCCATGTTGCATTGGACGCCATCAATTTGTGTTCTATGTTTGAATTACAACGGTCACAAATTAGGGAATTTATAATGTTTTGAAACAAATTCTGATAGTTTTAAATAAGTAAGGAGAGTATTGTAAGGAAGTTTTGACGTTTGTAAGGAAAACGTGGTGAATCGACTACACAGGTACGCTTTATTATCGCATGCAACAGATAACTCGTCCCGCTATCTCCCTCTAATCGAATTCAAATAAGGCCAGCTGATAAAACACGTGTGCCGAAGGTTGAAGATTACGAGCGGACTTATCGATTAAATTATCTGATAATCGTCGCTCTTTGTTTATTGTTAATGTACCTACCGACGACCGTTCGTTATTTCGTCTACGTTTGTTTACGGAGTGGTGCCTTTGACCATTCGATTTGTATCGATTACGTTCGGTTATTGATCTTTACGATCCGAAAAAGTTATTGGATTAGCGTCTGGTCCGATTCCGATTTTATTGCCGAGATATTGAACCCGACTAGTTAAAAAGGGAATTAATAAAGTTAATTAAAGCGAAATTTTCCATTTTATTCCAAGGAAAACTGAAATTTCAACGAGATAACCACTTAACACATGGACGATGTATCAAATTTCAATTAAATTTTCACGCTCATTACTCCGCGTTTTTATTTATTGTACGTATTTCGAAACGTTCTCAATGACAGTAGATATATTGTGTAAAAGATAATAAATACCTATTCTTGTCTATGTGTAAATGTGTCTTACCTATCGCTCGGGCTAATTTTAGAACCGAAATGTTATTGCGCTAATTGCAAATTAATCGTGCGATCATGCGAAATTAATTTTTTGTATAAACGGCGAATTATTAATTTGGTAATTGTTTATTGGTGTAATGGCGGAGATTAATTTGGGGGCTGGGTATTTACATCATCTTCGATACGTACGACGCACTTTTTGAATAAAGTTGAATAATTTTATAGGAAAAATGGTTTTTCGCTAAGTTGGCTAGTTTAGCATATGATTTCTAAGGAGACAGTCGAAAAGACCTTTTGAACTCAGAAAAACATACAAGTTGTATTTAAATTTCGGAAATTGCAACCAATTTTTGGTTTTTTCCCAACTAATGAATAATTGTCATCAAAGTTACCTACCTTTCAAATTCAAATTAGTAATTTTTGAATTAGTCTAGTTTAGGTTCTTAAAGTTGCGTTTGGAAATTAAAAGACAAATTGCAATCTTTTTGAAATTACAAATTTTGAAAATTGCAACCAATTTTTGTTTTTTTTTTCAACTAATGAACAATTGTCTTCAAAGTTACCTACCTGCCAAATTCAAATTAGCAATTTTTGAATTAGTTTTTAGTTTAGGTTCTTAAAGTTGCGTTTTGAAATTAAACAAACAAATTGCAATATTTTTGAAATTTCAAATTTTGAAAATTGCATCAATTTTTGTTTTTTTCGAACTAATGAACAATTGTCTTCAAAGTTACCTATACCTTTCAAATTCAAATTAGCAATTTTTGAATTAGTTTTTAGTTTAGGCTCTTAAAGTTGCGTTTTGAAATTAAAAAAACAAATTGCAATCTTTTTGAAATTCCAAATTTTGAAAATTGCAACCAATTTTGGGTTTTGCTCGAACTAATGAACAATTGTTATTAAAGTAACGTACTTTTCAAATTTAAAATAGCATCGGTTATTAGCTAATTTTATAAAATTTCATTGAATTTTTGAATTAGTTTTTAGTTTAAGTTCTTAAAGTTGCCTTATGGATTTAAAAATAAATTACAGTATTTTAGTAATCAATTTTTGTTTTCTCCCAACTAATGAACAATTGTCTTCAAAGTTACCTACCTGTCAAATTCAAATTAGCAATTTTTGAATTAGTTTTTAGTTTAGGTTCTTAAAGTTGCGTTTTGAAATTAAAAAAACAAATTACAATCTTTTTGAAATTCCAAATTTTGAAAATTGCATCAATTTTTGATTTTTTTGAACTAATGAACAATTGTTATTAAAGTTACGTACTTTTTAAGTTTAAAATAGCATCAGTTATTAGCTAATTTTACAAAATTTCATTGAATTTTTTAATTAGTTTTTAGTTTAAGTTCTTAAAATTGCCTTTTAGAATTAAAAATAAATTACAATATTTTGGTAACCAATTTTTGTTTTTTCCCAACTAATGAACAATCGTCTTCACAGTTACCTATACCTTTCAAATTCAAATTAGCAATTTTTGAATTAGTTTTTAGTTTAGGCTCTTAAAGTTGCGTTTTGAAATTAAAAAAACAAATTGCAATCTTTTTGAAATTCCAAATTTTGAAAATTGCAACCAATTTTGGGTTTTGCTCGAACTAATGAACAATTGTTATTAAAGTAACGTACTTTTCAAATTTAAAATAGCATCGGTTATTAGCTAATTTTATAAAATTTCATTGAATTTTTGAATTAGTTTTTAGTTTAAGTTCTTAAAGTTGCCTTATGGATTTAAAAATAAATTACAGTATTTTAGTAATCAATTTTTGTTTTCTCCCAACTAATGAACAATTGTCTTCAAAGTTACCTACCTGTCAAATTCAAATTAGCAATTTTTGAATTAGTTTTTAGTTTAGGTTCTTAAAGTTGCGTTTTGAAATTAAAAAAACAAATTACAATCTTTTTGAAATTCCAAATTTTGAAAATTGCATCAATTTTTGATTTTTTTGAACTAATGAACAATTGTTATTAAAGTTACGTACTTTTTAAGTTTAAAATAGCATCAGTTATTAGCTAATTTTACAAAATTTCATTGAATTTTTGAATTAGTTTTTAGTTTAAGTTCTTAAAGTTGCCTTTTGGAATTAAAAAATATATTGCAATATTTTGACAACCAATTTTTGTTTTCTCCCAACTAATGAACAATCGTCTTCAAAGTTACCTAATACCTTTCAAATTTAAATTAGCAATTTTTGAATTAGTTTTTAGTTTAGGTTCTTAAAGTTGCGTTTTGAAATTAAAAAAACAAATTGCAATCTTTTTGAAAGTCAAAATTTTGAAAATTACAACCAATTTTTGGTTTTGCTAGAACTAATGAACAATTGTTATTAAAGTTACGTATGTTTCAAGTTTAAAATATCATCGGTTATTAGCTAATTTTATGAAATTTCATTGAATTTTTGAATTAGTTTTTAGTTTAAGTTCTTAAAGTTGCCTTTTGGAATTAAAAATAAATTACAATATTTTGGTAACCAATTTTTGTTTTTTTCCCAACTAATTAATAATTGTCATCAAAGTTACCTACCTTTCAAATTCAAATTAGTAATTTTTGAATTAGTCTAGTTTAGGTTCTTAAAGTTGCGTTTTGAAATTAAAAGACAAATTGCAATCTTTTTGTAATTCCAAATTTTGAAAATTGCATCAATTTTTTGTTTTTTCGAACTAATGAACAATTGTTATTAAAGTAACATACGTTTCAAGTTTAAAATGGCATCAGTTATTAGCTAATTTTATGAAATTTCATTGAATTTTTGAATTAGTTTTTAGTTCAAGTTCTTAAAGTTGTCTTTTGGAATTAAAAAATAGATTGTAATATTTTGACAACCAATGTTTGTTTTCTCCCAACTAATGAACAATTGTCTTCAAAGTTACCTACCTGTCAAATTCAAATTAGCAATTTTTGAATTAGTTTTTAGTTTAGGTTCTTAAAGTTGCGTTTTGAAATTAAAAAAACAAATTACAATCTTTTTGAAATTCCAAATTTTGAAAATTGCATCAATTTTTGATTTTTTTGAACTAATGAACAATTGTTATTAAAGTTACGTACTTTTTAAGTTTAAAATAGCATCAGTTATTAGCTAATTTTACAAAATTTCATTGAATTTTTTAATTAGTTTTTAGTTTAAGTTCTTAAAATTGCCTTTTAGAATTAAAAATAAATTACAATATTTTGGTAACCAATTTTTGTTTTTTCCCAACTAATGAACAATCGTCTTCACAGTTACCTATACCTTTCAAATTCAAATTAGCAATTTTTGAATTAGTTTTTAGTTTAGGCTCTTAAAGTTGCGTTTTGAAATTAAAAAAACAAATTGCAATCTTTTTGAAATTCCAAATTTTGAAAATTGCAACCAATTTTGGGTTTTGCTCGAACTAATGAACAATTGTTATTAAAGTAACGTACTTTTCAAATTTAAAATAGCATCGGTTATTAGCTAATTTTATAAAATTTCATTGAATTTTTGAATTAGTTTTTAGTTTAAGTTCTTAAAGTTGCCTTTTGGAATTAAAAATAAATTACAATATTTTGGTAACCAATTTTTGTTTTTTTCCCAACTAATTAATAATTGTCATCAAAGTTACCTACCTTTCAAATTCAAATTAGTAATTTTTGAATTAGTCTAGTTTAGGTTCTTAAAGTTGCGTTTTGAAATTAAAAGACAAATTGCAATCTTTTTGTAATTCCAAATTTTGAAAATTGCATCAATTTTTTGTTTTTTCGAACTAATGAACAATTGTTATTAAAGTAACATACGTTTCAAGTTTAAAATGGCATCAGTTATTAGCTAATTTTATGAAATTTCATTGAATTTTTGAATTAGTTTTTAGTTCAAGTTCTTAAAGTTGTCTTTTGGAATTAAAAAATAGATTGTAATATTTTGACAACCAATGTTTGTTTTCTCCCAACTAATGAACAATTGTCTTCAAAGTTACCTACCTGTCAAATTCAAATTAGCAATTTTTGAATTAGTTTTTAGTTTAGGCTCTTAAAGTTGCGTTTTGAAATTAGAAAAACGAATTGCAATCTTTTTGAAATTCCAAATTTTGAAAATTGTAACCAATTTTGGGTTTTGCTAGAACTAATGAACAATTGTTATTAAAGTAACGTACTTTTCAAATTTAAAATAGCATCGGTTATTAGCTAATTTTATGAAATTTCATTGAATTTTTGAATTAGTTTTTAGTTTAAGTTCTTAAGTTGCCTTTTGGAATTGAAAAATAGATTGCAATATTTTGACAACCAATTTTTGTTTTTTCCCAACTAATGAACAATTATCTTCAAAGTTACCTACCTGTCAACTTCAAATTAGCAATTTTTGAATTAGTTTTTAGTTTAGGCTCTTAAAGTTGCGTTTTGAAATTAAAAAAACAAATTGCAATCTTTTTGAAATTCCAAATTTTGAAAATTGCATCAATTTTTGGTTTTTTCGAACTAATGAACATTGTTATTAAAGTTACGTACTTTTCAAATTTAAAATAGCATCGGTTATTAGCTAATTTTATGAAATTTCATTGAATTTTTTAATTAGTTTTTAGTTTAAGTTTTTAAAGTTGCCTTTTGGAATTGAAAAATATATTGCAATATTTTGACAACCAATTTTTGGTTTTTTCCCAACTAATGAACAATTGTCTTCAAAGGTACCTACCTACCTGTCAAATTCAAATTAGCAATTTTTGAATTAGCTTTTAGTTTAGGTTCTTAAAGTTGCGTTTTGAAATTAAAAAAACAAATTGCAAGCTTTTTGAAATTCCAAATTTTGAAAATTGCATCAATTTTTGGTTTTTTCGAACTAATGAACACTTGTTATTAAAGTAACGTACTTTTCAAATTTAAAATAGCATCAGTTATTAGCTAATTTTACGAAATTTCATTGAATTTTTGAATTAGTTTTTAGTAAGTTCTGTTACATTTTAAAATCAAAAAACAAATCGCAATCTTTTTGAAACTCCAAAACACTTGGTTTTCTTAATTTCGGAATGTGAACACAAAGTTGTTTTTAAAATTGCTTCCTGAGTTCACAAAAAAAACTGTTTTAACGAAATTTCTACCTAAAACAATGATTTCTCTGGAAATTTCAAATAATTTTTAAATTATTTTCAAATTTCCAAGTTGAAGTTCTTGGAGTTGCCTTGTAAGTTTCCAAGAAATTTGAAAGTAATATACTAACTTTTTGAGTTAATTTCGGATCCAAAAAACCAACTCCTTTTTAAAATTTTAGCCAACTTTGGTGTTCTTTAATTTTCGAATTTGTAAGAAAGCGGTTGTTGTTATTTTAACGTTCTGAAAGCGCAATTATTTCTTAGAAATAACTAACAAAACTAACTATAGTTTTCGTTAATTTTATTAAGTTGTTGTTAGATCTGCTTGTTCGACATAAGAAACTCTATTTTTGAAAAATTGTAACTGCGACAAAAGAAATAAAACATTTCGAATATAATTTATTCTTCGGGTAGGTATTTAAATACCGCATAATTTCGAATGCGTTACATACCACTTTTCTGAATTGGAAATCAAATCCATCCCTTAACCCCTCCACCCCTTACCTGGTACTGAGCCTCCGTGATATCCATCTCGATCACAAGGGACGCCAGGACAGCCAAGAACAACCTGCTGCTCATCGTCTCTTTTGATTCTCCTCGAAACGGAACCACAGGGCGCACACTCCGAAGAACCTCCTCACATAATTGCCCAGGGGATGTTTTCCCTTTCCGGACGAGAAACTTTTTTCCGAAAGGGTAGCTTTCGACCGCCCCCGTATAATAACGTCGTACGACCGCGCTCGGGACGCGACTGGAACGCTCGGCGGATCGCGAGGCAACAAAAAGTCACAAAGTGCCGAAACCTGATCTGCGTAAGCACACACACACACTCACACACAACACACGACATTACATGCAGTGCAGTTGATTAAATAGGAATTATACCGGGTGTTCAAACAACCCGGTCTCCTCCCTCCACTGCTCCTACGTTGATCGCGACAGTGTGAAACTTATTATTTGTCATTTAAATGGTACTGGACACCTCTCTACAGATCCCTAAGGACTTACAATAGTTAACTGCAGGTTCTGCAAGACTTCCTTAGAAACTTCTGCAAGTCCTGCATGATTTACCTTTCAGAATGTTTTTCAATACTCAATATCTATACAAGTCCTTTAGGACTTCTCCACGAATTCTTAGAGACTTTTCCTTGTAAGGACGACCATTAGCTTTACGCTAGGACCTCCTTACATATCCTTACAGACTATAGAACCTTTTCACATTATCCCATTAGAACTTTCAATTACTTTGGACAAATACTGTTGGACCTGTTTGTAGTCCAAGTCTTTTGGAACTTCTCTACATGAAGAGTCGCAATAGGTTGGTTAGGTTTGCTCTGTACAAACATTGTAGAGCGCCCTTGCAAGTCCTTAGGGAATCCTAATAGATTTGGTCCTGTAAGACTTCTTTGCAATTTCAGTCTTTCAGTAAGTTACAGGTAGGTACCTGTACAAGTCATCTAAGACTTCTCTACAGACCTTCTGAAACTCTTCAGTTCTTTTTAGGGACCACCAATAGCTTTACACTATGTAAATCCTGTAGGACATCTTTGCAAATCCTTACAGACTAGAACCTTTCTACATTATCCCTATGGAACTTCTGATTACTTTGGACGAATACTGTAAGACCTGTTTGTAGTCCAAGTCTTTCAGAACTTCTCTATATGGAGAGTTGCGATAGGTTGCTCCCGGTTTGCTCTGTACAAACATTGTAGAGCGCCTTTGCAAGTCCTTAGGGACTCCCAATAGATTTGGTCCTGTAAGACTTCGTTGCAATTTTAGTCTTTTAGTAAGTTATAGGTAGGTACCTGTACAAGTCATCTAAGACTTCTCTACAGACCTTCTGAATCTCCTCAGTTCTTTTTAGGGACTACCAATAGCTTTACGCTCTATGTACATCCTGTAGGACATCTTTGCAAATCCTTACAGACTAGAACCTTTCCACATTATTCCTTTGGAACTTTCCATTACTTTGGACAAATACTGTTGGACCTGTTTGTAGTCCAAGTCTTTCAGAACTTCTCTACATGGAGAGTTGCGATAGGTTGCTCCCGGTTTGCTCTGTACAAACATTGTAGAGCGTCTTTGCAAGTCCTTAGTGAATCCCAATAGATTTGGTCCTGTAAGACTTCTTTGCAATTTCAGTCTTTTAGTAAGTTATAGGTAGGTACCTGTACAATAAGTCATCTAAGACTTCTTTACAGATCTTCTGAAAATCTTCAGTTCTTTTTAGGGACCACCAATAGCTTTACACTATGTAAATCCTGTAGGGCATCTTTGCAAATACTTACAGACTAGAACCTTTCCACATTATTCCTTTGGAACTTTCCATAACTTTGGACAAATACTGTTGGACCTGTTTGTAGTCCAAGTCTTTCAGAACTTCTTTACATGGAGAGTCGGGATAGGCTGCTTCCGGTTTGCTCTGTACAAACATTGTAGAGCGTCTTTGCAAGTCCTTAGTGAATCCCAATAGATTTGGTCCTGTAAGACTTGTTTGCAAATTTCAGTCTTTCAGTAAGTTAGAGGTAGGTACCTGTACAAGTCATCTAAGACTTCTCTACAGACCTTCTGAAACTCTTCAGTTCTCTTTAGGGACCACCAATAGCTTTACACTATGTAAATCCTGTAGGACATCTTTGCAAATCCTTACAGACTAGAACCTTTCTACATTATCCCTATGGAACTTCTGATTACTTTAGACGAATACTGTAAGACCTATTTGTAGTCCAAGTCTTTTAGAACTTCTCTACATGGAGAGTTGCGATAGGTTGCTCCCGGTTTGCTCTGTACAAACATTGTAGAGCGCCTTTGCAAGTCCTTAGGGACTCCCAATAGATTTGGTCCTGTAAGACTTCTTTGCAATTTCAGTCTTTCAGTAAGTTACAGGTAGGTACCTGTACAAGTCATCTAAGACTTCTCTACAGACCTTCTGAAACTCTTCAGTTCTCTTTAGGGACCACCAATAGCTTTACGCTCTATGTACATCCTATAAGACATCTTTGCAAATCTTTACAGACTAGAACCTTTCTACATTATCCCTATGGAACTTCTGATTACTTTGGACGAATACTGTAAGACCTATTTGTAGTCCAAGTCTTTTAGAACTTCTCTACATGGAGAGTTGCGATAGGTTGCTCCCGGTTTGCTCTGTACAAACATTGTAGAGCGTCTTTGCAAGTCCTTAGTGAATCCCAATAGATTTGGTCCTGTAAGACTTCCTTGCAATTTCAGTCTTTCAGTAAGTTACAGGTAGGTACCTGTACAAGTCATCTAAGACTTCTCTACAGACCTTCTGAAACTCTTCAGTTCTTTTTAGGGACTACCAATAGCTTTACGCTCTATGTACATCCTATAAGACATCTTTGCAAATCTTTACAGACTAGAACCTTTCTACATTATCCCTATGGAACTTCTGATTACTTTGGACGAATACTGTAAGACCTGTTTGTAGTCCAAGTCTTTCAGAACTTCTCTACATGGAGAGTCGCGATAGGTTGCTTCCGGTTTGCTCTGTACAAACAATGTAGAGCGTCTTTGCAAGTCCTTAGGGAATCCTAACAGATTTGGTCCTGTAAGACTTCTTTGCAATTTCAGTCTTTCAGTAAGTTACAGGTAGGTACCTGTACAAGTCATCTAAGACTTCTCTACAGCCCTTCTGAAACTCTTCAGTTCTTTTTAGGGACCACCAATAGCTTTACACTATGTAAATCCTGTAGGACATCTTTGCAAATCCTTACAGACTAGAACCTTTCTACATTATCCCTATGGAACTTCTGATTACTTTGGACGAATACTGTAAGACCTATTTGTAGTCCAAGTCTTTTGGAACTTCTCTACATGAAGAGTCGCAATACAAACATTGTAGAGCGTCTTTGCAAGTTTTTAGGGAATCCTAATAGATTTGGTCCTGTAAGACTTCTTTGCAATTTCAGTCTTTCAGTAAGTTACAGGTAGGTACCTGTACAAGTCATCTAAGACTTCTCTACAGACAAACTCTTCAGTTTCCTTTAGGGACGATAAATCTTGTAAGACTTCTTGTAGTTCCACTTTTCCAAATATTTTAGAACTTCTCTAAATGAAGACTCGCAATAGGTTAGGTCGGTTTGCTCTAATGTAAAGTCTATTTGCAAGTCCTTAGAGTCCTCTAAGCGAGTCCTCTTGAGTCTTCCAGTAAGAAATAGGCTGTATCTTTAGAAGTCCTGTGGGATTCCCTGGCAGATGCTTTAATAGAAGACTTGCAACAGATTTGGTTCTCTTTGTACATCAATCAGTAGGGCTAAGTAGTAAATTTTTTGTAACAATTATTTGCCGTTCCACAGTTATCTACGTTTAAGTCTTGTAGGATTTCTGTACAGATCCCTGGAGACTTAGAGATTTGAATACTGTATGCGCAAATTCTTGCAATTCTTTGCACATACTTCGGGACCATCAGAAGCTTTCATCTATGCAAATCCTGTAGGAATTCGTTGGAGACTTGAGATACTTTTCGTCTTTGGAATTCCTACAATCTCCCTTTGAAACTTGGGTAGCTTCTGGTAAATCCTATGTCCTCTTTATAATTCCGATTTTTTTTCCAAGAGGTCATATCTGTAATAACTCCTGTAGGGCTTGCAGCACTTGCAGTTTGGTTTGCGTAATAAGTACAGAACCTTTTTACAAATTTCGTCTTACGATTCCACTACAGACATGTTGAGACTTAGCTTGTAAGTCCTGTGAGATCTTGGTAAACACTGCAGAACCATCAGTATAGGCACTTTCACCAGATTTCATCGATTCTGTAAGAATTATATTGGCCGTTCCAAAGTGTGTTCCACTAACTTTCAGCTGTAGGACTTCTTTTCAGGTCCTTACGGTAGGTTTGGTGTACACCAACAGAACTGAAACTCTTTGTAAATGCTGCAGTACTCTCAATAACTTCGATCTATGCAACTGCTGTTGGGACTTCTTTGCAGATCATTAAGGACTTGCAGTAGGTTTCGTCACTCCGATTCCTACTGGACGTTTTTAC
The DNA here is from genome assembly GCA_946251905.1 of Cryptocephalus moraei. Lineage (NCBI taxonomy): Eukaryota > Metazoa > Arthropoda > Insecta > Coleoptera > Chrysomelidae > Cryptocephalus > Cryptocephalus moraei. The sequence continues at coordinate 20,345,986 of OX276464.1, read as the reverse complement.
AGTACCCACCTCCATTTAGGACTTTGGGTGGGATTTTCGTAACGCCTGTAAGACTTCTTCGCAGTTCTACAGGCTCAAAACGTTATACCTTTAGTCCTGAGGGAATTCTCTACAAGTCTAGAGAGAGATTTGCTGTAAGTACCTACGTGAACACTGCAGAATAGGGTCTTTCAATTTACGTAAATCCTGTAGGACTTCTTTTTAGTTGTTGGGGTTTTGTGGTAACTTTTACCTGCGTCACCCTTAAGGGATTTGAAGGGCGGTGACAATGAGGTACTACAAGATTTAAGGTAAAGATAGAAAGATAGGTAAATAGATAAAGGACTTCATATTTATAAGATAAATCATTGTTGTCACTAAAGAACTAAATGCAGTCACACTAAATCATACTTCTGTGTTGGACTTAACGTAGTAAGTCTTTTTTGGTCTAAACGACTTGTGATATTTTCTGTAATTGTGGGATCCACGCAGTACTTGTAAAATTTTTATCAGTCTTTTTAAGGACTTTTATGTTGATAAGTCAAACCTGTGCTGTAAACTATTGGCAGTTTAACGCTCTGATCTGATGAACTCATAACGAATTCAAACATTGCTCTCGATAGTACCAAACAATGGCGAGTTCCTGAATAATTTCCCATCGTCAATTACCTCATCTCACCTTCGCTCATCGGCATAATACGAGAAGAACTTTCAGAATCTATTATTAGCACGATTGCTGAACCAGCTGGCCTGGCCTAGTGGTACTAGTACGCCTAAATAGGGAAAACGTAATCCGTCTTAATCTCCGCTCTTTTTTCCTTTTTGTCATTAGGTATTATTACGGACGAGGTATGAATGCGTTGACCAAATTCGGTATTAAGGACGAAGCCATTAAGTCTCGAGGATTCCAATTTTTTTCGATGTACGAAGTCTTCGGGGATTCGGTATTAACGAGGCGAGGTGTTATTGACTCGTGCGTTAACACTTTCAAAATAAAAGTTTGTTGAACAAACAAACTGCACTGCGGCGTTGTTTACTTAACGAGCAACAAACACACGAGACCTGCCTTAAGAGCAACAAGTTTTGATTGTCTCGAATCGTCCGCGCGACATTTTGTTTTGCAAATTTTAATGTCGAAAAGTAATTCCCATGTAATATTAGTAATTTAATGGACAAAGCAAACACTTTTGTGAAAGACTCATTTGCATACGTAATTGCACAATTTGTAATTAAGATTAATTATTGTAATTTCGCAAGCGTCTTCGGAAGCCCATTAAAATATCTCCATCAGTTTTTATGGATAGTTATACCTGAGTGGGCACGTCACATAAATATTTTTTAATTACACTAAATGTCGCTGTTAATTTACCGCCGCCAAAATGAGTTCTATATGATTAATAGAGATCAGTTTTCATTCCTTCAATCATAAATCTGTCACTTAACTCATTTAGGTAAGCCTTGTCAAAATATTAATTTTAATGCTCATTATACTCTCTTCTGTATAGTCCTTCTACCGGATTCATCCTTCTGGTTCAGGTGTATGCCTCCGTTTAAGGTTTAAAATCTTACCACTCTAGAATACACCAGTTAATAGCTAGAGCTAGAATCTAAAACTAACTCAGAACTACACATAATCTAGTGGAAGGATATGGAATCTACTACCTGTAATGCGCTAGGATATAGAATTCATTCGTAGCTGCGATATGCTAACTTTGAAAGGACAGTGCTAGATAACCTGGAACATCCATCACACCTGCTAGGTACTACTACTAGCTTATATGGTTGGAATCTCACTGTTCTGGATTTAAACACTATTTAGTAGCTAGAATGGGCTAATGGAATCTAAATGCTAGCTGACTCTGGCAAGTATACAGTTTAGGATTTTAACTGGACCATATTCCAGCGCAAAGGACTCCAATGTACAATTGGTACGTAGAATATCTGGGAATATGAAATTCACTTGTAGATACCTGGAAGATGCTAGAATCTACAAACTTTGACAGCACATGGTGTTACATACTAAGGTTACAATTTTGATATTCTAGAATATACTACCAAAGATAAGTATACACTAGTTGGTACCTAGAATGGGCTGGAATCTAGAATTAACATATGAGTGGAATGTGGAATTTATATGCTGACTGGCGAATCTTGTTAGGAACTATATGGTTTAAGGTTTTAACTGTACCATGTTCTAGTGCAACGGACTCCAATACATAAGTGGCAACTAGAATATTTTGGAATATGAAATTCACTCGTAGGTACCTGGTATATGTTAGAATCTACAAACTTTGACAGCACACGGTGTTGCCTACATACTAAGGTTACAATTTTGTTATTCTAGAATAATAGAATAGGTAAGTAGACACTAGTTACCTAGAGAATGCTGGAATCTAGAATTAACGTATGCCTGGAATATGCTGCTTCTGAGGGGAATCTAAAAGTCCAGATATGACACTTAGGAACTAGGTATACTAATTTCAATATGAGCAGTGTACCATACTCCAAACCCAAACTATCCCAGTGCAAGAATCTTGAATTTAGTCTGTAGCTAGAATATGCTAGGAAAAAAGTCACTTGTATTCGGAATATGCTAGAATCTATCTTCAACAGAACAGAACCATATTACCCGCAACACCCATTAAAAATTGAACGCACAAGATCTTCCCTTATTGTGCAGTTAAAATCTTTGCTGGATTAACTGCTAACAGTTAATAGCTAGTGAAGTGTACTAGAACCTGGAATATGTAGTAATTGAAAAGATTGCTTACCTTCATGCTTCCTATTTATTCTACTCTACACTAGAGGGCCTAGCATGCTGCCAGAAGAACTGTACCAGAAGAGAAGCTGGATACGCAACCACACAAGCAGTTTCTGGAATGAACCAAATAATCAACGACTTGCTTTCTATCAATATTGTTACATCTCAACTTCAAAATTTTGGGATTTTCAGAAATGCATCCCGCTCTTACAGAAAATCCCTTGAAATTTTTGGTAAACGTTAGTAATTAATAATAACTAAAAGGAATAGGTAATAAATGTCCTTCCAACAACCAACGATAATATTAATTCCATGGTGTAAAAATGCATAAAACTAATTGTAACTTATAAGCTAATTGCACAGCTTGCATTCAGCGATAGTATATTTTTTCTCGATTCAATTTAAGACAATGGCAGACGTTCATTCCAGCAGACCAAGTGGTGCTACTCTTGTGTTGCAACAAGTTACGATGCAGGCGTGACAACTTTTAAGTACAGTTTAAGCTAATCCTGGACAGGCTAGAATGACCTCATACGTACACATATGCAATTTGTACATCGAATCAAATCAACTCCGCCTCGATATCCTGTACAACCTAACGGGCGCCGTGGCGTCCCACAGGAACTCTCCGTTATCCGGAACGGTCCCTTCGACGAAGGCGAATTCGGCGGCTTTCGCCTTCCGCACGAACTGATCCAAGGTTAGTCGGTTCCGTTCCGTACAGCAGAAGACGAACTCGTCGACGTCGCAGGACGAGTTCAGGTGCGTCATCGCGCCTATCAGACCGTCGAACAGGTCTGGATCGTAAACGGTGTCCGTCGATACGACGACGTCCACCTTCCCGATGGACTTGCATAAGTCTTCGTCGATTTCCTCCCACGGCAACCTGAAACCACCGAAGTAGAGTACAATATGTAATTAATTTCTCCCCTACAACTAACCTTAGGACGGTGGCGACGCCTTGTGCGGAGTTCAACGCCACGTTCTCGGTCAATCTCTGCAGCACCTCGTCGTGGCAGTCCGTCAGGAATACCTTCCCCGCCGAGCAACCCTTGAGGAGTACCAACCCGGCCAATCCGGTCCCCGAGCCGAGCTCCAACACAGTTTTCCCTTCGAACAAGCGCCTGTTCGCCAACGCCCACTCGGAGAGGGCGCAAGCGGACTGCCACGTCCTCAAACCTGTCGTCCCGCTCTTGATTATATGTTTAGACTCTTTCAGCGTCAGTACTTTCGAGTCGAACACGTAGTGCCTGAAAAACATAAGATAAGTTCATGAGATTAATCGACATGTGTGGAACATATATATACCTGTAGCAGTACGGGGCCTCGGGGTGGCAGTAGAGGCCGCAATATGCCTCGTAAATCGAATCGAGCACGGCACAGCCCATCTCCTCTAAACGGTCTATCAGGTGCTTCAGGAACGATCGCTGGTAGGCCGGATCGATCGGGTGCCTCTTGACCACGTCCGATCCGACCGTCCTCTCGAACAGAACATATTGGAGATCGTCGTCGGCACGTACGAGATCGAACAGGTTCGACCAGTCGAAGGAGCGCATCGGGACGGTGCACAGGAACTGCTTCGCTACGTACCTCAGGGTGTTTTCTGCGGGATCGGTCATTTAATGGTTGTTTGTGGAGTCTATGGGCCTTCGCAATGTTTTTGAGGTTAGGTGTACCGGCGATTACCGGGTGCATCTGGTCTCAATCGATCAGATGCGAGTAGAAAGGGCACCGTAGGAAGTACTGATGCTCCTCGTGTAGAAAATGGTGATGAGTAACTTGAGTAAGATAAATTCCAACTTTCTTTTTTGGCATAACCTCAATCACGAACCAGACCACAGAACATATATTGCAGAGCACACGAAATACCAAATTCCCAGATTTCTGAGATGAAATAGCCCCATTGAATTGGTGTTCTGTGGATCCTGTACCCGCTATGTTTAAACTAATTTGTATTGAAAATAATAAGACAGATACAAAAAGTATTACATTTCAGTACCCACAAGAATTAAGACCATCTGACTGTCTTTAGTTTATGAAATAACATTCAAACGTTTCAATAGGCGCCAAAGCCGCCTTAGTGATGTCACAAGTTAGTAGATATCGCAGCCCTTGTAACCTAATAGGAATTACACATATTCCATAAGTTTTCCCTAAACATGTCCAAGAAAACTTTAACACTATCACCGAGACGACCTGCAATTGTTAAATCCTTCGTCCTGGTTTTCATAAAGAAGTAACTTGAACCAACGCTTTAACAGTAGGTGAGCTGTGGTGAACCGATCGCCTACAGTACTAAGCTGTGACGTCACATCGATAGAACACAGTTTTGAGTCACAGGCTGCAATTTCAAATGTAGGGTGATTGCAATGCAAGTACCCATGGAGATGAGAAAAGGTCCCTTTTTATTTCCACGCCCTAATTTGATATCTACAATAAGGAAAAGAAATGCAACTGAAAAAACCGCCAGTGTTTAGGAGTGCTAACAGACTACAAGAGCGGGTGCAATTAAACGTAACACATTTAAAGATTCGAAATAAAAAAAATATATACACAATCTATACAAATATATTTGAGTAAGTGAGAACGCTCATCGAATAAAAATAAATATAACGGAAAAATTAGAGATTATAATTCCTAAACTAAAATTTTAAGTTTACACCAAGAGTGCGGGCGACACGAAACATTATATTACTAACGGCGTGTATGGGAACTATTCAGCAATTTTCCAGCAAAGGCACCATGTCCTCTTCGTCGGAATGAAATTTCTTGTCCGTCTTATCTGGAAAAACAACTTCCTTGTGGCAAATGATTTTTACAAAACGTGCAACTGTAATCTAAACATTTTCGCTTCTCGGCCGTACTCTGCGAAAGGGGGAGGGGAGGCGGGCGAGGTTACATCAATTTTTTTTAAACTCAACCGCTCCTCACTAGAACAAAAATTGATACAACCTTTAAAAGAGAGGCGGGGGGTTAAAGTTGAAAATGTACGCACCGCAAATATTGTACCTCTTTCCAGAGTAAATTAAAGAAATCGTAATTTACAACCACAAACATGTCGCTCTTGTGACATGGTCTCTGTAGTTATAAGAGTGCAAAATTTTGAAAGAGAAACAAAGTGTTGCATAATATCTACGAAAGTAACTAGAATTTTTAATAATCCCAAAGTAGGATTGCTATGTTTGTTGAACACACCTTAGTGGAATTACATGTTTCTGAACACCTGCTCAGAAAGCGAGGTGGCAGTACATTTTTCTTGGTTTCTTTAATTCACCCTGGAAGGACTATACTTTAACAGTTTCATTTCAGGACGTAATTGCATTACCGGAGTTGCGGTAGGAGAAGTAACACAACAGGACGAGGTAAAGAAAAAAATAGTCATAGCAAAATCATTAATATGTAATAATTTACGTAAGTAGTAATATATACAATGACTTCTTAACAATTCCAAACAGAACACCCTCGTGTCCATTTCCAATATGTACACATATTAATTCATTACATAAAGCCATACAATTTTTTATACATTTCAGGAGACCAGCCCTATAAAATGTATCTAAGGAGATAAAAAATAAGTAGGTGTTGGAGGGGGGGAGGGCAAGCAGGGGTGAACCGACTGAATCCTTCGTATATTTCGAACTTAAGCAAACGGAAACAAAACTGACTCGACTGACAAAGTGGTCAAGAAGTGAGAAGAAAAAAAAACAACAACAAAAGTAACAACTGCAAACTATTCCAGAACCTAATAAAAATATCACAACATCTCGGTACCATACGAAACAAATCATCACTGGGATAAAAAGAAAGACGCTCCCGGGATTCAGCCGTCCCACGCAACACGGGCGAGAGGTCTACGAGGTTCTCGGGCAAGCGTCGGTGCTCATACAATTTCTATTTTCAATAGTATTTACTCTTGTTACGTGTCTTTAGCGATTTAACTAGCTTAATTGGCGTACCGTTTTTCTCTGACGGGAACGGATGCTGTTGGTGCCCGGCCTGCAGGTTGCCGTTGTACGGTATCCGGAACAGCTCGACGTGCAGGTAGTCGCAGATCTCCTGGCAGATCTGCGAGCAGTAACGGACCAGGTCGACCGTCACCCAGATCTGGAAACGAAGCAGAATTCGTGAATTTCATGGCAATACCAAAAAAAAAAAGACAAAGAAGGGGGAGTTCAGTGTAGACAATCTCCTAAGTATTTAATGCGCAAACTCACAAGTAGGACAATTTGCCGAATTGGGTGTCAAATTGTTCAGAACTGATTGTCGTTCTAGGAGTTTATTATATTTCTGTGCCTTCACCTCATTACTAACCTAACCTACATTCTTAACTAATCGTCCCCATCACCAATAATGATCATCATTACATCATCATCATCATCATGATCATCTACTTTCCAAGACTTTTCAAGAATCGGAAGGGATTTTTCTTCCATCACACTTACTTTTGGCACCTCTAGCCCTTAGAAACCTGAGGGTTGGTACTATTGCTTCTGATTAGACATTGGATCAAATCTGAAGTACGACTATTATTGCTTATAAATACGATTCAATTTGTGTCCTGTTTTAATCAGGAATTATTAATCAAAAGCAAGAGTGACCTGGCTGGCAGTTAAATCCATAAAGAAAAATTACAGAACTGACTTACCAGGCATACCCAAAGTACGTAGTACTCGTTAATAAACGTATTGAAGTACTGGTTTAAGAACAGCATCGCGGGCCCCAACAGCGACCAATCCGTATAATCCATCTCGCTCTTCGTCATGTGGGCAACCTGAAGATTCAAACGTGACAACATTCGAAGCGTCTCCGTTTTACTCGTACTTACCACCAGTCTATTGGTGACCTTCGCAGCGACGAACCCGAAGGCGAGGATGTACAACGCCGGGTGGTTCTGGTAGATCTCCTGAGTGGACTTCTGGTATATTATGAAGGCCGGCACCAGGACCATCGAGAACGGTATCACCGGCGACAACACGCTCGTACCCTAGACAAGTGTGACGAAAGTGAGGTTAGGTCGTTGTGAGAACGATGAGAGGAGCAGGTCTGGCGATAAAAGGCACTTATTTGAGATTTATATGAATTGGATATAACGGACCTGTATGGCCAGTCCGGCTTCGGTAATGGGAACACTTCGTAAACTCGAGGGAGTTACGAAGTATTCCTCACGGGAAGAGAAATCAAAAGAGGCGGTTTAAGTGACATGCAAAAGCGGTTAAGCCCCAAGCACATGCAAGTTACGTAATGCAAATGTACAACGTTACAGACTCTCTCTGAGGCTTTTCTTCAGACTCTTATAATTCATTATTCTCTCTAACAACAACAAAGGTAGTATTCGTAATAACCAAAGAGTCTGTAATATCGACACACACTATCGAAAGGACATTATAACAGGACGATCGACGGAACATTCCTTAGGATCCTCTCATCCTCATCAAATCAATTGCGAACTCATTCGGTCGATCGTCCCGCCGACACTCATATTAAACAGGGTTGATATGGAGCAATGTCTTACGGCGACGGTGGATCCGTTTTTGCCCGCGCCTCCCGTGAATATAATCGAAATGTTAGCCTGCGCTAGGAAGACTGCTACAGCGCAAGCTATCACCATCGGTATCAACTTCATCTCCACGTCAAGCTTTGGGATCTTCAATCACGAATCAATACGATTAATTCTCTTTTCAGTTCGTCGACATTAAAAGGGGGAAAAAGAGAGAGAGAGAGTGAGTGCAAAATGTACAGTTTAATAGTAGGACGATTCAAACACGGACGAAATAACCCCCCAACGGTGCGGCCCTAACGTGACGTGCGTGTAGGGCGGCGGTGTAGCTGAACATGCCAGTGCGGAGGGTTCTGTGTCACCATCGAACGAAGCTACAATGTTCCAATGTAACTTTAAAAGTACCACAACATCGCAAAGTCTATCCATAGGAAAGGCACATCTAACGGGATTGTTTGAAGCTGGTATATAAACACATTTACAGGTTTCTTCTGCACAACTGACAGATCTTTATACCACGCATTCTGCTTCAAACATTCCCATAAGATCTGGCCTACTATATATCCACATCATATATTAATATTATAGTCATGCTATGCATCCCTCACTACTACAACATTTGAACATAACCTCCAAGATACATTGCAACTTCTCTTCGATGGTGGCATATGATCGATCGGTCCGAATCATCCGGCTCGAGAGTGTACACATGTAATGAAATGATACTCAATGATAATCTGTCTATTTCTAAAGTAAAGCGGATCACAAAACAAATGTAACGAAACGTCCACCGCGCCCGTGAAAGCAACGATCGAGTTTCGGGTGTCGTTCCTTCCTCATCCTACTTCGATACTTTGTGGGAGTTGTGTGTTTACAAGACAAGATAGATCGTAAGAGACGTAAAGAAAAATTAAATAAATAATAGACTATTTGGGGGGAAAAGTAGTTGTTGCTATGCGGGTTCCTTACAGCGACGGTCGAGCCGTTTTTGCCGACTCCTCCCTTTTTGAGCCTGTCGAGAAACGACAGGAACACCTGGGAGTAACCGATATACATCGGGATGCTAGTCGACTGAGCCACCGTCAGGTTTACTCCCAACAGCGTCACCTATAATCAATGAAGCGAATCGTGAATCGACATGTAGGCCGGCGTGTTCCCGAATCAAAATTAAATCCATACCCGACAACGGAAAGCAAGTGCAGGAAACGATACCAAATGACATTACCAGAAAAGTGGATCCTCAGCGAGTGACCAATTCCGAGATTGCTCCGATCAACCAATGTGGAGAGATGATCGTTGATGATAGGAGGTTAGTCACAAAGTAATGACATCCAATGAACCTATTCTAGTCAGACAGTCACATCCACTTAATCGAGAAATAAATACACCTGATGGTATGATTGATCACGTCTAGTTAGTCAATTATGGTCTAATTAGTCAATTCCGATGACATAGTCAGGCCTAGTCAGTCAATTCCAGCCAGAACTGGTTAGTCGATTTCAATGAAATGTTCAGACGGGCAAGAATAAATGTGATCTTGTCTGACTTACAAACATTGAATGAAGATGAACACCATGAACAACTCAATCATTGGATATGATTTCTGATCTCGTCCAGTCAGTAAATTTCAGTCATATAATCAGATCTCGTATGTAAATACACCGGATGATCAGATCTGGTTTGTGAATTTCAAGTCGATTCAGTTAGTGGGTTCTGGTCAAATCTCACATTTACAAGCATGTATAATGACCAATCAGATCGTCAGATTTGAATCAAACTAGTCAGACATAGTCATATTTGATGAGTCAATTCCAGTTGGATATGGTAAGTCGAAAAACAAATACAATCTGATGATTGAATAGTCAGATTTAGTTTGTCAATTCCAGTCATAACCTAAGAGTACAGAACAAACACGTGCGATGATCAACCAAACAAGTTACCAAATTTCCATATGATCATTAGATCAATACAAATACCTACATGTGATGACCGATTGAGCAGTCATATCTGGTTAGTCAAGTCTAATAGGATAATTGAATCCAGTCCAAGTTCGAGTTATTCTAGTCCGGTGAGGTAGTCAAATATGATTAGTCAATTCTGCTCAGATAATCTGATCTGGTGAGTCAACTCCAGTCACAGATAGCAGATTCAATAAGTCAAGTAAAAAAAATTCGTCTTATCAAATGAATAGTCAGATCTGGTTAGTCGATTCCAGTCAAATGATCAGATCAAGTTGGTAAATTCCAGTCACATAGTAATATCTGATTGGTCAATTTCGGTTCATATGATCGTGGTGAACCATACAGTCAAATCCAGTCACGTCATTTATGTCAGCTAACTCGATCTGGTCAGTCAATTTCAGTCTGATCCGGTTGTTCGACCCCACTCAATCAATTCTAGTGATGGTTAGTTGAGAACAAACACATTCGATGATCGACCCAAACACATTTCCTCCATGGGCAAAAGCTCCCGGCTATTGCCGCATGCTGCCTTTATTCCATCCGGAATAACAGTAGAGACTTACGGCGACCGTCGATCCGTTCTTCCCCTTGCCTCCGGTAAAGATGACAACCAGAGCATTAAAAAAGGAGACGGTACCAGCGGCAAATGTGCTAATCGGTATTAGATACCACATGTGAAAGGTGTCACCAAAAAACTGTTGAAAAACAACTAAAGTAAATAAATAAAAAGAAATTAAAGGTATAAAATCAGAAGTAAATAAAATGAAAATAAAGAGTGGTAGAATGAAATTACATTAAACCGTGTACGATTACGATTCACTATAAATTATCCTGAATCGAATAAAACTTTACTTTAGAGGACACTTCATTAACAGAAAAAAAGACATAACCTAAGTTTTACTCAACAACTTCTTTTATAATTTTTCGCTTGGAAAGACAACTTGTGATGAAAAACTTAAGTGCGTTACCTTTGTGGACCAGACGCTCGGCCCGAATATCGTAGATATGAGCAGTATCACCATTATGGTGAACTGAGCCTCGGTGACATCGACCTTACCGAAACGCAACGTGCCAGACACATAGGTCTGCCAGTGGGCGCAATAGAACAGGGTCATGGCGCAGAAACACTGGAAGACGAAATCGAATTGCGACCATCAGAGATTGAATTGCATTAAGGGTGAACTTCTTATCGATTCCTTTAGTACCTGAAAGAACATCCAACCGGGATAGTACCCGAGCTGCACGGCGATGCAGGCGGACAGCGCGACGAACACCGTCGACAGCGAATCGCAGCCGTGGTCGAACAGTTCGCCCAACGGGTTAGAGGTCTTCGTACGTCTCGCCTGCTTGCCGTCGATCGCGTCGAGGCTCTGGTAAACGAAGAGCCCGAGGGCGCAGAGCGCGCAAGCCCATCTCGGGGCCTCCGCCTTGGCGTCAGGCGAATACCTACAAAACGAGATGAGCGGCAGTTAGAAAAATTGAAATGAGAGGCAAGGAGATATAAGTATATGGAGAGGTAATGTAGGTGTCTTTACTTCGACTCTCTCACTACATACTTGATTCACCAGATGGGCTTACTTAGTATTGTTAAGTTGTTAATATTGCAAATATGAGTTGGACACCAAAAAGCATACAGAGGAACCCTATAGAGAATATATAGGATGTACTAAAGCGATCTACTACTCATCTATTTCGAGCCTTATGATGGTAAAGTATACTTTTGAGCAATTGCATAAAGAGAAAGCCGCTCTTCTAAGTTAATGCACTGACTTGTAGGTTAACAACCCATAACATGCTAAAACACAGTATTTTTGATAAGAATGAGGAAACACTTTCACAAACCGACTTTCTCTTTTATTGCCGCCTAAGGCACTTTTCAAACCGCCTCCTACTAAGCTCATGATTCAGCTCATAAGAGAAAAGGAACGAAATACTAAAATCCCTTCGTTTTATCAAAGTCAAAATGTTACGAACCTCCCAATGTTATCAAGTACAAAACTGTGCGGTTTTTGTGTCTTACCATATGAGTAAGAGCGCAGTGAGGATATTCGTCATCAGCCCCAAGATCGTTAACAAGTTGGGTGCAAGCCATACAGGCACCTTCGAGACGAGCCATTCCCAGTAGGGCTGCAGCAGCTTGTCGAGCAGGCTGGCTGTCTCGCAGTGGTAACGGTGCTCCCCGAGACGCTTCAGCTGGGCGTCCGACAGCAACTTCTGCTTGTAGAGCCTCATCATCAGTACCTCCTCTCTCTCCTAATTCACGAACATCGTAAAAGTACTCTCGGGGGAATCGTCGGTGACTATTTCCTGGGCGAACGGTCTCGAAGAGGAACTCGCATGGGTTTTTATTGCAATACTGAACCCTTTGAACCTCTTGAGAGTCTCGAAACGTGTTAACGCAACATCACTACACGAACACGACACTTCTATTGACGCGAAGGATCGGATGATGTCTGACGTAGAATTGACATTTGACACACTTGCGTCACTACATGGGGATTGGGATTACTTTTTGGAATCCCTACTTTATTCCGGTCTAATCTCTCCTCATTACGCTTGAAACTACCCCCGGATCTTTCCGTATGTTCGAAAAAGCGATAGTAAGATCAATTCCGCTCAATGAGCTACTTCGTTCGCATATTGTGTCCAAATGGTGACATTCCATTGGCTCCGTTGTGCTCTGAAAAACTATGGGAACAAACGAAGAGGAAGAAGTTCAAACAAACCCACGTGTTTACAGCGCCGCTTTGAATTTTTTGAGGTTAGGTAAAGCTTCAAGCTTGCGTGTGTGTAGCGATTAAGTGAACTTAAACCCGAGAACAAATGGGTAAACCAGGTAATTATACTTAAGTATTCACGTTTTAGTAACCAAATATAAATCACCCAATGGGAGCCTCGCGCGAAAAGAAAGGCCTGTGAGTTATGGGCGAGTTTATCCCAACTTTGAAGTTACTTATGGGAGTATCGGAACAAGATGCGCTTCCTTCTCAATCCATTCATGTTTGAAATATATGCGTTGAATTTTTAGAATTCGGACGTGGCGGCGGCGGTGGAGGAGGGAGAGGCGGAGGCAGGGGCGGCTTCGGTAGAGACAGCGGAGGCGGCGGCGGCGGCGGCGGCTTCGGTCGCGGCGGAGGCGGAGGCCGAGGCGGCTTCGGTCGCGGCGGAGGCCGAGGCGGCGACCGTGGAGGCGGTCGGCCGAGCTTCGGTCGCGGAGGAGGAGGTAAGAGACTTTCCTTCACATGTATTCGAGTGGCATCAGCTTCACGTACGATTCTCTCTTCGTTGTTCACTTCGACATCCAACAAGTGGTGCTAGATTTTTGTTCTGTATCAAACAGACAATATGACAGCACATTATGTTTCTTTCATTATATATTATTCACCTATTGGTCATTAATATATTTTGGGTTTCCAGGCGGCAGGGGTGGCCGAGGCGGGGGAAGGGGAGGAGGAAGAGGCGGCGGTAGACCGAGCGGAGGCTTCAAAGGAGGCAAGACCGTCGTCATCGAGCCTCATAGACACGAGGGTGTATTCATAGCGAGGGGGAAGGAGGACGCGCTCGTCACATTGAATCTAGTGCCCGGCTCTGACGTCTACGGAGAGAAACGCATAAGTGTCGAAGTAAGCATCGCATAGATCTCCGAAACAAGAACTTGACTTGAAATATTTATATGAAAATCCCACCGACATCTATCTATGCATCAAGAGTACTATTCCATATATTTCCAGAACGAGGGGAATAAGATCGAGTACCGCGTGTGGAACCCGTTCCGGAGCAAGTTGGCCGCCGCTATCCTCGGCGGCGTCGATCAGATCCACATCGCGCCCGGCTCGAGGGTGCTGTACCTGGGCGCGGCGTCCGGTACGACCGTATCTCACGTCTCCGACATAGTCGGCCCCGAGGGGATCGTCTACGCCGTCGAGTTCTCGCACAGGTCCGGCAGGGACCTGATCAACATGGCGAAGAAACGGACCAACGTCGTGCCCATCATCGAGGACGCGAGGCACCCCCACAAGTACAGGTAAGGAGGCTATTATTCACGGGAATAATAGTGCATTCTGCACTATGTACACTTCAGGTTTCGCCCATTTCCACCTCTGTACCTTGAGTTTGAGGTTAGGTCTCCCGTTGTATTTCAGGATGCTGGTGGGCATAGTGGACACGATCTTCGCGGACGTCGCCCAGCCCGACCAGGCGCGCATAGTGATCCTGAACGCGAACCACTACCTGAAGAACGGCGGCCACTTTGTCATATCGATAAAGGCGTCGTGCATAGACTCGACGGCGCAACCGGAGGCGGTCTTCGCCGCCGAGGTGAAGAAGCTGCAGGCGGACAAGCTGAAGCCGCAGGAGCAGATCACGCTCGAGCCGTACGAGAGGGACCACGCCGTGGTCGTGGGTATCTACAGGCCGCCCCCGAAGAACGCCAATTGATACGTTACAGGGGGGTGGTAATCTTTTTTTTTATTATTACGTTCTGATTTTAAGGGTACAGTTGTACGTCGATTTGACAAGTATATTGCATTTTTGGATGTTTAGTTTCGATTAAAGTTGGGTGCTGTTGTGTACACATGTGTACGCATGAAGTGTATTTAGATTTTTTAATCGTTGCCAAACTTGAATATTATGGATGAAACCTTATTAAAGTCGTTGTGATTTTTAAAGTTTTCTATAATTTCAAAAGCTATTACAAAAACTTTATTATCTGAACACAGTGTCAGTCAATTGCTCGAAGCACAATTTTTCGAACATACACTCTCATTAATATAAAGTTGTGTTGAGGTGATACATACAATCTAACTTAGAATTAAAATTACCAAGGACTACTTTTACACATGAACAATTAACCTTATACCCTAACAAACTAATTTACCATTGCTATTTTGTTCCCTTTAACTTTCAATCATGTGTTGTCACAGTGCTCGGAAGCTCATCCCTAACTTTCACCAACTCCACGTTCCTTTCCGTGTTCTCTTCCGGTCCGAAGTATTTTTCGATCCTCAACGGTTTCCTTGCATTCAAACACCGGATATCCACGTCGAGGGAGTGATTTTTGTCGTCCAGGTCGACGTCGATGACGTACTTCCTCTCCTGTAGAGCGTCGTAGGTCGCTTTGGCTTGCCTCAGTTTCTCAGAAAGGTCCTTTCGGGATCGTTGCAAGCTCAGCAGCTCAGATCTGAGGCTCTCTTCGGGCTTGTCGGCGACCAGCTCCTTGAATATCGGCCTGAAACGAAAGTTTTTGTCGATTTCGATATGTTGTATAAATTAGCTCCGTTTTAAATGGAAGAATATCGATCATTTGCAAGAAGACAGACACAACTCAAAAAAGGTCATTTTGAGATAATTAGGTTTAAAGGTTCTTAGTCCTATTATTGTGTCTTGGCGTCGCATTTTTGAAATATAAATTTTTTTTCATACTTATAATGGTTGTTACTAACTTATAAATGTCACTAAATATAAATTAATTCTGTTACAATAAATGATTTTCATTTTAGAATAAAATTGATTCATTAAATTTCGAATTGTGCCATTATTGAAATGTCATAATTTGCCATAAATTTCGGTAAATTGCAGGAAATTCAATAAAATTGTGTAATAAATTCAACATAATTTTTATTTAGAAAACTTAATAAACTGCTAGACATCGAAGTAATACATTATAAACGAGGTATCAAAAGTACTCCTATAAAATAAAAAAATACAAAAGGCTTCATATACTATTTCGAATATATTGAAAGTATCTTCCAATAAGCTAAAAAATAAATTGCTTCATTAAATATCCAAAATCCAAAGTAAATTTTAATGACAAAACAGTTACTCATAATAATTATAATGATTCGAAAAATGGTTTATACATTTTTGGAATGTGGTTTTTCTGAATTAGCTCCATTAAATCAGTTCTTTTTCTATCGGGGATGCGAGGCTTTTTAGGAAAAGCTGGTCGCTTTAGGATATTCTCAAAACTGATCTCAGATTTTTCCATACTACGTCGTTTCATAGTTCTGTCCAGCCGCACTTCTTGAAATTCTTTGTCAGCGTAACTTGTTTTGTAGAAAAAAGATCTTGGGGTCTCTCTGTCAACTTTTATTACCTTAGCCTCAGTAATTTTAAAATCATCGTTTTTATTGTTTCGAAGTGTTGGAGGCAGAATCTGTTTGGACAAATCTTTAAAGTCAATGAAAAATTCGTGTGAGAGTTCGTGTACTTGATAGGGTGTTCCTGATTTCTTAGAGGCTCTAATAATGGCTACAAATTGATCAGGAGTGTACACAGGCCCAGCCTTTAAAGTTTTTTTTACTTGCCTTTCAATTACTGAGTGTACTGAGTCCCCCTCATTTTGTGTATGCCCAGCTATTAAAAACTTGTGCTGGATGCGCTTAAGGTTAGGAAATTGTTGAAGTGCGTGCAAGTATAACGATATCATAGTTTTATTTTTTTGTTGGCCTCCACAATTATCAGTATAGAATATTACAGTCAACTTCGTTTACAACGCACTCGCATTTAGCGGACTATCGGATTTAGCGAACTGTTTAGGAAGTCCCGAACTGATGCCCTTTACTTTATTAGAAATAAGCATCGTATTTACCGTACTTGCTTTTAACGGATTGTCGGATTTAACGGACGAAAATCTCTTAGGAAGTACGTTATTACCACGAATTTCGAAGAAATTGTCAGCGTTAGCATGACAAATCACAAAACGTTAGGACGGTTAGGGATCAAGGAATTAACAGGATTAGCGAAACACGGATTTCCCCAAAAATATACCTGTTATATATTATGTGTACCTGCTGCGTAAATTATGACTAGATCCGAACCCGACTAATTTGTTTATTATCCTTAATATAACTGAAACACCCCAACATGACGAACCATCCCAATAAAAACAACGGTTAGCGTTCTCTGTAGGGGAAAAGTTTAAAATTATCCGAAATAGAAGCCGGATGTATTTAACGTACTTCGCATTTATCGTACTTTTTTTAAGTTCCCTTGAGGTACGTTATAAACGGAGTTGACTGTATTTCAAAGTCCTCCTTTTTGGTTTTAGCTATTTTTTCTATAAATTCATATACACATGTCCCAATCTCGTTTACTCCCCTGTCACCCTCTCCCTCATGCCATACATAACAGCTTACTCTTTTACTTTTCATTTCGAAAAATGTTAAGTTTAAAACGTTTAATTTAGACTTGTAATAAAATACAGAGGTATCACCCTTGGGACATTGAAACACCGCCTGCAGATCATAACAGACAACTATTACGTTCTCGCCGGAGATCTCTTTATCCTGCTCTTTCTCGTTTCTTGCCAGATTTTTTTCTATTAAATGGTTTTCGTATTTTGAAGTAAGTTTATCTTTTTCGTCCCCAGTAGCATTTTCAAACGCAACGCACATTTCGCATCTATCTTTTTTAGGACTAAAAAAAGAAATGTTGAATTCTTCAGTAAAAATGCGATAAAACAGAACGTAATTGGCATAAGGTTTTTTTCTTTCTATACGAGTATTAACATAATCTCGATGTATTTCTGCAATACTCTTGCTGCCATCAATAAAACGACGAGTAGTATGTGCTCGCGTGTAGTGACTTTCTATCGATGGTATTGCAGAAATATGCTGTCTAACACTATCCTTGATTTCATCGTCCACTTTTTTATGATTTTTATGTTTCCCCCGTTTTTCTGCTTCTAGAATATTAGGCACATCAGTTCGTTTGGACAGTATTGTGCGAATTGTACGATCTGTTATATCTAATGTGTTTTTAAAAAACAGTTTACATACTCTAATGCGATTGTTATTTAACATGAAGTGAAATACATTATTGGGTAATCTCGTGCTTCCTTCTCTGACATACCTATACTTAGGAATAAGTACTTCCATACTATTGGCTACAAAATCCCTTTGTCTTTGTAAGTCTCCCATACCCCAATAACAGTCAAAAATTGCTTTGCGTTCTTCGGTACTAAATTTGGAATAACACTTCAGGTGACATTTCTGAGTACATGCAGCTTTCATCTCTCTACCTGGTTTTATGTGTTTACTTTTTGTCTCATATTTCTTTCCACTGTTTCGAAGCTTTTTTTTTACATTTTGTAACCAAGCTTCTTCTCTTCGTTGTCGTTTTCTTCCATTACCTGTGATTTTCATGTCTTCTTCGCGTTCTGAGGATGATTCTGCTCCAGATTCATTATAAGGCGGATCTTTTACGCTATCGTCAGAATCTGAAATAGTTACCAACCACTTGAAGAAATATGTTACGAATAAAGTTTTAAATTTTACCAAAATCAGCTGGTAAATCATCACCCGATGAACTAGTGGAACTGTTCGACGATGTAGTGGAAGAACTGGATGAAGGCCTTGTAGGTCCGTCAGATTTCACATCACTATTTCTATAACCTAATGTATCCATAATTATTAAGGATCGTCAACAAAAAAAATTCTCTTACCAATAGTCTCAAGATCATCAAGATCATCATTTAAATCAGGTACTGATTCATTTTCTTTAATTTGTTGTATGCTGGATAATACGGAAAGATTTGGGTGAGAGTCATATTCATCTATCTTGTCCAATTGATCAGGAAGTATGTGCAGATTCTCAACGTTACTATGGAAGTTGTCTCAAAATATACATCTCAGAAATTTCCGATTGAAGATTTTTAAATACCCATTTAGTACATACCGACAGATTGATTAGGGAACTCAACAAGTTTCTCCTCAGCATTATTATTCGCCAGGTGTGCAAGTGCTATGATTTTTTGACTTCTGGATTGTAACGCCATTGTTTGGTAAAGCGCAAAGCTGTAAAATGTTTGTATACGAATGGATAATCCAAACATAATTCATTTAAATAAAACAATATTTTTCTAAGAGTGTGACACATCTCGGAATTTATCGGAATAAGTGATAAAAAAAATGTAATGGTATCGAGTTTCTTTTCTAATACAAGGACACAACTTAGAAGGTACACGAGGCAGTAATTATCAAGTGGCATAAGTCGAAATAATACGGTCTCATGGATAATAATATTCAAAAATATATTGCAATATTTTCTTAAATAGCGGCATAATCTAAAATGTGCCTATCTCTTAAAAAAAATACACACAATAATAGTATATAAACCCAAAATGTGCCATTATTTGAGAATAAAATTCAAGCCTAAATGAGACATTTTTCGAGATGTGTCATTTTTCTTGTAAAAAGCGTAACACTTACCTCCAAGCATTAGACACAACTGAAGTAGTGTCGGTATTTTAGTAACGTAACAGATCAGAAACTAGGATAGGTCAACGGCAATGGCGCCACCGCGCGGAAACTATTATTACTACAGTTGTGACAATGTTCCTGCATATAAAAAGGACTTTTCTGAGTGTGTTCGTGCAATAATCTCAAATTTGTCAATTTTAGAGTTGTGCCGGTATTCTCGCAAATGAGCGATATGTTAAAAGGAATAGGAAATGTGATCAGTTTGGAAAAGCCAATTTGTATGGTTTTAGGATTGATGCGTAGGCACTGAGCTTAGAGCTCTTCAATCAACCACTAGGTACCAATTCCATAGTTAGTCGAACCTGTAATATCTATTTTCCAGTCTTGTCTCAGTCAATTTGAGCGGATCTGATTTCTGTTCGAGGGCCACCTCAAGCCTTGCGATCTCCTCAGATAGTTTCCTCATCTCGTCCTCCATCTTGATTTGGTGCCAATTAACTTCGTTCCTCACCTGGAACGTACGCTAATATTAATGATCAAAGAAAGTACATTTTTAATACCATAACTTTCCCATATCAATCAATAATTTATATGCCATTATATGGAACACTCTTTCTTGATTGGTGCATCAAACAGGACTTAGTTAAGGTATCCCACTTATGGTTTTTGATGAATTTACGAGTCGACTCATTACCCGTTGGGTATCATAGATCCTCCTCCGAAGCAAGTACTCGACCAGATCCCTTTGAGCCTTGAGATCGTTTTTGACCTTTTCCCGTGCCTCGAAAAGTACCTGACGAAGTTTCGAGCTGTTTTGCAATTCCTCTTCAGACAGGTTGACTTTAGTCCGACAGTTCTCCAACCAGCAATCCGGAGTTATGGACCTTGCAGGGAATAGATATTTATTCTAGAACGGTAACTAACTGATGATGATTAAAAGTAACAGATTTCTTAACAGTTTCCTATAGTGTAATGTATTGTTATAACAAAATTGAAATATTAGTGTTGTAACTCGAGCTTAAACTTACATTTTGTCCACCCTGGTCGGATCTGGTTTGGTAGTGATGGTACTAGACCTTTCCGTGAGTCTAAGTTGTTCCCTGTCTATGGTCAGCGTTTCGTGTTTACCCTCGATGTCTCGAAGTAGTTTCATCTTCAGCTCTTGGAGATCGTTGATCTTCTCCCAGCTCTCCCGGCAACGCTCCGTCAAGAGGAACTTGCTCTTCTCCACCAGGTCCAGCTCCTGAAATGGTCCTGCGCATTAAACGGGCCTTAACCGACGTGGTTGTTTGGGTACATTTTTAAGCTCTGTTTCCACGTTATCCAAGGTGATCTCCGTCTTCCTCCTGTCGTCCCTTATGGTGATGCATTCCTTCACCGTCGCCAGAGGGACCTCCAGGAAGTCTAAGAGCCTTTCAGTCGAAGACTTTTGGTCTTTGAGTTCGTCTTGCTCTCTCCCCACCCGATCCAGGTAGAACTCCAACGTCTGAAACGAGCGATTCGAATAAACCTGTTCTTGAATGTCCCTAGGTTAATACGGTACATCTTTCCATGAGCTCAGCTCGGTTATCCTATCCTGGAGCTGGTCGTTTGTGTTACGGTTGTCCCATTCGGTCCTGATTCTGGTCTCGTTTTGTAATTTGCGCGCCTCCTGTCGAAGATTGGACGAGTCTTTGGTTCTCGCGTCGTTAGTTTGATGGTTCTGGGAGAGTTTGGAGTACCAGTCCGGTACGCCGATGTGGGGCGTTGGTTTCTCATAGATAACCACAGGTAGCATATCAGGTTATATATATAATGTTGTTTGTTTTACAATTAATGAATAACGTACGTGTGGATGAAATGAGGTTCTTCAATATAACTGTGGAAGAACTGTTAAATCGATATGTTTGTAAAATTGATCAAACCTTCTGAGTGGTCGAAATTTAGGATAAAACTAGAAACGCTTAGCTCGGATGGGGCGAGCTAATTTTTGTTACTTAATTTCAATTGGCTAGCCACTATAGCTTCTAAAGTATTGGGATTTGTTATGAGAAATACAAAAAAATCGAAAAGTTCGTATATCAAAGACGATAAGTATGTAAGTAGAAGCTTATTTAGATTTTTCTAGTAGGCAAGTCATCTTTTCTCATCTGACTGATCAATTGGACGATTTTTCGAATTTGAGTTATTAGCATTTCTAGAGGTTTTAACGTCTTCTGAGTTAAAAGAGTTTTTGGAAAAATGCCTGCGCGTGCCGCAGTCTTATAGAATGTTCTATAAATGTTACGCCAATTTCTGGACGAATTCCTCCAAACTTAAACAAATTTTGAGAACTCTTGGCTCGTAAGTCGTTCTAATACTTGCCAAGCAGTGGCCGAGTCTGTTTGAAGAATTTACAACCTACGATAAGGTTTCACTAAACTTATCGTAGGTTCTGATATTCTCGCCATTTGGAAATCATGATTAGGTTGTCTATAAATTGATGATACCGCCTGATTCCATGAATCTTTTGATATGGTTATAACAAATTGTCTCAATAGGTTGTTGAATTCTAAACAAATACTACCTCAGGCTATATAGATGAAGGTCTTTAAATATTTATTTATAAAATTGAAAATGGAATATACGAGCATATAATTTATATTTGGCGCTGATGTAATATATATCCGCCCCAAAATGGCGACCGTTTGCGTTACTTCACGTGATCAAAGATGGATCAAAGCAATACTTATGTCCCATGTCTATAGTTATGCTTTGTCGTTTTGTCCACGTTCCGTGCTCCGTGTTTTGTCAATAACAGTGAAGTTTGCTGTTGTGAAGGTGTTATTCCAGTGGCGAATTCCAGATTATCTCTGATAAACCGAACTATTTCCTAGCGGAATGAACAGTGATGGGGATAAAACGGAACACTTCGACTCGTTGTTCCTCTCGATAGCTCAACACCATCCCGATGGACCGAGACAGGTGAAAAACCATCACATAACCTCCAAAACTCGATTAAATCTCCGCCGTTTTCTCTCCCCCGCAGCTCCTGGACACGTTCGTCAGTTTCCTCGGTAGGAAAACCGACTTCTTCACCGGAGCGAAGGAGGGAGAATGGGAGAAGGTAACCCGATCACACCTAACCTCTCTTTTCGACCTCGAGACTGTCTCCCTCGTTTCAGATGGTGATGAGCACCTTCGGGAAGCACGAGAAGCTCGCGAGGGAACGCCACGAGGCGGAGCTGAAGGAGAGGAAGGAGCGCGACGCCCGGAAGAGGGCCGAGAAGGAGTCCGAGGCGCAGGCGGAGGTCAGGCCCGCCGAGATAACGGAACTGACCGACGCCGAGGCTCAGAAGCTCCAGGCCGAGCTCGACGCGAAGAAGAACGGCCCAGTCGGCTCGGCGAAGATCGAGGACGACGAGGACGAGTCCGAGCGGGGCAAGCTGCTGCCGAACCAGGGGAACGGGTGCGATCTGGATAAGTACAGGTGGACTCAGACGCTCGGGGAGGTCGAGGTGAGTGTTTTATTACTCGTAGAGGTTATGTGTGAAATTCGGTGAGATACAGCAGCCTTGCCGTTTGATATCTTACACGAGGATATCTGATTTCCCATTTTTAACATGGAGATATCTAACTTCGTCAGTGCTTCAATAAAGCCGTATTAAATAGTTTTAAGGAGTTTCATCGACGATGAATGTTCAATTCAAATCCAAGCTCAATGACGAGCTAAATTTTCATAATGTACTTACCCCATGGACATATTTTGCCTTTGCCTTGCTGACTATCGGGACGAACCCGTCGACTCCAAATGAAACGCCAGATTAATCGAATAATTTACTTTTACATCCTTTTTACATAAATACTCATAAAATGTTCGACATATCACAGTACATTACACAAAGAAATAATCAAACTTAGACGCTACAAGAACAACCTCAATTTTGGTCAAATTTGATATTATGGGGGAGGTGAAAGCATGCCTCGTTCAGCAAAATGGCACTAAATCGATAGGGCAGTTTCAAGTTTCATTTCCGATCTCGTCATCACCCCCGTTCCGTTACGTGTTAATCTATTATAAATATGAATTAATTATTAGCTAGCTAAGAATAGTAATGCCTCCTCTATCAGGGTAACTATTGTCGATGTAGATCTCTTACTATTCTGTCAGTACCTTTGGTTTTTGGCTCGCACTGCAACAAAGAAACAAGATCACAGGTCTCATCTGAGAGTAAACGGTCTCGAAGCTACTCACTTTCCAACAACAGTATCGCCGTTAAGATCCCGACGGTGAACAGGGCGGACATGCTCAGGATGAGTATCGTCAGCTGGTTCTTCCTGCAGAAACTTCTCTGCGGCGGTTTCCTGCTGGTGTTCACGTTCACCACCGTGAAGTGCATACTGCTCGCGACCGATACGTTATCGTCCTGCTTCTTGGCGCCGCCGACGTTGTTCGGCAACGATATGAAACCTTGCCCGTTGGTCTGCTGGAGGTAATACTGGATGTTTTGGTTTCTGGTGGTGATCGGATCAGTGTCGACCGTGTCGTTGTCCTGCTGGTGGATCTGGGCGAGGTTGGCGGCCGTGAGCAACATCGATCCAGATCTGCCGCTCTATAAGATGGTGAAATAGAGTAAATGGACAAATATGATTAGTAAAACGAAGCTTCTTGGGAAAGTTATAGTCAGATATGAAGTACGATCTGTATGGAGCATGGTAAGAGACAGAAAAAGACTAATATACAAAAATCGCACCGGGAACCTGGGAAAAACACTTTCAACGATTATACAGCAAGATGAATGTAAAAACGAGGATGTAGAAGTAGACACACATGGGAATTGGTCAATAGCCAAAGAGAAAATAAGACAAACACTTGATGCGTTAAAGGGTAGAAAGTCATCTGTGTTAGATGAGATAGAGACACGAGAAAGAATGGAAGAATACTAAAGAACTGTTTACAGGTCCTGAACATACTAAGAAAATGTGGAGGAAATGCCAGACGTTGAAGATCAAGAAATCATTGCCGCATTGTCTGAAATGGAAAACCACAAAGCCGCTAGACAGGTAGATATAACCAAAGAGTTCATAATGGAAGGAGGAGAAGAAATCATTAAGGTGTTGAAAATTTTATTCAACAAGTGTTTAGAAACAGAACAGATTGCAATGGAATGGCAGGAGGTTACAACAATAATACTGAACAAGAAAGGGAACAGACTAGATTAGGAGAAGTATGAACTTGTAACACTCCTCTACCAAATCTTACAAAATGTGTTAGACCCATTGGGTCGAAAATGCCCAAACCAAAAGACTGTTAAGAACAGCAGAGATGCGAATACTAAGCTCAATAAGAGGCTATACATTGCACGACTGTAAGGGAAAGAAGGAAATTAGAGAGATGTGTGGGTTACGAGACGTAGTAAGGTGGGCCAGAATAAGACGAAGATTCCACATGGATCCACCAGGAAGACCACCGAGGCGCTGGCACGAAAGCTGGACTTGAGCATCTCAAGAACATTATAAGGAACATTGTGGAAAACACAGGACTTAGTCCAAGAAGGAGAAGAGTAATATAAAAGTGTTCACTCCCAAATTTGGGGTTTTTCTACTGACCTGCGTGCTGTTGTTGCTGGAAGCGGATCCCTGTGAACTTTTAGAGCTTCGAGCTAGTGTGGGTCTTGGTATGTGCCAACTCTTGTCGAGATCTGCGGGGATCTGTAACGAAAACGATCGTTAAGCGAATAGAAAGTTCAGTTTCGATGTTAATGAGTGGCGAATTTAATCCCCAAATCGACGATGTTGCGGCGTTGTATGGGCGATTAATGCGCCATGAAATTATTAGGTAAACTCAACTTTACGTCACGCGGTCAGTCGTATTGCATTTAGGAATGTAACGTGTTTGTTTTATTCATTCGATTAAAAGTGAAAACCTTCGGAATTGCTAATGGCAGGTGTCTAAAAATAACACCTCGGTGAATTCACGTAACTCTAAATTTAGGCACCTACTACTTACTACTTACTCATTATCGTCTAATAACAATGGCAATGTTTATTATTCACCATAATGAATTTGGTATTGAGGAAGCTAGAAAATCGAGGTTGCTCATGAATTTGTCGTAACACGCGAAAAGTACCGTTGAACTCATCTGTATTTTATTTCATTCACTTCGATCGATTCCTTCTCTTTTTCTTTTCCCACAATTTAACTGGTTAAAGTGAGTCATCGGTGCCTTGTTTGAATTTTATACGGTTTCGATATCGTTCGTGACATAACGAATTGTTTCTTACCTCTTTTTTTTTATAAAGCGAAACTGGAAAAACCGAATGCCCGAAAAAGTGAATGCCATTACTTTTAAGATTTACTTTGTGTAAACTTGATTCATCAAAGTGACGTGAAAACGTAACGTATCCGTTAACTTTGAATAAAAAACTCATTATCACATCTGAGGTTATATCTCGACGTGTGACATTCCGAACAAGTGAAATTTCGGTGCCTTACGGTACTTATATTTAAATATCTTGTATATAGGGTCGTCGTTTTGGAATAAACTTTGGTACGTTGATAGGTACCCGTTGACCTAATACCACCCCTATTTTTCACCCTGCCAAGGGGTGAATTTTGAGAATTATTAGTTTTAGTTTGGACCATCTGCGAGCTCAATCTATAACTGCACCGAATTTATTTCACCCCTATTTTTCACCCCTTTGAAAGAAGAAATTTGGTGTTACGGTGCTTTAAGTTGTGACAGTTTCGAGTACTACTTATCGACTCCATATGTTATTTTCGAAGGATCCACAAAGTTCTAGTCATTTCATTCATATGCGTTTGTACGCACCCGGCCTCTTTCAGGAGTTGACCTAATGTCACCCCTATTTTTCACCCTGTCAAGAGGGAAATTGTGGGATTATTAGTTTCAGTTTGGACCATGTGCGAGCTCAATCTATATCTGCACCAAATTTACGGTTTAGAGCTATTTCACCCCTATTTTTCACCCCTTCGAAAAAGGAAATTTGGAGTTACCGTGGTTTAAGTTGTGACATTTTCGAGTAGGTACTTATGGACTCCATATGTCATTTTGGAGAAATTTTGAAAGGATCCACAAAGTACTAGACATTTCATTCATATGCGTTCGTACGCATGTGGCTTCTTTCAGGGGTTGACCTAATGCCACCCCTATTTTTTATCCTCTCAAGAGGTGAATTTTGGGATTATTAGTTTTAGTTTGGACCATCTGCGAGCTCAATCTATAACAGCATCAAATTTACTGTTTTAAGCTATTTCACCCCTATTTTTCACCCCTTCAAAAAAGGAAATTTGGAGTTACGGTGCTTTAAGTTGTGACATTTTCGAGTACTTGTGGACTCCATATGTCGTTTTGGAGAAATTCTGGAAGGATCCACAAATTTCACAAACTCATATGCGTTGGTACGGACCTGGCTTCTTTCAGGAGTTGACCTAATGTCACCCCTATTTTTCACCCTATCAAGAGGGAAATTGTGGGATTATTAGTTTTAGGTTCGACATCTGCGAGCACAATCTATAACCACCAAATTTACGGTTTTATGCTATTTCACCCCTATTTTTCACCCCTTCAGAAGAGGAAGTTTGGAGTTACGGTGCTTTAAGTTGTCACATTTTCGAATACTTATGGACTCCATATGTCATTTTGGAAGGATCCACAAAGTTCAAGTCATTTCATTCATATGCGTTTGTACGCATCTGGTTTCTTTCAGGGGTTGACCTAATGTCACCCCTATTTTTCACCCTGTCAAAAGGTGAATTTTGGGATCATTAGTTTCAGTTTGGACCATCTACGAGCTCAATCTATAACTGCACCAAACTGACGGTTTAGAGCTATTTCACCTCTATTTTTCACCCCTTCAGAAGAGGAAGTTTGGAGTTACGGTGCTTTAAGTTGTCACATTTTCGAATACTTATGGACTCCATATGTCATTTTGGAAGGATCCACAACGTTCAAGTCATTTCATTCATATGCGTTTGTACGCATCTGGTTTCTTTCAGGGGTTGACCTAATGTCACCCCTATTTTTTATCCTCTCAAGAGGTGAATTTTGGGATTATTAGTTTTAGTTTGACCATCTGCGAGCTCAATCTATAACAGCATCAAATTTACGGTTTTAAGCTATTTCACCCCTATTTTTCACCCCTTCAAAAAAGGAAATTTGGAGTTACGGTGCTTTAAGTTGTGACATTTTCGAATACTTATGGACTCCATATGTCATTTTGGAAGGATCCACAAAGTTCTAGTCATTTCACTCATATGCGTTTGTACGCATCTGGTTTCTTTCAGGGGTTGACCTAATGTCACCCCTATTTGTCACCCTGTCAAGAGGTGAATTTTGAGATAATTATTTTCAGTTTGGACCATCTGCGAGCTCAATCTATAACAGCACCAAATTTACGATTTTAAGCTATTTCACCCCTATTTTTCACCCCTTCGGAAAAGGAAGTTTATAGCTACTGTGCTTATTTAAGTTGTGACGTTCTCGAGTACTTATGGATTCCGTATGTCATTTTGGAGAAATTCTGGAAGGATCCACAAATTTCACAAACTCATATGCATTGGTACGCACCTGGCTTCTTTCAGGAGTTGACCTAATGTCACCCCTATTTTCACCCTCTCAAGAGGTGAATTCTGGGATTATTTATTTTTTTGGACCACCTGCGAGCTCAATCTATAACAGCATCAAATTTACGGTTTTAAGCTATTTCACCCTTATTTTTCACTCCTTCGGAAAAGGAAGTTTGAAGTTACGGTGCTTTAAGTTGTGACATTTTCGAGTACTTGTGGACTCCATATGTCGTTTTGGAGAAATTCTGGAAGTATCCACAAAGTTCTAGTCATTTCACTCATGCATCTGGCTTCTTTCAGGAGTTGACCTAGTGCCACCCCTATTTTCACCCTCTCATGAGGTGAATTCAGGGGTTATTTTTTTCGAACCATCTGATTTGCAGTTTTGACCTATTTAGTGGCTGTTTCACCCCTATTTTTCACCCCTCGGAAAAGAAAACTTGGAGTTACGGTACTTTAAGTTGTGACATTCCCGAGTACTTATGGACTCTATATATCATTTTGGATAAATTTTAAGTTCTGGTCATTTCCATAGTTTTCAAAGCCGTCTGATCAACCTTCTATAACGTTTTAACACTTCCAGTTCACGATCCCATTGTATATCTATTGTACTTGTTTTCTCTATCTCCTAGAATGTCTGCAGAATTCCATTTATACGATATCAATACGCTAGATGGCACTCTAGGCGGCAACCATCTAAAGCCACTAGATATACAGACCGTTTCTAACGAGTCGCAGGATGGGAGAAACGTAAGAGCGAAAGAGAGGCCATATATTTCTATTAGCTAAACAGAGAACGACCTTTTGCGATGTTGCTAGCTCGCGAAACATTACAGTCATCCGCTCCGCACACTGTACCGCACACATCCGAAGGTGTAAAGCGATACGCGTTGACTTGGACTGCGTGCTCAGCCGGCAACGTTGCAAAACATCCGTCTCTGTCATACTAACGAACTACTATTAGCTTCTCGTTTGCTCTTGTTGATTTCCCATCATGCGTTTCGATAGAAAAGCTCCGTATAAAGTACCGCAAACTTCGCCATTTTTGGGCAAAAATTTGGCGCCAAATTTGAATTCCAAATGTTAAATAAAAATCAATTTTGAACTGTATTGTTAAAAGAAGCACAACTGTATCTTCATGCGTTAATGATTAAAATGCAGATAGTAAGGCAATTGATTTAAAACAAGCAAGCATTGTTTTCATTATTTATTGTTAACAATTCAAATTTGGCGCCAAATTTTTGCCCAAAAATGGCGGAGTTTGCGGTACTTTATACATCTAGTGACTTTACAACCATCGCGACATTACAAAAGTGAGGTTACGTACGGATTTTGGAGACGGAACCCTCTTTGCTATCCTACTCGCGATATGTTCGAGGTGGGAGGTGATCGAGTATTTTTTCGCGTAAGAACAAAGACCGAGTCCCATCCACGGCTAAATCGTTTTGTGGACTAGTTTAAAGCGAGGCGCACGTCATAATTCCTTATACAGGGCGTCGTTAAACTTTTTATTCAGAGAATTGGTCGAGGTAAATCCGTCTAACTTCCTCGGTTACACGCCGATCATGTCGGTAGATAACCGTAAAATATTCAGCTCAGGCTGGAATAAAAAAGTATCGTTAATGGTACCCAACTAGTTTGTTTCAGTAATAAAAAAGCGACTTGTGCGCAGAATGTAATTCCGTCGGTTTCCATGAAATGACTCTCGGTTTTATTTCTGATCGCTCCGTAGATATCTCTCGCCGTCACATTAAGAAGTCTCTTTACCATTTCTGTCGGCGTCGATCTAATTCCGTCCAATATCGTCTCGATATCGTTTGATAAATACAATAAAAACACAAAAACCTTACCAGATAACTGCCGCACGAGTAATTAATTGTATCGGAAGTCGATGGGTGGCGATCGGGAATGGATTGGTTCGCTACGTTCCCATAAGGTTGTCCCATATCGATCGGAATCGGTTTCTCTAATTGGGCATTTGATTAATTAACCGCGGTGACGTGTCGTTCGGTATGATTCATGGCGAGGTATTTAGCGATTTGTATTGGACGACGTGGTAATTAATTAGCGTACTAGACGCGCTAGTAGAGCGTCGTGGGTGCCCTTCCTAGTTTCGTAGCATTAATCAAAAAAGCTACTTAATTTCGTGTAATTAAAAAATTACTATGTATGTAAAAAAGTGAGTAAGAAATAATAACCCAGAGCCAATCAACCATCGATTAAATGAAAGTTGAATTGAATTTTTTCTTCTTCTAAAATACGTTCAAAATTGGTTCGTATATCCACACATCTTAAGGCGCTTCCTGGTTACCAGGAAATATGAAACTGCGCGGTGTGAAAAATAAGGGTGAAATTAATTTTTGTAGCTCCTGTACATTGTTTATAGGGATTACACTAAAGGAGTTAAAACTCCTTAAGGGCATTTCATTTCTAGTGAGTTGTACTAGTTACAATTCAAAAATGATGATATGTCATGAAGTTCAATTGTGTCACACTGTTACATACAGCACTACAACTTCGAAACTCCATTACAAAATGTGCTGAAACTCAACAACGGTCTTTAAAACACTCCGATGGACAGGCTTCAGTGAATTTTACAACAATTTGGAAGTTTTTAAAATCCTCGCAAATCGCAACTTCATCTAATGAGGCTGTTAAATGAGCGCCTTCAACTTCAACATTCCTTCACAAAGAAATGAAATTCACTATGGCACTACGAATGTAGTAAGTTTTACAGGTGTATGAATTAAAATACTTTTTTATTAATTTTTAAAATCATATCGAATCCGCTATTTCACCCAATCACAATGTCAGATTGTTAAACGCACGTATACAACTTCAAAACTTCTGCTCAAAAGGAGTTGAAACTCACTAAATTTCCCTAAGACGCGTACATAATCAGTTGTAGGGAGTTTAACCCAACTCTGAGTTTCAGTACAAAGATTATGAATTTCTGGCGAATTGCAACACGATGTACAACTTCTGTGAGTTTTATCATATCTGAGTTTAAATACTTTTGTAATGAATTTTTAATATCACATCGAAGCGCTATTTCACCCAATCACAATGTCAGGTTGTTAAACAGACGTATACAACTTTAAAACCTCTGCACAAAAGGAGTTGAAACTCACTAAATTTAACCAAGATGCTTCCATAAACAATTATAGTGAGTTTAACCCAACTTTGAGTTTCAGTACAAAAATTATGAATTTCTGGCGAGTTGCAAGCCCTTCAAGGGCAACACAATCAACATCTTCGGTGGGTTTTATCATATCTGAGTTTGAATATTTTTGTAATTAATTTTTAGTATCATATCGAAGCGCTATTTCACCCAATCACAATGCCAGATTGTTAAACGGACGTATACAACTTCTAAACCTCTGCACAAAAGAAGTTGAAACTCACAAAACTTTCCCAGGGCGCTTACATAAACACTTATAGTGAGTTTAACCCAAATCTGAGTTTCAGTACAAAAATTATGAATTTCTGGCGAGTTGCAAGCCCTTCAAGGGCAACACGATGTACAACTTCTGTGAGTTTTATCATATCTGAGTTTAAATAATTTTGTAATTAATTTTTAATATCATATTGAAGCGCTATTTCACCCAATCACAACGTCAGATTGTTAAACGGACGTATACAACTTCAAAACCTCTGCACAAAAGGAGTTGAAACTCACAAAATTTCCCTAAGACGCGTACATAATCAGTTGTAGGGAGTTTAACCCAACTCTGAGTTTCAGTAAAAAAATTATGAATTTCTGGCGAATTGCAAACCCTCCAAAGGCACCACAATGAAGAACTTGGATGAGTTTTTCATATGAATGTTTAAATATTTTTGTAATGAATTTTTAAAATCATATTGAAGAGCTATTTCACCCAATCGCAATGTCAGATTGTTAAATGAACGTATACAACTTCAAAACCTCTGCACAAAAGAAGTTGAAACTCACTAAATTTCCCTAAGACGCTTCCATAAACAATTATAGTGAGTTTAACCCAACTCTGAGTTTCAGTAAAAAAATTATGAATTTCTGGCGAGTTGCAAGACCTCTAAGGGCAACACGATGTTCAACTTCGGTGAGTTTTATCATATCTGAGTTTGAATACTTTTGTAATGAATTTTTAATATCATATCGAAGCGCTATTTCACCCAATCACAATGCCAGATTGTTAAACGGACGTATACAACTTCTAAATCTCTGCACAAAGGGAGTTAAAACTCACTGAATTTCCCTAAGACGCTTGCATAAACAATTATAGTGAGTTTAACCCAACTATGAGATTCAGTACCAAAATTATGAATTTCTGGCGAATTGCAAGCCCTCCAAGGGCAATACAATCAACAACTTCAGTGAGTTTTATCATATCTGAGTTTGAATAATTTTGTAATTAATTTTTAATATCATATTGAAGCGCTATTTCACCCAATCACAATGCCAGATTGTTAAACGGACGTATACAACTTCAAAACTTCTGCTCAAAAGGAGTTGAAACTCACTAAATTTCCCTAAGACGCTTCCATAAACAATTATAGTGAGTTTAACCCAACTCTGAGTTTCAGTAAAAAAATTATGAATTTCTAGCGAATTGCAAGCCCCCTCAATGGCACCATAATCAACAACTTTGGTGAGTTTTATCATATCTGAGTTTGAATATTTTTGTAATGAATTTTTAAAATCATATTGAAGAACTATTTCACCCAATCACAACGTCAGATTGTTAAACGGACGTATACAACTTCTAAACCTCTGCACAAAAGGAGTTGAAACTCACTAAATTTCCCTAAGACGCTTCCATAAACAATAGTGAGTTTAACCCAACTCTGAGTTTCAGTACAAAAATTATGAATTTCTGGCGAATTGCAAACCCTCCAAAGGCACCACAATGAAGAACTTGGATGAGTTTTTCATATGAATGTTTAAATATTTTTGTAATGAATTTTTAAAATCATATTGAAGAGCTATTTCACCCAATCGCAATGTCAGATTGTTAAATGAACGTATACAACTTCAAAACCTCTGCACAAAAGAAGTTGAAACTCACTAAATTTCCCTAAGACGCTTCCATAAACAATTATAGTGAGTTTAACCCAACTCTGAGTTTCAGTAAAAAAATTATGAATTTCTGGCGAGTTGCAAGACCTCTAAGGGCAACACGATGTTCAACTTCGGTGAGTTTTATCATATCTGAGTTTGAATACTTTTGTAATGAATTTTTAATATCATATCGAAGCGCTATTTCACCCAATCACAATGCCAGATTGTTAAACGGACGTATACAACTTCTAAATCTCTGCACAAAGGGAGTTAAAACTCACTGAATTTCCCTAAGACGCTTGCATAAACAATTATAGTGAGTTTAACCCAACTATGAGATTCAGTACCAAAATTATGAATTTCTGGCGAATTGCAAGCCCTCCAAGGGCAATACAATCAACAACTTCAGTGAGTTTTATCATATCTGAGTTTGAATAATTTTGTAATTAATTTTTAATATCATATTGAAGCGCTATTTCACCCAATCACAATGCCAGATTGTTAAACGGACGTATACAACTTCAAAACTTCTGCTCAAAAGGAGTTGAAACTCACTAAATTTCCCTAAGACGCTTCCATAAACAATTATAGTGAGTTTAACCCAACTCTGAGTTTCAGTAAAAAAATTATGAATTTCTAGCGAATTGCAAGCCCCCTCAATGGCACCATAATCAACAACTTTGGTGAGTTTTATCATATCTGAGTTTGAATATTTTTGTAATGAATTTTTAAAATCATATTGAAGAACTATTTCACCCAATCACAACGTCAGATTGTTAAACGGACGTATACAACTTCTAAACCTCTGCACAAAAGGAGTTGAAACTCACTAAATTTCCCTAAGACGCTTCCATAAACAATAGTGAGTTTAACCCAACTCTGAGTTTCAGTACAAAAATTATGAATTTCTGGCAAATTGCAAACTCTCCAAAGGCATCACAATGAAGAACTTGGATGAGTTTTTCATATGAATGTTTAAATATTTTTGTAATGAATTTTTAAAATCATATTGAAGAGCTATTTCACCCAATGGCAATGTCAGATTGTTAAATGAACGTATACAACTTCAAAACTTCTGCTCAAAAGGAGTTGAAACTCACTAAACTTCCCCAAGGCGCTTCCATAAACAATTATAGTGAGTTTAACCCAACTCTGAGTTTCAGTACAAA
Organism: Cryptocephalus moraei; assembly: GCA_946251905.1. Taxonomy (NCBI): domain Eukaryota; kingdom Metazoa; phylum Arthropoda; class Insecta; order Coleoptera; family Chrysomelidae; genus Cryptocephalus; species Cryptocephalus moraei. The sequence goes on along the minus strand of OX276464.1, from coordinate 20,311,833 downwards.
AATTATGAATTTCTGGTGAATTGCAACACGATGTACAACTTCTGTGAGTTTTATCATATCTTAGTTTGAATATTTTTGTAATGAATTTTTAAAATCATATTGAAGAACTATTTCACCCAATCACAACGTCAGATTGTTAAACGGACGTATACAACTTCAAAACTTCTGCTCAAAAGGAGTTGAAACTCACCAAACTTCCCCAAGGCGCTTACATAAACACTTATAGTGAGTTTAACCCAATTCTGAGTTTCAGTACAAAAATTATGAATTTCTGGCGAGTTGCAAGCCCTTCAAGGGCAACACGATGTACAACTTCTGTGAGTTTTATCATATCTGAGTTTAAATATTTTTGTAATGAATTTTTAAAATCATATTGAAGAACTATTTCACCCAATCACAATGTCAGGTTGTTAAACGGACGTATACAACTTCAAAACCTCTGCACAAAAGGAGTTCAAACTCACTAAATTTCCCTAAGACGCTTCCATAAACAATTATAGTGAGTTTAACCCAACTCTGAGTTTCAGTACAAAAATTATGAATTTCTGGCGAATTACAAGCCCCCTCAAGGGCACCACAATCAACAACTTCGGTGAGTTTTATCATATCTGAGTTTGAATATTTTTGTAATGAATTTTTAAAATCATATTGAAGAACTATTTCACCCAATCACAATGTCAGGTTGTTAAACGGACGTATACAACTTCAAAACCTCTGCACAAAAGGAGTTCAAACTCACTAAATTTCCCTAAGACGCTTCCATAAACAATTATAGTGAGTTTAACCCAACTCTGAGTTTCAGTACAAAAATTATGAATTTCTGGCGAATTACAAGCCCCCTCAAGGGCACCACAATCAACAACTTCGGTGAGTTTTATCATATCTGAGTTTAAATATTTTTGTAATGAATTTTTAAAATCATATTAAAGAACTATTTCACCCAATCAAAACGTCAGATTGTTAAACGGACGTATACAACTTCTAAACCTCTGCACAAAAGGAGTTGAAACTCACTAAATTTCCCTAAGACGCTTCCATAAACAATAGTGAGTTTAACCCAATTCTGAGTTTCAGTACAAAAATTATGAATTTCTGGCGAGTTGCAAGCCCTTCAAGGGCAACACGATGTACAACTTCTGTGAGTTTTATCATAATATCTGAGTTTAAATACTTTTGTAATGAATTTTTAATATCATATCGAAGCGCTATTTCACCCAATCACAACGTCAGATTGTTAAACAGACGTATACAACTTCTAAACCTCTGCACAAAAGGAGTTGAAACTCACTAAATTTCCCTAAGACGCGTACATAATCAGTTGTAGGGAGTTTAACCCAACTCTGAGAAAATTTCTGGATAATTGCAAGGCACCACAATCAACAACTTCGGTGTGTTTGATCATATCTGAGTTTAAATATTTTTGTAATGAATTTTTAAAATAATTTCCAAGCGCTACTTCACCCAATCACCATGTCAAATAAACGGACACAGGCAACTTTAAAATTTTTTCACTAAAGGAGTTGAAACTCACTAAACCTTCCAAGTACATTTAAAAACAAACTTTCTGAAGTTGTAGCAAATTGCAACTACACTCGTTCAATAGTATCAGTTATTGCACAAGGCGACACAACTTCAAAACTCCTTTAAAAAATTCTGTATCTCACGAAACGTCTTCACAACACTTCAAGGAAGAACAATTTGTGAATTTTACAATGATTTGAGTTCCTCGCAAATTACAACTTCATCGACTCACTAGACTCACTGTCAGTTCGTTGAATGAACACCTCCAACTTCAAAACTACTTCGCAACAAAAGTTAAAACTCCCTAAACTCCGCGAGATTACTTCGGTAAAAAAATCTAGTGAGTTTTATTGGAATCTCAGTTCCAATACCAAAATTGTGATTTTTTTTGAAACTAGAAATTGTGACGAATTACATATAAAAGATCACATCTTCAAAGTTCCGTTGTAAAAAGTGCTGAAACTTCTTCGAAACTCTAAGAATCTCTAAGATTCCTGCGAATTATAACTTCATCCAATCACTCGTCAGGATGTTCAATGTTCGACTATTCGAGCTGAAACTCGCTAAACTTCAAAAATTTTGCTGTCTATTACACCGCTCCGTGTATCAAATTCGAGGATAATCAAAAATTAATCGGCTCCAATTAGGAAGTTAACCGGGCCTTACGCAACGTCGGTACTACGTAAAGTTATTATTTTTTTCGTGCGTTCTCTTTTATTGTTCCGCCGGGGATCATTAATGGGGAAATTATGTTTTTGTGTCAATGTTAGAAGTCCGATTATAAATAGATAAATACGTACGGGTATATGTTTGTGTGTGTGTATATATATAATGGCGGATCGTTAGTGTTGCGGTGACTGGAATTTAAAATTAATGTGCTTTGCGGAATCGTCATTATCATCTGCGACATCATCACATCACAGATATTAATCATGTCAGATCATGAGTAGCGTGAGTAATGAGAATTGACTCTCAGATCGGGATCTTGATCCTTGATCCTGCCCTTAAGTAAGGTCCTTTTTCGATGATAAATATGATCTTTTAATTATTATCGGTTGTCCCCGGAGCTATATTAAATAATTTAATTATTGAAATTGGCCGTAATTAATGAATTGAATTAATAAAGGAAATGTTGTGACTAATGTTATATTATTGATTAATGCTATATTATTGTTGAGTAAGTACGTATGACATGCCATTTTCGGGTGACATTTTTGAATGTTAAATTTCAAATTGGAATTTCGAAAAATCTAAAAACTTCTTCGGATTATTAGTTCGAATTTTTCTAAAAATTATGTCGTCAACTCCGCCATCACCTTCATCTCCAGACACTCACTCCCCCGGTTAAGGTCGCGACCGGCGGTTACGCGTCGCGCCGTTATCCGTTGACGGGCCGATCGGTGATTAATCGGCCGGGACCACACCGCGCCTTTGACGATTCGCGAGATTGCGTAATAATAATAGTATCATTCTCGATATTACCATTAATATCGTCGGATTAATAATAAGATCGGAATATAGAAGTGAAGGTGATTAATAGACGGATTGGGAAATCGTCATGCCCGTTTAATGGCATAATTGTGTTTAATGAGGTCCGAGAAATGAGATCGATTGTCACCGAAAAATCTCGGTGACCCAGTTGGGACGTGTCGCGATCTCTCAAGGCCTCCCTGGAAGAAATCTAGTTAACAATTCGTTATATAACAATTTATTGTTATCCGAACGGGAATTGATTTGTCGAGCGATAAATCCGCAACCCGGCGCATACCGATCACTTATCATAATTTATAACGGTCGATAATTTATTGTTTCAAAATTGAAAAAGTCGCGAAACTCGCGTAACGATTCAATTAGCGAATCGTCGACGTGATAAATTTAATCCGACGGGATCGGACGATTTATTATTTCGATTACTCGAATATTTGATAATATTGTAACGTTTTTACTATCGACTAAAACTAAAACACTACGCGATTATCCTAATTAATTTATTACTAACTAAACTTTAACACTTATAATTTATTTGACAGAGATGTTTATTTATTTAACGCGCCCGATCTCTCGCTCGAATGTTTACGCACCGGTTCTTCAACTGTCCTTCGCCTTGGGTCGGGCAATCCTTATAAATGCAGGTAGAAGGCTCTAGTCGTTTGCCGGAATAGTCCTGAAGCTTCTGGAGATCATTCTAGAATTCGCGGAACTTGTTATCGCATCGAACTCTCTCGATTGTTCCCGTCGTCCTTCCCAGAATTGCAATAAGGCGAACTTGTGTAGCTCCCGGCGTGTTTATGTCGCGGCCGGCGAGCCGTTTCGTTACAATATAATTAGTACATAAGTTAACAAGTGGTCAATTAGTAATTTCCATCTCGTTTCAATTAAACACTCAAATTCTTATTCGTCCCATCGGAAACTTTATTGAAAACGTTATTAACGTTTATCGAGTTCAACCAACCACACTCCACTAATTAAAAAATTAACTAACTTATTTAACACTAATAACTATCACTTATTAGCTAATTTATAGCACACTGTTGTTTTTCAAGAGCAGTTTCACTAGAAAATTAGACTAATTTATTTAAAACTAATAAGTATCACGTGTTACCTAATTTATATCACACTGTTGTTTTTCAGAGCATTTCTACTAGAACTTTGATTCTAGAACTAGAACTCGATTTAAAGGGATATTGTATATTGTAATTAATACATAAGTGAACAAGTGGTCAATTAGTAATTTCCATGTCGTTTCAATTAAACAACTCAAATTCTTATTCGTCCCATCGCAAACTTTATTGAAAATATTGTAACGTTTTTCGGGTTCGACTAACCACACTCCACTAATTGAAAAGTTAACTAATTTATTTAAAACTAGTAACTATCACGTGGTACCTAATTTATATCACACTGTTGTTTTTCAAAGAATTTCCACTAGAACTTTGATTCTAGAACTAGAACTCGATTTAAAGGGATATTTGATAATGTAATTAATACAGGAGTTACCAAGTGGTTAATTATTAATTTCCATGTCGTTTCAATTAATCACTCAATTTCTTATTCGTCCCATCGCAAACTTTATTGAAAATATTGTAACGTTTTTCGAGTTCGACTAACCATACTCCACTAATTGTAAATTTAACTAATTTATTTCACGCTAATAACTATCACGTGTTACGTAATTCATATCACACTGTTGTTTTTCAAAGCATTTTCACTAGAACTTTGATTCTAGAACCATAACTCGATTTAAAGGGATATTTGATAATGTAATTAGTACAGGAGTTAACAAGTGGTCAATTATTAATTTCCATGTCGTTTCAATTAATCACTCAAATTCTTAATCGTCCTATAACAAACTTTATTGAAAATATTGTAACGTTTTTCGAGTTCGACCAACCACACTCCACTAATTAAAAATTTAACTAACTTATTTAACACTAATAACTATCACGTGTTACCTAATTTATATCACACTGTTTTTCAAAAGCATTTTCACTAGAACTTTGATTCTAGAACTAGATTTCGATTTAAAGGGATATTGTATAATGTAATTAGTACAGAAGTTAACAAATGGTCAATTAGTAATTTCCATCTCGTTTCAATTAAACAACTCAAATTCTTATTCGTCCCATCGCAAACTTTATTGAAAATATTGTAACGTTTTTCGGGTTCGACCAACCACACTCCACTCATTGAAAATTTGGCTAATTTATTTAAAACTAATAACTATCACGTGTTACCTAATTTATATCACACTGTTGTTTTTCAAAGCATTTCCACTAGAACTTTGATTCTAGAACTAGATTTCGATTTAAAGGGATATTGTATAATGTAATTAGTACAGAAGTTAACAAGTGGTCAATTAGTAATTTCCATCTCGTTTCAATTAAACACTCAAATTATTATTCGTCCCATCGCAGACTTTATTGAAAATATCGTAACGTTTTTCGAGTTCGACTAACTACACTCCACTAATTGAAAATTTAACTAATTTATAACACACTATTAACTATCACGCTTTACCTAATTTATATCACACAGTTGTTTTTCAAAAGCATTTCCACTAGAACTTTGATTCTAGAACCAAAACTCGATTTAAAGGGATTTTTGATAATGTAATTAGTACAGAAGTTAACAAGTGGTCAATTAGTAATTTTCATCTCGTTTCAATTAAACACTCAAATTCTTATTCGTCCTATCACAAACTTTATTGAAAATATTGTAACGTTTTTCGACTTCGACCAACCACACTCCACTAATTGTAAATTTAACTAATTTATTTCACGCTAATAACTATCACGTGTTACCTAATTTATATCACACTGTTGTTTTTCAAAAGCATTCTCACTAGAACTTTGATTCTAGAACTAGAACTCGATTTAAAGGGATATTTGATAATGTAATTAGTACAGAAGTTAACAAGTGGTCAATTAGTAATTTCCATCTCGTTTCAATGAACCACTCAAATTCTTATTCGTCCTATCGCAAACTTTATGGAAAATATTAACGTTTTTCGAGTTCGACTAACTACACTCCACTAATTGAAAATTAGACTAATTTATTTAAAACTAATCACTATCACGTGTTACCTAATTTATATCACACTGTTGTTTTCAGAGCATTTTCAATAGAACTTGGATTCTAGAACTAGAACTCGATTTAAAGGGATATTTGATAATGTAATTAGTACAGAAGTTAACAAGAGGTCAATTAGTAATTTCCATGTCGTTTCAATTAAACAACTCAAATTCTTATTCGTCCCATCGCAAACTTTATTGAAAATATTGTAACGTTTTTCGAGTTCGACTAACCACACTCCACTAATTGTAAATTTAACTAATTTATTTCACGCTAATAAGTATCACGTGTTACCTAATTTATATCACACTGTTGTTTTTCAAAGCATTTCCACTAGAACTTTGATTCTAGAACTAGATTTCGATTTAAAGGGATATTTGATAATGTAATTAGTACAGAAGTTAACAAGTGGTCAATTAGTAATTTCCATCTCGTTTCAATTAAACAACTCAAATTCTTATTCGTCCCATCGCAAACTTTATTGAAAATATTGTAACGTTTTTCGGGTTCGACCAACCACACTCCACTCATTGAAAATTTGGCTAATTTATTTAAAACTAATAACTATCACGTGTTACCTAATTTATATCACACTGTTGTTTTTCAAAGCATTTCCACTAGAACTTTGATTCTAGAACTAGATTTCGATTTAAAGGGATATTGTATAATGTAATTAGTACAGAAGTTAACAAGTGGTCAATTAGTTACTTCCATCTCGTTTCAATTAAATACTCAAATTCTTATTCGTCCCATCGCAAACTTTATTGAAAATATTGTAACGTTTTTCGGGTTCGACCAACCACACTCCACTCATTGAAAATTTGGCTAATTTATTTAAAACTAATAACTATCACGTGTTACCTAATTTATATCACACTGTTGTTTTTCAAAGCATTTCCACTAGAACTTTGATTCTAGAACTAGATTTCGATTTAAAGGGATATTGTATAGTGTAATTAGTACAGAAGTTAACAAGTGGTCAATTAGTTACTTCCATCTCGTTTCAATTAAATACTCAAATTCTTATTCGTCCCATCGCAAACTTTATTGAAAATATTGTAACGTTTTTCGGGTTCGACCAACCACACTCCACTCATTGAAAATTTGACTAATTTATTTAAAACTAATAACTCTCACGTGTTACCTAATTTATATCACACTGTTGTTTTTCAAATCATTTTCACTAGAACTCTGATTCTAGATTGTAAATCAGAAATTAAAAAAATCCTGGATCAATTCAAAGTATATGTTTTTCTTAATAAATGCTATTTTAGTAGCTGTAACACTTTTTTTCAAATTACATATTAAAAAAAACAGGTTTCGATAATTACGACAAATTAAACCACTTATGTATATGTTAAAATTTGATTATATAATGAATATAATAGAGTATAATAAAATAATGCTTTAAATTACTTTGAAGAACCTTTAATGGAACAAATTTATACAATCATTGAAAAGCACTTAACGCTGATTCATACCCATTTAGTGGGTTGGTAGTTCCTCCTTCCGCATTCGTTTCGATTTTTGATAGTTTTTCGTCTTTCAATCGGTTTTTGATGACTTTTATAAATCTAATTTATATTTTTTTTATTTCATTTAGTCACAAAAAAAACTGTTTTTTCTCAGTTAACTTTGGATTATTTTTAATGAATTTTGAATCACTTATAGTCAAGGGACGTTTGTTGCAAGTACAATTATTGACGAGAATTATTTGAAAATATGTATCATAATATACGTTACCCGGATACTTAGAAATTGACTTTGTAGATTAACAGTTTTATTACGGAATGTACTATAGATACATGTTGAAACACACTCAAAATGATCAGACGTCCGCCACTGCAATTAAACCATATGTAAAATTTTAGAATATTTGACGGTAAGTTGCTCTAACTGCTCGGTAATCGAGGTACACCTTATTTTCCATTCACAAAAATTGGTAAAAGTTGGTATACATTTTCCTAAAGAAGTTCCTGCAATTATTACACTTTTTATGGAGAAGTTTCGAAATTATGACTTGTCATTAAAAAAGGAAGCTAATTATTTTCAAAAATTCATAACTTCATTAATTCAACTTTAATTTTGTTGAAACTTCATAGGATTGTTTATAAGAGTTTCCTAAAGAAGTTCAGGGATTTTTAACTCTTTTAATGAAGAAGTTAAAAAGTTATAACGTATCATTAAAAATTAAAGCTAATTATTTTCAAAAAGTCAAAATTTCGTTAATGCACCATTTAATATTGTTCAAACTATAATCTCTGTCTCATCTGTGGGAGTTTTATAAAGAGGTTTACGGAGTTTCAACTTTTTTTTCATAAAGAATTTTCTAAGTTATAACTTGCCATTTAAAAAAATCATAATTTTACCAATTTAACTTCAATTTGGTTGCAATCTTATTAGATGGTTTATGGGAGTTTTCGGAAGGAGTCCAGGCAATTTAAACTAAACGAAGTTCTTTAAAAGGAAACCTTAAAGAAGTTTCTAAGTTATGATTTGGCATTGATTGGAAACTCTCGTTTTATACATTTATGATTTCAATAATACAACTTTACTTTTGTTGTTGAGACTCCATCAGATGGTTTATGGGAGTTTTCCATGGAAGTTCAGGGAGTTTTAACTAGTTTTTCAACGAAGTTTTGAAGTTATGATTTATCATTGGGAACCTCAATAACCAATTAAAAATTTTTTTTTGGCTTGTCCAGGAGTTCTGTAGGACCTCTAGGTTTGCGGCACTAATCTGTAGGACACTCTGTATACACCTCTCATCCCTTTGGTAATTGTGGTACTTCTTGTCTGATTAGGGACTGTACAATCCTCTCGTTGTCATAATTCGATAGACTAATAATAGAGATTCGTAAGGAATAATGGAAAATATGCAAATAATGGAAAATCCAACGGAGTGCCTTAAAGATTAGTTTTGAATTTCGGTTAGGGCGTATAATTTGTAATTATAGTTACTGTAACGTAACCGTTACGTAAACCAGATCTTAATTCCCGTGCGTAACGTTACCATTACGCTTGCAGTAATGGCAAAAATCCTTTAAGAAGAGATCTATGTTTAGTGCAATCTCTTCACAATCTACTAACCACCCGGCGCACACCGATCGGTAATTCGTACATACGTGCCATACAAAGTATAATTTTTCTTATAACGCGGATGGATATTAATTGGAGAGAAGCGTGTCAAGGTTGCACAGTAGCAACCGTCCGTTTTGTGCGGCTCTTCTGTCCGAATTAATTATTCTTAATCGAATTTTATTTTCGTGCGATTTCGTGCAAATCGTTGAGGCGGAACAGCACGGTTCCATACGGACGAGGTCCGTAATTTATTACGCAAAAAATATGAATATTGCCGCGGCTGATCGCTGATGTATCAGGATGTGTAGGCATAGCTGGATTTTGCTGGAATTAGGAGATGGGAAAAAATATGATTATTGCTGTGGCTGATGTATCAGGATATATAGACATAGCTTAATTTAGCTGGGATTAGGATATAGGGAGGAACATAGCTATTGCTGCGACTGTTTCTGATAGCTGATGTATCAGAATTTATAGCCATAGCTCAATTTAGTTGGAATGAGGAAATGGGAACCATATAATTATTGCTGCAGCTGATGGATGATGGCTGATGTATCAGAATATATAGACATAGCTTCTTTTAAACTGGTATTAGGATATAGGGAGGAACGTAGCTATTGCTGCTACTGTTTCTGATAGCTGATCTATCAGAATTTATAGCCCTAACTGAATTTAGCTGGAATTAGGAAATGGGAAACGTATAATTATTGCTGGGGCTGATGGATGATGATGGCTGATGTATCAGGATATATAGACATAGTTTAATTTAGCTGGTATTAGGATATAGGGAGGAACGTAGCTATTGCTGATACTGTTTCTGATAGCTGATGTATCAGAATTTATAGCCATACCCGAATTAAGCTGGAATTAGGAAATGGGAAACGTATAATTATTGCTGGGGCTGATGGATGATGATGGCTGATGTATCAGGATATATAGACATAGTTTAATTTAGCTGATATTAGGATATAGGGAGGAATATAGCTATTGCTGCGACCGTTTCTAATAGCTGATGTATCAGAATTTATAGCCATAGCTGAATTTAGCTGGAATTAGGATGGCATAAATATAATTATTGCTGTGGTTGATGGATGATGGCTGATGTATCAGAATTTATAGCCATAGCTCAATTTAGCTGGAATTAGGAAATGGGAACCATATAATTATTGCTGCAGCTGATGGATGATGGCTGATGTATCAGAATATATAGACATAGCTTCTTTTAAACTGGTATTAGGATATAGGGAGGAACGTAGCTATTGCTGCTACTGTTTCTGATAGCTGATGTATCAAAATTTATAGCCCTAGCTCAATTTAGCTGGAATTAGGAAATGGGAAACGTATAAATATTGCTGGGGCTGATGGATGATGATGGCTGATGTATCAGGATATATAGACATAGTTTAATTTAGCTGGTATTAGGATATAGGGAGGAACATAGCTATTGCTGCGACTGTTTCTGATAGCTGATGTATCAGAATTTATAGCCATAGCTGAATTTAGCTGGAATTAGGATATGGCATAAATATAATTATTGCTGTGGCTGATGGATGATGGCTGATGTATCAGAATATATAGACATAGCTTCTTTTAAACTGGTATTAGGATATAGGGAGGAACGTAGCTATTGCTGCTACTATTTCTGATAGCTGATGTATCAGAATTTATAGCCCTAGCTCAATTTAGTTGGAATTAGGAACTGGGATAAAATATAATTATTGCTGGGGCTGATGGGTGATGGCTGATGTATCAGGATATATAGACATAGTTTAATTTAGCTGGTATTAGGATATAGGGAGGAACATAGCTATTGCTGCGACTGTTTCTAATAGCTGATGTATCAGAATTTATAGCCATAGCTGAATTTAGCTGGAATTAGGATGGCATAAATATAATTATTGCTGTGGTTGATGGATGATGGTTGATGTATCAGAATTTATAGCCATAGCTCAATTTAGCTGGAATTAGGAAATGGGAACCATATAATTATTGCTGCAGCTGATGGATGATGGCTGATGTATTAGAATATATAGACATAGCTTCTTTTAAACTGGTATTAAGATATAGGGAGGAACGTAGCTATTGCTGCTACTGTTTCTGATAGCTGATGTATCACAATTTATAGCCCTAGCTCAATTTAGCTGGAATTAGGAAATGGGAAACGTATAATTATTGCTGGGGCTGATGGATGACGATGGCTGATGTATCAGGATATATAGACATAGTTTAATTTAGCTGGTGTTAGGATATAGGGAGAAATATAGCTATTGTTGCTACTGTTTCTGATAGCTGATGTATCAGAATATATAGCCATAGCTGAATTTAGCTGGAATTAGGATGTGGCATAAATATAATTATTGCTGTGGCTGATCGATGATGGCTGATGTATCAGAATTTATAGCCATAGCTCAATTTAGCTCAAATTAGGAAATGGGAATCATATAATTATTGCTGCAGCTGGTGGATGATGGCTGATGTATCAGAATATATAGACATAGCTACTTTTAAACTGGTATTAGGATGTAGGGAGGAACGTAGCTATTGCTGCTACTGTTTCTGATAGCTGATGTATCAGAATTTATAGCCCTAGCTCAATTTAGCTGGAATTAGGAAATGGGAAACGTATAATTATTGCTGGGGCTGATGGATGACGATGGCTGATGTATCAGGATATATAGACATAGTTTAATTTAGCTGGTATTAGGGTAGAGGGAGGAACATAGCTATTGCTGCGACGGTTTCTGATAGCTCATGTATCAGAATATATAGCCATAGCTGAATTTAGCTGGAATTAGGATGTGGCATAAATATAATTATTGCTGTGGCTGATCGATGATGGCTGATGTATCAGAATTTATAGCCATAGCTCAATTTAGCTCAAATTAGGAAATGGGAACCATATAATTATTGCTGCAGCTGGTGGATGATGGCTGATGTATCAGAATATATAGACATAACTACTTTTAAACTGGTATTAGGATGTAGGGAGGAACGTAGCTATTGCTGCTACTGTTTCTGATAGCTGATGTATCAGAATTTATAGCCCTAGCTCAATTTAGCTGGAATTAGGAAATGGGAAACGTATAATTATTGCTGGGGCTGATGGATGACGATGGCTGATGTATCAGGATATATAGACATAGTTTAATTTAGCTGGTGTTAGGATATAGGGAGAAATATAGCTATTGTTGCTACTGTTTCTGATAGCTGATGTATCAGAATTTATAGCCATAGCTGAATTTAGCTGGAATTACGATATGGCATAAATATAGTTATTGCTGTGGCTGATGGATGATGGTTGATGTATCAGAATATATAGACATAGCTTCTTTTAAACTGGTATTAGGATATAGGGAGGAACGTAGCTATTGCTGCTACGGTTTCTGATAGCTGATGTATCACAATTTATAGTCCTAGCTCAATTTAGCTGGAATTAGGAAATGGGAAAAAATCTAATTATTGCTTCGGCTGTTTATGATACCTGATATATTAGAATATGTAGCCATAGATGAATTTAGCTGGAATTTGGAAATAGGAAAAAATATAACAATTGTTGCGTCTGTTTCTAATGGCCGATGTATTAGAATATAGCTGAAATTAGCTGGAATTAAGCAATAGGAGAAAAATAAAGATATTGCTGCTGCTGTTTCGGATAGCCGATGTATCAGATTATATAGCCATAGCTAAATTTAGCTGGAATTAGGAAATAGGAAAAATATAACTATTGCCGCGGCTGTTTCTCATAGCTGATACATCAGAATATAGTTGAAATTAGCTAGAATTAGGAAATATGAAGAAATATAACTATTGCTGCGGCTGTTTCTGATAGCCGATGCATCGAAATATACAGCCATAGCTGAATTTAGCTGGAATTAGGGGGAATAGTAATTGCAGCATATTTAAATGCTAATTAGTTGCATTTCCGAAATATACCCCAATTCATCCCCTGACACATCAAAGGGGGTAGTATCGACCTGTTGCACAGCAATTATTCAGCAATTGTTTATACAGAAAGGAACGTCCTTTCGTTAAAAAAAATCTGAATTTTGATGTTTTTGGGGGTGAATCAGGGGGATGATTTCGGGATTAGAAGAATAGCTCATAAGTTGGATTAAACATTGTTCGATTTAATAATTGATATGAACATTGTTCAATCGAGAATGTTCATGTCGATACATGTCGAGGGGTGGGGGGTGGAGGGTGTAAATTTCGAAGCGTCTGGGGTGAATTACGGGACGATACGGTACGTTTCCGGAACTGATAATCATTAGGATTAAATCGTTGCATGTAAATTGTTTACATCGAAGAGAATGTTAACTCCGCCTAATGAATATTAATACAATTAAGACGCGGATCTATTCGGAATCAGAAGAATTTCTGAACTTGTTTGGGGATTCCCTGCGGATTCCGCGTCCGGTGACTAATCGTTAATCGAGAAAACAAATTCGCGCTCTTGAACTAAATACGTTATTCGAAACACAAGAATCAGATTTGGTACAATAAAGTAATAGGAGAGTCTGAATCTTTACGAGATGAAGTTAGTTAAAAAATGTGCACGGGGGAAAATTTTAAGTTATGGCAATAAAGTTGATAAAAGTTATCGTTCATCATTAATATTTAAATGTTGAATTAACTAAAACGTCATATATGAAAAATATTGTTTCGGGATGTTTTAATCTAAAGTAATATTTAGTCAAAGGAACTTTCTAAGAGCAATTGTATTTTATTATTTATTTTTTATTTTATTTTTATTACATTTACATTATAATACATATAATATTTTTTATTATTTTATTTTTTATTATAATATTATTATTTTATTTTGAACGTAATGCAGAGATTGCTTATATGGAAAGTCTACGGACTAAACTCAAAATACGATAGCAAATTCTCATCGCACTTCAATTCCAAATCTTATTCTAAAGTACTTTTGGATTTTTCAATCACCGTTCTTAAACTCTTACTGTCATTTCGTAGACAGTAAAACCGACATATTTTCGGATCGATTTTCCTTCGAGATTAGACGTATATACGCGAAATCCGAAGAACGTATTCTCACTTTTGCCCCACACTACAATTAAGTTTTCGTTAGTGTGAGAAAACGACGGTTACCTTACCCGGTCGCAATTAAATTCTTTATTTAAAAATAATAGAAAAAAAAATAACAATATGGTTGTGTAACGGTACTGTGGTAACATGGGCGTGCGGAGTGAAACTACGAGTCTGAGGAGTGGGAGAGGTGAATTAGATGCATATTACGGGTCGAGCTCTTAATCGGAATAGGATTAAGAGGCGCTTGTGAAAATCGTAATTATGTCACAACGATGAGGACGATCTAGAACAAGGCAGAAATTGCTTCAAGAAATAGTCTGAGGGAGTTAGCTCGAATTTAGACATTTTTTTCCAAAATGCGGACGAGGCCTATTTTTTGCAGGAATAATATATAAAATAAATATATTCATGTATAAAAAGTTGTGGGAAAAATGTTATTAACAAATTAAGGTGAAAAAAAATCGATGTATTTTTGGTTTTTCGGCTGTAACTTCGTTCCTTTAGGTTTTAGAAAAAAAGTGTCTTATCAAAAGTTGTTCAGAATTAAATTTTGAATGGTGTGATTCGAATTCCAAAAACTTTCAAATTTTCTCGAAAAATGACCATTTCTCTGAAAATTAGGATAATTTTCGATTAATATTTTAAGTTGAAATTTTGTATGTAGCCTGGATTCCTCGAAAACTCGAGACCACAAATTTTATCAGAATCTGTTAAGAGCAAAGAGCATTCTACTCGTCATTTTTAAGGTTTTTTTTAGGTTTTTTTGGATTATTTCAAAAACTGGTCCAACGTTTTTTTAAATCTTCCTACGTTCGCTTTACTATTCAATCCTTATCGATCGCCTTTATCGTTATCTTGACTGATCTTCTGCGAAGGGCCCTCTACTTTTGTGAATTTTCAGTTTTTCTAAATTATCTCCAAAACGCCTTTACCGATTCACACAAAATTTTAGATTCGAACTGACGTAACTAATAGCTACAACTTTTATTCGAAACAGTTTTTCCTAAAACCTCTCTAAAGCACACTTATGAATATTTTTAATTTCTCAATTTTTTTTCTTCAAAAATGATTTTAATGTTTTCACTAAACTATATACTTGAATTAACATATTAAATGTATATAATTTTTATTAGAAATATTTTTTCTTAAAACCATCCTAAAGGGCAGTTCCTTAAGTGCACCGGTTTGTATAGTAATTGTTCAGTCTAACTGATACATCTCCAACGAGTATAGTTGTTATTATTTATTCCATGTGGATGATTGGATTCTTATTTTTCGCACTGACATCACAACTTACGTAAATGAATTATACAATATTTCGGACCTTTCGAAAACAAGGAAATCGTATCGATTACAATGAATCCTCGTCGCTTATCAGCACCATTACGTTAGGAGATTTATCTCTCGCCCGGAACCGTAATTACCCTCAGTTTAACGTACTGTACGGTCGAGGTGGGACGTGTCGTGTCTGTCTCCGCTTATGCATATGTGTGAGTTTTGTGAGTTACCGTGCGAGTTGTGTGTTAGCGTCGTGACGCCTCGTCCTCGGACTCCCGATTGGTTTGGAATTATAATCTGGGTAAGTCAATTGTCCACTTGATTATTTTCCGAGTTACATACGTTTAATCTGAGCGATTCGAGGGTGAAACCGTTATGTTTATTATTCTTAACATGCAGATAATAAAATGTCATTGCTTTATTTAGTATAAATTGATATAACACACTAAATGAGTACTTTTATGAATCAGCAAGTGCAAGATTTTCAGATTGTTCTGAAATTTCGTTCTTTGCTATTAGAGATCGTCATTTTTTCTTTTAATTTGCAGTATACAATTTTTTTTTTCGTTTGATTAAACTAGTTTTACTCTTAAGAACTTTTATTTTGTAAAATTTTCTTTAAAACGGTTTTGGTGATTCATCCCAAATCTCATGACTTAAGTTAGCTGTCTAATGTCTATACCTTTTATTTGAAAAATGTTTCTTAAAACTGTCCTAAAGGACAGTTCCTTAAGTGCACCGGTTTGTATAGTAATTGTTCAATCCAACTGATACATCTTCATCAAGTAAAGTTGTTTTTTATTTATTCCATGTGGATGATTGGATTCTTATTTTTCACACTGACATCACAACTTACGTAAATGAATTATACAATATTTCGGACCTTTCGAAAACAAGGAAACCGTATCGGTTACAATGAAATCATCGTCGCTTATCAGCACAATTACGTTAAGAGATTTATCTCTCGCCCGAAACCGTAATTACCCTCAGTCTAACGTACTGTACGGTCGAGGTGGGACGTGTCGTGTCTGTCTCCGCTTATGCATATGTGTGAGATGTGTGAGTTACCGTGCGAGTTGTGTGTAAAGGCGGAAACAGACTATCGTCACGTCTCGTGAGCTCACGTGCTGTCACGTTAACTCACGTCACGGATAAAAAGTGCGGAGTAATATTTCACATGGTATTTAAATGTATTAGAACCAGACTGAGGTTACGTCAAAGTGACGTGAGTTAACGTGACAGCACGTGAACTCACGTGACGTGACGATAGTCTGTTTCCGCCTTTAGCGTCGTGACGCCTCGTCCTCGGACTCCCGATTGGTTTGGAATTATAATCTGGGTAAGTCAATTGCCCACTTGAATATTTTCCGAGTTACATACGTTTTAATCTGAGCGATTCGAGGGTGAAACAGTTCTGTTTATTATTCTTAACATGCAGATAATAAAATGTCATTGCTTGATTTAGTATAAATTGATATAACACACTTAACAAAAATCTTAAATGAGTACTTTTATGAATCAGCAAGTGCAAGATTTTCAGATTGTTCTGAAATTTCGTTCTTTACTATTAGAGATCATCATTTTTTCTTTTAATTTGTAGTATACAATTTTTTTTCGTTTGATTAAACTAGTTTTACTCTTAAGAACTTTTATTTTGTTGTAAAATTTTCTTTAAAACGGTTTTGGTGATTCATCCCAAATCTCATGACTTAAGTTAGCTGTCTAATGTCTAAACCTTTTATTTGAAAAATGTTTCTTAAAACTGTCCTAAAGGACAGTTCCTTAAGTGCACCGGTTTGTATAGTAATTGTTCAGTCTATCTGATACATCTCCAACAAGTAAAGTTGTTATTATTTATTCCATGTGGATGATTGTACTCTTATTTTTCGCACTGACATCACAACTTACGTAAATGAATTATACAATATTTCGGACCTTTCGAAAACAAGGAAACCGTATCGATTACAATGAATCATCGTCGCTTATCAGCACAATTAGGTTAAGAGATTTATCTCTCGCTCGGAACCGTAATTACCCTCAGTTTAACGTACTGTACGGTCGAGGTGGGACGTGTCGTGTCTGTCTTCACTTATGCGTATGTGAGAGTTTTGTGAGTTACCGTGCGAGTTGTGTGTTAGCGTCGTGACGCCTCGTCCTCGGACTCCCGATTGGTTTGGAATTATAATCTGGGTAAGTCAATTGCCCACTTGAATATTTTCCGAGTTACATACGTTTAACCTGAGCGATTCGAGGGTGAAACCGTTATGTTTATTATTCTTAACATGCAGATAATAAAATGTCATTGCTTTATTTAGTATAAATTGATATAACACACTTAACAAAAATCTTAAATGAGTACTTTTATGAATCAGCAAGTGCAAGATTTTCAGATTGTTCTGAAATTTCGTTCTTTGCTATTAGAGATCGTCATTTTTTCTTTTAATTTGCAGTATACAATTTTTTTTTTCGTTTGATTAAACTAGTTTTACTCTTAAGAACTTTTATTTTGTTGTGAAATTTTCTTTAAAACGGTTTTGGTGATTCATCCCAAATCTCGTGACTTAAGTTAGCTGTCTAATGTCTTTTATTTGAAAAATGTTTCTTAAAACTGTCCTAAAGGACAGTTCCTTAAGTGCACCGGTTTGTATAGTAATTGTTCAGTCTAACTGATACATCTCCAACAAGTAAAGTTGTTATTATTTATTCCATGTGGATGATTGGACTCTTATTTTTCACACTGACATCACAACTTACGTAAATGAATTATACAATATTTCGGACCTTTCGAAAACAAGGAAACCGTATCGATTACAATGAATTATCGTCGCTTATCAGCACAATTACGTTAAGAGATTTATCTCTCGCCCGGAACCGTAATTACCGTCAGTTTAACGTACTGTCCGGTCGAGGTGGGACGTGTCGTGTCTGTCTTCACTTATGCGTATGTGCTGAGAGTTTTGTGAGTTACCGTGTGAGTTTTGTGAGTTGCCGTGTGAGTTACCGTGCGAGTTGTGTGTTAGCGTCGTGACGCCTCGTCCTCGGACTCCCGATTGGTTTGGAATTATAATCTGGGTAAGTCAATTGCCCACTTGAATATTTTCCGAGTTACATACGTTTAATCTGAGCGATTCGAGGGTGAAACCGTTATGTTTCAATAACGAATGAGAAAGTACTCTGATGAACACATCACGATTTTTTAAATTTGCAAATTAGACGCTTATTAATAAGTCCAAGTACCTAAGGCAATTTTCAATACTTTCACTTTCTAAGCAAGGTATTTCCAAGACCTTGAACTTGCCGTTTTTAAAAAGTTTTCGGAATTCGCATCATACCATTCTTATAGAAAATTTAATTCTGAACAACTTTTGATAAGAAACATTTTTTCTAAAACCCAAAGGAACGAAGTTACAGCCGAAAAACAAAAAAAGTGATTTTTTAATCTTAATTTGTTAATAACAATTTTTGCGCAAAATTTGTCTAGTTTGCTCGGACTATCGGCCTCAGTTTGCCTGTCAAAATGCTACGTTTGGTCTACTCTCTTATGTGTAGTCGAGACATGGACACTCAAAGCACAAATTATCATTAAGATAGAAATTTTCGAAATGTGGACATATCGTAAAATGCTCAAAATACGAAGTTCTACTGAGACTGGGAATAGAGCGAGAGGTATTTAAACTTGTGGGAGTCCACAGGTCAATTTGATGTGTTTGTTTTCGCGCTATTTCGTGTTTCATTCAATCAACACCTTCGATTAGGCGAGTAACTGGATTTTGAGTTTTACGAAAATGTGAGGTTTAATAGTGAAATAGAGTTTTTAAGTAGGATTCAAACTTCTGTTTTTAACGGGATAACTTCAAGATACTCTATACTCTTCCCACGAACATGCCACACTTTCAAATTCGTCCGAGAGGAGTCCTATTGTACCTTTAGCTTTAAATCAAAATTGGGTAAATGTTTACTTAAGCCACTTCTCCTATATTGGGTAACTTTTCTCTGAGGGTAGTAATAAGTAACGATATACAGTTATTTCCCCAAGAAATAACCAAGACAACAAGGGGATAGTGGAGTAACTCGAAAGGACGTTGTAAACGCAAGGGGGCAAGGATAATAGCCTATGGGCACTTACGCTATCCGGGACGAAGCTTTTATTCTCCATCGTCTCCTTCTCCATCATTCGGTTTCTCTCTGTTCCCCCTTCGACGGTTTTTCGGTAGAACGCGAATTTCGGGAACGAAACTAAACGAATTTTTGAACCTGACGCGTCCCGTTTTTGGGCATCCGCACACCACTCTCTACACTCTCCCGTTGCGGAAAGGAAAAGGTGGGGAAGGTTGATGTGAGCCTCTCTACGCTCGCCCGACTTTCGACTGTTCACTGGTCGGGCGCTCGTCGAGCTTTCGCTTTTAAGTAAAATTTAAACGACGTCGCTCGAGCACGAGGTGCGTGTCGGGGGTGCGCGCCGGTATCGCGACGTTGCCAGATGAGTTCCGTGAGCGTTAACAAAGGGATCAAATTTTGTCTTAATGTTTAAGAGTTTTCGAACTGTACCAAATGACCTTGCTAACTATATAAAATCTTGAAGTTACGGATTCCAGGAGAAATATGGGTGTAATTTCGAAGTTCAATCTCTCCAAATTAATTAGAGTTCGTGAATTCCACTACTCTAGGCCTAATGATCTGGGATAAATTTTATGTTCAATCCTCCAAATTGTTACATGAAATCTTAAAATTATGGGGTTCAGCAAACCCACTTTGGGGGAATTTTGAGACTTAATTTCCTTAAATTATTACATCAAGCATTATATATTTAAGATAAATATTTAATCGACCGTATGAATTTTTATGCTCAATTCCTGCGAATTATTACGTGAAGTCTTAAATTTATAGATTTAGGCCTTGATGCATGGCAGAATTATGTAGCTCAGTTTATACAGTCTGAAGCTTCAAACTTGTGGGTTTCAGGAGAACCCTTAAAACGTGGGATAATTTTATGCCCAATTCCATGATTTCAGGAAAATAAACCTCAAAATTTTGAATAATTTTGAAACTCAATATCCCCAGATTGTTAATTGAAACCTTAAATCTATAGATTTCAGCAAATTGGGCTTTAAAATTTGAGGTAATTGTGAAGCACAATTAATTACCTGAAACCTTAAACGTTGAGATTTCAACAAAATCCGTAATAATTTTTGTGAATAAATTTATGAAAAATTTAATGCTCAATTCTCTTAAATTATTATATAAATTCTTAAAAGTTATGGAGTTTACCAAAATATACTTTGGGAGAATTCTGAAACTCAATTTTCAACTCAAAAACCCTTAAAATGCAGGAGGATTTTATGCAGAATTCGTACAAATTAGAGCATAATTTCAGGGAGATAAACCTTAAAAATTTTGGATAATTTTGAAGCTCAATTTTCACAAATTGTTACCTGAAATGTTAAATTGATAGACTTCAGCAAAATGGGCTTTAGAATTTGGGATAAATTTGAAGTAAGTAAATTTTGCGAGTTGAAGAGATTTGAATTTTTTAAATTTAACTCGTCATAAATCGTAACTTCATCCAATTACTGTCAGATTGCTAACTCCTTCATTAAAATAACTGAAACTCACTAAACTTCCAAAAAATGGTTCAATATACAGCTCTAGTGGGTTTTAGTAAAAATCTGAGTTTCAATACAAAAATTACGAATTTTTGAAACTAGAAGTGACATATATTGCATTAATGAAACTTCAAAACTTCTATAGAAAGTGCTGAAACAGGCTAAACTTCATAAAACATCTTTAATAGGCAAGAATTAGTCAATCTTGCAATAATTTAAATTTTGAATATTTTTTTTATAAATATTGGCAAATTGCAACGTCATCGTATAACAGTCACGTTGATAACTGAACACCTCCAACTCCAAAACTCCTTAACCAAGAGAACTGAAACACACCAAGCTACCCAAGGACACTTGAACCAATAACTTTTAGTGAGTTTTGCCATAATCTGGGTTCAAATAATTTTTTTATGAATTTTTAAAACCGTTAAAAACCGTCACTTCATCCAACCAGTATGACAATTTAGTATGTGGACACCGACAACTTCAAAACTCCTTCACTAAAAGAACTGAAACTCACTAAACTTCCAAAAAATTGTTCAATATACAGCTCTAGTGGGTTTTAGTAAAAATCTGAGTTTCAATACAAAAATTACGAATTTTTGAATCTAGAAGTGACATATATTGCATTAATGAAACTTAAAAACTTCTATAAAAAGTGCTGAAACAGGCTAAACTTCATAAAACATCTTTAATAGGCAAGAATTACTCAATCTTGCAATAATTTAAATTTTGAATATTTTTTTATAAATATTGGCAAATTGCAACGTCATCGTATAACAGTCACGTTGATAACTGAACACCTCCAACTCCAAAACTCCTTAACCAAGAGAACTGAAACACACCAAGCTACCCAAGGACACTTGAACCAATAACTTTTAGTGAGTTTTGCCATAATCTGGGTTCAAATAATTTTTTTATGAATTTTTAAAACCGTTAAAAACCGTCACTTCATCCAACCAGTATGACAATTTAGTATGTGGACACCGACAACTTCAAAACTCCTTCACTAAAAGAACTGAAACTCACTAAACTTCCAAAAAATTGTTCAATATACAGCTCTAGTGGGTTTTAGTAAAAATCTGAGTTTCAATACAAAAATTACGAATTTTTGAATCTAGAAGTGACATATATTGCATTAATGAAACTTAAAAACTTCTATAAAAAGTGCTGAAACAGGCTAAACTTCATAAAACATCTTTAATAGGCAAGAATTACTCAATCTTGCAATAATTTAAATTTTGAATATTTTTTTATAAATATTGGCAAATTGCAACGTCATCGTATAACAGTCACGTTGATAACTGAACACCTCCAACTCCAAAACTCCTTAACCAAGAGAACTGAAACACACCAAGCTACCCAAGGACACTTGAGCCAATAACTTTTAGTGAGTTTTGCCATAATCTGGGTTCAAATAATTTTTTTATTAATTTTTAAAACCGTTGAAAACCGTCACTTCATCCAACCCGTATGACAATTTAGTATGTGGACACCGTCAACTTCAAAACTTCTTCACTAAAAGAACTGAAACTCACTAAACTTCCAAAAAATGTATCAATATACAGCTTTAGTGGGTTTTAGTAAAAATCTGAGTTTCAATACAAAAACTACGAATTTTTGAAACTAGAAGTCGTGACATATTGCTTTAATGAAACTTCAAAACTTCTTTATAAAAAGTGCTGAAACAGGCTAAACTTCTTAAAATACCTTAACAGGCAAGAATTAGTTATTTTTGCGATAATTTAAATTTTGAATATTTTTTTCATAAATTTTTACAAATTGCAACGTCATCCTATAACAGTCGCGTTGATAAATGAACATCTCAAACTCCAAAACTCCTTCACCAAGAGAACTGAAACAGATTAAGCTACCGAAGGACACTTGAACGAATAACTTTATTGAGTTTTGCCATAATCCAAGTTCAAATATTTATTTATGAATTTTTGAAACCATTAAAAACAGTCACTTCATCCAACCACCATGTTAAGTTGGTAAGGGGACACCGACAACTTTAAGACTCCTTCAGTAAAAGAACTGAAACTCACTAAACTTCCAAAAAATGGTTCAATATACAGCTCTAGTGGGTTTTAGTAAAAATCTGAGTTTCAATACAAAAACTACGAATTTTTGAAACTAGAAGTCGTGACATATTGCTTTAATGAAACTTCAAAACTTCTTTATAAAAAGTGCTGAAACAGGCTAAACTTCTTAAAATACCTTAACAGGCAAGAATTAGTTATTTTTGCGATAATTTAAATTTTGAATATTTTTTTCATAAATTTTTACAAATTGCAACGTCATCCTATAACAGTCGCGTTGATAAATGAACATCTCAAACTCCAAAACTCCTTCACCAAGAGAACTGAAACAGATTAAGCTACCGAAGGACACTTGAACGAATAACTTTATTGAGTTTTGCCATAATCCAAGTTCAAATATTTATTTATGAATTTTTGAAACCATTAAAAACAGTCACTTCATCCAACCACCATGTTAAGTTGGTAAGGGGACACCGACAACTTTAAGACTCCTTCAGTAAAAGAACTGAAACTCACTAAACTTCCAAAAAATGGTTCAATATACAGCTCTAGTGGGTTTTAGTAAAAATCTAAGTTTCAATACAAAAACTACGAATTTTTGAAACTAGAAGTCGTGACATATTGCTTTAATGAAACTTCAAAATTTCTTTATAAAAAGTGCCGAAACAGGCTAAACTTCTTAAAACACTTTAATACGCAAGAATTAGTCAATAATGTCATAATTTAAGTTTGAAATATTTTTTTATAAAATTTGGCAAATTGCAACGTCATCCTATAACAGTCACGTTGATAAATGGACACCTCCAACTTCAAAACTCAATTATTTTTTTTATGAGATAATAATTAATAAGCTTTGTGATCAAATCAAAGCTACTTGCGTCTCAGTACCCTATAAATGTCAGAATGACTTGACAGTGACTTTTTCACATTTTGTTTAAAGTATAATAATTAATTATAAACTAAATTAATTAAAATCGATGAATTTAACAATTACTTCAAATTCGAATAAACCGTTAGCGTTTTCCTTTAATTTCAATACCAATGTGAATTCTGCTTGTAATAGTAATAAATGAATAGAAAACTACTTTAAATATAAACGTGAGTTATAATCTAGTGAGTTATGGATTATAACACCCTAGTGTGTAGTGTGTTATTTGATAGTTTACTTGTCTAAAATTACATTAACAATGACAGTCATAGCTGTCATATGTTGGATAAACTCTATTAGAGTACACGACTTTTCTTTTCGCGTAACACACAAAAAAAATTTTTAAAAAAATTTTTGAACACAGCAAATGAAAGTGTGTTTGAAAATGCAGAACTATACCGGCTGAAATATAGTATACGTATATGGTGTGAAATTGGAAAAAATCAAAGTACATATTGTAACGCGAGTTGTAAACAGCAGTGCGAGACGTGTTTACTTTTGTCGGACCCACGTTGGCGTCTCTCAAAGGACGCTTAATTGAATTCCATAAAAAAAAGACAGCTCCATGAATACTCCCGGATTATTATTTAAGGAAAGTAATTTTTTACGTTCTACGTAAACCTTATTAAAAGAACAATCGAGTACTTTGTGGAAACATCCAGCAAATTCGGGAAAACATTATGGGGGCTATATAAGTACGCGGCGGACGAGAGAAGATTATTAGACGGAAGCCGCGAGAGTAAATAGCGAAATAGCGAGAGCGTTTGAAGTAAAATAAATTAACGATTAAGAAGTGTGATATTAATTAATTAGTTAAGTGTGTTATTTAAATTAGTTTAGTAATAGTCTAAGATAAATTAAGTAGTGTTAAGTGTTTAATTAGGATAGTGTATATAAATTAGTAAAATAAACGTTACAATATCTTTTTCGAAATTTCCAACTTCGATTCGTACAACATTTGATGACGCATTAAGATATAACGGATAACAGTTGCACTTTGCGGATTAGTCGATTTTAATTAATGAACTGAATCGATTGTCTTCCAAGGATTCGAAAGCGCAAAACCGATTATAGCACATGCGCTCCCGTTTCGGGAGTTTTACCATTTTTGGGTACTCTGCGTTGATTAATCACCTTCGCTGCGATTTCCCCCACAACCTTTGGAATCTATAATGAAACCCGTACGGATGTTTGCATACGTTCCCATCGAGGAAGGAAGTAAAACATTAATCCTCTCGGCGTCGTTATTAATGACTCCCGCGTCGATTAGCGGGAGCATTAATTATACTGCGGGGAAATTAATAAGTTATCGATTAGGAGAAAAATCGATATCGATCGGGTCGAATTCGAATTCATCAAGGCGATCCGCTGGGAGCAACCGAGTTGATTAATTAGCGAGGCTCATCCTGTTAGATTCCGGCAGTAAAGGTGACAAAAGTGAGATTGACCAACACTTTCGACGTATAAATTTAACAATCTTTTTATCCAACACGTGACAGTTATGACTGTTATTATTAATGTCATTTTAGACAAGTAAACTATCAAATAACTCACGTTCATATTTAAAGTAGTATTCTAGGTACTTATTTATTGCCCATGGCAAACAAACAACCTACTTTAACCAAAATGTAAAAAAGTCACTGTCAAGTCATTCTGACATTTATAGGGTACTGAGACGTAAGTAGCTTTGATTTGATCACAAAGCTTATTAATTATAATCTCATAAAAAAAAAACCGATTTCTTCCACATGTTGGATAAAACATTGTAGGCCACTCGCGTGTTATGTTTCCTAAGTCACTTAAGAATTTGAGTCACTTTGAGAGCTAAATCTTCTCGCGTGACTTATTTTCAACATAACACACTAGTACCATAAATAACTATTATAGCACTTTGTCTCCTCGCTCGTATTTCGCTACGTGCGATGCGTATTTATTCATAATATCTACCGCTCACGTCGGGTTCTTGACATTAAGAACAACTACCGGCAAGTAAATTATTTTCGCGTACGAAAAAAAGAGATTTATAATCGTCGTTGATAGATCTCGAATCGAGAGATGCCACTTAATTGCCGTTTATTACTTACTGCTTTACTTGTACCATTGGAAGATTCGAGCTCGTCGTGAAAAGATTGACCGAGGTCGCGCAAAGTGATTCCGCATTGTTACGTAATTGATTGGAAGTATTGATCTTAAATTGGCCGCAATATAAATAAACTTTATCGTCTTGTGTCGATGCGGATTTAACGGAAAAGGTGAACGTGTTAAGTAGTAACGAATTTGGTTGGATGATTGAATTTTTTCACTTTTTATATCTAAATCGGATCTTTATTGTTTGGCTAAGTTGAAGGTAAATGGGTCCCTTTACGTCTTGTGGACCGCACAAGTGGAGGAATGCGTTCACGGCCAGCAAGGATAGTTTTAATATTGTAACGAAAATGAAGATGAAGTACCACGAAGGAATTCACCAGATGAAACCAGACTCTTTATATTAATTCTTTATCTTCTTCTTAGGGTACCTATCCGTTTCGGATGTTGGCAATCATGTTGGCAATTATAACTTTGTTTGTACACGCTCGAAATAGTTCTGCTGAGGTTTTCCCAAACCAAGTCCTTAAATTCCTCAACCATGAGATTCTTCTTCTTCCGGGTCTTGGGTCCTCTCCTACCCAGTATCTTTCCCTGTATTATGGTTTGCAGTAGGGAGTATCGATCCTTATTCCTCATAACATGCCCTAGGTATTCTAGTTTTCTTTTTTTAATGATGTACATGATTTCTAGATCTTTTTTCATTCTCTTTAACACTTCTATATTTGTAACGTGAGCTGTCCATAGTATTCGGAGCATTCTCCTATACAGCCACATCTCAAATGCCTCCACTTTTTAGTGGTGGCTTCTGTGAGTGTCCAGGATTCTACTCCATACAATAAAACAGAAAAAACATAGCATCTTAAGTGCCTTATTTTCGTTTCTAGGGATATGTTGTGACTTTTGAAGATGGCACTCATTTTGTTAAAAACTGTCCTGGCCTTTCCTATACGGCATTTTACCTCTTGATTTTTTTTACCTCTTTGATTCTTTATATAGTTCTTAATTCTTCGAAATTCGACGATAAGATGTACAGGTATGGCAATCACGCGTCTTTTGCACATTTCACAATAGAAAAAAATGGAAAATATCCTCTTGTGGCGGAGAGATGGAGTATTTATTTTATTTTATTTATTTTTTTAATTTTTTTGTTTATGTTTTACTATTTTATTAACACATCTATTTCTAATAGTAAGCGTAATTCTCGGGGTTGAAGCTCATAGGCCGTGAGCCGAGTCCAAAAAAGTGTCTCATAGGAAACCACTTCAAATTTTAAACATAGATTGCCCTTCACGCGAATTACCAGAATGTGCAAGTTTGGCAGCTTTGAAGTGGGGCGTTTAATGGGGGCGTAATGTCAAAGTTACCCCTAATTGTGGCTCCCAAAGTGCGATAAGAAACCAACTAAAATTTGATGGGTTGCTTTGTTTGTGATGCACAGTTCACTAAAAAAATTATGCCAGACACATAGGGTGTTTGAGCCGGTTTCCTATCAGTCAAAGGGGGTCGCTAAAATTGCTCTGTTTGGTGATGTCTGGCGGGGTGACCAACCCACCCTATGTGTCTGGCATAATTTTTTTGGTGAATTGTGCATCACGAACATACCAACCCATCAAATTTTATTTTGTTTCTTATCACCCTCAATTAGGGGTGACTTTTAAACTAAACCCCCATTAAACGCCCCACTTCAAAGCTGCCAGACTTGCACATTTTGGTCATTCGCGTTTGAAGGGCAATCTATGTTTTAAATTTGAAGTGGTTTCCTATGAGACACTTTTTTGGACTCGGCTCACGGCCTATCAAAAGCCGTAGGAAATCTCTTGTTGCCCCCAAATTGGACAACTGGACAATTTGGGGGCAACAAGAGATTTCCTACGGCTTTTGAGCTTCAACCCCGAGAATTACGCTTACATCTTCCGTTTCCACCTAGAAGAACACATCAGCAAATCTTCAATTGTGGTAGCAAAAGCAGATACATGAAGTCTTGAAAATGTCCAAAATTTATGGACGAAACGTCGACTACCGAGACATTACACTAAATCGAAAAACAGGACAAGACATCCACTGGTGTTTTCTTTATCCTTCCTGGACAATTTTGGAACAAGAGATTTCCTACGGCTTTTTATTTCTAATAGTGAATATCCCAATCAATACTATTCCTACCGTTTCCATAATTTTCTTATTGCGAAGTTCAGATTCAGGTAAAACTCACTAGAAATGTGTATTGAAACGTCTTCTGGACGTTTAGTGAGTTTTAACTCTTCCAGTGAAAGAATTTTGAAGTTGCGATGCTTTACATAAAAAATGGAACGTTTTTTTACGTTCAAAACTTATCGTTATCGAAACTCAGATTTTAGTGAAACTCATCATATGTGTGAAGTTAGTGACGAATCTCGAGCGACGAATTTGTACGAGGGTCATTTCCGCCAACGGTTGTTTCATTCATCACAAACTATTATTTCAAACTATGAAAGATGATTCGAAAATATTGAATAACTTCGGAAGTACAACTTTCAATACTTTTGTTCTTATGGTAAAAGAATTTCCAAATGTCAATAACTGAGCTTTTACGAGGTTTCCCAATTACGTTCATGTCTAATGGAGTTACTTAAAACGCTGTAACTCCTGAAGTATAACTTTGTACACTTTTGTTCTTATAGCAGTAGATAGAGAATACAATGACCTATGCAACGGCTCTAGCAAGAATTCCCAAAAAATGTCAATAACTGAGTTATTTCGAGATTTCTGAGCCCCGTTCATGTGTACTGGAATTACTTAAAACGCTGTAAAACTCCCACCTCTGAAACATAAAGACTATTTAATTGGGGTGCAAGAAAATAGAGTCTGGGGATGAAATTCGGGCTGGAGGTTCGTTTTAACACTAGTAAAAATCCTACCAAGCGCCAATCCCTTCGGTGCCGTTTGAAGGACGGAAATCTCGCAATAACTCAGCTACTGACATTTTTTGGAAATTCTTGCTAGAGCCGTTGCATAGGTCATTGTATTCCCTATCTACTGCTATAAGAACAAAAGTGTACAAAGTTATACTTCCGGAGTTACAGCGTTTTAAGTAACTCCAGTACACATGAACGGGGCTCAGAAATCTCGATATAACTCAGTTTTTGACATTTTTTGGAAATTCTGGCTAGAGCCGTTGCATAGGTCATTGTATTCTCTATCTACTACTATAAGAACAAAAGTGTACAAAGTTATACTTTAGGAGTTACAGCGTATGAAGTAACTCCATTAGACATGAACGTAATTGGGAAACCTCGTAAAAGCTCAGTTATTGACAATTGGGAAATTTTTTTACCATAAGAACAAAAGTATTGAAAGTTGTACTTCCGAGGTTATTCAATATTTTCGAATCATCTTTCATAGTTTGAAATAATAGTTTGTGAAGAATGAATCAACCGTTGGCGGAAATGACCCTCGTACAAAATTCGTCGCTCGAGATTCGTCGCTAACTTCACACACATAAACTCACCGTAGTTGTTTATTAAAGTGTTCTTGGGGGATTTAGTGAGTTTCAACTTTTTTAGTGAAGGAGTTTTGACGTTGTCGGTCTCCACTTACCAACTTGTCATAGTGGTTGGATGAAGTGACGGTTTTTAATGGTTTTATAAATTCATAAAAAAATTATTTGAACTCAGATTATGGCAAAACTCACTAAAGTTATTGGTTCGTGTCCTTGGGTAGCTTAGTGTGTTTCAGTTCTCTTGGTGAAGGAGTTTTGGAGTTGGAGGTGTTCATTTATCAACGTGACTATTATAGGATGACGTTGCAATTTGCAAAAATTATTAAAAAATATTCAAAATTTAAATTATCGCAAGATTGACTTTTTATAAAGAAGTTTTGAAGTTGTGAAGTTTCATTAAAGCAATGTCACGACTTCTAGTTTCAAAAATTCGTAATTTTTGTACTCAATGTCAGATTTGGATAAAACTCACTGGAGCTGTATATTGAACTATTTTTTGAGTGAGTTTCAGTTCTTTTAGTGAAGGACTTTTAAAGTTGTCGGTGTCCACTTACTAAATTGTCATAGTGATTGGATCAAGTGACGGTTTTTAAAAAGGATTTCTTCCACTTGTTCGATAAAACATTGTATGCTTGAGAAGTTACTTGAGAATTTATCAAATCTTCTCGCGTGACTTATTTTCCACATAACACACTAGTACCATAAATAACTATTATTGTACTTGTTCATAGATAAAATGGAGAGTTCTCAAAAACTCAAATTTTGAAGCAAAAGCAACTTTTCCATGCTTAACCGAAGAAAACACAAAACTCCTTAAACTCTCGTGTGATTTGTAGTATTGTTTTTTTACTAAACTTCAATGAATGCAAAAGTACTTACTCCGCAATTTTATTCTTCATTGAAGAAAGAAGTTTTCGTACACTAATAGAGTTTATTGAAATTTCCCCACATGTTTTCTTAGACAAAATGGAATTTTAGAGTTCTGAAAAACTCCAATTTTGAAACTTCCCATATTCTACAGTCGAAGCAAAAACAACTTTCTGCAAAAGAAGGAGTAAACCCCTTTAAACTTTGATGAACTTCAACGCAACTTCAATCTTTATTAAAAAGGAACCTTGAACGTCTATTGAGTCAATAATTTTACGTGACTTCATCTGTATTAATATATTACTTATTTTATTTATAAAACGGACTTAATAACGTTATGCTCATGTCAGCTTAACAATTGCAATAATTTCTTGACAATTATGAAGGTATAAGTCGCTAAACATTTAATATGTAATTTAATACTATATTTTTGAAGACAGGAAATAAATTATCTTTTATGAAGTGCACCCTGTATACGAAATTTTGAAATTAAATACAACTTTTTATACAACACTTCTTTGTATATGTAAGCGACATACGCAGTAATCAAAGTGTCACACTGTACATATAATTTAATAACACTTCTTGATTTACGTGCACTTTTCCACGTCTGTTAACGTTAGTTCAAGTCATTTCTCGCGTCTAATTAAATTATCATCATATTTTATAGCTTCTGCAATTGTCACAGCGGGTATTCCCCATACAAAACTATTAATACATCTTATTAGATAATTTTTTATTGAACAATTCCACATTGGGAAATTGGAAGTTACGCAATTGTTATGGGCTTGCTGCTGCCACCAAAATGTTATGGGCGCTCACGTCGCGTCCGAGTTTTTGTAAAATGAATTTTAAACAATTGTTTAATTTTAACTCGTTGTATTTTATAAAGTTATTATTACAACTGAACGATTGTGAGTGTTTGACGGAATCGAATAGAATCATCGAATACCGTCTTCTTAAAACTACGTGTCGGTACCTAACTACTCAAAAATGTGGTGGTGGTGGGAGTTTCCCTCTATTGTCCGGGACCACCCGTAATCCGACCTTCGGCACTTTTTGATAATAATAACCATCGGAATCTTATCATAAAAGTTTAGGTTCAAATATGTACAATTTAAGTGGAAGTATGATAACAACTATTGTAAAGGAAATTGGTAATAAAGGTTATGGGGTTGTTTACTAACTACTAATGACTGAGGGTACATTACGAGGGAAGATTAAATTAACAAAAGAGGAATATCTTCAAAGGGACCGATGGTTTTTAGGGTTTACAATATAACCAAAGTATGAATTTAAGTATTTAAGTGGAAATAGTAATATTAAAGGAATAAAGTATAATTAGAAGTAGGTACCGAATGATTGGATTACAACACCTCCCCCCTTGAGGAGAGATTTTATAATAATTAAATTGAATTATTAGAAAATCTCTTTGAAAAATTTTAATAAAATCCTAATACAATATATATCTAAAAATGATAAGATGAAGGCGAGGAAAATTTTTACCAAAATAACATATATAGTAATCTATAATGAATACCTAGTATAATACCTAAAGAATAGCATAAAAATTATTATAATGAGATTATAATTTAAACATACTTTTAAGCTTAACAATCGTTTACAAGAAATATCAAGACATATATCATACGATGCGTTTTCATGCATCTTATACTTAATGTAATTACTTAGAAAACCACTTTTAATAGATAATTACTCATTTGTTTAATTGTCGCCTAGTTTGCGGGATGTATTTAATTGTGCTGCGCTGTTGTTCAACGGCAGCGCTTTCCTGTTCGATATTTTCCGTCGAACTGGAATTTTCGCGATTTTGACGAGAGGTATATTGGGCAATGTAACTTCCTCTACGTGAGGATGGTTGAACAGTTTGGTTTACCCTTATACAAACGTTGGGTATACCACAGCAAGAAGAGGTTCGTGAAAACCTCTTGTACATTTTATATATTAAAAATATCACGACAATGATTGCTATAATGTATGCTAATACCGATGAAGAAAATGTATAATTTGATGTTACATTATTTTTTTGTATGTCGTCTGCTAATTTTTCTATGTCGTCTAATTTATGGCTAGCAATATCTAATTCGGGAATGTGTTTTGCTAGTGTTTTGTAATTTTCGTTAATTAATAATTCGGTTAAGTTTAAGTTTTTCTCTTTAACATTACCACAACATTCATCGTCGATGTTAAACGGGGGCACAAATTCACTAAAAATTTCGGATTGAAGCACATTACCGTGAGGCACAAGCATTGATGAAGGGCTGTAAGCTTTACATCGTTTACCTATTGTGACACTACCATAGTTTCGTAATATAACGTCTTCGGGTTTCTTTGAATTTTGACAGGAAATAGTTAAACTTTCTGGATGCGGTGTTGAGAAGAGCCAGGTGTTGCTGGTCATTAATTGAATAAATACACATCTTTTTGAATTCATAACTCTCTTATCGCAAACATCAGGTATCATTTTCTTTACTTGCAAAAGTTCTACTTCACAATTTCTAACTAAATGAGATAAGGAAACAGGTTTTTCTTGTTTGCACATAATTTTATCTTCGGTGATTTTTATAAATTTTAAATAGTCTAATTCCGAAAATGTAATAAATTGCTGTTTGGTTTCATCTATAGCTATGTATTTCGAACTTGGCTGGATGAATATAAATTCATTTGTAGTGAACAATTTCGGGAATGGTGTTACTTTATACAGTTATGTATTATAATAATTTTAATTACTAAGAAAATGTTCTAATCGTAAAATTGTTTTAACCTATTTGCATGAATGGTTTGCTTTTTGTTGCCTTTTCGTATTGTATAATTTACGTCAGAATTTTTGTTTATTATGGTATACGGGCCTATCCACAAGGAAGATAGTTTTTTACTTCTACCTCGTCGAACAGATTCGTCGTAAAGTAGTACTTTGTCACCTATTTCAAAGTTTCTAATGAAATTGGATTTATCATAGTTTTGTTTCGTCTTGCTTTTATAATTAATAAGGTTTTCTTTGGCTATTAGTCTTGAATGTTGCAATTTTAACTTTAGATTGGCTACGAAATCGTCGTAAGAATAGTACGGTTTTATGTGAGTAGGCGGATTGATTGAAGATGGTAAATTGGGTGAATAACCAAAAAGAAGTTCAAATGGTGAGTATTGTGTTGCAGTATGTGGAGTAGTGTTATAGGTGAAGGTTGCGTAAGGAATCCAATTATCCCAGTCTGTTTGAGTGTTTTCAATAAAATGTCTTAAATATTCTTCCAGAACTCTGTGGGATCGTTCCAAAGCTCCGTTAGATTGTGGGTGGTAACTAGTGGTATGAATTTTTTTTATTCTCAAGAGTTTACAGGTATTTTTAAAAATTTGACTTAGGAAGTTTGTACCTTGATCAGTAACTATTGTTTCAGGTAAGCCATATTGACAGATTACGTTTGTTACGAAATGATGTGCAACTGTTGTTGCTTCTTGGTTTTTTAAGGGGACGTTGATGATGTATTTTGATAAATCATCTTGAAAAGTTAAAATATATTTGTTGCCTGATTCTGTTTCTGGTAATGGACCTACTATGTCTAGAAAACATTTTTCAAAAGGTTGGGAAGCTGTGCTAGTGATTACAAGGGGCATTTTTGTTTTACGCGATAATTTATTTTTTGACAAGATTCGCATTCTTTTATAAATTTTTTTATATCTTTTTTCATGTTTTTCCAAATATATAGTTGTGATATTCTTTTATGAGTTCGGGACACACCTTGGTGACCACCTAAAGGACTGTTGTGAAATTCATGTAATATGGTAATCCTTTCGGAATCTGTTTGATTTATTAGAGTATTATCGAATATTGTGATTTCAATATCTGAATTTCGGAAAATGTACCTTAACATGGGATGTATAATTTCCCATTTTATAGGGGGATGATAGTGGTATTTAAGAAAAGACAGTTTAGTATTACTATTACTTACAAGATTTTTTAATTGGAGTAAGCAATCCCATATATTTTCATAATTGACTTCATCAAATATGTTTTCACTATCTATTAATAAAAATATATTATATTTATCCGTTTTATATTGCTGCACTGATGGTACTGTGAATTTCGTGTCGGAGTTAAAATTTTCTAGGAGTTCTTTTATTTGTTTATTGTGTTGAAATATTTCTAAATCTTTTTGTTTAAAATTATTTGGAAGGAATAAAACTAGGGGGTGTAAATTATTTGTTTGGAATAGACATGTATTTTTATCTTTGATTTTTGAATTAATGATAATATTAGTTTGCAAATAGTTTTGAAATTCTGTGTAATTAGTAATAGGGTTAGTATTTACTAAATTAATTACTCTGCTCAATGAATCAGCGTTTGTATTCATTTTACCTGCTTTATAAATGACTTCATAGTCATATTCCTCCAGTTTTAAACGAAATCTAGTTAGTCGTGAGCCAGGATCGTTAATATTAAAAATGTAAAGTAAAGGTTTGTGGTCTGTTATAATTTTGAATTTAGTGCCAAATACATAGGGTCTAAAGTGTTTAACAGCCCAAACTATAGCTGCTAATTCTTTTTCTGTTGTTGAGTAACGTTGTTCCGCTTTATTTAAAGTACGGCTTGCGAATGCTATTGGTTTATCGTTATTAACTATTCCTTGTGACAGAATTGCGGCAATTGCATAATTACTCGCATCGGTTGTTATGATAAATTCTTTTGAGAAATCGGGATATTGGAGAATAGGTGGAGAAATAATATTTTCTTTCAGAGTTTGAAAGGAATTTTTGCACTTGTTGTCCCATTTAAATTCTACGTCTTTTTTCAATAAGGCAGTTAATGGTTTCGCAATTTTGGCAAAATTGTTAATAAATTTTCTGTAATACCCTACTAAACCTAAAAATGATTTTATATCTTTGGGATTTTTGGGTTCGGGAAATTTGGACACACATTCAACCTTTGCAGGATCAGGTTTAATGCCATTTTCGGTAATAATGTGACCTAGGTATAAGCATTCTTTGCGTAAAAATTTACATTTGGAAGGTTGAAGTTTTAAATTATGTTCTCGTAGTCTTTGAAATACTTTTAATAATCTTTCATTATGTTCTTTTAAGTTGTATCCGTATATTACAACGTCATCTAAATAAATAAAACATTTCATTCCATTTAAGCCACTTAAAACAGTATTCATTAACCTTTGGAAGGTTGCTGGTGCTCCTTTTAAACCAAAAGGCATTCTATTGAAGACATAATGTCCTGTTGAAGTGCTGAAGGCAGTTTTTTGTTTATCTAGTTCGTCCATTGGGACTTGGTGGAACCCGTTAGCTAGATCTAGAGTAGTGAAGTAATTTGATTTTCCTAATTGATCGAGTATATCTGTTATGTTGGGCAAGGGAAATGCGTCACCTACGGTTATTTCGTTTAATTTTCTAAAGTCTACGACAACTCTATATTTAGGTGCTCCAGTAATGTCAGGTTTTTTTGGTACAACTAGGAGGGGACTATTCCATGGACTAGTAGAGTGTGATATTATATCGTCTCGTAACATTTGTTCTGTATGTTCGGTGATAATTTCGCGATGCTTAAATGGTAATCGATAAGGTTTAATATTAATTGGTCCTTTTGTTGGATCCGTTGGTATTTTGTGTTTTACTGTGCTAGAACAAGGTATTTTGTCACCTTCAAGATAAAAAATGTCACTAAAATCCTTGCAAATATCTAATAATGAATTAATTTCTTCAACATTAAGATTTTCTATTTCAATTAAATCTTTCAGTTTTTTAAAGCGATCGACGTAATTAATATTTTCGGTTTCTTGATTTTGTTCGACATGTGAATGAAATGGTTCAACGTTAATTCGGGGTAAAGAAATTGTTACTGATTCGTTTGAGATATTTAGAATACTTGCTAAACATTTATAATTTTTTACTGTACTAATAGCTGAGCCTAAATATACATTATTACAAATTTCTTTAGATTCTATGATACATTCTGTGTCGGAAATGTTTGTTGTAACCGGAATTATTTTTTCACATCTCGCTGGGATAGTTATGAATGTATTTGAGGGTAGAATTTTAAAATAATTGTCTTGAAACTTAAGATTTTGTTTTTCGTAATCGATAATGGCTTTGTATTTTTGGAGAAAATCACGTCCTAGTAGACCATCTTGTTTGATTGGGATATTATCTGGAATAATGTGAAATGGGTGTATTATTTCATTTTTATCTTGTAAGGAAATGCGTATTTGACAAGCGCCTAAAGTAAGAACGGGTTGTTCGCTAATGCCACGTAATTCAATCTTGCAATTGTTTTCTATATGAAAATCTTTCTGTAGTTTAGAATATTTTAAAAGAGAAACATCTGCGCCAGTGTCTAATAAGAGTAGCATTGACATATTCACTACCTGGGGAGAATTCATTTTAATAATGTCTAATTGTTGGTGATTGTTGGAAAGAAAAATAGTTTTACAGTTTGTTTCTACATAGGTTTTTCCGCTAGTATTCGTGTTTATTAAAGATTGCTTTAATTTGTCCGTTTCTGAGGGGACTTGATTTGAATGATTTGAACAGCTGGGTTTAATAACTTTTACATTAATTAGAGAGGTCTTGGTCGGCTGTTCGCGATCAAAACCTTCTATTCGTTTCCCGGAAGATTTTGAAGATTTGCGCTGGTTGGTGGTATAAAATTATTCGAAGTTACATTTGGGATTTGGGAATTAATGGTGTGTATTTCTTGTTGTGGTATCGAAGGGTTATTTTGGAAATTACGTTGGTTTTGGAAATTAGATCTTCTGGGAAAATTCTGTTGAAAGTTTTGATTAAATGGAGTAAAATTTCCTGTATTTCTTTGAGATGAATAATTTTGGAAATTTTGGTAGTTACGATTGGGATAGTTAGGTTGTGTTTGATTTTGGAAGTTTGCATTATTATTTTGATTAAAGTTTGAATTTTGGTTAGGATTGTGCATGTTTGTAGGCTGAAAATTAGATCTATTATAATTTTGTCGATTAAAATTTTGCGTAGAAAACTGGTTTTGGTTAATAATCCTGTTGGGATTCATTTGATTTTGTTCATGTCTCAAGAGTAATCTACAGCTTGAAGTAACATGATTATTTTTATGACAGTAGAGACAAAAGAGATGAGGTGTATTATTAAATTGGGGAAATCGTTGGGTTTGTGCAAAATTAATGTTTCTCGAGCTAGTTTGGATATTTCTGGGATTTTGTTCAAGTTCCATTTCTATTGCCAGTGATATTGCTTTGTCAATATCTGTGGTACATTCAGCTATCACACGAAGTTGAATTTTTTCGTTAAGTAAACCTTTCCTGAAATTATTAACTAAGGATGAAGATAGTGTATCAGTTAACATTTTAGCCTGTTCTGTTTCATAATTTGAATTACAAGTTTCTTTATATTTATTAAATAATTCTTTTAATCTATTACCGTAATCTTTTGCGTTTTCACCGAATTTTTGCCTGATGTTCATGATTTGAGTTAGAAAATGAGGAGGTGGAGTTTTGTCTGTAAATTGTTCAATTAAGAAATCTTTTATTCCATTCCAATCGTCAAAAGTTTGGAGCTGAGTAGCTTCCTGAGCTTTTCCTTTAAGCTTGGTACCAAAAATTAATTTTGTTAGATTGTCCTTCTGTGCAGGATCAACCATCTCCATCATTGTGTCACAATTTTTTAAAAAAAATTGAAGGGAATTATAATCTCCTTGACCGTCGAATGAATCGATTTGTCGTATAGCCTGAAAGGCATCTATTCCATTATTTGCTTCTGTCATTCTAAAAAATATGACTTAATATTCTAAAGATTTTACTTTGAAATTTAAAAGCTTTACGAATTTGTTTAAAATTTTCTGTATTGTATATTATTATTTAGATATTATTTACTTCGTTAATTAAGGGAATAGTGTCACCATACGGAAAACGAGGAAAAGACTTACAGTTTCATCGTCACTATCACTTTTCCGCTGCCGAAGCTCGACCGTCTGGAACGGGAATACGGAAGTTGAAATGCTGGCGATGATTCGTGTCCTCCTCTCCTCTGGGGTCCACTGCGTCTTGGCGCTCCTTTAAACCGCCTCAGAGATCCTGGTTCTTGCTGCGTACTTGGCGCTCCTTCAAAAACTTCGGGTCGTAGTCTCGTAGTGGTGATACTAATGTTGGGGTAGCTGGAGTGCTCCTGGATCTCGATGATCTGCGTCTCGACGCTCCTCCAAGTAACCGTCGGCTTTACCGCTGCCACCAAAATGTTATGGGCTTGCTGCTGCCACCAAAATGTTATGGGCGCTCACGTCGCGTCCGAGTTTTTGTAAAATGAATTTTAAACAATTGTTTAATTTTAACTCGTTGTATTTTATAAAGTTATTATTACAACTGAACGATTGTGAGTGTTTGACGGAATCGAATAGAATCATCGAATACCGTCTTCTTAAAACTACGTGTCGGTACCTAACTACTCAAAAATGTGGTGGTGGTGGGAGTTTCCCTCTATTGTCCGGGACCACCCGTAATCCGACCTTCGGCACTTTTTGATAATAATAACCATCGGAATCTTATCATAAAAGTTTAGGTTCAAATATGTACAATTTAAGTGGAAGTATGATAACAACTATTGTAAAGGAAATTGGTAATAAAGGTTATGGGGTTGTTTACTAACTACTAATGACTGAGGGTACATTACGAGGGAAGATTAAAT
Organism: Cryptocephalus moraei; assembly: GCA_946251905.1. Classification (NCBI taxonomy): domain Eukaryota; kingdom Metazoa; phylum Arthropoda; class Insecta; order Coleoptera; family Chrysomelidae; genus Cryptocephalus; species Cryptocephalus moraei. The sequence continues at coordinate 20,272,641 of OX276464.1, read as the reverse complement.
TAACAAAAGAGGAATATCTTCAAAGGGACCGATGGTTTTTAGGGTTTACAATATAACCAAAGTATGAATTTAAGTATTTAAGTGGAAATAGTAATATTAAAGGAATAAAGTATAATTAGAAGTAGGTACCGAATGATTGGATTACAACACAATATACCCGCACTTACATAAATTTCCACAAATATTTACCTTATATCTCGTAGTACATGCAAATTAAAAGTTTATTTATTGAGTTGGTACATTTCTGACGAGATAATTACAATGAGGTAAACGGTCGTTACGAGACACGCCGGCGAGAATTCGAAAAGTACACGGAAATCTAATGAAACGGTCGAAATTATTGTATTTCCTGACGTTTCGCGGAGAGAAATTCGACGCTTTTTACGCAATTACCCATATAACTAATTCAAGATAATTCATTAAAATCGGGACACTCAGGAGATCAAGTTGCGACCGTATTAAGTACGAAGTTTCTAACCCTCTTTTCAGGGGATTAAAACTAGGAAAATACGTTCCACCCCTATTTTTCATCCCCTAGGAAATTTTGGATTTTCTCTGGTTCCAGTACTATTTATTATTCCTGAAAGTTTCAGGTCTTCCTGAATGCTCGTAAGTCTAAAATGTTTTAAGGCACTGGCAATAATTATTAGTTTAACTCTTGAAGAAAATTGAAGGATTGTTTCTAATTTCTTTTCCTAATTCTTTAGAAACATTTTGTAATGTAATAAATTAGGTAGAATACACTTCTCAATTATTTCAAATTGTTAGGCCTATTTTCCTGAAATCTTGAAATCATTGAGTGCCATAATTGTGTCTTTTTCTAACAAATTGGAAGAATTGAGCATAACAAGTCTCCGAAATCCACAAATGGAAGACTTCAAGTCCTTCAAATACGAATTATTGTGAAATTAATTTGCCAAATAGGTCCAGCGGTTTCAAAATGGCGGCTTGTTATTTAAAAAAAAAACTTTAATTTGGCGTCTGAGAGAAAAATGTTACTTAGGTTTTTTGTTGATCTTATAGAGGGGATCGACTTTTGTATAAAATATTTTTTCGAGAAATGTACAGAAAAAAACTTATTTTTTCAAAAAAAAAAAAAATTTTTTATTTCGCGTCTGAGAGAAAAATGTTACTTAGGTTTTTTATTGCCCTTATAGAGGCAAACAACTTTTGTATAAAATATTTTTTCGAGAAATGTACAGAAAAAAAACTTATTTTTTAAAAAAAAAATTTTTTTTTTTTATTTCGCGTCTGAGAGAAAAATGTTACTTAGGTTTTCTGTTGCCCTTATAGAGGCGAACAACTTTTGTATAAAACATATCTTTGAGAAATGTACAGATAAAAGTTTAAATTTGAAAATTTAAATAGAATTCAATGTGTGTGTGTATTTTTAAAGATGGAGTAGTATTTTAGTTTGCTCGCGTATAAAACCACCTCCCATCAGATTCAGCAGCAACGTAAACGTATAAGATTCATCACTTAACACAATACTCGGTTTTGTAACAATGTTGTTGGTTAATATTTATCGTTCACAGGTTAAAAGCGATCTAAGTGTTTGCAAATGTTTGCACGACCTTGTCGGACTTCTTGTCCTAATATACTTCGGATTTTTCCGTCGAATATCGAACGATCGCATCGATTCGTGTGTCGTTTCCAGAAAAATATCAAATGCCGAAAGCGTGGGTTCTTGTGTATTTTGGTTTTATTGCTAAGAAAGAAGATTTTAATTGATGCACTTGAGCCAAGCGAGGTTAGGCGAAGTTTCGCTTTTGTGCCACTGTTGAAATCTCCTCGCTTCGTTTGAGTAATCTCCGTTTTGTGTTTTAAAAATGTTTACGCAACATACCAGAAGTGGGATTCGATGACTTTTTTAGAGTTTTTTCTTAACGTATCAAAAGTGAGATTATATGACCTTTTTGAGGTTTTTATACATTTTTGGTTTACCAAAGACGAAAATGGGTCCTTCTTATTGGCGACGAGCAGTATAATGAACCCTGGCTGTCTGTACTGAAATTTGAAAAATTTGATAACTGACTACAGGTTGATTGGTGTCATTGAAAGTATATTGGAAAATAAAATAATAAATAATGACGGTAATACAACCTTTGTAATAAGTAATGTAATGTCGAAACTGTGAAATTTTGATTATTGGTGAAAAATTCAAATTTAGAAAAATCGTTAAAAATTTAAATTCCCAACATTTTTATACGTTTGCTGTCTTTTCTTGTGAAAATTAAGGAGTTTCATTGCAACATTAATCATGTCATAACGAAATACATTTTTGAGTATTTTTTCTGTAGATTTCAATTTTGACATTTAAAAAAATGCCAATTGAAAGTAATATAACAGAAACGCCACTTAACATAAGAGAAAAGTATGTACTAGACTAGAGTGTATCAACATACATTACCGAGAATTACAAAACAAAGCTAAGGAGATTGCGAGGTGTACCAGATTTTACAGCATTTCACTTCCGAAAGTAGATAAGGCAATTGGTCGTAATTCTCGTTATTATACAGCTATATTTTATTTTAATAAATTAGTAGATACTCTAGGCCGCTTCTGCGATAATCCTTGACCTTGAAATAACGTTTGCCGGCGCCAGGGGGCCCCATGTAGTACTACTACTACTACTAGTAAACGAGTAAACTACTACTGGTAGTAGTACTACTAGTAACACTACTACTACCACTACTAAACTACCACTACTGCTGCTACTACTAACACTACTACTAGTAGTAGTAGTAATAGTAGTAGTTTAGTAGTAGTGTTACTAGTAGTACTACTACCAGTAGTATTAGCAGTAGTAGTTTACTCGTTTACTACTACTAATAGTAGTAGTACTACATGGGGCCCCCTGGCGCCTGCAAACATTATTTCAAGGTCAAGGATTATCGCAGAAGCGGCCTAGAGTATCTACTAACGTAACACGCGAGTGGCATACAATGTTTTATCGAACAAGTGGAAAAATCTTTGTTTTTTTATGAGATAATAATTAATAAGCTTTGTGATCAAATCAAAGCTACTTGCGTCTCGGTACCCTATAAATGTCAGAATGACTTGACATAGTGACTTTTTTCATTTCGGTTAAAGTAGGTTGTCTGTTTGTTTGGTTGCCACGGGCAACCTTTGAAATATGAACGTGACTTATAATCCGTAACTCACTAGTGAGTTATGGATTATATCACACTAGTGTGTTATTTGATAGTTTACTTATCTAAAATGACACTAATAATGACAGTCATAACTGTAATTGAGCTCATGGGAACGAAAACTTGATATAAAACTTCTGGAGGGAAGTTTCTCAAATACATTTTTCATGTATTTCAACTTTATTTTTTAATATTGGAACAAAATTAACAAATAATATTAAAAACTAAAGAAAAAAAATAATAAACACTCAGTTAAGTAGGGGAGTTTCTAAGTAACTTTTTACATGCCTATTAAGCCACATCATCCACTTCATAAGTCAGCATTTACTGTAGGCTCATATTTTATTGCTAGTTTATTGCCAATTTATTACGCAAACCACGATTTTATTGCTCCACCCCTTAGCGAGAAAAAGTGGCTAATCTGACATAAGACTTAAGCCACATCATCCACCCCTGTATCTCCGGAACCGTAAGACATACGTACATAAACCAAGCGGCATATTTTATTGCTAATTTATTGCTGGCGATCGCGACTAGTAGCGCAATCCCAGACCCACCCCTTCAACCCTTAGCAATAAACTCACCCCCGAAATATCAGAAAAATTGTAACAAAAAATGGAAGTCCGTTAAATGAAGCCTGGGCTCTTTATTACTATTTAATTTGTCATATTCCAACTAAAGCATGATTTTATTGCTCCACCCCTTAGCGAGATATAGGGGATAATCTGACTTAAGACACACCCTCCACATCTGTATCTCCGGCACTGCAAGAGATATATACATAAATCAAGCGGCAAAATTCATTGCTAATTTATTGATACTTTATTACGCAAACCACGATTTTATTGCTCCGTCCCTTAGCGAGAAATAGGGGCTAATTTGGCTTAAGACTTAAGCCACATCATCCACCCCTGTATCTCCGGAACCGTAAGAGATATATATACATAAACCAAACGGCGTATTTTATTGCTAATTTATTGCTGACGATCTCGACTAGTAGCGCAATCCCAGACCCACCCCTTCAACCCCTAGCAATAAACTCACCCCCGGAATATCAGGAAAATTGTAACAAAAAACGTAAGTCCGTTGAATAAATACTGGGATCTTTATTACTATTTAGTTTCTCATCTTCCAAAGAAAACGTGGTTTTATTGCTCCATCCCTTAGCAAGAAAAAGGGGATAATCTGACTTAAGACTCACCATCCACACCTGCATATCCAGAATCGGAGCAGATATATACATAAACCAAGTGGCATATGTTATTGCTCATTTATTGCTGACCATAGGAACTAGTAGCGGATTCCCAGAACCACCCCTTGCGTATGTCCGTTAAATACAGCCTGGGCTCTTTATCACTATTTGATTGCTCAATTTCAAGTGTTTTTCTGATGTTTTGGTGGTGAATTTAATGGTAACTGTTGAAGGGGTGGTTCTGAGATTGCGCCACTAATTCCTATCTTCAACAATGGATTAGCAATAAAATATGCCGCTTGGTTTATTTATATATATTCTGCGGCTCCGTGCATACACGTGTGGATGATGTGTCTTAAGTCACATTATCCCCTTTTTCTCGCTAAGGGGTGGAGCAATAAAATCGTACTTTACTTGAATGTTTAGAAATGAAATAGTACAAATGACCCCAGGCTCTAATTAACGGATATACATTTTTTTGTACAAATTTTCGGGCGTTTCGGTGGTGAGTTTAATGCCAAGGGTTGAAGGGGTGGTTCTGAGATTGCGCTACTAGCCCATGTCTTCAGCAATAAAATACGCCGCTTGGTTTATGTATATATCTCTGACGGTTCCGGAGATAAAGGGGTGGATGATGTGGCTCAAGTCTTATGTCAGATTAGCCCCTTTTTCTCGCTGAGGGGTGGAGCAATAAAATCGTGGTTTGCGTAATAAATTAGCAATAAAATATGAGCCTATATAGTAAATGCTGACTTATGAAGTGGATGATGTGGGTTAATAGGCATACTTTTTACGATTGTAATGAACTGATGACGATTCAATGGAAAAAAAGCTATAAATTTGGTAATTGTTAGTAAAACAAAAATTCGCCCTTCATTCCAAAATGGCGGAATTCAAATTCTAATTTTCGAAAAATTGCAATTCGAAGCTTCAATTCCTCAATAAACTTATAGTTTCATCGAGATCCTCGACGACCACACACGACATACGATACGCGAAGGAAAGGTCGGCTCGTTCGAGCGTTACCGAAATAATTAACATGAGACCAAAAGAATAACAGAACAATTAAAAGACGGATGTCGCAATCCGAGTATTCGCGACCCATATGCTCGCTTACCTATTCTGCTTACGAGGGAAAATAGGTAAAGGTTAGCTTGGTGGCCGCATTACGTTATTACGAACTAACCGATATATACGGGGACCGGTCGAAATTGTTATAGGGATCTCGGATTTCGTATGAATGGGATCGCGATACGCGAAATGTCAATACAGAAATAGCGAACAAAGGAACGTACGTGCAGAGCGAAAGAGATAGAAAGAGATGGTGAGAGGTATTTTTAGCGCAGCGCATTTATTATTAGCGGCAATAGCGTTTATGTGGGCGAACCTGAACTTTGGGCGACGCGTCCGGGTTGAACATACAGTTTGCGATTTTTTCGTCGAAGTGTTGGTATTGATACCAAATATTTTTCAAAGAGAATATTTGCTAAATACATTCTCCTGCGAATAGACCAAAGTTTGATTCCACCATCCTCCCAAATTGGCTTGAAAACGACATCTGGAAAAAGTAGATTCAGTTTCGTGACAATAAGTTTAACAGGATTTTGACACCTTTCTCCTACATGGGAAGGTTTGCTGAAGATAATTGCATGAAAAAATACTTCTGATTTTGATATGCAATGTTTACAAGTTCAAAATTCGGTTCGTCAATAGAGGATAGCTCTTCGAGCACTTCCTGAAGCCACACATTTGTTCCAAAATAGCACTATACGCGATAAAGAATATTTTATGAACTGTTCAAACGATCGTGCTCAAAATTTGTACACATTCAAAGATCCCATAGAGATCCTTGGAAAATGTACTAAATATCGTTTTGGTTGATTTGTTCAAAAATTATTAACATTATAAATAACAAGCCGTACCCGGCATGCGTCGCAATGCCACGTAAAGTTTAAAGAAAAAAGATAAATAAAAAACCCTGAAACGTGTCGCGGGACACGCGTTATGAACTTTAGTTCCTTTTAAGTAACAACCAATTTTTTTTAATTATTTCTTAATAAAACTTTGTAATGTAACGTGAAACAGCAACAGTAAGACGGGCATTGCATATAATACACAGCATTGGTTCTATAAGTAAGGCAATGGAATAATGGAATATCGTTCCTCGGTGCGTCAAGCGCGTGGTCTCTCTCTCTCTCTCTCTCTCTCTCTCTCTTCCACTCTCTCCCTCTCTCCCACTCTCTCCCTCACCACCCCTCTCTCTCTCCCTCACCCCCTCTCTCTCCAATTCTCTCCCACTCTCTTCCTCACCCCCCACTCTCTCCCTGACCCCTCCACTCTCTCCCACTCTCCCCCCCCCCACCGAGCCACTACGAACGCCTCCGAGCCGCTACGAACGCCTCCGAGCCGCTACGAACGCTGCCGAGGTAACGCTTTCCGGTAACGCATTCCATTTAACGGTCAGATTTTTTGCGGCGCGACCACCCTCACTCCCCAATCCCTGGCAAAAGGAACAAAAGTTCCAAAATTTAGATTACCCGGTGAAATTCCTATCATCTACATATATTTTTGAAAAATAATGTCAAAACAATACAAAATTTTTATCTACATTAAATTAAATGCAACACAGTTATACACATAATCAATTTAAGGCTTTCTGATCTACTATATTTTCCGTCTTTTTTTGCGGTGCGTAAATTTATAAAGATGATGGTTTTACGACTCGCAAACCCGCGACGTATAATTGTCCATGCGCGAAACCGGGAAACTCCAAGTTTATTCCGCAAACTGTCCTTGTATTAGCAATTGTATATTATCTTTTTAAATTTTTAATAAATAATTTATGAAAAACTACCCTGAAATTAGGTATGAAATTTTCCTGTACAATATGCGTTGCACCAAACGACGTCATTTAAAAGCAATTATTATATGTTTGGATGGTGGCCAAGAAATATTTAGAGTCATTTCCCACCCCAGAAACTAAAGAAGGTAATGGATCTGGTGGTGGGAACAATTACGGCAATTTTACTTTACCACCAGCACAACATAATCCAGTAGCTTCACCGCTGCATTTTAACGCTTTACAATATTGACAAACGATTGTCATTTCTCCAATCGTTACGGATTCTTCGGCACAATAATCAATTTCCGGGTCGTAGTGGAATGCTACTCGTTCCAAGTTTACAGAAACACTGCGTCTGCGGAATCGCTCTATTTCATTGTGTCTTGAAGTGCGCTCCATGTTTTGGGCATTTGTTGCTCGTAGTACGTGCATGACCATCTTGGTGTTGATTCTGCCATGTCTTTTTCAGCTTGTCTAAGTAGTTTTTTGTTTGTTTGTTATTTTTACCTTTAGTTCGATTCGTGTCAGTAATTCTGTTCGGTCTGTTGTTTGGGTTTCTTCACTTTGGGTTTTGGGTCTTGTATTTGTACCTCATAAACTTGTTTCTTGGGTGTTTTATTCGTTTGACGTCAGGTACAGTCGAATTGTCTCGTAGTTTTCCTCGATCCTTTTGAAATAGTGTAATCTTATATAATTGTGCTGATCGTCAAACCCAAGTTCATGGAACGCCTCGTTGTTCTCTTGGGCTTTCCCCCATAGTGCTTCTAGGTGATCATTCCTTTTTTGTAAGTATTCCTTGATTTTTCTTGCACTACCGTTTTTCTTGCATTTATTTTGTAGTTATATGATTTCTTGGGCTATTTTTCCTTGTTCTTGAATCAACTCATCTGCTTGTTATATCTTGTAGTAGTTGAAATTGTGAATTTTTTAACTTAATTCTCTGGAAAAGGTGGTTGTGACTTACTCAGGACTTTGCTTGTCTTCTTGACTTCCCGTCGTTGTGTTGGCGTCGAAGTTCTTGAAGTTTTGGAGTTGTAATCGCTGGCGGCTTTTCCTCCGGCTGCAGTGACTGGATATGTCCGTCGTTTCAAATTTGTAGAATTTGTAGACTTGGTGTCCTGGTGAAGTTGCTTTGACTTACTCAGGACTCTTCTTGGTTTCTTGACTTTCCGCTTTTGTGTTGGCGTCGTGTAGACTTTGCCGACTCGGTTCCCTGTCGATCTAAATGCTGTTGTGTAAGATGTGCCCGAACTCGTTCGATTCCATTATTTACTGTTGAACGTAATTCTGTCATACCAATACGAATGTTATCTGTCTCTCACCGGTCGTCAGTCGTCAGTGCGATTTGGACGTGAGAGCTCGTCTCGTTGCACATTTGATTGACTTCGACGACCTAAGTCCATCTTCTCCTTGGCATTTTAAAATCAATAAAGTTCTCGCGCACTGACAAACTGATGATAGATTGTAATAATCGTCTTGACATTTATTTATTTGACAACCAACTGACACTATACTTTCATTTGTTTGATTATAAATGTCAAATTACAAAACGTACCTTTTTCAGTATTTCCCTTACTTATTATTTATGTTTCTCACCGAAAAACCTTCCCTGAACTTCCACAAATATTTCAAGATCAAAATTAGCTAAATCCGTCCAGCCGTTCTCGAGTTCAAGGTAGACAAACGAACAACAATCCATTTTTATATATATAGAGATTACACAAATGAGTTTTTTTTAAGTATCTGGGTAAATAATTGACCTATTTTGATCAGCAGAGATCATTCCACTGCCTACGACTTCCTCATTTAACTTTTCCATCTAAGATGAAACCGGAAAATTGCGAAAAACTGAATTTTCCACTTATAAATATTGTTAACTTATTCAGACCGCTAAATCGACCGTAGTAGTTAGTGAAAATAACGAGACATTTCCCTTAAACAGTAAAACGTTACAGTAAGTATCAGTGTTGCCGACGAGACGAGACGAGACTTTGAAAAATCTCGTCTTGTCTCGCAAAAAACGTGGAAAGTCTCGTCTCGAGTCTCGTCTCGCAATGAAAGTCTCGTCTCGCGCGAGATTCTCGCAAAAGTCTCGCAAATTTCTCGCAAAATCTCGCGAGCTTATCAAATTTTCAAGTCTTCAACTCTAGTATAATAGTCGTACACGTGGCAACATCTCGGAAAGCTCAAAAAGATGAACATTGCCTAACAGTTATTGTAAACACAGGCTGCTCGCTATTATGCGGCTTTAAAAAACATGTTTCAATAACATTCGCGATAAATATAATAAATAATTAATATTTGCGATACTTCGAGACTTGCGAGACTCTCGTGCGAGATTTGAGGCGAGACTTTTTGAAAATCTCGTCTTTTCTCGCACGGAAAATTTAAAGTATCGTCTCGAAAACGAGAATATCGTGGGCATCACTAGTAAGTATATTCAAATATCAACTAAATACCGATTATAAATGTATATATACTTTTGAATCTGAAGTGCTCAATATTTTTTGAAAACAAGTAGAGCGATAAGGATAAGAAGTTGTATTGAAACACAACGAACCCTGTCTGATCTGGAGATTTGGCTCGAATAATCTTGGGTTTTTGACATAAACTTTTTTAAGGTTCATTAATTCCCAAAATTGTATTAAAAACAAGTGTATACTCTATTCAAAACAAATCCCGATGCACGTCATTTTGATGACGTCAGAATCATCCAATACTACCAACTTAATATAGTCACAGGACATCGCCATTTAGGTGTTCCGTGTATATTTTAGGTTGACAATATATATGGTTATGTGTATTCTCAACCTAAAATATACACGGAACACAAATTGCGATGTCCTGGGACTATATTAAGTTGGTAGTATTGGATGTTTGGTGACGTCATCGAAATGACGTGCATCGGGATTTGTTTTGAATAGAGTATACATTACGACATTTCCCAAATTTTGGATTGACACATATGGGTGCGTTGTATGGCTGGTTGCAGGCGAATCCTGAAAATGATCATCATGTTGTCACGGTCATGGAGAAGGATATCACCTGTCCAGGACACATATTTGTATATGGTAAATCATTCTTCAGAAAGTGAGATTTTACTCAAACAGATCCGTTTGTAAGGTTGTCGATTTATGAGTAATAAAAGTTTTGTGTTTTACGAGAGTAGCAATTTTTAGTGCCATTTCATTGCTGTTGCGTATGTTGAGTTATGAAAATACGAATGTAACATGTGGTATAATAGGTGGGCACAGGTTGGGCTTGCTTCAACGTTCAAGTTGAATATGGTCGGAAAATAAATACACCGATGGACAAGAGAAAAACTGTTGGAATAGTTAAAAAGTGGTTTTTAATTTTTTATTAAAATTTTTTTACGATATTCTGAAAACCAATTACAAACTTCCCAAAATTGAATTTTTTTCTCAAGATTTTGGAAAATGGACAAAGGCCGAGTTAAGTTGGAAATTTTTTTAATGTAATTTTTTGAGTCTAAAGAGCTAAAGAACACCTTTTTTGGAAAGTTTAGCCACATCTACAAATTCAAAAAAGTTAAATCTCACTACCAAATGAAAAATCCTCCCTTTATCTTCAAGGGTGGAGGCAATAGGGGTGAAATTGGACCACTATAGATTTCTTTACTTATTAAACTTTGTCACACCCTAATTTCTTTGTGAAAATTCCTAAATAACTCACTTAGCCATGTGCCATACGAAAAAACTCACCCCAAGGTCGTCAGAGGGCGGTAATAGGAGTGGCAAGTTATAAATTCGACAGTTAAAAACGCGACTCATTAAAGATCTAATTTATTCTGTTAATAAAATAATATTTATCGTTATATATTTGATATGATAAATTATTACAGAACGTATGATATATTTTAAGCGGATACTAACCAATTATTATCCTAATAATTAATAATACATATTTACTATTATCCTTATAATTAAAATAATGATAATTATTATGACGATTATTAAAATAATAACATTAAATAATTAAATAATTAAAATGAATTTTAGCGGGATATGTATACGGACCTATTCTATTGAAATGCAGGGTCCGAAATCAACAGGAGCGAAAGAGAAACTAATAGTAGTTCGTTAGTATGACAGAGAAGGAAGTTTTGCAACGTTGCCGGTCCATAACCCATTCCAAATATTCCCGTCGGAGGCTAAACAGCGCATGATCCGGTAGAGTGTGGCGATGAATGTGATATTTCGCAACGTCGCAAAAGTTCTTTCTCTGTTTAGCCAACGAGAAATATATGGCCTCTCTTTCGCTCTTATGTTTATACCATACTGCGACTCTGTGGAAACGGTCTGTATATATTGTCGCGATGCGGCCCCAAATTCAGCACCGAGGCGACCTTAAACCGAAGGACGATACGACCCTCGGACAGGTACGACATCACGTTCGTAAACATCCCGCTTGTATTTATACAGCTCGATCATAACGATCGGGAAGTCAGTCTGTCACCTAGTATCACGTCACGCTGCTCGTCTGAGAGCCCGTCCTTTTCGGCATGCCGCTAATTGGAGGAGCCTCGCGCCTGCTGCCCTTCGCCATCCGACAGTAAGCAACCACCTCCCTTTGCCCTTTTTCTCACTTCTTGCCATCTGCTCATTTGCCTTAATTTTGTGTTATGATGTTCTCTCCCCTATATTTAATGCTCCAATAAATATTGTCTGTTTCACCATGTCTTCTTTTTAGCCTCCACCGAGCTACCACCCCCAACCAGAGCACTCCCTTTGGGATATGGCTAACATAACATCCGGGTCTTTACTTTACGTTAAGGCCTTTAATGGGCCTAAACTCTTTATTTAAATAAAAATGAAAGACTATACCACGTGTCACGTAATGTAACTGTACGTTTGATTTTCTGGTTACTAACGGTATGTTGGTATTTAACTTTTGATTTCAGATCATTACGAAACTTGCCTTTATTCAGTTAACGTATTACATTTCACCGCAAGATCCTTGACTTAAGATTTTTATTGCTAATATCGAGAGAAAAAAAAATGTAATATTCTTAATACTTTCATAATGGGTGCGGTGAGACTGATGACCAACTCGATACTTCTCCGGCCCGGCGATTCGCATTTTTCTCCTCCTCGTCTCTTCCTGGATCGGTTTTGCTCGCCAAAGTCCTTCGCTTTTATTTCATAATAATCTCATTAGGTAGCTCGATATAAACGCTATTATCGTGTATAAATTGACGTGTCGCAATGTCGATCGGCATTTCGAAGCCGACGTTTCGTCATTATATGGAGGATCCTCCTCGGCGAACTTCACGACATTCCGAACGATAATTGCACCGCGAATGTCTCGATTAGCCGCAATCAAATGGAGGGTAATTAGCGCCAGCGAGACAAAAGAGGATTTCAAGGCTTAAGAAAAGTCATCAAAGGGATCATTTAGGTGGCGGTTTCGCGATTTATTACACGCGTATCTCCATTGATATTGCGTCACGATCAAGAGCAATCCATATATACATCGGGGAAACGTTGAAGATTAATAGTATATTATTATACTAGTTTAATAATACGGAGTATTGTCACACGAGAGTTTTAAAGCACGACGAGCGAAGCGAGGAGTACTTTAATAGAACGAGTGTGACAATACGTCTAATGTAAACAGCAGCGCGCAATGTGTTTACTCTTATCGGACCTCTGCGGCCCGGTGCTAGACGGTGTTGGTAAATTGGTTCCCGACAGGTAAGAAATTAAAAGGTAGTACTTAGTGCCTCTTATCTATGTACAAATTGGTTCCTAGGATTTTTCGTTTAGCTGACATTATATGTAAATTGGTTTACACTTACACCCGCTTACCCGAATATTTCGTTACCAGGGGCCGTCAGTTGTACCACGGTGGGTACGAAACCGATAGGGCTACCCTACGGGATGTAGCCCACTTAACCCAGAAGTACAACAGTATTACACGCGAAAAAGTGTTTTGTATAAGCTCGCCCAAGTGAAAACGTTGGGAACCGATTTACACTTAAAGATCAGGTAAACCAAAAATATACTATTGTAACGCGAAATGTAAATAGCGGCGCGCAACGTGTTTACTCTTATCGGACCTCTGCGGCCCGGTGCTATACGGTGTTGGTAAATTGGTTCCCGACAGGTAAGAAATTAAAAGGTAGTACTTAGTGCCTCTTATCTATGTACAAATTGGTTCCTAGGATTTTTCGTTTAGCTGACATGATATGTAAATTGGTTTACACTTACACCCGCTTACCCGAATATTTCGTTACCAGGGGCCGTCAGTTGTACCACGGTGGGTACGAAACCGATAGGGCTACCCTACGGGATGTAGCCCACTTAACCCAGAAGTACAACAGTATTACACGCGAAAAAGTGTTTTGTATAAGCTCGCGCAAGTGAAAACGTTGGGAACCAATTTACACTTAAAGGTCAGGTAAACCAAAAATTGCGGGAACCAATTGGTATATTATTTTTGACCCTGATTAACTTGGGAACCAATTTACATGTTCCCCTGCGGCCACTTCAAAGCGCTCCGTTAATTGGGCAATAAAAAAACCGTCCCCCAACGGTCCGGCAACATCTTATTAAGGACAGAACGATTTATTACGTTCTGGGCGTTTCTAGATAAACATTATTTGGGAAGGGAATGAACTGGAATCATCGCGAATACAATTGAGATATGTATATAAGCGGGCTTGCGGTCGGAGAGATTAGATTAGACGTGAAGCCGCGAGTGAATAAACAGCGCGAACAACGGACGAGCGAATGGTACAAGTAAATTAAAAGTTAAGTGTGTTACATAAATTAATTAGTTCAGTAATAGTCTATAGTGTGTAGTGTATAATTAGGACTGTGTAAATAAATTAGAATAAACATTACACTATTTTATCTACTTTGCTTTATTAATTCATTAAATTTTGGCTGTTGAAGTTTTCGTATTACGCTAGGGAATTTTGGGTGGGTTGGTTACACTGACATTACTGACATTGACGTTTCGTATTTGAATTTGAGAATCTAGTGGCCCTTGGACAAATTTAATAACTACTTACTAACGTGCCGAAATGGAAGACAAAAATTTGTCCTGTACACCCCCAGAAGTACTCAAAGCTGCTCAAGAAATCTATTGAAACACTAATAATTTAACCTTGACGTCTACGTGACAGGCTGACGTACCAATTTAACAAAACTAAAAGTTACCAATAGTAGTGTAATAATATGAATATAATTACACTACTGTCGATGTAATAATGAGATCATTAGTAACGCAAAGTAGATAAATATTTTTATGGGACAATGACGAATTTATCGAAATTCAATGTCCACGCGCCCCTCATGAATATTAATGGCGGCGGAGCCTAATATCGGATTTAATCACGACCTCTAGGCGGCAAAGGTTAGAAGATATATCGCTTCTTCGAGAAAAGTTGGTGAAGCGATGGATACAAGGTTTCGTTAACCCTAAGCGTGTTCAAGAATTGTTAAAGGTTGAATAAATTGTGATACGTCGTTAGCTTCAAATTTGAAACCTTAATCTGGTAATCTAATATACCTGACCACGTATTACTTCGAATAAGGCATGTCGAGGTGTTTAATTATTTATTTCTTTGTTTCCACGTACATAGTACATCAATACAGTAGTAAAATATATTTTTACAAAACTATATAATTCTACCTATACTGACGTCCGCAGGAGGAATTAAAATATACCTGGGCACGGACTTGGATACTTAATAATTAAGCTTACTAATATTGTCACATTATTATTTATTTGTTTTTGAATGAAACGGCATAACTGGTCAATTTTTTCCAAAACCCACCCTTTGGGAGGGGTGTTTCTTACATGTGGGGGATGTTACACAAATTTTTGATTTTCGAAATTAGCGACCCAAAAAACAAAACACCCCTATCTAGGGGTGTTTTTTGCAATTTTAGGGGTGTTCCAACCACTTTTGCAAGTTCCAACCCCCATTTTCGTGTAATCAGCGTCTCAAAATACATAGGAGACAAGTGGTCTCGTCAAGTCCAGCGTTTCCCCACCTTTTACCGTTATTTTCAATGGACTCAACGTCCAGCTGTGTGCTGTCGCCGTCGCCGCCGACGGAGTGGAAGGGAGATAGACGCGTCATCTCACTCCCGCATGGCTCACATTGGTTGTGCGGTGCCGGTCCCGCTTTCACTCGGACGCTGTAGTGAAAGAGAGAGAGAGAGAGAGAGAGAGATGCGTCGCAAGTTAAACGCTAAGGTCGATCTCTGTCTATTGTTCTCGGTCTCGCTCTCGCTCGCACGCATGGGTCTGGCGTAACGTTACAATGTTTTCTGGGACGTGTAGGTAGCCAGCACACCGATTTATAAGACGTATATCACTTCAAAATGACTTCGGTTGTATTGTTAAGGTTACGTTAATAATTTATAATTAATTCATCCTCGCTTGATTAAATATCATATCTTCCGCGTGTGTAGAACGTTTAAAAGGTAACAAAAAACTATAAAAGTCTGCGTCGGACCAGACGGTGGAAGTGAAACTTCTTTGGCCATATGTACACACACGATAATTTTTTTTTGCTGCCGCAACCTTGCACCGGTCTGCTCGAGTCTGCCGACAGTCTACGCTTAGGCATCGTCCATAGATATTCTAATAAGTCCGGTAACTCTCGCCAGCGACTAAAATCGTCCCCTCCTGTCCTCGCGCGTCCCTTGCCCTGTCATCCTCTTCTCGTCGCACCCCCCTCGGTCTACAAACTTGCCCACCGAGTGGGCCCACCTCTCGTCGTCCCAACTCCCTCAGTCTACCAACTTGCCGGTTTTTATTACTTTACGACCTCTCGCAAAAAACGTCGGCTTTTTCCTAGATATCAAACAAGTCACCGTACTGTTAGAATTATATGTACTGTGGCTTAGGTGATCTCCCACCTGCTGGCAGTTGTAACATCAAACGCTTTCGATTGCTCTGCTCCGGGGAAGTGCTACAGACGCCATAAGCACTCGCTCGTAACTCTGCCGGCAATGCAGCCATAATGCAGGAGACAGCATTTCGCTGGTAACGCCGACTCTCCCGCCAGCTTCGCCTGGTAGTAGGTGCTCATTGTCTCGCTGGCCAACTTTTCCCATCTCATCATCCCGTGGAAATCTCGCTGCCTAAGGAACGACGTCACTAACATGGCTCGCCACTTTGCCCATGGTCGATCATAGTTGTCGAGATGCTGATGCCAGAGCTTCGCCGTCCCTGCTAACCGCGCCTGCAACAAAGTTCTCTTCTCTAAATCTGTCCAGTCGTAGATCGCCCCCAAGTTGATCAAACTTGGAGAGCCACCGCGGCGTCCACACTGCTCTCCGGGCTGCTGGGGTCGATAACTTCCACCATCTTCATCGTCAAAGACGGTCGAAGTCGAGCACTCGCCTGCTCCACTCCGGATTCCTCGTTGCTGTCTGCCCCGACACATTCAGAGCAACAACGGTCGCTTGTTGCCTCGCCGCTTCCACCATCTATTGCTGGAGTCCTCCCACGACCGCCTTCACGATGGTCTCCACAGATTCGCACGTACGCCGCCTCGAGCCCGTTCGTCTTGTGTTCGAGAATTACCATCCGTGCGCCGTGGGCTTTCATCTCTTCCGGTGTCTCCATGTTCTCATCTGAGGTGAGGTGAGGCACGACGCGTCCTCACTTTTTTCTCTATGTCCATGTCAGGTTAGTCACGTAATTAAACAATACAGCTCACCGTTTTTTCGCCGCTCGAAGTTATTGTTTGTCGCCGTTTGAGGTTAGGTTAGGTGTCAGCTAAGTCTAGACGCTCTCCGATGTTGCCACGTTGACCTCTTTGGTAGTACGTGTAAACGATTTGGCGATCGGCTCGGTTCGCGGGCGCGATGGAAGAGGTACACTTTACCCGCATTCTGGCAACACGGCTTTGTCCTCGGATTACTTATCACGCGTGACGCGGTTTTTCGACCAACACCCCATCCCAATGTATACAACGTGCGCAAAGAAGTTTCACTTCAATAACCCCCCTCTTCTTGTCTCCATCTCTCTTTCCACCCCCCCCCCCCCCATCAAGGGTGGGGAAATAGGGGTGAAATGTGCACAGTCTAAATTTGTTACTGGAATTTGTCACACCCTAAAATTTCTCTAATAAATCTGTCATGTGTCACACGATCTCCCGCACAGTCGTCATGGAGTGGTAATAAGGGTGGCAAGTTATAAGTTGAAAAAAGTTAGGGACACGCTTCATTAGTGATTAATTTACTACGTTAATGTTTGAACAAAAATTGCGTTTATCGTTATTATCGATCGCTTAAGCGGATGGCAACCGGTTAGTATTTTTGGAGAAATTCCCCTCTCCCCTCTACCTTGAAGGGTGGTGGAAATAGGGGTGAAACATGCACAGTATTGATTTGTTATTAAAGTTTGTCCTTTTAAAAATTCCTAAGTAAATCATGTACATCGAAAATGAAATTGGTACGTATCCCGGTAGTCTAGTGGTAAGAACACCTGACGCGAAGTTGGGAGACCCGGGTTCAAATCCCGGCCCGGGCTACGAAATTCCATTTTCAAAAATTCTCTTACGTGTGTTTCGTATAATACACCTTTACCATGAATTAATTTCGAGAACACATTCCATCAATTTTCGACATACTTTTCGAATTTTTCAATTTTTTTTTCATCAACCTATATATCGCAAGGTCACGTTCGATTCGTAATTAATTCATCCTCGCCTGATTAAATGGCATATATCGTCCACGTGTGTAGAACGTTTGAAAGGCACATTATGGAAATGAGGTGGGACGCATGGAAACCGAAACTAAACCAAAGTCGTAAACGGATAATGCAGGCGAGTCGTTTATTTTTTCCTACGTATAAGTACAATACGTTACATAAACGGACTACTTACGTGACTCAGCGATTATCGCGGATTTAACGCCGCTGATAAACGCTTTTGTCTCAAAAGGACGAGGAGGATTCATCCTTCGAGAAAAAAAGTGATTAGCGTTTAAAACGCCATCATCGACACTAATGACCCCACGAGGAGCTTCCTCATTGTTGCGCACTCCTTGCATAATACTCATAATATTCTTATTGCCACGAAAATTTCGGCACCGGAGGTCAAGTTTAAACGAAAATAAATATGACCGAAGGAGATAGTGCAATTCTTTGTTCGAAGATCCGACTTCGAGATGACTATGTTGGTGTCTTGAGATTAATTGTGATAAGGGGAAATTAAATTTTTTTTATAGTGAGTTTTTTTGGTAATTCCTGAGATATATATTTTTTATTCAAAATGCTGGTATTTTTATAAGGATATGCTACTTTTGTACGGTACTAGAAAGTGGATGACCTTTAAAAAACCCGGGAGCAACGTTGTGATAATTTCAAAAGGACCAATGTTACATTATGTTGTATACTTGTGAATGTATCCGCCTCTACTGTACAAATCTTAATTTGAAACGTTTTTACAGTTTTTTTTACAACTGTATAATATTGTTATTTCAACTTTTTTAACTGGTTATAACGATTTTACTTATATGTAAGACTGATTTTTTTTATCTATTACTTTCTACCTCTTTGCCTTCCGTTCTTTCTGCTTTTCAAATTTTTATTTATATTTCGCCTGGAGAAGACAAATATTGCAACACTCCGTTCGTCTTATATGAGTTAAGCGGCCAAGATCCCACTTCTGATTAAATTTTAGTATATAATCCCACTTCTGATTAAATTCTAGAACAGAAAAAATATAATAATCGGAATTTGGATTATTACTATTATTATATTTTTTCTGTTCTACACTTACAAACGGAAATGCGCAAAAATGGTACTTTTTAACTTAATTAATTAATTAATTCTCTTTCTTCTAGTAAACGTAATTCACGCCCGTCCTAATCTGCGAGGAATCATGTCACGGGTATTATTATTATTCTGAGGTTAATTGTCCGCTCTACACGAAGATTTCACAACAATTAACAAGTCTTAATTGGAATTTACAATTCGTCGCTTGATACGTGACGAAACTATCCTCTAATTATAAGCGACGATAGAGACATTATCTGAGATCCGCTACTCGATTGGCCGAAAAATTATCTTTTTGTGCAGGAAAAGCGCGAGTCACGGCTACAATGTATGCACGTCATACATTTCTTCTCTCTATCTCTCTCGCTCTCGCTCTCTTTGGTTTCGATCTCTTCGTATCTGTCCCTCGATCGATCGACGACATTGGTTTTTATGAGTTTGACGTTCTTTTCTCGAAAAAGTGTAACAGAGGTGAAAGAAATTGGTTTTTTTTCACGTTGAAATCGTATGGAATCAGGAATTTGATCGTAAAGGTCGCTCAGTTCTTATTGTATTTTATATTATTTTTTTTACTTTATATATGGTTAATATTTATACATATTGTGAACCATCAAATACTTTTCAAAAACTAGAAGCTGTAGGTATCAGAGGCTTAATACTCGATTACTTAACAAATAGATCGAAAATTGTCAAATTACACCACATTAGGAGTGATATACGTCCTGTTGATATTGGTGTACCACAAGGTACCATATTAGGGCCTCTTTTATTTTTAATTTATATTAATGACAATAGTGACATATTTGAGATCCAAAATCAACACTCAACTGTCGTTTCTTATGCAGATGACACTGTTGGATTCTGCACTGACATATCATGGGATAAAGTACAAGAGAAAATGCAAAAACTTATTTATAACTGAGGTTGTTAAAAAATCTTGCTTAGTACCTTTTAGAAATAATATTTTGTATTGCTGAAACGTTACTGTGAATACTGAAAACCTAGTCAAAGTGTCTATAGTAAATCCACTGAGAAGAAAACTTCCATGAAACACAAACGTCGAAATTCAAAGCGCGCGACCAATAGTACAGGGTCGCATTAAGAATGATCGCCTTGACTATAATTTATCTTTTACTAAGATTTTACTAAATCATCGACTAAAAGTCCACTATCACCGTCAACGACTTTCCTGAACGTTTGTAAACAGACAACCACAGATCAGACAACTTAACTGAACCGACTCTGTACATCAACAATTCCCGCCAAAAGTTTTATGACTTTTCCACCAATAGCAAACGAGGTGTATTAAGTGTTGTCTAACTTTGCTACCTTCTCTCGTTTCGTGGGTGTTTTCTTCTCAGTGGATTTACTATAGTGTTAAACATTTAGGTATAATGGTAGACCAACGTTTAAGATGGGATAAGGTTAAGTTAACTAGTGAAGTAAGTATACTTCACTATATAATAATATATTATAAAATAATTTAATGTCAGTAATGTATGGTACTTATTACTATCTAGCAACATATGGGATCTGTTAATAAAGCACACATAACTATACTCTTTTCAAAACAAATCCCGATGCACGTCATTTTAATGTCGTCAGAATCATCCAATACTACCAACTTAATATAGTCACGGGACAACGCAATTTATGTGTTCCGTGTATATTTTAGGTTGACAGTATATATGGTTATGTGTATTCTCAACCTAAAATATACACGGAACACATAAATTGCGATGTCCTGGGACTATATTAAGTTGGTAGTATTGGATGTTTGGTAACGTGCATCGGGATTTGTTTTGAGCAGAGTATACGTTGTTACTATTACTATTGTTAAATTTTTATCGCGTATTGCGCATGGCAAGAGCTTAGTGTCCACGCAGAACCCAAGACGTATAGCAATTTTTGCAAAAGTTATCATCATCACAGCTCATTTTGAAGGTTTTTTTTGAAAGGCTCTACAAGATAATTGTTTATTAATTGTTTGTGTTTTTGATAGGTCATAAAAATTTGACTTATCGACAAAAATCATATATTTCTTACTTTTAACTGTCGAGAGGATTCAAAAAATTTTGGCCAATATGATTTTTGTTTCTAAAGTATCGAAAATCCGGTCGCAGCGACAGTCGCTGAAAGTTGGAATTCCCTCGCTTTATACGTACCTACGTATCTTTTGTAGCCGGATTCGATACAGTACCAGTTTCCTTGAGAACATTCTCGTTATTAGGTATTCGTTCGGCGAAAGATAAAAAAGGAGTACTGCGGTACTACCCGCGGTAAATATGGTACGTGTAATCGATACATGCAACAAGTACCCAAACACCTGAATGGCTCCTTTGTCCTTGCCGAGAGTGTCGTAGCAAATTACACTTCACGTCTCGTTGCATGTGCAGGTACCTCCCTCTCCTTTTCTGATCCTGTTCCACTTTTTGTACGATTTTTGTGCGACGCCTCCGCGTTATACAGGGTGTCCCAGGACTCGGCCCTCTTGGAAAAATAGGTTCTCGGTACCATCTAATCGCTTACCGAACATGAATCTCTTGTGGCCCGACGCGAAGACCAGTAAATCCTTGTCCCGTTACGAACGAGTGATAAATCACCATCGGAACTGATGTAGTACCGACGATAAATCTCTCCTAAAAATTATCGTTTACCACTCGTTGGTACTGATAGTGAATTCCGTTAGCGTTCGCGAAAGGTCATCGGCAAATTAATGGATTCATACGTGTGAAGATGGACATTGTCACATTTTTAAGCCGGATTAGGTGATAGTCAACGGTACAGTACCGTAGTACTGTGCAATTTTGGGAATAAACGTCGATTTTCATAAAACTTTGGGTTTAAGCTCTACGCTCTACCTACCCTCCATTTCAAAATCTACCCCCTGCCGGACAGGGCTTTCTATATTTTAGGGGTGAAAACTACCCCTTATTACAAAAAATTAAAAAATCGTAGATTCTACCATGTAATTGGTTAAAATAATGTTTAAATGAATTGTATGAAAATTTTTGAACAAGATTTATCACTAATCAGAAAGATTCAACCCCTGTAAATCATCCCCTGAGGGTAGTAATTTTCAAAACGATATTTATTATAATTTGAAATGATTTAAAACTGCGTCATTAAATTTAAATTATTTTACTTTAGTTGAATGTAATATATCACTTGCTGAAACGCTTCAACCCTTATAAATTACCCCCTGAAGGTTATAAATATTAAAAAATATTTTTAAAAAAGGTTTTGTTCAATTTGAAATGATTTAAAAGTGCATTTATATCAAATGTATATTACTGTACTAGTAAAATAAAATTTAACCGCTTGTTCAACCCTTACAAATCATCCCCTAAGAATATTAATTATTAAATAATAATTTCAACGATTTGTTTACAATTAGAAATGATTTAGGAGTGATTTTGTATAAAATTAAGAATATTTCATTAATGAAATGAAATGGAATAAAACCTGGTTAATTAAAGTCCAGTAATGGGTCTCAATTGAGTTTTATGTATTTTTTGTGTTATTTTAATTGCAGAAATATAACTAAATTTAAATATCACACGTAAGACACGTACTTTCCACAATAATTTACCGAGTCAGCATAACAAAGGCGTTTACGGAACGTGATAAGAAGCGCGCTCCAGTTAAAGCCGGTTTAAAACCAGTATACGATGTATGCTCAAAACGACAGTGTGTTGTGATCTTTCTTCACGCCACTCAAACCGACACACCATAACCTCACGAACTTCAACCCGGAGAGCACGTCACGCCCTCTCTCCGAACTACTAGAACTTCAACCCGGACCTGCACGTTACGCTCTCGGGTCCGCACCGGAGAGCACGTCACGCCCTCTCTCCAAACTACCAGAACTTCATCCCCGGAGAGCACGTCACGCCCTCTCTCCAAACGACTAGAATTTCAAGAACTTCAAGAGATCACGTCACGCCCTGATCTCCGCCTACAAGAACGTCTTCAGCCTCACAACCTGGAGACAAGATTCATCTCCGCAGCTACCCACGAGTTACGAGAAATATCTACATACAGTCCACTCTCTCTCTCTCTCTCTCTCTAGAGATTATTTCACACTTCGTTCAAAGACAATTTTGATGAAACCTGGTTAATTAATTGAACAAGATTTTATTGTAATCTCAATTGAGCGACTTTCGAATTTTTTATGAAATTTTATCGTAATTGCAGAGATATCGAATTTAAATAATACTAGAAAAGTAATTAAAATTGGAATTTAATCCAATTAGTTTAATTAATATTTCGAAATTAAATTAAGAAAATTAATGTTTTTCGTAGGTGTCGATGACGATGCTGTGCACGACTTGTGCAGCTGCAGCAATTTTCATACCTTAAGTGGAAACTGTGAAACGATCTTTATTCACCTGAAAGAAGCCATTATTCATATACTTAGCAATTACATCCGATCGGAATGTTTATTAAGAAATGACGTTTTTACTCGGTAGTTATGACGCGAGATTGCCATGACGAGGAAATTCCATTTTCGTAATTTTCATGCCATTTGTGCATAATCAGAGGTCGAGTGATGAGTTATTTGAAAGTAGCGAGAACGTAGAGATTTATGGATTTTCCTAGTCCCTTTACGCTGTTAGTATGACGTTGCGGTGTTGCATTATTTATTAGCCCAGTCAAGTGAAACTCGTAAATCGTGATGTGTCGCTTGGGACCTTTTGAAAGACGAAGTTTATTACACAAAGTGTATAAGTTGAATAGTGACAGAAATATGCAGTCCTGCCGAACTCCGGGTCTTATCAATGCTTATCACATCTTCTTTGTATGGCGAGTAGATTATTCTTCGGTCTGCCTATCTTTTCTAGTATTTCAAATAGTGTCTTCCAGTTTACGTTATCAAAAGCCTTCTCCAGATCTACGAAGGCTCTATACGTTGGCCACCACTTTCTCAGTTATTAATTTCAGTGACATTATGGCCTCTGTGGTCCCTGATTGCCTCCGAAATTCCAATTGGTCTTCCATTAAACAATCTTCCATTCTCGCGAGGTACTACGCTAGTCATAATCTTAGATGCATGTGGGTTAAGGTTCGGTAGTACTTGCGTTCATTACTATGGTACCATTAGGCTTTTCCTGAAATTTTCCGGTACTACCCTAACCTCATACATTTCATGTATGCAATCATATATTATCATATACAGTCAAGTGTCAGCATCTTGTGACGCTGCCGGTTAACCTGCGTGCC
This sequence comes from Cryptocephalus moraei, assembly GCA_946251905.1. Classification (NCBI taxonomy): domain Eukaryota; kingdom Metazoa; phylum Arthropoda; class Insecta; order Coleoptera; family Chrysomelidae; genus Cryptocephalus; species Cryptocephalus moraei. Next base: position 20,248,466 of record OX276464.1, on the reverse strand, counting down.
CGCCTGCTGCCCTTTTGTGGGGGGGGTTATCATGTTCACTTTGATTTAGCCGCCCTTTAACCGTGACAATATTAGCCTGTGGGTGTTATGACTTGAATGCTGCATTTGTTCTTTATTAAATACGTGAAAATACGTATGTGCCAATGATATAAATCTATCTCGGTTTTATTACTTCGCGCCGTTCCGCCAATTAGTAAATCAATTTGGTTGTACGTCACCGCCGAGATCGATTTCATTATCCCTCTCGTACACTTCATGGGCATGTCGGCCGGCAACGTGCGTTGGTCGGTACATGAGGTTTCGACCGTAAAAGCGGAATAAATAATTGTAATTGCACGTTTAAGTTAATGACATGGACAACGCGTTACTTACACAGGTCTATTAGACCGTGGGCCCATGACACCAAAAGTGTCGAAAATCTATGTTCGACTCAGACAGCCCGGGAAACCATATCGCCAAACGGTGATAGACGATGATCGAGGAAAGTATGCCCTTTGGTGGAACGACTCCTTTCGACCCATTATCCATATTCCGACATTTGCATACGATTCCGGAGAGGGCATCTCGATTTATGCCAGCATCAATAAGAAGTGGAGGTCATAGCAGGTGCTGGGACTGGTCACAGACGCTCGGAGTTACTTTTTCCCGGTTTCCCGGGCTATCTGAATATGTCCCTAAAAGGGCATACGAACATAGATTATCGACACTTTTGGTGTCATGGGCCCACGGTCTATATGGTGGGATTGCGAAGTGGAGCAGACTCATATTGCAATTGATGATACTAGAAATAAAGGAACTGGCGGAGGTACCAAAAATAGAGACGCTACGCAGAGAAGAACGCATATGTGTGCTGGAAACCATGTAAACCCCTAATGACTGGCAAGATGCAAAAGTAGTTTCCACTTCGTCCATAGCCGATCAAAACAGTTTCGCGATGTTTACCATTGGCTAAGATCCTTGAGCCAAGGCGACCAAGACCACACTCGGTCCCTCTATTTTGTCCTGCATAATTATGTGGAGCAATTCACATTTCGGATTTCTCATTACGTGAGCAAAGTTTTCTTCTTTTTATGGTATTAAATACGATATCCTCATTATTCGTCCACATTTCGAAAACCTCAACCCTCTTGCACATTGTTTCAGTGAGGGTCTATGGCTCCATCTCTAAAAACGCTATGCTAAAGACATAGTCACGCAATAGGCGTATTCTTAGAGCTCTGTTGGTCCTTATGCATGTTACTGAGAGATGTTGTTGCCTGTTCTATTCTGCTTTTGGTTTCTTGAGTCAAGCCTCATTTCTCATTCACCCAACAGCCAAGCTGTTTGTATTTTTGTACTCTCTCCACTCTTTCCCATGTATGCTGATATCTGTTAAGTGGTTGGCTATATTTTTGTTCTTGCTGACGACCATCCATTTGGTCTTTATATTTATTCGTAGACCCATTTATTCACTACACTCTGTTAGAGTGCACGTAAGAACGTGTCGTCTGCACATCTTAGATTATCGATAACTATCCCATTAGCAATGATACCTTCTGTTCTGTCTTCGACGGCTTCTCTAATAATTTCCTCTGCATACAAATGAGACAGAAGGAGAGAGAGCACACAGCCTTGCCGGACCCCCTTCGTATGTATAGTAGGGTGTGGTGTCACTGAAAGTCGGACCGTAAATTAAACATAAGTCCTTTAACTATTCCATTAACAACGGAAAGTCGGACCGTAAATTAAACACAAGTCGCGAAGCGTCGGTTCCGCGAAATTCGAAGCGTCGAGAACGTACCCGAAGCGACAGAAATTAGGGAATCTCCCGAAACGATCGGAATGTCCGGGAAGCCGTATGCTAGACATAAAAGGAAGAGGATAGCTGAGAATAGAGCATAAAATAACTAGCTGTGTGAAATATCAATTAGATAATAAGTGTTAGTGTTAGTAGTAAATAAATTAGTTAAGACAGTTCGCGTAGTATTAGTTATTTTTGGACGATTAGAACGTTACAGTAGGTGGACCACGGGTATCGTAATACAATGAATAACGATCGATTTGTGGCGAAGACAAAATATAACGATTACAAACGTATATTTTTCGATTATCCGCGAGCGGTTCAGTTTCACCATCTTCAATTCGAAACGTAACGTGCATGTATCTAAAGGTTAAGTGAATTAAGCGTGTGTAATTTACTGTCATAAATTTTTGATAAATGAGAATTTCACACGAACGCAACCTTGCATTACTCGCACAAGTTATTATACCCGGCATCGCTGAAAACTTTTTGATAAACATTGTGAAATATTAACAATAACGATTACAGTATTAATAAGACCCGACGTGTGCACCGTAGGATCATCATCATCGGGGTCCAGTTTTGTTACTTACGTCTGACGTCAGAGCTGTAAATTACTTGGCGGCAACGGTCGTCGATTATGGGAGGTCTTTTTGTAAAAAGACGAGAGAGTCGTCTCTCTTTTCTTGGTTTCGATGTTCGCGTCATTTTCAGTGTTACATGTGAATTTTTTAATTTTTATTAATTTCGAGAAGGAAATTTTCACCTTTTAAATTTCGAAATTGATCATCATACATTTTATCTTACAGCGTAACGACAGTTAGTCGAGGTATGTATGATCGAAATTCCTGCACGAAATTAATTATTTTTTGAAACTCGTAGCTTGGTACTTATTTTAGTAATTTTTGGGAAAATTTGAAATTTCTGTCTCAAATTAGATAAGGCGTGCAAAATTGTCATTATAAACTTGATTATAAATCAGCCAAATCACACACCTGAGCGCGACATAAACAGCTGTGTGAAATATAAATTAGATCATTAGTGTCAGTGGAAATAAATTAGTCAAGGTATTTCGCGTAGTGTTAGTTATTTCGAACGGTAAGAACGTTACGATATTGTAACGCGAAATGTAAACAACCAGCGTTAGCGTTCTCCTTATCGGACGGCGGCTTACCTCATAGGAACGCCGCTACGCTTAATCGAGCAATAAAAACCTTCCCGAACGTTCCGGCAACATCTTATTAAAGAAAGAATGATCTATTACGTTCCGGGCCTTTCTAGGATAAACGTAATTAGGGGAAATAATTATTATCGAGCAAATATTAGTAGGTTCTCGAATACATTATGGAGGGCTATAAAAGCGAACGCTGCCGGCGAAGAAGAGATTAGACGTGAAGCCGCGAGTGAGTAAACAGTGCGAAACACGGGCGAGTGAAATAAATTTGTAGTTAGGGGTGTGATATAAATTAATTAGTTAGGAAGTAGTTTAGATAAATTAAGTAGTGTGTAAATAAATTAGAATAAACGTTACATTTTCAACACATTGTAAGACAAAACTCGTTAACTTCCTAGAACTGTTCTGGATAGCTCTGGGATATTCCTGGAATACGTTCAAGATTCCTAGTTTTTTGAACACTTTCTGGAATCATCATAGAATAATCCTAAGATGCATGTGATACTCCTGGCTTTTTAAAAAATATTCCTGGAACTTCTGAAGTATATTTCGATCTCTGGAATATTCTGGAAACATTATAAGTCCTTCAGGATAATTCTATTGCGTTGCTAAGTTATCACTATTTTTTTTGCTAAATTGCACTGGATCTCTTGAAAAAGTTCTAGTTTTCTCCAGATTCAAGTGTTCGGGATATCTTACGAAAGTAAGGGACTCACTGGAACTATTGTGAACAACTCCAGGATATTCCTGGAATGCGACAAGATTCTTACATTTTTTACACATTGTAAGACGAAACTCGTTAACTTCCGGGAATTGCTCTGAATAACTCTGGGATATTCCTGGAATACGTCCAAGATTCCTATACTTTTTAAACACTTTTTGGGACCATCATGGAATAATCCTAAAATACATGTGATACTCCAGGATTTAAAAAAAATATTCCTGGAACTTCTTAAGTATATTTAGATCTCTGGAATATTCTGGAAACATAAGCCCTTCAGAACAAATCTATTGCATTGCTAAGTTTCCACAATTTTTTTTTCTAAATTGCACTGGATCTTTTGGAAAAGTTCTAGTTTTCTCCAGTTTCAAGTGTTCGGGATATCTTACAAAAGTAGTGGACTTACTGGAGACATTCCTGGGCAACTCCAGGATATTCCTGGAATGTGACAAGATTCTTACATTTTTTACACATTGTAAGACAATACTCGTTAACTTCCTGGAACTGTTCTGGATAGCTCTGGGATGTTCCTGGAACATGTCCAAGATCCCTAGTTTTTTGAACACTTTCTGGAACCATTATAGAATAATCCTAAGATGCATATGATACTCCTGGCTTTTTAAAAAATATTCCTGGAACTTGTTAAGTATATTTAGATCTCTGGAATATTCTGGGAACATTATAATTCCTTCAGGAGAATTCTATTGCGTTGCTAAGTTCTCATTATTTTTTGCTAAATTGCATTAGATCTTTTGGTAAAGTTCTAGTTTTCTCCAGATTCAAGAGTTCGGGATATCTTACAAAAGTAAGGGACTCACTGGAACTATTGTGGCCAACTCCAGGATATTCCTGGAATGCGACAAGATGCGACAGCTGTATAAATCAGCCAAATCACACATCTGAGCGCGACATAAACAGCTGTGTGAAATATAAATTAGATCATTAGTGTCAGTGGAAATAAATTAGTCAAGGTATTTCGCGTAGAGTTAGTTATTTCGAATAGTAGGAACGTTACGATATTGTAACGCGAAATGTAAACAACCAGCGTTAGCGTTCTCCTTATCGGACGGCGGCTTACCTCATAGGAACGCCGCTACGCTTAATCGAGCAATAAAAACCTTCCCGAACGTTCCGGCAACATCTTATTAAAGAAAGAATGATCTATTACGTTCCGGGCCTTTCTAGAATAAACATAATTAAAGAAATAATTATCGAGCAAATACTAGTAGGTTCTCGAATACATTATGGAGGGCTATAAAAGCGAACGCTGCGGACGAAGAAGAGATTAGACGTGAAGCCGCCAGTGAGTAAAAACGGGCAAGTGAAATAAATTAGCAGTTAAGAGTGTGACATAAATTAATTAGTTAGTAAATAGTTTAGATAAATTAAGTAGTGTGTAAATAAATTAGAATAAACGTTACAATATGTTAGAATTGGAAATCGAATTTTTCTATATTTAGTTCGTTATATGCATGTTTTTGGGGAGAAATGTGCAGTTTGCATAATTGTCCATAAGATAAGGATATTTTGATTTTTCTCCCTCGTGATTCCGCGATTAATTCGATCTCGTCTCAAATTGCGACACTTAATTTTTTCTTCTTTTTCTCCGTTAAATGTCAACTTTTTGCCGTTTTAATCGACGCGGCCTCGATCGAATTAAAATTTGAATTTTGGAGTAGGTGTGATGGCAACAGGTTTCCTTACGGATCCGCCCGACAGGGAAAAAAATGTATTAATTTAATTAGATTCAATATTTAAGGAAACGGGCTAATTGCGATCTTCCTTGATTATTTTTTTCCTACGCGACAGAAAAACCGTCCAAGGACGCCCGAGCCTCGATAAATCAAAATTTAATTTAGTGCTTCGGTCCATCGGAATAGGATCTGAATTCCACGTCGGTTTCGTAACTCGCGTCGTGATCTAATCGTCGTGTAAATTAATTATGCCCGTGCATACAGGTGGAAATTCGATTTTGTAATTTAGTAATTGCTATTGTCGTCATGATAATTCGGTGTACGTTACACAGGAAAATTGTTTTTCGGGGTAACTCCATGGAACTCTGTAAATGATGACAGTAGTCAAGATGATCATAGGGCAAGTAGAATTGGTACACGTTGCACGTAACTTCGCTATCGCTTTCCGACCCAAAAGACGTGTTAGTCACTTCCACAGATTCTTAAAGTAATACCAAAATTTTTGCCAAAATTTACATAACATTACGGCATTTTATTTGGAACAACTCGGCATTACGTATGTAAATGGTACGTGCAGAACGCAAGGGCGCCCTTGAGATTCTTTTTTCCGAGAGATGTGCTCGCTCCTCGATTTTGTCGTTGATGCAATCCGTACTTATACATACTTAATTTTTTTTTAAAAGGTCTAATTTCTCAACGATTTAATTAACGCTAATTGAGGGGTATTTACTGCGGCCGGAGACGGAGTAAATAATATTTTTTCAAGATGTAGAACAGTCAACCTATTTACGGCGAGGTCGTGCGATACGTGTATGGTGCTTCTGGTATGTAAAATATGTAAAATGGTATTGAATTTTCCGCTCGAATGCCCTTACGAAAATTCACCTAATTGAAAAACTTTTAATGGATTTTTTTGAAAAATTCTAGATTAATCAAGGTTCACCCCAGAGTGTACTTGTAGTATCCAGGATATTTCCAGAACTTCCTGGAACTGTCCTGGATAACCCTGGGATATTCCTGGAATACGTCCAAGATCCCTAGATTTTTTAAACACTTTCTGGGACCATCATAGAATAATCCTAAGATGCATGTGATACTCCAGGATTTGTAAAAAATATTCCTGGAGCTTATGAAGTATATTTGGATCTCTGGAATATTCTGGAAATATTATAAGTCCTTCAGGACAATTCTATTGTGTTGCCATTTTTTTCTAAATTGCACTAGATCTTTTGGAACGGTTCTAGTTTTCTCTAGATTCAAGAGTTCGGGATATCTTACAAAGTAAGGGACTTACTGGAACTATTCTGGACAACTCCAGGATTTTCCTGGAACTGTCCTTGATAACTCTGAGATATTTTTGGAATACGTCGAAGATTCCTAGACTTTTTGAATACTTTCAGGGATCATGACAGATCCTAAAATGCATGGGATACTCCAGGATTTTTAAAAAATATTCCTGGAACTTCTGAAGTATATTTGGATCTCTGGAATATTGTGGGAACATTGTAAGTCCTTCAGGACAATTTTATTGCGATGCGAAGTTCCACTTTTTTTGTTCTAAATTGCACTAGCTCTTTTGGGACAGTTCTAGTTTTCTCCAGATTCAAAAGGTCGGGATATCTTACAAAAATAAGGGACTTACTGGAACTGTTCTGGACAACTCCACGATATTCCTGGAATGCGACAAGATTCTTACATTTTCAACACATTGTGAAACAAAACTCGTTAACTTCCTGGAACTGTTAACTGGATAACTCTGGGATATTCATGGAATACCCCCAAGATTCCTAGATTTTTTAAACACTTTCTGGAACCATCACAGAATAATCCCAAAATGCATGTGATACTCTAGGATTTAAAAAAGTTATTCCTGGTACTTTTGAAGTATATTTGGATCTCTGGAATATTCTGGGAACATTATGTCATTCAGGACAATTTTATTGAGTTGCTAAGTTCCCACTATTTTTTTTTATAAATTGCACTATATCTTTTGGAAAAGATTTAGTTTTCACCAAATTCAAGACTTGGGGAGGATATCTTACAGAAGTAAGGGACTCACTGGAACGATTCTGGACAACTCCAGGATATTCCTGGAATGCGATAAGATTCTTACAGTTTCTACACATTGTAAGACAAAACTCGTTAACTTCCTGGAACTGTTCTGGATAACTCTGGGATATTCCTGGAATACGTCCAAGATTCCTAGTTTTTTTAACACTTTCTGGGACCATCATAGAATAATCCTAAGATGCATGTGATACTCCTGGGTTTTTAAAAAAATATTCTTGGAACTTCTTAAGTATATTTAGATCTCTGGAATAGTCTGGAAACATTATAAGTCCTTCAGGATAACTCTATTGCTTTGCTAAGTGCCCACTATTTTTTTCTAAATTGCACTAGATCTTTTGGCAAAGTTCTAGTTTTCTCCAGTTTTAAGTGTTCGAGATATCTTACAAAAGTAGTGGACTTAATGGAGACATTCTGGGCAACTCCAGGATATTCCTGGAATGCGACAAGATTCTTACATTTCCTACACATTGTAAGACAAAACTCGTTAACTTACTGGAACTGTTCTGGATAACTCTGGGATATTCCTGGAATACGTCCAAGATTCCTAGTTTTTTTAACACTTTTTGGGACCATCATAGAATAATCCTAAGATGCATGTGATACTCCTGGGTTTTTAAAAAAATATTCTTGGAACTTCTTAAGTATATTTAGATCTCTGGAATAGTCTGGAAACATTATAAGTCCTTCAGGATAACTCTATTGCTTTGCTAAGTGCCCACTATTTTTTTCTAAATTGCACTAGATCTTTTGGCAAAGTTCTAGTTTTCTCCAGTTTTAAGTGTTCGAGATATCTTACAAAAGTAGTGGACTTAATGGAGACATTCTGGGCAACTCCAGGATATTCCTGGAATGCGACAAGATTCTTACATTTCCTACACATTGTAAGACAAAACTCGTTAACTTACTGGAACTGTTCTGGATAACTCTGGGATATTCCTGGAATACGTCCAAGATTCCTAGTTTTTTTAACACTTTTTGGGACCATCATAGAATAATTCTAAAATGCATGTGATACTCCAGGATTTTTAAAAAATATTCCTCGAACTTCTGAAGTATATTTGGATCTCTGGAATATTCTGGAAACATTGTAAGTCCTTCAGGATAATTCTATTGCGTTGCTAAGTTTCCATTATTTTGTTCTAAATTGCACCATATCTTTTGCAATAGTTCCCTTTTTTTCCAATCTCAAGACTTCGGGATATCTTACAAAAATAAGGGACTCACTGGAACTATTGTGGCCAACTTCAGGATATTTCTGGAATGCGACAAGATTCTTATATTTTCTACATATTGTAACACAAAACTCGTGAACTCCCTGGCACTGTTCTGGATAACTCTGGGATATTCCTGGAATACTCCCAAGATTCCTAGATTTTTTAAACATTTTCTGGAACCTCACAGAATAATCCTAAATAGAATGTGATACTCCAGGATTATAAAAAAATATTCCTGGAACTTCTGAAGTACATTTGGATCTCTGGAATATTCTGGGAACATTATAATTCCTTCAGGATAATTCTATTGCGTTGCTAATTTCCCACTATTTTTTTTCTAAATTGCCCAAGATCTTTTGGTAAAGTTCTAGTTTTCTCCAGATTTAAGAGTTCGGGATATCTTACAGAAGTAAGGGACTCACTGAAACTCTTCTTAACAGCTTCAGGATATTCCTGGAATGCGACAAGATTGTTAAATTTTCTACACATTGTAGGACATAACTCGTTAGCTTCCTGGAACTGTTCTGGATAACTTTTGGATATTCATGGAATCGGTCTAAGATTCCTAGATTTTTTTCCAGCTTTTGGGACCATCATAGAATAATCTTAAAATGCATGTTATACTCCAGGATTTTTAAAAAAATATTCCTGGAACTTCTGGAGTATATTTGGATCTCTGCAATATTCTGGAAACATTGTAAGTCCTTCAGGATAATTCTATTGCGTTGCTAAGTTCCCATTATTTTTTTCTAAATTGCACCATATCTTTTGCAATAGTTCTAGCATCGTGCGTTCTAGTTTTTTTCAATCTCAAGACTTCGGGATATCTTACAAAAATAAGGGACTCACTGGAACTATTGTGGCCAACTCCAGGATATTCCTGGAATCCGACAAGATTCTTACATTTTCTACACATTGTAAGACAAAACTCGTTAACTTCCAGGAGCTGTTCTGGATAGCTCTGGGATATTCCTGGAATACTCCCAAGATTCCTAGATTTTTTAAACACTTTCTGGAACCTCACAGAATAATCCTAAATAGCATGTGATACTCCAGGATTTTAAAAAAATATTCCTGGAACTTCTGAAGTATATTTAGATCTCTGGAATATTCTGGGAACATTATAATTTCTTCAGGAGAATTCTATTGCGTTGCTAAGTTCTCATTATTTTTTGCTAAATTGCATTAGATCTTTTGGTAAAGTTCTAGTTTTCTCCAGATTCAAGAGTTCGGGATATCTTACAAAAGTAAGGGACTCACTGGAACTATTGTGGCCAACTCCAGGATATTCCTGGAATGCGACAAGATTCTTACATTTTCTACTCATTGTAAGACAAAACTCGTTAACTTCCTGGAGCTGTTCTGGATAGCTCTGGGATATTCCTGGAATACTCCCAAGATTCCTAGATTTTTTTAAACATTTTCTGGAACCATCACAGAATAATCTCAAAATGCATGTCATACTCCAGGATTTAAAAAAGTTATTCCTGGAACTTGTGGAGATATTTGGATCTCTTGAAAACATTATAAGTCCCTTCAGAACAATTCTATAAAGCCACTAAGTTTCCACAATTTTTTTTCAATTGTACTGGATCTTTTGGAATAGTTCTAGTTCTCTCCAGGTTCACAATTTCAGGATATGTTAGAAAACTAGTGGATTTACTGGATATTCCTGGAATTCGCCAAGATTCTTACATTTTTTACACATTGTTAGAATATTTTAGACTATCTAATAATACGTGTGAAACTTCATAATTTTTAAAAAATATTCCCCGGCCTTCTAGATACATTTGGATCTCTTAAATACTCCAGGAACATTACGAAGTTCCTTCAGAGTAATTCTAGAATACCAAGATGTTGTAAAATTGCACTGGAACTTTTGGAAACTTTCTAGTTTTCTCCAGATTCGTCCTAAAATATATCCAAGATCCTAGGATGTTCTGGAAACATTATAGACAACTTAAGAATATTCTTGGAATATACTAGATTACTTAAACTTGTTCTGGGAATACTCTGGACCATTCTAGATTAGGTATTAAACCCCAACATTTAAAAGAGATATTCCTTGACCTTCTGGAGACGTTTGATTGTCTTGAATCTTCCAGAAACATTGTAAGTTTCTTCAAGAAAGTCTAGGATATAACTGAGTTTCTATTTTCTTTTAAATTGTATTGTATTTTCTAGAAACATCCTAGATAACTCCAGATTCACACTTGAATGTACTTAACGTTCCAGGATTTCTTGCAAACCTTGTGGACCTTCGCTAAATATTTTGAATAAATTCTGGATATTTCTGAAATACGTCCAAGACGTTTTTTAATAACTGCTGAGTTTGATTAGAATATTCTAGACAATCCTAAGTTATATGTAAAACTCGCAAAATTTACTGGATCTTCTAGAAACGTGAACAATTTTTGTTTTAAACACTTTTTTAAATTGTACTGGAAATTTTGGAAAAAATGTAGAGTAATCCATATTGTTCTAGAAGGGACGTGGAGTTTCAAAAAATTAAGGAAATATTTTGGATAACTCCAGAGTATTCCTGGAATTCGCCTAAGGTTCCAAATTTTTTTCACATTCTCTGGATCTTGTGGGAATATATTGGACCTTCCTAGAATAATCCTAGGATTCCTAGAATTTTTCTCCATTGCTTGTCATGTAATTATTGCAATCTTCCTACTACTTATCCAAAATATTAATTTGGGAAATAAACGTTCAACAAGTATTACCGATCGAGTAATTGTAATTAGTGTTCGCCTAACCCACTCCGGGCGTCAAGGGATTCAGGATTCATTAATTATCTACTCAGCTATCACCGTTAATTTCCCATTAACGGACAGGTAACATGCAATACGTCTATTACGAACCTAACGGAGGTACTTACTTCTCTATCCGAAGCCAAGGTGATTTTCGGGATTTGCGTAACTTCTGACATTCACACGCTCCCAGGAAATCGATCGGATAATTATTAATTCGTCAAATTAATTTATTGGGAGTAACAATGAGAGACAGCCCACGGTACTTGCAAGTAGAAAAAAAACACTCTTAATCTCTTGATTCAGTTTTTAATTATTTTTTTTATTTACGTACGTAGATCGTGACGTGACTGGCTGCACAATTTTTTTTTAGTGGAACATTGAACTTGAATAGTAACAATCTATTTTTATTAACGGATCGATTAATCAGATCGGAGGAGGGGCTATTGGTATTTGTATTAAAGGTCAGGAAACGGTCTTATGCCGGAAAATTTCGTAATAAGTTCTTCGGTAAATTGTCTGAAAACACGAAAAACACAGTTTTTGAAGATATTGCTTTATTCAAAAAGTATGATTGTAAAATTTAAAAAAATATTTTTGGTTCTGTTTTTAGATCCTATTTCGATCTTTAGAAAATTAGAAAATATTTCCAAAGTCAAAGTTTTAAATATGAAATATTTAAAAAATTGAATTTCCCGCCAAAAACTTACAATCTTGACGAACTGTTCTATTGACTCATCACAGTAACTAACAGACTAATCTTACTAAGACAGTGATGTAATGACTGGACTCACTTGGCTTCTCTTACTAACTGACTAGCGCTTACTAACCCGATAATCACTGCCTAACTATCGCCACAAGCTTAAATGCAACTAAGCAGATGATTCTAAGCAGCATTTCACTGACACTTTCCAACAAAGTAGTCGAAATCTTGACGAGCTGTTCCATTGACTCATAGAAGTAGTTAACAGACTAGTCTTACTGAGACAGTGATGTAATAACTGGACACACTCAGCTTCTCTTACTAACTGACTAGCTCTTACTAACCCGATAATCACTGCCTAACTATCGTCACAAGCTTAAATGCAACTAAGCAGATGATTCTAAGCAGCATTTCACTGACACTTTCCAACAAAGTAGTCGAAATCTTGACGAGCTGTTCCATTGACTCATAGGAGTAGTTAACAGACTAGTCTTACTAAGACAGTGATGTTATAACTGGACTCACTTGGCTTCTCTTACTAACTCGATAATCACTGACTAACTATCGTCACAAGTTTAAATGCAACAAAGCAGATGATTTTAAGCAGCATTTCACTGACACATTCCAACAGAGTAGTCGAAATCTTGACGAACTGTTCCATTGACTCATAGGAGTAGCTAACAGACTGGTCTTACTAAGACAGTGATGTAATAACTGGACTCACTTAGCTTCTCTTACTAACTGACTAGCTCTTACTAACCCGATAATCACTGACTAACTATCGTCACAAGCTTAAATGCAACTAAGCATATGATTCTAAGCAGCATTTCACTGACACTTTCCAACAAAGTAGTCGAAATCTTGACGAGCTGTTCCATTGACTCATAGAAGTAGTTAACAGACTAGTCTTACTGAGACAGTGATGTAATAACTGGACACACTCAGCTTCTCTTACTAACTGACTAGCTCTTACTAACCCGATAATCACTGCCTAACTATCGTCACAAGCTTAAATGCAACTAAGCAGATGATTCTAAGCAGCATTTCACTGACACTTTCCAACAAAGTAGTCGAAATCTTGACGAGCTGTTCCATTGACTCATAGGAGTAGTTAACAGACTAGTCTTACTAAGACAGTGATGTAATAACTGGACTCACTTGGCTTCTCTTACTAACTCGATAATCACTGACTAACTATCGTCACAAGCTTAAATGCAACTAAGCAGATGATTCTAAGCAGCATTTCACTGACACATTCCAACAAAGTAGTCGAAATCTTGACGAGCTGTTCCATTGACTCATAGGAGTAGTTAACAGACTAGTCTTACTAAGACAGTGATGTAATGACTGGACTCACTTGGCTTCTCTTACTAACTGACTAGCTCTTACTAACCCGATAATCACTGACTAAATATCGTCACAAGCTTAAATGCAACTAAGCAGATGATTCTAAGCATTTCACTGACACATTCCAACAAAGTAGTCAGACTAACTCTTTCTAAACTGGAACTCACTTGGTTCGATGTAATATAGCTGGACTGACTAACTGACCAACCTGGGAATTAACTTGTTTTGTTGTACTTAGTACTAACTGACTAGTTGTTATTAACCAGATATTTGCCGACTAACGTCAGAAACTGAATTACAATTGACAAGTCTCTGACGAACTATTTTCTTAACTCATTGTAATTACTGAAGGATCGGGAAACTTAAATGATGACTTTACAGATTAGCTAACGAACTTAGAGTGAATAATTTAGTGTTGTTTACTGACTTACTAGCTTTCATCAACGTATTATTTGATTGATTATCGTCACAAGCTAAAATACAACTAACTGATGTCTAACTAATTCAGCGACGTCTCGCCATGATTAACTGACTATTTTGGAGAGCTCTTACTGAAGTAAAAAATATGTATATGCTAATAGAAATGAATGTCATGTAGTAACAAGATTGACTAGCCTGAGGGTGGACTGATTTAGCTTGTTTTACTAACTGACTTGCTTCCGATGATTACTGACTAACTATCGTCGTTAGCTAAATTGCAACTGAGCAGATGATTCTATTTTTCTGACACATCGCAACAAACTAGTCAGGCTAGTTGTTCTTAAAATGGAAAGGGTGGAGGAACTCACATGATTCGATGCAATATAACTGGGCTGACTAACTGACCAACCTGAAAATTAACTATTTTTGTTGTACTTAGTACTAACTGACTAATTGTTATTAACCAGATATTTGCCGACTAACGTCAGAAACTGAATTACAATTGACAAGTCTATGACGAACTATTTTATTAACTCATTGCAATTACTAAAGGATCGGGGAACTTAAATGATTATTTTACAGATTAGCTAACGAACATAAAGAGTGAATAATTTAGTTTTACTTACTCACTTACTAGCTTTCATCTACATATTACTGATTGATTAACGTAACAAGCTAAATACAACTGACTGATCTTTAACTAATTGAGCGACGTCTCGCCATGATTAACTGACTATTTTGGAGAGCTCTTACTGAAATAAAAAATATGTATAGGCTAATAGAAATGAATGTAATGTAGTAACAAAATTGACCAGTCTGAGGATGGACTGATTTAGCTTGTTTTACTAACTGACTAGCTTTTACTAACCCGATGATTACTGACCAACTTCGTCGTTAGCTAAATTGCAACTGAGCAGATGATTCTATTTTTCTGACACATCGCAACAAACTAGTCAGGCTAGTTGTTCTTAAAATGGAAAGGGTGGAGGAACTCACATGATTCGATGCAATATAACTGGGCTGACTAACTGACCAACCTGAAAATTAACTATTTTTGTTGTACTTAGTACTAACTGACTAATTGTTATTAACCAGATATTTGCCGACTAACGTCAGAAACTGAATTACAATTGACAAGTCTATGACGAACTATTTTATTAACTCATTGCAATTACTAAAGGATCGGGGAACTTAAATGATTATTTTACAGATTAGCTAACGAACATAAAGAGTGAATAATTTAGTTTTACTTACTCACTTACTAGCTTTCATCTACATATTACTGATTGATTAACGTAACAAGCTAAATACAACTGACTGATCTTTAACTAATTGAGCGACGTCTCGCCATGATTAACTGACTATTTTGGAGAGCTCTTACTGAAATAAAAAAATATGTATAGGCTAATAGAAATGAATGTAATGTAGTAACAAAATTGACCAGTCTGAGGATGGACTGATTTAGCTTGTTTTACTAACTGACTAGCTTTTACTAACCCGATGATTACTGACCAACTTCGTCGTTAGCTAAATTGCAACTAAGCAGATGATTCTAACTATTTCCCTGGCACATCGCAACAAACTAGTCAGGCTAGTTGTTCTTAAAATGGAAAGGGTGGAGGAACTCACATGATTCGATGTAGTATAACTGGGTTGACTAACTGACCAATCTGAAAATTAACTAGTTTTGTTGTACTTAGTACTAACGGACTAGTTGTTATTAACCAGTAATTTGCCGACTAATGTCACACACTAAATGACAATGGATTTGTCCCTGACGAACTATTTCATTAACTCATTGCAATTAATAAAGGATCGAGGAACATAAATGATAATGATGATAACTCTAGAGATTAGCTAACGAACTTAAAGAGTGAATAATTTAGTTTTATTTACTGACTTACTAGCTGTCATCAACATATTACCGATTAATTATCGTCACAAGCTAAAATACAACTAACTGATCTCTAACTAATTGAACGACGTCTCGCCATGATTAACTGACTATTTTGGAGAGCTCTTACTGAAATAAAAAATATGTATAGGCTAATAGAAATGAATGTGATGTAGTAACAAGATTGACCAGCCTGAGGGTGGACTGATTTAGCTTGTTTTGCTAACTGACTACCTTCCGATGATTACTGACAAACTATCGTCGTTAGCTAAATTGCAACTAAGCAGATGAGTTTAACTATTTCCCTGACAAATCGCAACAGACTAGTCAGGCTAGTTGTTCTTAAAATGGAAAGGGTGGAGGAACTCACATGATTCGATGTAGTATAACTGGACTGACTAACTGACCAACTTGGGAATTAACTAGTTTTATTGTACCTAGTACTAACTGATTAGTTGTTATTAACCAGATATTTGCCGACTAACGTCAGAAGCTGAATTACAATTGACAAGTCTCTGACGAACTATTTTCTTAACTCATTGCAATTACTAAAGGATCGGGGAACTTAAACGATGACTTTACAGATTAGCTAACGAACTTAAAGAGTGAATAATTTAGTGTTGTTTACTGACTTACTAGCTTTCATCAACGTATTATTTGATTGATTATCGTCACAAGCTAAAATACAACTAACTGATGTCTAACTAATTCAGCGACGTCTCGCCATGATTAACTGACTATTTTGGAGAGCTCCCACTGAAATAAAAAATATGTATAGGCTAATAGAAATGAATGTCATGTAGTAACAAGATTGACTAGCCTGAGGGTGAACTGATTTAGCTTGTTTTACTAACTGACTAGCTTCCGATGATTACTGACTAACTATCGTCGTTTGCTAAATTGCAACTGAGCAGATGATTCTATTTTTCTGACACATCGCAACAAACTAGTCAGGCTAGTTGTTCTTAAAATGGAAAGGGTGGAGGAACTCACATGATTCGATGTAATAAAACTGGGCTGACTAACTGACCAACCTGGAAATTAACTAGTTTTGTTGTACTTAGTACTAACTGACTAGTTGTTATTAACCAGTAAGCCGACTAATGTCACAACTAAATGACAACCTGACGAACTATTTCATTAACTCATTGCAGTTACTAAAGGATCTAGGAACACAAATTATAAGATGTAATAACAGTACAGATTAGCTAACGAACTTAATAACTTCGTTTTATTTACTAACTAGCTTTTATTAACGTATTACCGATTGATTATCGTCACAAGCTAAAATACAACTAACTGATCTCTAACTAATTCAGCGACGTCTAGCCATGATTAACTGACTATTTTGGATAGTTCTTATTGAAATAGAAAATATGTATAGACATAGACTAATAGAAATGAATGTGATGTACTAGCTTACCAGCCTGGAGATTGACTGGTTTAGCTTGTGTTACTAACTGACTAACTGAATTTCGTTAAGCACTGTGCTAGGTAGATACCACTATTTCAGCAAGGTTTTAGGGTTTAATTCGATACAAGTTATTAAGTAACTAATTAATTTTAAATTGCCTTCTTTATATTTTATTTATTAATTAAATTAGTTATTAAAAAATATTAATTAATTATAAAAAAATATTTTAATGAAATAAACAAATAAATATATTTTATTAAATTGCATGCGTTAACTTTGTTGTTGTAAAGCGGGGTTTCCGGATTTAAGTTAATAAATAATTCATCGTTGAAGGGTTGATTTAATATTGTTGTTGTTATTGTTTTTTGATCTCTTCGCTAGGAATCCGGATTCGCATATGTTTATTAATTAAGGCCCGTAGTTATTTTTTAAGAATTTATTAACTACATTATCGTCGGCCTTTTGTTATCGTCTTAATCTCCGAAACGAGTTTCTTAAAATATTTACGAAATTCCCGCGGATGCGGCAAACATTTTTAACATTTCTCGCGGAATCGATCATTAAATTATAATAACGCATAAATTCAAATGTGGCATATTTTTTAATTACGAATTAACGTTGCGGTAATGAACAGTTAAAACAATTCGGATCGCGGTGAAATAATAATCGGAAAAGGAGAGATGTGATTGGTTTAAACCAATTATTGGTTGAAAAAAAGTAAATTGTTCATTGCTATAAATAAACCTTTCGGCAGATGGAGAACCATTATTAGCTCGAGCACTTAACAACGTAATGAGTGAGTAGCCGGCCGCTCCTTCCGCGTTCTTTGTTCGATTACGCACCGCTTATAATTCGCGCAAATCGAAATTTCATATCGATAAAAAATTTAATAAAAAACACGTAATTTGATATTTCGCTTTTACCTTGAAATGCATTGCACTCACAGACACGATCACGATTCGACCTGCGACAATTCGACTGTAACGGTTTTGATAGTACTGACAAATGCAAAATGTGTATCGTTCAAAAGTGACAAAAATTGTTTTGCAACGATGCGATGGTCGGGAAGATCGGCCTCCGATTTTTGATTTTGTCGCATTTGGTATTCCACGAGCGACGACGGTGCCGAAGTGGAGGTTGTTACGTTTCTTGCATTGGCACACATTGCGAGGAAAGGAACATTGACATTGATTGAATTGATTTTTCATTCGAAAGTGTGTTTTGAATTTTTGAACGACTACTGTCTTATAATTTTTACGGTTTCCTCAAAAGGAGTCGTAGATCTTTACACGTAAGTTTCGAAACTTCGTAAGAACCTAACCTAAAACCGATCCAAATTCGAAGCATCTTTTACAACTCCGGAAAGTTTCAACCACTTTATTAACTCAAAAAATGTTAGAGTTGATGCACAAGTCCAATTTCGAAAATTGCTAAAAAATATCTAAGGAATTGCAATTTATTTGAATTTTCTTTAATCGCATTGTTGAAGTCTCTCTAACATCCTTAGAAAGTTTTAAGTAATTCACTCAAAAAATATTAGAGTTACGAACACTTGTCTAAGCTGATGCACAAGTCCAACTTCTAAAATTACTAAAAATCTCTAAAGGTTGGTTTGTAATTTATTTGAAATGTTCTTATTTGCAATGTTGAAGTCTGTAATATCCCCAGAATGTTTCAACCACTTTATTAACTCAAAATATGTTAAGAGTTACGAACATTTGTTTGAGTTGATGCACAAGTCCAATTTCGAAAATTGCTAAAAAATATCTAAGGGATTGCAATTTATTTGAATTTTATTTAATCGCAATGTTGAAGTCTCTCCAACATCCTCAGAAAGTTTTGGCTAATTAACTAAAAAAATATTAGAGTTACAAACATTTGTCTAAGTTGGTGCATAAGTCCAATTTCGAAAATTATTAAAAATATCTAAAGGATTGCAAATTTTTTTGAAACTTTCTTTGATCGCAATGGTGAAGTCTGTCTAATATCCCCAGAAAGTTTTAACTAATTAACTCAAAAAATATTGGAGTTACGAACACTTGTCTAAGTTGGTGCACAAGTCTAATTTCGAAAATTACTAAAAAATATCTAAAGGATAGCAATTTTTTTGAGATTTTCCTTGATCGCAATGGTGAAGTCTCTCTAACATCCCCGGATAGTTTTAACTAATTAACTCAAAAAATATTAGAGTTACGAACATTTTTGTAAGTTGGTGCACAAGCCCAATTTCAAAAATTACCTAAAAAATATCTAAATGATTGCAATTTTTTTGAAATTTTCCTTGATCGCAATGGTGAAGTCTGTCTAATATCCCCAGATAGTTTTAACTAATTAACTCAAAAAATATTAGAGTTACGAACACTTGTCTAAGTTGGTGCACAAGCGCAATTTCAAAAATTACTAAAAAATATCTAAAGGATTGCAATTTTTTTGAAAATTTCCTTGATCGCAACGGTGAAGTCTCTCTAATATCTCTAAAAGTTTTAACTAATTAACTCAAAAAATATGAAAGTTACGAACACTTGTCTAAGCTGACGTACAAGTCCAATTTCGAAAATTACTAAAAATATCTAAGAAAGTTCACTTTTTCTTTAAATTTGCCATGATCGCAACGTTGACGTTTCTCTAAGACCTTCAGAAAGTTTTGACTACATAACTCAAAAAATGTTAGAGTTACGAACACTCGTCTAAGCTAATATACAAATCCAATTTCGAAAATTAATAAAATTATCTGAGGAATTTCAATTTTTTTGAAATTCACCTTGATCGTAACGTTGAAGTCTCTCATATCCTCAGAAAGTTGTAACTAATTAACTCAAGAAATATTAGAATTATGAGCTTTCTGAAAATAATCTAAGGAAACATCGAACTTCGGCTATACGTAAACTTCAAAAATTCGTAAAAAATTCTATGGTGCTTGACTTTTCCCAAGTTTTCTCAGAATTGTGTCTCAAAGCATTGGTCATAACTCCTGAAAGTTTGAACTAATTTTCTCCAAAAATTTCCGGGCTGCAAACTTTTATCTAATCTGACGCTTACTTCGACTTCAAGCTTCATGTGAATTTCGAAAAATTGTAAAAAATTCTAGTTTTTCTTTTAAATTTCCTTTAATTCTGCGTCGAAGCATTCTTGACAGCTCCATAATGTTTCAATTAGTTAACTCAAAAAATATTAGAGTTATGAACACTTGTCTAAGCTCATGCATAAATCCAATTTCGAAAATTACTAAAATTATCTAAGGTATTTCAATTTTTTTGAAATTCACCTTCATCGTAACGTTGAACTCTCTCATATCTTCATAAAGTTTTAGCTAGTTAACTCAAAAAATATTAAGTTATAAACGTTTATCCAATCTGATGCAAACTTCGACCTTAAGCTACATGTGAATTTCGAAAATTTGTGAAAAATTGTATGGTTCTTAGATTTTTTTGACACATTCTGTAATTCTGCGTCGAAGCACTCTTCACAACTCTAGAAGGTTTCAACCAGTTAAATCAAACAATATGAGAGTTATAAACGTTTATCCAATATGATGTATATTTCAACCTTACGCTATATGTAAATTTCGAAAATTCATAAAAAAATTCAAATCTATTTAGATTTCGTTCAAACTTTTCTTAATTCTGTGTCAAAGCATTCTTCACAACTCCAGAAAGTTTCAACCAGTTACATTAAAAAATATCAAAGTTATGAACATTTATCCAATGTGATGCAAACTTTCACCTTAGTCTACATGTGAATTTCGAAAACTTGTAAAAAATTCTGTGCTAGTTAGATTTTTTTGAAAATTTCCTTAATTCTCCGTCGAATCATTCTTCATAACTCTAGAAGGATTTAACCAGTTAAATCAAACAATAGGAGAGTTATAAACATTTATCCAATATGATGTATATTTCGACCTTACGCTATATGTAAATTTCGAAAATTCATAAAAAATTCAAATTTATTTAGATTTTTTTGAAACTTTGCTTAATTCTGTTACGAAGCATTCTTCACAACTCCAGAAAGTTTCAACCAGTTAAATTAAAAAATATCAGAGTTATGAACATTTATCCAATGTGATGCAAACTTACACCTTAGGCTACAGGTGAATTTCGAAAATTTGTAAATAATTCTGTGGTAGTTAGATTTGTTTGAAACTTTCCATAATTCTGCGTCGAAGCATTCTTCACAACTCCAAAAGGTTTCAACCAGTTAAATCAAACAATATGAGAGTTATGAACATTTATCCAATATGATGTATATTTCCACCTTACGCTATATGTAAATTTCGAAAATTCATAAAAAAATTCAAATTTATTTAAATTTTTTTGAAACTTTTCTTAATTCTGTGTTGAAGCATTCTTCACAACTCCAGAAAGTTTCAACTAATTAAGTCAAAAAATTTCAGAGTTATGAACATTTATCCAATGTGATGCAAACTTCCACCTTAGTCTACATGTGAATTTCGAAAATTTGCAAAAAATTCTGTGGTAGTTAGATTTTTTTGAAAATTTCCTTAATTCTCCGTCGAATCATTCTTTATAACTCTAGAAGGTTTCGACCAGTTAAATCAAACAATATGAGAGTTATAAACATTTATCCAATATGATGCATACTTTGACCTTACGCTATATGTAAATTTCGAAAATTCATAAAAAATTCAAATTTATTTAGATTTTTTGAAACTTTTCTTAATTCTGTTACGAAGCATTCTTCACAACTCCAGAAAGTTTCAACCAGTTAAATTAAAAGATATCAAAGTTATGAACATTTATCCAATGTGATGCAAACTTCCACCTTAGACTACAGGTGAAGTTCGGAAATTTGTAAAAAATTCTGTGGTAGTTAGATTTTTTTGAAAGTTTCCTTAATTCTGCGTCGAAACATTCTTCACAACTCCAGAAGGTTTCAACCAGTTAAATGAAACAATATGAGAGTTATGAACATTTATCCAATATGATGTATATTTCGACCTTACGCTATATGTAAATTTCGAAAATTCATAAAAAATTCAGATTTATTTAAATTTTTTTGAAACTTTTCTTAATTCTGTGTTGAAGCATTCTTCACAACTCCAGAAAGTTTCAACCAGTTAAATCAAAAAATATCAGAGTTATGAACATTTCTCCATTGTGATGCAAACTTCCACCTTAGTCTACATGTGAATTTCGAAAATTTGTAAAAAATTCTGTGGTAGTTAGATTTTTCTGAAACTTTCCCTAATTCTGCGCCGAAGCATTCTTCACAACTCCAGAAGGTTTCAACCAGTTAAATCAAACAATATGAGAGTTATAAACGCTTATCCAATATGATGTATATTTCAACCTTACGCTATATGTAAATTTCGAAAATTCATAAAAAAATTCAAATCTATTTAGATTTCGTTCAAACTTTTCTTAATTCTGTGTCAAAGCATTCTTCACAACTCCAGAAAGTTTCAACCAGTTACATTAAAAAATATCAGAGTTATGAACATTTATCCAATGTGATGCAAACTTCCACCTTAGTCTACATGTGAATTTCGAAAATTTGCAAAAAATTCTGTGGTAGTTAGATTTTTTTGAAACTTTCCTTAATTCTGCGTCGAATCATTCTTCACAACTCCAGAAAGTTTCAACCAGTTAAATCAAACAATATGCGAGTTATGAACATTTATCCAATATGATGCATACTTCGAACTTAGACTATATGTAAATTCCGAAAATTCATAAAAAATTCAAATCTATTTTGATTTTGTTGAAAATTTTCTTAATTCTGTGTCGAAGCATTCTTCACAACCCCAGAAAGTTTCAATCAGTTATATCAAAAAATATCAGAGTTATAAACATTTCTCCAATGTGATGCAAACTTCCACCTTAGTCTACATGTGAATTTCGAAAATTTGTAAAAAATTCTGTGGTAGTTAGATTTTTTTGAAACTTTCCTTAATTCTCCGTCGAAGCATTCTTCACAACTCAAGAAGGTTTCAACCAGTTAAATCAAACAATAGGAGAGTTATAAACATTTATACAATATGATGCATACTTCGACCTTACGCTATATCTAAATTTCGAAAATTCATAAAAAATTCAAATTTATTTAGATTTTTTTGAAACTTTTCTTAATTCTGTGTCGAAGCATTCTTCACAACTCCAGAAAGTTTCAACCAGTTAAATCAAACAATATGCGAGTTATGAACATTTCTCCAATGTGATGCATACTTCGACCTTACTTTATAATATGTAAATTTCGAAAATTCATAAAAAATTCAAATCTATTTTGATTTTTTTTTAAACTTTTCCTAATTCTGTGTCGGAGCATTCTTCACAACTCCAGAAAGTTTCAACCAGTTAAATCAAGAAATATCAGAGTTATGAACATTTCTCCAATGTGATGCAAACTTCCACCTTAGTTTACATGTGAATTTCGAAAATTTGTAAAAAATTCTGTGGTAGTTAGATTTTTTTGAAACTTTCCTTAATAGTGCGTCGAAGCATTCTTCACAACTCCAGAAAGTTTCAACCAGTTAAATCAAAAAATATCAGAGTTATGAACATTTATCCAATGTGATGCAAACTTCCTTAGGCTACATGTGAATTTCGAAAATTCGTAAAAAATTCAAATCTTGTTATATTTCGTTGAAACTTCCCTTAATGATGCGTCAAAGCATCATTTAAACTTATGCGTACCGACAAATAATATTTCCTTTCTTTGATGAAATAAGTGATCAATGAAACAAGCAACAAATAAAACATAAGTTTATGGATCACAATAATCCACTTTGATCATTATGATGATTAATAAAAGGTTATTTTCCTTAATAACTCTTCAAATCGTTTTCAAAAACAACTCTTAATTACCAGACCATTAAGAATGTATCGAGGTGTGGCGTTCCGAACCAGTTCATTTATCACAAGTCTTTATGATTCGGCTCGTGCGTAATTTGAATATAGACCGTTTCGATAAGTGTTTACCACTACTTTTCTCTATCAGCCTAATATGTCTCAAGTCGTAGTAACGGTCAGTACATGGCCATTGCGAAATACGAGACAAGTCATTGGAAATCGACTAAGATTATCAAAGGTGGAGACGTATGCTTAGTTTTCATTACTCTTTTCTAATTTCGTCAGTATGGAAATCTTCGTTTACGGTTTTCCGCTCCTTTCGACGCGATCAAGTACGTAGGAAATATGTTTATTATCAATGAAATCGAATTTCAGGTCAAAGTTAATATATGCCGCATTTTTATGACCTTTTTTTGGAAACATCCGATTGTCCTTGAGCAATTAAAGTTCAAAGGTGATTAATGAGCCGTGTCATATTTATCTAAGCTCTTCCTCGTTTTGTTTTATTTATTTTTTTAATAACTTATCACCTTCGCATCACAACGACAATTGCTAATTTATTGTCGCTAAGGAAAAAACGTAGCAGTGATCGACCTTAATTACAGGTGTTAATTAATCGCAGTTTTATTAGCGCTCAGACTGTTTTAGGTCAGACAAGGTAAGGAAATAAGTCTAATTAATACAGGAAACTAAAAAGGGAAAGGTAGAGGGAAAATCTATAGTGGGTATCGTTGCTTCCACGTTCTTAAGTTAAATTTAAAATTATAGACTAGTTTCAACAGTTGTTTTAAATTTGATTTTCGTCATGTCTCAAATTGGGTTTCATATCATTGAAACTAGTTTACAGAAGAGCTTCAAACTCTGTTAGTACAATTAAGAAAACTACCGTCAATTACTGTAAGTGGTTTCATCAAAATTGACATATCATTGAAATTAATTGGCGAAATAACTTCAAACTGTATAAGTACAGTAATGAAACTACCATCAACCACTGTAAGTAGTTTCATCAAAATTGAAGTTTCAACAATTACTTTACGAATTCTTTTAAATTTGATTTTCGTCAGGTTCAAATTTGGTTTCGTATCACTGAAACTAATTTACAGAAGAGCTTCAAACTCTGTAAGTACAATTAAGAAAACCACCACCAATTACTGTAAGTGGTTTCATCAAAATTTGCATATCGTTGAAATTAATTGGCAAAATAGCTTCAAACTGTATAAGTACAGTAATGAAACTACCATCAACCACTGTAAGTAGTTTCGTCAAAATTGAAGTTTCAACAATTACTTTACGAATTCTTTTAAATTTGATTTTCGTCAGGTTCAAATTTGGTTTCGTATCACTGAAACTAATTTACAGAAGAGCTTCAAACTCTGTAAGTACAATTAGCAAAACTACCGTCAATTACTGTAATTAGTTTCATCAAAATTAGCATATCACAGAAATTAATTGGTAAAATAGCTTCAAACTGTATAAGTACAGTAGTGAAACTACCATCAACCACGGCAAGTAGTTTCATCAAAATTGGTGTTTCAACAATTACTTTACGATTTATTTTGAATTTGATTTTTGTCATGTCTCAAATTTGGTTTCATATCATTGAAACTAATTTACAGAAGAGCTTCAAACTCTGTAAGTACAATTAAGAAAACCACCACCAATTACTGTAAGTAGTTTCATCAAAATTGACATACCACAGAAATTAATTGGCAAAATAGTTTCAAACTGTTATAAGTACAATAATGAAACTACCATCAACCACTGTACGGAGTTTCGTCAAAATTGGAATTTCAACAATTACTTTACGAATTCTTTTAAATTTGATTTTCGTCAGGTTCAAATTTGGTTTCGTATCACTGAAACTAATTTACAGAAGAGCTTCAAACTCTGTAAGTACAATTAAGAAAACCACCACCAATTACTGTAAGTGGTTTCATCAAAATTTGCATATCGTTGAAATTAATTGGCAAAATAGCTTCAAACTGTATAAGTACAGTAATGAAACTACCATCAACCACTGTAAGTAGTTTCGTCAAAATTGAAGTTTCAACAATTACTTTACGAATTCTTTTAAATTTGATTTTCGTCAGGTTCAAATTTGGTTTCGTATCACTGAAACTAATTTACAGAAGAGCTTCAAACTCTGTAAGTACAATTAGCAAAACTACCGTCAATTACTGTAATTAGTTTCATCAAAATTAGCATATCACAGAAATTAATTGGTAAAATAGCTTCAAACTGTATAAGTACAGTAGTGAAACTACCATCAACCACGGCAAGTAGTTTCATCAAAATTGGTGTTTCAACAATTACTTTACGATTTATTTTGAATTTGATTTTTGTCATGTCTCAAATTTGGTTTCATATCATTGAAACTAATTTACAGAAGAGCTTCAAACTCTGTAAGTACAATTAAGAAAACCACCACCAATTACTGTAAGTAGTTTCATCAAAATTGACATACCACAGAAATTAATTGGCAAAATAGTTTCAAACTGTTATAAGTACAATAATGAAACTACCATCAACCACTGTACGGAGTTTCGTCAAAATTGGAATTTCAACAATTACTTTACGAATTCTTTTAAATTTGATTTTCGTCAGGTTCAAATTTGGTTTCGTATCACTGAAACTAATTTACAGAAGAGCTTCAAACTCTGTAAGTACAATTAAGAAAACCACCACCAATTACTGTAAGTGGTTTCATCAAAATTTGCATATCGTTGAAATTAATTGGCAAAATAGCTTCAAACTGTATAAGTACAGTAATGAAACTACCATCAACCACTGTAAGTAGTTTCGTCAAAATTGAAGTTTCAACAATTACTTTACGAATTCTTTTAAATTTGATTTTCGTCAGGTTCAAATTTGGTTTCGTATCACTGAAACTAATTTACAGAAGAGCTTCAAACTCTGTAAGTACAATTAGCAAAACTACCGTCAATTACTGTAATTAGTTTCATCAAAATTAGCATATCACAGAAATTAATTGGTAAAATAGCTTCAAACTGTATAAGTACAGTAGTGAAACTACCATCAACCACGGCAAGTAGTTTCATCAAAATTGGTGTTTCAACAATTACTTTACGATTTATTTTGAATTTGATTTTTGTCATGTCTCAAATTTGGTTTCATATCATTGAAACTAATTTACAGAAGAGCTTCAAACTCTGTAAGTACAATTAAGAAAACCACCACCAATTACTGTAAGTAGTTTCATCAAAATTGACATACCACAGAAATTAATTGGCAAAATAGTTTCAAACTGTTATAAGTACAATAATGAAACTACCATCAACCACTGTACGGAGTTTCGTCAAAATTGGAATTTCAACAATTACTTTACGATTTATTTTAAATTTGATTTTCGTCATGCCTCAAATTTGGTTTCATATCATTGAAACTAATTTACAGAAGAGCTTCAAACGCTGTAAGTACAATTAAGAAAACCACCACCAATTACTGTAAATATGTAATTTCATCAAAATTGGCATACCGTTAAAATTTATTGGCAAAATAACTTCAAACTGTTATAAGTACAGTAATGAAACTACCATCAACCACTGTAAGTTGTTTCATCAAAATTGAAGTTTCAACAATTATTTTTGAAGATTTTTTAAAAGTCGACATTATAATATTAAATTCGTTACACTTCGAACAATAATGTAGTAAAGAGTAAACAATAAATATTTTGCTTTAATTCAAGTAATGAACTTTTTCCTAAATTACATTAGTTATGAATTAGTCTCTTATTCAAAGACAAATGCTTCAAATGGCCTCCTATAAAGCCATTAGAGTATAATTAAACCTAATTCAAATGGGAAGTACACTCTTTTCAATACAAATCCCGATGCACGTCATTTTGATGACGTCAGAATACTTCCAATACTACCAACTTAACATAGTCCCAGCACATCGCAATTTATGTGTTCCGTGTCTACTTTAGGTTGACAATATACATAACCATATATATTAAGTATTATAAGAGGAAAAGAGTAGACTGGTGGATAAGTAAGTAACTAATTTCGTTTTGTTAGTAGGGCGCTGTGCCACAATGGTCTGGTCGAGGAAGTTAAACTTTTCACTACGTCACATCCGACCATTTATCTCTCTTTACGTGTTATTACAAATCGATCTAAGATATAAGATAATCGATCTGATTAGAATTTTAATTGAGTCGATCGCGAGGTAAAGGTACCCTTGGAATTCCTACTAGAAAAATTTAATCGACGAATGGCCGTCGCTTGTTTGTTGCACGCGCGTTACGTAACTTTTGACAGAGTCTCGGTCTAATTGTCCGTCGGGTCAACTCGGCTAAAGGTCAACGGGGGGCCGGCTAGATCTTGTTTCATTCGCACAAAGTGGACGTGCGTTACATTAAAAGTGGAATGAAGAATTCATAACTTGTAGGCGAGTAGAAGTGCAAAAACTGTACCAAGTTACCTCAAACTGTAACTGCACATTACGTTTACGTTTCGAGGTTATGTTCAGAATGTGGCCCAGCGCATCCCTTGTAGTCCTACTAAGGTATAAGTTCAGGAACGAAAAGAAGGTTTTGTTCCTAAGTAACTTGTTTGGTAGGTGTATTTTCAGTACAATTCAAAGGAAATATCCGGGAGAATTAAATTTCAAATCGGTTAACCAACGAATTTCGGCGAGTAGTAGTACAACTGGGCCATTTTGTGAACATAACCTCGAAATGCAAGCGTAATTTGCAGTTTCTATTTGAGGTTATGTTCAAAGAGTGACCCAGCACCCTCCTTGTACTCCTACTTAGGTGTAAGTTCAGGAACGAAAAGAAGGTTTTGTTCCCCAAGTAACTGGTTTGGTAGGTGCATTTTCAGTACAATTCAATGGAAATATCCGGGAGAATTAAATTTCCAATCGATTAACCAAGAAATTTCGGTGACTAGTAGTGCAACTGGGCCACCTTGCGTACATAACCTCGAAATGTAAGCGTGATGCGCAGTTACTGTTTGAGGTTATGTTCAAAGAGTGGCCCAGCACCCTCCTTGTACTCTTACTTAGGTGTAAGTTCAAAAACGAAACGTATGTTTTGTTCCCCAAGTAACTTGTTTGGTAGGTGCATTTTCAGTACAATTCAAAGGAAATATCCGGGAGAATTAAATTTCCAATCGATTAACCAAGAAATTTCGGCGACTAGTAGTGCAACTGGGCCACCTTGCGAACATAACCTCGAAATGTAAGCGTGATGCGCAGTTACTGTTTGAGGTTATGTTCAAAGAGTGTCCCAGCACCCTCCTTGTACTCCTACTTAGGTGTAAGTTCAAAAACGAAACGTATGTTTTGTTCCCCAAGTAACTTGTTTGGTAGGTGCATTTTCAGTACAATTCAAAGGAAATATCCGGGAGAATTAAATTTCCAATCGATTAACCAAGAAATTTCGGCGACTAGTAGTGCAACTGGGCCACCTTGCGAACATAACCTCGAAATGTAAGCGTGATGCGCAGTTACTGTTTGAGGTTATGTTCAAAGAGTGTCCCAGCACCCTCCTTGTACTCCTACTTAGGTGTAAGTTCAAAAACGAAACGTATGTTTTGTTCCCCAAGTAACTTGTTTGGTAGGTGCATTTTCAGTACAATTCAAAGGAAATATCCGGGAGAATTAAATTTCCAATCGATTAACCAAGAAATTTCGGCGACTAGTAGTGCAACTGGGCCACCTTGCGAACATAACCTCGAAATGTAAGCGTGATGCGCAGTTACTGTTTGAGGTTATGTTCAAAGAGTGTCCCAGCACCCTCCTTGTACTCCTACTTAGGTGTAAGTTCAAAAACGAAACGTATGTTTTGTTCCCCAAGTAACTTGTTTGGTAGGTGCATTTTCAGTACAATTCAAAGGAAATATCCGGGAGAATTAAATTTCCAATCGATTAACCAAGAAATTTCGGCGACTAGTAGTGCAACTGGGCCACCTTGCGAACATAACCTCGAAATGTAAGCGTGATGCGCAGTTACTGTTTGAGGTTATGTTCAAAGAGTGTCCCAGCACCCTCCTTGTACTCCTACTTAGGTGTAAGTTCAAAAACGAAACGTATGTTTTGTTCCCCAAGTAACTTGTTTGGTAGGTGCATTTTCAGTACAATTCAAAGGAAATATCCGGGAGAATTAAATTTCCAATCGATTAACCAAGAAATTTCGGCGACTAGTAGTGCAACTGGGCCACCTTGCGAACATAACCTCGAAATGTAAGCGTGATGCGCAGTTACTGTTTGAGGTTATGTTCAAAGAGTGACCCAGCACCCTCCTTGTACTCCTACTTAGGTGTAAGTTCAGGAACGAAAAGAAGGTTTTGTTCCCTGAGTAACTTGTTTGGTAGGTGCATTTTCAGTACAATTAGAAGCAAATATCCGGGAGAATTAAATTTCCAATCGTTTAACCAACGAATTTCGGCGAGCAGTAGTGCAACTGTGTCACTTTTTGAACATAACCTCGAAATACAAGCGTAATTTGCATTTACTGTTAGAGGTTATGTTCAAATAGTGGCCCAGCACCCCCCTTGTACTCTTCCTTAGGTGTAAGTTCAAAAACGAAACGTATGTTTTGTTCCCCAAGTAACTTGTTTGGTAGGTGCATTTTCAGTACAATTCAAAGGAAATATCCGGGAGAATTAAATTCCCAATCCATTAACCAACGAATTTCGGTGATTAAGAGTGCAACTGGACCAATTTGCGAACATAACCTCGAAATGCAAGCGTAATTTGCAGTTTCTGTTTGAGGTTATGTTCAAAGAGTGACCCAGCACCCTCCTTGTACTCCTACTTAGGTGTAAGTTCAGGAACGAAAAGAAGGTTTTGTTCCCCGAGTAACTTGTTTGGTAGGTGCATTTTCAGTACAATTAGAAGCAAATATCCGGGAGAATTAAATTTCCAATCGTTTAACCAACGAATTTCGGCGAGCAGTAGTGCAACTGTGTCACTTTTTGAACATAACCTCGAAATACAAGCGTAATTTGCATTTACTGTTAGAGGTTATGTTCAAATAGTGGCCCAGCACCCCCCTTGTACTCTTCCTTAGGTGTAAGTTCAAAAACGAAACGTATGTTTTGTTCCCCAAGTAACTTGTTTGGTAGGTGCATTTTCAGTACAATTCAAAGGAAATATCCGGGAGAATTAAATTCCCAATCCATTAACCACCGAATTTCGGTGATTAAGAGTGCAACTGGACCAATTTGTGAACATAACCTCGAAATGCAAGCGTAATTTGCAGTTACTGTTTAAGGTTATGTTCAAAGAGTGTCCCAGCACCCTCCTTGTACTCCTACTTAGGTGTAAGTTCAGGAACGAAAAGAAGGTTTTGTTCCCTGAGTAACTTGTTTGGTAGGTGCATTTTCAGTACACGTCGAGCCAAATATCCGGGGAAATTAAATTTCCAATCGACTAACCAACGAATTTCTCCATTACTCCACCTTGTAGATGTACCTCTTCCCCACGTTCGTACGTACATATTCTTTTTCTCTTGGCAGTGCGACCTCAACCGCAAAGCTATGTGATGAATGCAACAAACGCACATAATACACAAATTACCGTAACATAAATTAGAATCGTAATCTCAAAGGGGAATGAGGATAGATAGCGAGAGAAAATACAAACATATGGATGCGATTAGGTCAAGGTGCCTCCAGGTGCATATTAAAATATAGAGACACGGGTACCCACGATCTCATTATATCACGACGGTCGTGAATAATAACATAATTCAGATGATATCGAGAAAAAAAAATTTATCAAAACAAAAAAGAGATTCCAGAGGTTTTACGTTGCGGGTTTGGTACAGCTTTTGCCTCGTATGAACTTGTTAAATACAATCATTACACACACAATAGCAGATAGGTAATGGCACATTATTATACCAATCAGCGGAGAAAGTTTTTATTCACGGAAATGTTTGCTGCAAGAGCCGAAGGCGAGTTGTTATGAAAAGGTATTTTGAGGTTAATATCGGGATTTGTTCTAAAATTAATGTTAGATTAGAAACGTTATAAAAATCTGCGTATTTAGCGCAAAAAATTCATCAAAACATTAATTTCGATCAATTAAAGTTGAAGTTTCAAGCTGTTGTCAAAATTTGTTTCGATAATGTGAACTTCGGTTTGAAATATTACAAAAGTCTGAACTTTAAAAATCCACAGAATATTAATTGAAACTCCAATTTTGGCAGAACTGCAGTGTGGTTAAAGCACTGCCTAAGTTTGACTTTACTATCTAACTTTATTTCACAAATATTAACTTGAATGTATGCTTAAAGTATACAAAACAACTTTAAGAATTCGTAAAAACAGCGATACATAACCTTTGATGAAACTACTAGAAGATATTTAATAAGGTCTTCATTCATGGAAACTCCAATTTTGATGAAACTCCTCAAAGCTATTTATTAACAAACTCGCAAAGTTTCAGGCTATTTCCGGAATCGGTTTCAAAAATATTCAGTCGCATAGAAATGTTACAAAAGTCTGCTTATATAACGCTGAAATGTGTAATTCCCAAAAGTTCACCAAAACTCCTTAAAGCTCTTTAGTACCGTTATTAAAGAAATGACGGAGTTTCAGTCTGAATGTGTTTCATTGATATGAAATTCGGCTTTAAAATAAAAGTCTACCAATGAAGACTCTAATTTTGGTGAAACTCCACAATGTTCTTTTGTAGCGATTTATTTGAAATTTGAGAAAATTTAAATTTTTGCACATTTTATGAATTTCAATTTGAACTGTTACAAAAGATACTTACGTAAAGTTGAACCTTAAACTCTAATCTTGGAGAAACTCCACAAGGTTATTTAGTGCGACGTTACTGAAGAACTGACGAAGTTTCAGGTCCTTATCTTAATTTGTTTCAATAATATGAACTTGGGTTTGAAGTATAGTTCAACACTGAACTTTAAAATTTCATCATAACTCCAGTTCTGATGAAACTCCTCAGCTTTCAATAATGGGTGTAGATAATAAGGGGACAATGTTTCCACCTTTTGTTGGTAAATCTACACATTAAATTTTTCAATCAGCTTTAGATTAAATGTATTTAAGCGGGATATCAAAAACATGCTTTTTGATTAAAACTTCAGCTTCTTTTACCTGCTCTACGTCTAACTACAATTGAAAGTGCATAATTTTGAGTATGAATGGTGGGCGAGTGTTATGCAACCATAATTACACGTCAGTATCAAGGAGGAAACATCGGAAAAGACACTAGCACAAAGGGCACCAATCAGTTTTCTGCGTTTTGAACCTCTTTGCACCACATATTATTGTTACTAAAACTTAGAAAAGGATAGTACTTACACTTTCAACTTGCCCTTAATACCCACTCGTAAGGAAGCAACTTATCCCTTCTTCTTCAAGGTCCGGATCCCTCTCAACGTGAACTTCAGGGCGAAACAGAAAGACGTAGCGGTGAACATTACGAAGAGGCACCTGACCTGCGGCGTGAAGGGCCAACCGCCTATCATAGACGACGATTTCCCCCACGAGATCAAACTGGAGGAGTCCACTTGGGTGATCGAAGACGGCAAATCGCTGCTGCTCACGTTGGAAAAGGTAAGTTGACGCGAGTTAAGAAAAGGTTACTGTCTCTGTGCTCGCAGGTCAATAAGATGAACTGGTGGAGTAAGCTGGTGAACTCCGATCCGGAGATCAGCACCAAGAAGATCACTCCCGAGCCGTCGAAGCTGAGCGACCTGGACGGCGACACGAGGGGCTTGGTGGAGAAGATGATGTACGATCAGCGGCAGAAGGAGTTGGGGTTGCCCACCAGCGACGATCAAAAGAAACAAGATGTCCTCAAGAAGTAATTACGTTGTTTGATCGTGTTGACTTTGTCGATTGATCGTTCGATTTCGATTGCAGGTTCATGGAGCAACATCCCGAAATGGACTTCTCGAAGTGCAAGTTTAATTGAACTGAATAATCGTATCTCGTAAATTGTATTACTCGTGTGTATGTATTCTTACTACACTACTATTGAATCGTTTGGTAATTGATTGCTTGAAAGCACCGGTCAGAATTGTCAATAAAATTAATTCTTAATAACCTTTGAATCATTCATTACTTAGTAGACTCTAGGAAAAAAAAGTAGTTTTGACAATTTCGAAGTATTTTGCTTAAATGGCAATGTACAAAGAAAACTAAATAGTCGATAAAACACAAAAATTTAACAAGTACTTGGGTTGATATCCCATCAGCTCTTCCTTACTTTACGAATATTATCAAGACTTCCTCAGTACTCTGAGAGTACAAAAAGCTGGTAATTTCGTGTGGTTTGACTGGCATACGTAGATCTCGCTTTATTATCATAGATCAACGCGTATGTCATCGGTATTTAAATTTCTTTGTACATATCACATTGTAGATTATCCACACGATCAAAATCGCCCCACCGAAGCAATACAGGTTGATCACCGTCGATTCCACTGGCATCTCGCACTTCCTATAAGCGAAGTTGTTCGGCGAGAACACGGCCTGGAAAAATACGACAAAATTCACACCCCTTCCAAGTAAATGTAAGATGTTCCCATAGAAATATAGGGTTTGTTCCATCAGCGACAGAAACTGGTTTCAAACTGTCGGAGGCATGCGCAGTGGAAAATATTCGTCCTATTAGGTCCAAATTCGTACGAATAACTACTGCGCATGCCTCTGACAGTTTGAAACCAGTTTCTGTCGCTGATGGAACAAACCTATAGTAAACTCTAGGACGTCAATCAGTTCTGGACAATTTGGCACCCCATAATCTGATATGGACAAGTTGTCATAGATCAATAGTGATAAATGCAATTTTAAGTATTGTTGGTGTGTCAGTTATGAAGATTCCTGTAATTGTCGGTAACATGTATTGTAAATTAAACCACACCGACTTTTGAAGCGGGAGAATCTCATCTTCATAACCTATTAGCGTTCTACAGTTTGTTTTATTTCTAGGGACGTCCTCACCTATCCCGTAACCTTACCAGCAGATAATTCGGATTGTCCTTGTTCCTCCAATTGAAACTGGACACGGTGACCTCGACGCCGTCGCCGACCGGTAGACGCCTAGTGCAACCGTGGTGGGTGTGGCCTGAGACGACCAAGCGCGGCTTCACCTGGCTCAGCAGCTGCAAGGTCGCCTCCCTGCTGAGGCACTCCCATGTCTCCCTGAACGGCTCTAGTTTCTCGGCTGGCGGCGCCGAGTCGAAATCCGTGCACTCGGCGTCCGAGGGACGGTACAGTGGGTAGTGCTGAGAAAGCGTAACGAGTGTAAATGGGATAGTTTTAATATTAGGTTCTTACTTGCATTAGGATGGGTCTGCTGTACCGCTCGAGTTTGATGTTTGTAGGACACTGTTCCGTGGATGCGTCCTTTGTGCACTGAAGGATCTCTGTGATAAAAGGGACCAAAGTTTGTTGATTCTTAAGGGTGAATACACTGTCTCTTACTTTCGATTTTCGTTAACTGGTCTTCTACCGGTTTGCATAAGAAGCAACCGTCTCCTTCTAACGCCATGCTGTTCACGAGGACGAAATGGTTGCCCCGGACGCTTATTAATTGTACAGGGGGCGCTCGGAAGGCTTTCACGAATCTGTCATGCAAATGCGGGCTGACGCTGAAAAATTTAACAACTAACATAATATAATCAATAACTTTCTATCTATCAGTTTTTAGAAGGTATCTTTATATAGTGAGGCAGCAATATGTTTTCATGCACCTACACGACACATTTCTTTAGAAACTTACTGGTAGTGGAACCCGATGTCGTGATTCCCGACGGCCACGAACATCCTGACCCCGTCCGGCACGCCGAACAGCCTGTGGAACCTCTTCACGTATCGATCGAACTGCTCCTCGTCGCACCACAGTCCCTCGTCGGTCAGATCGCCGAGCACGAACACGAGCTCGGGCTCGTGCAGCCGTACGGCCGTCTGGAAGGCGCGGTACATCTGCCACTCCCTGCGCAGCTTATCGAACCAGTGGCCGCGGTACGGCCCGAGCAGGTGGGTGTCGGCGATGACGAGGGCCTTGACGGGCGCCTCCGTCGACGGCTCGACCGTCTCGTCCTCATTGTCGGGGCTCAAATCGGGGTAGGTGCACTGCAATAGTATTATTGCAGTGCCCGGTTATATTTTAATCGGGCCATAATGCCCATACTAAATAAGGTGACTTACTTGAAATGACCGTTAAATTATTATGAACCAAACTCTTTGAAAAGCTCGTACAGTTTCATAACATGGGTCCAAGTAGGACAAAAAAGGATATACACCTAATTGCCAATTCTGGAACTCGCCAACAGATAATTAACCATGGCATTGGAATACTGAAGACTTAAGGTTTCTTTTGATTGCTTGTAATACACCTCTATGGTTTTTAGGTTCTACGAAGACCAGCCATCATTCTTCTCAAAAATGTGCTTTAACTGATATGACAATGTACCTTTGGATCAGTTTTTGAAGTACCTCAAGAACCAACATTAGTTACCTGCCCGGCGAGTTCAGGGGACAATTCCCGAGTCGCTGAACGTAATAAGCGCCGACGTTTACTCACATCTTTCTGCACAACGTAATAAATGAGGTATTCCAAGTAGAACAGTAGCAAAAACAATCCTAGAAAGGTGCTCAAGAGACACTTGATGTTTAATCTAGTGTGCATAGTTTTCCCCCATTTAAAGTTAGGTTAGGTTCAACTAGGTAATGTCTAATTTTTGACGTGGGGGATACGTGACAAACCTACCAGACTGAAAATCCCTAGCTGATGTGATTTCAATCAAACTGGATTGTTTTTAAAGTGAATTTTTAGCAAGGGTATTCTAATGAACTCCAATTGTATTACCTATAGCTATGTAATTGGTTACTAATCGTGTGGTTAATTAACCAGAGCTAATTGTTTTATAGAACAGGTGTGGCAACGTACGGAAAAATAAATTGCTAACCGAAAGCACTATATCACGTAGCGTCTTTCCGTAAGGCACTAGGTACCTTCCTCTTTAACATCTGGGTACCGCTGTTTCGTAGATATGTTTAAAAATTTTCCTATACCATTGATAAACACCAGAATATATGATTTTATCCACAAGTCGATATAGAGCTCAAGAAACCTATTTTGAAAAGTGAAAAACTAAATGCTTAATCTCTATGGAAACAACAGTACAGTCCCTGGATGATTCCACGATCTATCCCTTTAGGTTTTTGAGTTTGAGAGTAATTACACGCTCAACCAGTTCAGCTATACATATTGTATAATTCCTAGGTGCTGTGATAAAGATATTGCCTATCTCTAGCTTCATTATAACAGATTTCGATTACTTTATCAGTATAGCTTTATTCCAGGCAACCAAGAAGACGAAAGTAATGGAAACATAACCTAGAATATGTTTAAAATGGCGGATTGAGACATATATGCTCAAAAATCAAACGAAACGTCTAAAAATAAAATTTACTTAACGCGTAATAAGTGCAAGGAACAATTTCATGACAATTTATTTATAATCCAAAAATTCATATAAATATACAAGTTTAATAAACCTTATTAATCTGCTAGAAAAAGGGAAAGAAATGTTAAGATATTGCATAAATGGTATTTATGTTTGTCTTGCAACACAGCGCATATGTAAGAATATATTGTAGTAGTACGTATTTCATTACTCCCCATTACCTTTCCCCCATTACTACCATTATTTTAAATTATAAATATATCGTCACTTTGCGTAAAATTAAATGAAAATCTCTCAACTTATAATTTAAAATAATTTCATATATGCACCTAATCGTCGGCCTTCTAGTTCCTCCTCAGTGTTTTACTCTAACATTTGTTATTCCCTGATTTATCAAATATCAATAACAATATTAATTAATAACAGTGTAAACATTATTAGACAACTATAACCAAACGAAGGACGAAGAAATTAATTTCAAGGAATCTTAATTTATCGTTAATTCCTCCGTCCCGTAAACAAGTAGGTAATAATGGTAATTCAACAGATATTACTAAATTAAACGAACTAATAGCACCTAGTCAATAACTATTTACACATAATCATTTTTCAGCCGAAGTCGATAATGCAACAAGTTTAAAAATTCACGCAAAGAAGATCGTTCACGCTTCGCTTTCAAAAAGAAACGAAATTCGAAACTCCAAAATCGAATATTTGAGATCGTCGACAACTCCCAACGTACGACACGTACTAACTTTCTTATTTTCCTATTATAAAGTTCAGTCTCTTTTCTCTCTACTTCATTTTCGTTCTGTTCCATGTTGTGTTGATCCCAGATATTGTTACGTTCGAGAAACTATAGTTAACTTCATCTTTCTGAAATCGGACGAGAATATGCGAAATAAGGAGATATACTAATCAAGCTATTAATGCTATTTTAGGAAGTTTCATAATACGAGTGCGACGTGATGAATTTTTTGAAAGCATAAACGTGCGACATTCCGCAACTAACAGTTCCACTTCCCTCTCATCTCTTGCGTTTAATATAAGCTCTATGTTTTATTTAAATATCATTTGTTTTTAATACCTATTCTTCATACAATAATAATTATATTCATATGCTCGTCTAAATATACAAACATGTTCACCTCTTTCTTCTTCATTTGATAATTAGTTTAATTTTTCCTTAGATACCTAAATCAACATTAGTATATATACACAGGTAGCGCACAAAATCAACAGTGCTTTTGCAAATCGCAGTGAAGGCAGACATTGAAAACTTTTGTTGGTGAACTCTTCGTTCATATCTTTAGTTTTAATACTTACGTAGCTAAATATGTTATAACAGTCGAACTGGTCAGAATGTTACTATTTCCGCGTCTCACAACAACAATCAACGTATTTAATAGACAAATGATATGTCCGGTACATAATGGTAACGGTGGTAGTGATACTAACGACGTTCTGTAACGGTTTGACCTTCATCGAAGGTCAAATCGTGACGGAACGGTGCTAGCATCACTACTACTTTAATTCGAAATTAAAAGGGTGTTCTAATATTTTGTCTGATTGATATCTTAACTAAATGAGGCGTATAGCCAACTGAACTAAAGTTTATTAGTGGAATCAGAACGCAGCTATTTAGACGGACATTGCGGGTGTGTCAAATGTTCTACAGTGAAAGAGGCGACGTTATTTTGACATCTAAGCATGCGCAGTTGCTTTTAAAAAAATGTAGCAATTTTAGTTTTGATTGTAAGATTTCTGCTGATATATTACATAACAGCTATTTATTTTTGACGAAAGTGTAATTATTCCTGAATTTCTTTTTCTAACTTTGAAACCCATTAATTAATGCCAACTTCTTTTTTAATGCTTGAATCGCATGGTGGAAGAAATGTGAAGTGGTGTGCTAGAACGGTCATAGTATAACTACTAAGGAATGATTAAAAGAAGTCCTCTTTGCGCATGTCTTACATTGCAACTGCGGATGCGTAGCTGTCGAAATAGGTTCGATCTAATTACTGTATGACGTTCCATACGTCTGCAACAGCTCTCTGTTTTGCGTTAAAAATAGTAACGTCCTGGATACGAACAAAAAGGAAATAATATTACGAATATACGATATTCATAACAAAGATATAACAACTCTTGTCTTGTTTAAGCATACATTGATGTTTTATTACTAAATTTCATTCGAAGGCTATTGTTCACGGTATTCATTTGGCACAGGCTATTGTGAATTGCGTATACCTGCGTGCGTCTCGCTCGATTTTCGATACTGAAAATCCAAAAATCTCACGAGAAAGACGACCGCAGCATACGTTTCCGGTTTGTTTTGTTCTCTTGTTCAATTAGACAGACGTAATATAATTACATATTTTAATACTGCGTCTTTACAAAATAATTATTTATGTAAAATATATTCGTGTATGTACACATTTATCTCTAAAAGTGCCTCTCCCTCTAGAATTCGCTATTAGTGGTGTCACCGATTGTCACATTTTTAAAAGAAACGGATTTTTTACAAGGCGAAGGTGTACGAACGTATACTCCTTCCAAATTCAAAAGACAAAAGGACTGTATTCGGCGAACCCAATGATCTCACTCTCGTATTGTGAGAAAGGGCGTGCTTAAATTTGTATTAAAGAAAATATCGTAACGGAGAGCCTCGCCACAAGTCGGGAAGGGTCGGTTCGGCGAACCGATGTGAGTTCTTGGAATTCCAGACGCTCTCGAATGTTCGATATCCTTCGAGAAACGAGGAGAAAGTTAGAACGACAGAGGGTAAGAAGTGTTAGTTATTAGTGTTAAATAAGTGGAGTGTTGCGATTTTGAACAGTGAAACGTTACGATATATGAAAGAATGGTTTTTGGTAACTTGTAGATAAGTACTATTTTTGTTTCAATACTTGCACTACCTATGGCTTGTCCATATTGTAATATAATAGTTATAAAAGTCTTCAATACAGCGATTATCGCCTATTTCAGAGTATGAAAAGAGCATGAAGGTCTTACGATTTCCCAAAAATCTTGTCTTTTGAGAAATTTGAAAAATTCCCTTAATTTCTTATTTACATCTCAATTACAAAATTTTTGTGTTTGGCAAATTTGGTTGAAATTCGGTTTAGTTGCATTTTCATTACAAAAACTTATTTGCGGCACAATTAGAAGGCCTTGCATGTAATGTAGGTACTCGAAATAATTCCCATTATATGCCAAAAAGGTTGGAAAATGACACGTATTGGTTATTTGAAGATATTTTATCACAAATATTTGGGGTACAAGTTGTATAAGTACTCAAAAAAAGTACAAAAACTTTTTTTTAGTTTTTTAGACATATCCTATTTTTTGGGACCTTTTCACATTTTGTTTAATGCAAATTTAGGCACCGGTTAATTCCGCCCGGACTTGGTAACATCGAATTTGGAAGGAGTACTTGTGAAGTCTCGTACGCACGTAACGTAAAAAACGTCGACGTCCGTCCCCCCTTCGCGATTCAGCGGAAAGCAAAACTGAACCGAACAGAAATCTGACGTTGACTTATAATATGCACAACCATTTTGATTTGATCCAATTCTGCGACAACGAAAGCGCACGCGCGTAATTGGGTAATTTGCTTATAAGCCGTACACGACGATTAACGAACAGTGTGGGATGGATGCGTCTTATTATTTAAAGTACAATGGTTTCTATGCATATTATACGTGAGTCTACACGGGGCGTGAGTTTCGCCCCCGAGGAGCCGTCGTCAACTAACCCTAGTAGAGTTATAAGGCGGGTTCCACGTTATTAGTTCACCGACCGCCACCAGGTGGCGTGGCGGTTTCAAATTTAAATCTCTCGGTGGATCGATAATGTAGCGTCACCTGGTGGCGGTCGGCGAACCAATAACGTGGAACCCGCCTTGTAACTCTACTATCCCTTCCCGGAGACGAACTCCCGTCCCGTTTCTCTACTAACGGCTACATACGGCGCAATACATACGGACCGTCCTCGGGTCGAGACGGTCGCGCATGCGCGCCTCGTGATATACATGATATGTAGTACTTTAGTCAGTTTTTCCTCTTCTTTTGTTCTCTTTAATTAGAATATAACGTTCGTCCGGGATCCGCTCGACTCGATGCGAGCGTCCTCCTTCGGGAAAGCGTGGAGAATACGTTAAGTAAGTAAATACTCGAGAGAGTTGTTGGAGTTGCGGGGCAATTTTCGTACGACTCGCCTGGAGTGATTTAGGTGAAAAGTCATTTACTACCCAAAAATAACAAGAAGCAGTGTTCCCGACTTTCCCGAGGTGGTACCGTATCGAGTCGAGTACCCGTATGTAGCTCCTTCATTCGGTGACCTGTCCCGGCCCCGGGGGGTCGCTAGGGGGGAGGCTGAGCAAATGTTAGGCTTCGAGGAAGATCAGCGCCGTCGGCTTCGGCTCGAGGTTCGACTTCTTCGCCTCGACGACGAGGAACTCGATCTCCTCCCTGTCGCGCCTCGCGAACGACTCGGCGATCAGCCTCGCGACGTCCTGGTGCTGGAGGCCCTCGACGCGGGTGCCGTCGACCTGGAGGATCAGCTGGCCGACCTCGAGGCCGCCGGCGACGTACGCAGCGCCGTTCTCCTGCGGGAACGAGGGGAATGTTTGTTAATAGTTCAAACCCAGGTTCATATTATTGGAACGAAATGAGCTATTGAAGTGAAACTTCGTCGGTGCTTTTATAAAGATTAACCACTTAATATTCAGGAGTTTCATCAATATTAGAGTTTCTTTAAATTTTTTGTGAATTTTTTTGTTTCTGCGATACATAAGCATGTTTTTGTTAACATCTTAAACCCGAGTGCTTATTATCTAAACTACTTAAGATTTAAGTCTCATATCTCGTCAGTACTTTTACGACATCCTACTACATGTTTTTGAGGAGTTTCATCAATATTAGAGTTTCGTTGAAATTTTTGTGAATTTTTAAGTTTATGAGTTGCATGAGAAGATTTTTGTTAACATTTCAAACCCGAGTTCATATTATCGATACACATCAAGATATTAGTCTCAAATCTCGTCAGTACCTTTACGAGATCGTATTGGACATCTTTGAGGAGTTTCATCATTATTAGAGTTTCGTTGAATTTTTTTTTGTTTTTTAAATTTCTGAGTTACATAAGCAGATTTTTGTTAACTGCTTAAAACCAAGTTCATGTTATTGAAATAAATTGAGATATTGACGTCAAATCTAACCAGTACATTTATGATATCGCATTACATAAATTCGTGGAGTTTCAACGATATTAGAGTTTCTTTGAATTTTTTGTGAATTTTTGAGTATTTGCGTAACATAATCAAATTTTTGTTAGCATTTTAAACCCGAGTGCGTATTATCTAAACTACTTAAGATTTTCGTGTCAAACCTCGTCAGTACTTTCACGACATCCTACTACATATCTTTGAGGAGTTTCATCAATATTAGAGTTTCGTTGAAATTTTTGTGAATTTTTGAATATTTGCGTTACATAAGCATATTTTTGTTAGCATCTTAAACCCGAGTGCGTATTATCTAAACTACTTAAGATTTTAGTCTCAAATCTCGTTAGTACTTTTGCGACATCTTACTACATATATTTGAGGAGTTTCATCAATATTAGAGTTTCGTTGAAATTTTTGTGAATTTTTAAGTTTCTGAGTTGCATGAGAAGATTTTTGTTAACGTGTCAAACTCGAGTTCATATTATCGAAACAAATCGAGATATTGGTCGCAAATCTCGTCAGTACCTTTACGAGATCGTATTATATATCTTTGAGGAGTTTCATCAATATTAGAGTTTTGTTGAATTTTTTTTGGTTTTTTAAATTTCTGAGTTACATAAGTAGATTTTTGTTAACTACTTAAAACCAAGTTCATGTTATTGAAACAAATTGAGATATTGACGTCAAATCTAACCAGTACATTTATGATATCGCATTACATCAATTCGTGGAGTTTGAACGATATTAGAGTTTCTTTGAATTTTTTGTGAATTTTTGAGTATCTGCGTTACATAAGCATATTTTTGTTAGAATTTTAAACCCGAGTGCGTATTATCTAAACTACTTAAGATTTTAGTCTCTAATCTCGTCTGTACTTTCACGACATCCTACTACATATTTTTGAGAAGTTTTATCAATATTAGAGTTTCGTTGAAATTTTTGTGAATTTTTATGTTTCTGAGTTGCATAAGAAGATTTTTGTTAACATGTCAAACTCGAGTTCATGTTATCGAAACAAATCAAGATATTAGTTTCAAATCTCGTCAGTACCTTTACGAGATCGTATTATATATCTCTGAGGAGTTTCATCAATATTAGAGTTTTGTTGAATTTTTTTTTGTTTTTTATATTTCTGAGTTACATAAGCAGATTTTTGTTAACTACTTAAAACCAAATTCATATTATTGAAACAAATTGAGATATTGACGTCAAATCTAACCAGTACATTTATGATATGGCATTACATAATTCCGTGGAGTTTTAACGATATTAGAGTTTCTTTGAATTTTTTGTGAATTTTTGAATTTCTGCGTTACATAAGCCTGTTTTTGTTAACATCTTAAACCCGAGTGCGTATTATCTAAACTACTTAAGATTTAAGTCTCAAATCTCGTCAGTACTTTCACGACATCCTACTACATATCTTTGAGGAGTTTCATCAATATTAGATTTTCGTTAAAATTTTTGTGAATTTTTAAGTTTCTGAGTTGCTTGAGAAAATTTTTGTTAACATGTCAAACTCGAGTTCATATTATCGAAACAAATCGAAATATTAGTTTCAAATCTCGTCAGTACCTTTACGAGATCGTATTAGATATCTTTGAGGAGTTTCATCAATATTAGAGTTTCGTTGAAATTTTTGTGAATTTTTAAGTTTCCGAGTTGCATGAGAAGATTTTTGTTAACATGTCAAACTCGAGTTCATATTATCGAAACAAATTAAGATATTAGTCTCAAATCTCCTGAGTACCTTTACAAGATCGTATTATATATTTCTGAGGAGTTTCATCAATATTAGTTTTGTTGAATTTTTTTTGGTTTTTTAAATTTCTCAGTTACATAAGCAAATTTTTGTTAACTACTTAAAACCAAGTTCATATCATTGAAACAAATTGAGATATTAATATCAAATCTCGCCAATACTTTTACGATATTGCACTACATAACAGAGGAGTTTCAACGATATTAGAGTTTCTTTGAATTTTTTGTGAATTTTTGAATTTCAGCGTTACATAAGCATGTTTTTGTTAACATCTTAAACCCGAGTTCGTATTATCTAAACTACTTAAGATTTAAGTCTCAAATCTCGTCAGTACTTTCCCGACATCCTACTGCATATCTTTGAGGAGTTTTATCAATATTAGAGTTTCGTTGAAATTTTTGTGAATTTTTATGTTTCTGAGTTGCATGAGAAGATTTTTGTTAACATGTCAAACTCGAGTTCATATTATCGAAACAAATCAAGATATTAGTTTCAAATCTCGTCAGTACCTTTACG
Organism: Cryptocephalus moraei; assembly: GCA_946251905.1. Taxonomy (NCBI): domain Eukaryota; kingdom Metazoa; phylum Arthropoda; class Insecta; order Coleoptera; family Chrysomelidae; genus Cryptocephalus; species Cryptocephalus moraei. The sequence continues at coordinate 20,203,548 of OX276464.1, read as the reverse complement.
AGATCGTATTAGATATCTTTGAGGAGTTTCATCAATATTAGAGTTTTGTTTAATTTTTTTTTGGTTTTTTAAATTTCTAAGTTACATAAGCAGATTTTTGTTTACTACTTAAAACCAAGTTCATATTATTGAAACAAATTGAGATATTGACGTCAAATCTAACCAGTACATTTATGATATCGCATTACATAAATTCGTGGAGTTTCAACGATATTAGAGTTTCTTTGAATTTTTTGTGAATTTTTGAGTATTTGCGTTACGTAAGCATATTTTTGTTAGCATTTTAAACCCGAGTGCGTATTATCTAAACTACTTAAGATTTTAGTCTCAAATCTCGTTAGTACTTTTACGACATCCTACTACATGTCTTTGAGGAGTTTCATCAATATTAGAGTTTCGTTGAAATTTTTGTGAATTTTTAAGTTTCCGAGTTGCATGACACGATTTTTGTTAACATGTCAAATTCGAGTTCATATTATCGAAACAAATTGAGATATTAGTTTCAAATCTCGTCAGTACCTTTAGGAGATCGTATTGTATATCTCTGAGGAGTTTCATCAGTATTAGAGTTTTGTTGACTTTTTTTTGTTTTTTATATTTCTGAGTTTCATAAGTAGATTTTTGTTAACTACTTAAAACCAAGTTCATGTTATTGAAACAAATTGGATATTGACGTCAAATCTATCCAGTACACCTATGATATCGCATTACATAAATTCGTGGAGTTTTAACGATATTAGAGTTTCTTTGATTTTTTTGTGAATTTTTGGGTATTTGCTTTAAATAAGCATATTTTTGTTAGCATTTTAAACCCGAGTGCGTATTATCTAAACTACTTAAGATTTTAGTCTCAAATCTCGTCAGTACTTTCACGACATCCTACTACATGTCCTTGAGGAGTTTCATCAACATTAGAGTTTCGTTGAAATTTTGGTGAATTTTTAAGTTTCTGCATTGCATAAAGATTTTTGTTAACATGTCAAACCCGAGTTCATATCATCGATACCAGTTAAGATAATAATCTCAAATTTAATCAGTATTTTTACGAGATCGTATTACATAGCTCTGAGGAGTTTCATCAATATTAGAGTTTCATTGAATTTTTTGTGAATTTTAAAATTTCTGCGTTACATCACCAAATTCTTGTCAACATTTTAAACCCTAGTTCGTATTATAAAAAAAAAATTAAGATATTGATCACTAATCTCGTCAGTACCTTTAAGATATTGTACTATGTAACTCTGGGGAGTTTAATTAATATTTGAGTTTCTTTGAATTTTTGGTGAATTTTTTAAGTTATGCGTTACATAAGCAGATTTTTGTTAATATGTTAGACTCTAGTTCATATCAACGAAACAAATTAAGATATCAACCCCAAATCTCGTCAGTACTTTAACGAAACAGTACCAAGTAACTTTGAGGAGTTTTATCAAAATTGGAGTTTCCATGAACTTTTCCTGAATTTTTGTAATGCACCAATTCCAACACTCTGACCCCACAGGGTATTTCTTTTGGTGTAAAACACCAAATATATAAGTATTCGTATCGAATTCTTGTAGCACAATATGCAGACAACTCCAGGCATACTCTGAACTCCTCGACGAAACTTCCATCTCCGATCGCGAACAAACTTTCCTCTTTTCCCGCGAGTGAGATCACACCGACTGCGATATCTCCATCAGATTCGCCATTGTTCTAACAACAATCGATACGGCCGCGAAAGGAAAAAATGAACACAACAACGGAACAAACGCTCGTCATGACGTCCACGGGGAAGGGGGATGGAGAACTTTTTTCCATTCCGCCATTGTTAACTTTTATTTATTACTTCGGAGGTATACGGTCGCCGAGGTGGTCCCGAGGCCTTATACGATAATAACAATGATAATGGTAATAACCCAGTGCGTACCTACGCAGAAGACGTCGTTTTCGCAATTAGTCTAATTGTGAAAATTGGTTGGAACTACGTGGAGAATTACAGTTCCCTCGATGCGAAGTTAATGGAAGGTATTGTAACAGATAAGGTTAATTAGGTCGCAAGTAGGGAAACTAATTAAATTTAAACGCGGCGACTCTTGACGGATTTACCAACGACATGTAGTTGATGTACTCAGAATTATTTTTTGGAAGCCACCTTCGAAAATAATCAGAATTCATCATTTTCTGTGATTGAGTAACTTCGTACAATTCTCGGCGGTATGCAAGGTACTGTCGCGATGCGGCCCCAATTAGCGAAAATCAGCACCGAGGCGACCTTAAACCGAAGGACGATACGACTCTCGGACAGGTACGACATCACGTATGTAAACATCCCGCTTGTATTTATACAGCTCGATCATAACGATCAGGGAGTCAGTCAGTCACCAAGTATCACGTCACGCTGCCCGTCTGAGAGCCCGTCCTTTCGGCATGCCGCTAATTGGAGGAGCCTCGCGCCTGCTGCCCTTCGTCATCCAACAGTAAGCAACCACCTCCCTTTGCCCTTTTTCTCACTTCTTGCCATTTGCTCATTTGCCTCAACTTTGTTTTGTGATGTTCTCTCCCCTATATTTAATGCTCCTATAAATATTGTCTGTGTTACCATGCCTTCTTTTTAGTTTCTACCTAGCTACACCCCCAACCAGAGCACTCCCTTTGGACTCTAGGTCCTCAGGCGTGTGACAGTACAATACACGTACAATCTACAGATTTGACCGATCTCAAATGAGTCGACAAATTACATGGAAAGAAATATTGGGGATTGAATTTCTCGAATTTTCATAATGTCAGGAATCAAAAATGACAAACAACACGATAAGAGATTTTGTGGAATTTAACAGAAAAATAACTCAAGTGTTCGTAAAAAGAAGTCTTATAATTATATATGACAATTTGACAGATCAAAACTTTCCAATTATTTTGTGAAAAATGAGTAAATATGTCAAATAACCGATTTTTCAACCGAGTAATATCAACAATAAAATAACCCAAAATTCATAAAAAAATTGTCATAACTTCAATTTTAATGAAACTCCTTAGAGATATATAGTACGGTATTGTAAAAGTACCGACGGGGTTTCAGGTGAATATCTCAATTTCTTTCAATAATATGAACAAGTGTTTGATATCTTTCACAATTCTTCTTATATAAAGTTGTAATTCAAAAATTCATAAAAACATTATCATAACTTTAGATTTAATGAAACTCATTGGAGTTGTATAGTACGGTATTTTAAAAGTACCCACGACGTTTCAGGTAAATATCTCAATTTCTTTTAATAATATAACTTAGGGATGGGGAAATTTCACAATTCTTCGTATATAAAGTTGAAATTTACAAATTCACAAAAAATTATCGCAACTTCAATTTTAATGAAACTCCTTAAAATTATATAGCATGGTATTGTAAAGGATACCTATTAGGTTTTAGGTAAATATCTCAATTTTTTTCATTAACATGAACTAGGGATTGAGATGTTTCACAGTTCTCCTTATATAAAATTGAAATTCAAAAATTCCCAAAAAAATTATCATAACTTCAATTTTAATGAAACTCCTTAAAGATATAGAGTACGGTATTATAAAAGTACCGACGAGATTTCAGATGAATATCTCAATTTCTTTTAATAATACGAACCACGGATTGAGATATTTCACAATTCTCCTTGTATAAAGTTGACATTAAAAAATTCACAATAACATTATCGTACCTTTAATTTTAATGAGACTCCTTATAGATATACAGTACGGTATTGTAAAAGTACCAAGGAGGTTTCAGGTAAATGTCTCAATTTCTTTTAATAATACGAACCAGGGATTGAGATATTTCACAATTCTCCTTATATAAAGTTCAAATTCAGAAATTCACAAAAAAAAACTCTCCTAAGTTCAATTCTAATAAAACTCCTTAGAGTTATTTGGTAAGGTATTGTAAAAATACCGACAACGTTCTAGGTAAATATCTCAATTTCTTTTAATAATATGAACCAGGGATTGAGATATTTCACAATTCTCCTTATATAAAGTTGAAATTCAAAAATTCATATAAAAATTATCGCAACTTCAATTTTAATGAAACTCCTTAAAATTATATAGCATGGTATTGTAAAAGATACCGATTAGGTTTTAGGTAAATATCTCAATTTTTTTCATTAATACGAACCAGGGATTGAGATGTTTCACAGTTCTCCTTATATAAAATTGAAATTCAAAAATTCCCAAAAAAATTATCATAACTTCAATTTTAATGAAACTCCTTAAATATATAGAGTACGGTATTATAAAAGTACCGACGAGATTTCAGATCAATATCTCAATTTCTTTTAATAATACGAACCACGGATTGAGATATTTCACAATTCTCCTTGTATAAAGTTGACATTAAAAAATTCACAATAACATTATCGTACCTTTAATTTTAATGAAACTCCTTATAGATATACAGTACGGTATTGTAAAAGTACCAAGGAGGTTTCAGGTAAATGTCTCAATTTCTTTTAATAATACGAACCAGGGATTGAGATATTTCAGAATTCTCCTTATATAAAGTTCAAATTCAGAAATTCACAAAAAAACTCTCCTAAGTTCAATTTTAATAAAACTCCTTAGAGTTATTTGGTAAGGTATTGTAAAAATACTGACAACGTTCTAGGTAAATATCTCAATTTCTTTTAATAATATGAACCAGGAATTGAGATATTTCACAATCCTCCTTACACAAAGTTGTAATTCAAAAATTCATTAAAAAATTGTCGCAACTTCAATTTTAATGAAACTCCTTAAAATTATATAGCATGGTATTGTAAAAGATACCGATTAGGTTTTAGGTAAATATCTCGATTTTTTTCATTAATATGAACAAGGGATTGAGATGTTTCACAGTTCTCCTTATATAAAATTGAAATTCAAAAATTCCCAAAAAAATTATCATAACTTCAATTTTAATGAAACTCCTTAAAGATATAGAGTACGGTATTATAAAAGTACCGACGAGGTTTCAGATGAATATCTCAATTTCTTTTAATAATATGAACCAGGGATTGAGATATTTCACAATTCTCCTTATATAAAGTTGTAATTCAAAAATTCATTAAAAAATTATCGCAACTTCAATTTTAATGAAACTCCTTAAAATTATATAGCATGGTATTGTAAAAGATACCGATTAGGTTTTAGGTAAATATCTCAATTTTTTTCATTAATACGAACAAGGGATTGAGATGTTTCACAGTTCTCCTTATATAAAATTGAAATTCAAAAATTCCCAAAAAATTATCATAACTTCAATTTTAATGAAACTCCTTAAAGATATAGAGTACGGTATTATAAAAGTACCGACGAGGTTTCAGATGAATATCTCAATTTCTTTTAATAATATGAACCAGAGATTGAGATATTTCACAATTCTCCTTGTATAAAGTTGACATTCAAAAATTCACAATAACATTATCGTACTTTTAATTTTAATGAAACTCCTTATAGATATATAGTACGGTATTGTAAAATTACTGATGAGGTTTCAGGTAAATATCTCAATGTATTTTAATAATATGAACCAGGGATTGCGATATTTCATAATTCTCCATATGTAAAGTTGAAATTAAAAAATTCACAAAAAATTATCTTAACTTCAATTTTAATGAAACTCCTTAGAATTATTTAGTAGGGTGTTGTAAAGGTAGAGACAAAATTACAGGTCAATATCTCAATTTCTTTCATTAATATGAACCATGGATTGAGATATTTCACAGTTCTCCTTATATAAAGTTGACATTCAAAAATTCACAAAAAAATATATCATAACTTCAATTTTAATGAAACTCCTTAGAGTCATATAGTACGGTATTGTAACAGTGCCGACGAGGTTTCAAGTAAATATCTCAATTTATTTTAATAATATGAACCAGGGATTGAGATATTTTACAAATCTCATTGTATAAATTTGAGATTCAAAAATACACAAAAAAATTATCCTAACTTCAATTTTAATGAAACTCCTTAGAGTTATTTAGTAACGTATTGTAAAAGTATTGACGAGGTTTCAAGTAAATATCTCAATTTCTTTTAATATTATGAACCAGGGATCGAGATGTTTCACAGTTCTCCTTATATAAAATTGAAATTCAAAAATTCCCAAAAAAATTATCATAACTTCAATTTTAATGAAACTCCTTAAAGATATAGAGTACGGTATTGTAAAAGACAGCGACAAGGTTTCAGGTAAATATCTCAATTTCGTTCATTAATATGAACCAGGGTTTGAGATGTTTCACAGTTCTGTTTATATAAAGTTAAAATTCAAAAATTCATAAAAGAATTTTCGTAACTTCAATTTTAATGAAACTCCTTAGAGTCATATAGTACGGTATTGTAACAGTGCCGACGAGGTTTCAAGTAAATATCTCAATTCATTTTAATAATATGAACCAGGGATTGAGATATTTTACAAATCTCATTGTATAAATTTGAGATTCAAAAATACACAAAAAAATTATCCTAACTTCAATTTTAATGTAACTCCTTAGAGTTATTTAGTAACGTATTTTAAAAGTATTGACGAGGTTTCAAGTAAATATCTCAATTCCTTTTAATACTATGAACCAAGGATCGAGATATTTCACAGTTCTCCTTATATAAAATTGAAATTCAAAAATTCCCAAAAAAATTATCATAACTTCAATCTCAATGAAACTCCTTAAAGATATAGAGTACAGTATTATAAAAGTACTGACGAGGTTTCAGGTAAATATTTTAATATCGTTTAATAATATGAACCAAAGATTGAGACATTTCCCAATTCTCCTTATTTGAAGTTGAAATTCAAAAACTCACAAAAAAATTATCGTAACTTCAATTTTAATGAAACTCCTTACAGCTATTTGGTAAGGTATTGTAAAAATACCGACAACGTTCTAGGTAAATATCTCAATTTCTTTTAATAATATGAACCAGGGATTGAGATATTTCACAATTCTCGTTATATAAAGTTGAAATTCAAAAATTCATATAAAAATTACTGCACCTTCAATCTTAATGAAACTCCTGGAAGCAATCTAGTACGGTTTTATAAAAGTACATGCCAGGTTTAGGGTCGTTATTTCAATTTGTTCCAGTAGTGGGAACTTGGATTTGACATGTTACAAAAATCCCCTTATACACCGCTGAAACTTAAACGTTCCCAAAGCGTAACTCTAATTGGGATGAAACTCCTCAAAGTAACGTGGTACCATACATTCACGTATTACAACTAACGTTGATGTTGATGATCCTCGGCAGCGGATGCTTCGTATTGGCGCCGCCCTCGATCGCGATCCCGAGTATCGGTTTCGTCTTCTTGACGGTGATCCTCAGGTTGCCCTCCTCGTCCTGGACGACCTTCGCCGGCTCCACCCTCCCCGCCGCGCCCTCCGCGACGCCACCCTCCCTCGACAGCCTCTGCATCGACTGGTGGCGTCGCATCCTCGTCGGGTCAGCCCCGGGCTCGAGCAGGTTCTGCTCGTCCTTCATGTCGAAGCTGCGCGACAGCTTGTGCGCGAGGTCCTGAAATAAGATTCGGGACGCGTCCAGAACAAGGGAGAGAGATAGAGAGTAGAGTGTGGCGAGATGAAAACCTACAACCAATGAGAAGGGTTTTAACCGTACGGGTAATGTGGGAGAGAAGGGACGAAAGGGAAGGGAAAGAAATTTTCCCTTACATCCCCTCCCTTGTGTAAAAAATGGCGGATGTGCCAGCTCCTTCGCCAAAATTTCGCGTCGCACTTACCGCCGCTAGAGCTTTCCCGACCGAAACCCGTAATGCACATTACCCACCCCTTTGCTGTAGATTTTCATACCGCGTGCACTAATAACGAGGAAAACTTATACGTATCTATACGGAAAAGGAAAACTCATGCCCCATGCTCGTATAATATATCACAATGTGTGGACGTCGAAAGTCACGTCGGTAGGTACGTCATTTTCATTGAAAATATCTCAACAAAAATTTCGTGTTGCTCTGAGAGAGAAAATAAAACGAGGACAAATCACAAGAACTACGACAGAGAAACAAAAAAGGAAAGTAGGTAATAACTCTACGTAATGCCAATAAGTCCAGCGTGTACACTAGTGGTTTTATAAAATTTAAGTCGTGGGGGTTCATTTGATGGCTTCGTGTGAGAATTAAGCGATTTAAGCTGTTTCGGGTGAGAGAGGGGAACGCAAGTTACTCGCTCACTTACTTCGGGTGCTCTCATTACGAATTCAAATATTCAAAAAGTGTGTCGTTCATTTTTGGGTAATAAATACCTAAGCACCTGCCGTAAGCTTGGGTACTTTTCGTTCGAACACCCTGTGTATATCCCAGCATTCAATATCAAAAGTGTGGATGTGACGAGTGCCTTGATATCATTACTGGTACTGTCTGTTGATGAGTATATACAGTGCTTTCGTTTCAAAACGGCATTTAAGTGCAAGTCGGATACGTTTCCTCAGGTGCTGAGGCGTGTTTCATTTCTAACGAAGAAACTGTCGGTATTGGTACTTCTGCAAGTGGTAAATTACTTAAATCATTGAGCTACTCTCAAAACGAAAGTACCGTAAATTATACGGTGGCTTCGTAGTAAAGTGCGTACTGTCGCTAACTTTGTTATTGTTGGAGATCAAAATTAGGTTAATGAAGTCGTTAAATCGATTATTGAAAACAGATAGCAGTTGGGGCTCATCGGTGGGATTTGTCTTTTTATGGGACACTCTGTATATTTCATTGTTTGATATACAAAATTTTTTGTACTTAATCTTACAAAAAATTACTGCCTAGGAAACTAGGCAAGTATCTAATATGATATGGTACGTTTTTCAAAAATTTTTGATAAATTCCACTTTTTCCAATTTTTCAAATTTGATATTTTGGAAATTTCTACTTTTGTCAGATATTGCTGGATGTTGGAATAAGATCCAAAAAGCTAAATCCACATTTTTCATATGGACCTTTATTTGTGAAATTCATTAGATAATCTTTGATAGGTTTTATGTAATACTTGCAAAGCAAGTTCTTGTGGTTCCATAAGACTCTGCTAAATAATGTTCTTAGTGAATTCCATAATTCAGAAGATACGAAACGATGTCCAGATGATCCAGACGAACCTCCATCTCATGAAATTCATTAGAAAATCCTTGACGGAATTTGTTCAGAATTTTTAACATAATAAGAAATTTCGTGAAGTTCCATGAATTCCAATTCAGTGAAATTCATTGGATAATCTTGAGATAATTTTGTTAGATCTTCTTAAGAGTTCAAGAAATTTGTTAGGGGTTCCGGAAGATGTCGATTAATAATAAAAGTAATTTCCTTGGTTCAGGATATCTGAAATGGTATCCGGATGATCCAAATAATCCAAATTCTATAAAACTCTTTTTAGAATTTTTGAGATTTTAACAAAATTCTGAAATTTCAGAAAAAAGTTGCTCAATAGTTATTAAGTAAATCTCGTGATTGAGAAAATCACTATTGTCGCGATGCGGCCCCAATTAGCTAAAATAGGTCGCCGTCTAAGCTTATTCAGCGCCGAGGCGACCTTAAACCGAAGGACGATACGACCCTCGGACAGGTACGACATCACGTTCGTAAACATCCCGCTTGTTCAGCTCGATCATAACGATCAGGAGGTCAGTCTGTCACCTAGTATCACGTCACGCTGCCCGTCTGAGAGCCCGTCCTTTCGGCATGCCGCTAATTGGAGGAGCCTCGCGCCTGCTGCCCTTCGTCATCCGACAGTAAGCAACCATCTTCCTTTGCCCTTTTTCTCGCTTATTCTTGCCATTTGCTCATTTGCCTTAATCTTTGTTTTATGATGTTCTCTCCCCTATATTGAGGTTCTTGAGGTTCTATAGAATGTTGCTTAATAGTGACGAAGATAATTCCATGATTCAGAAGATCTAGAAACATTTCGAGAAGATCCAGATGGACCTCTATATAATGAAATTCATAAAATAACTATTGGAAGGCTTTATTTAAAGTATATTTAAAATTACAACAAATCTTCTTGGAGTTCCAAAAGACGTTGTTTAATAAAGACGAGTTGATAGAAAATGTAATAAGATTTTCAGATGATATAGTCCAGGAACTGTAGCTTTTGACCTGGCAATTTATGTAATTTTGAAAAAAATAACATTCGTAATAATTCCAAAACTAATCGAAATAGAGAAAATATGTTAGAATACAAAATTGTAGCTTTTCTAATTTCCAAGATTCTGCTTTCATTAAATTTTCTGTACAAAAAATATTAAGTGAGATAAGGATGTTTTAATATACGTGTGAACACTACCGTTTTTGAGCCCTTGAAACTCACCCCCTTTTAAAACTAAGGGTTTAAAAGGAACTTGATGTTAATAACCTTATAGCTCTTGTAAAAACCTACAAAATGGGTTTTTTGAAGAACTTTCTACGATAAAAAATAAAGGAGTTATGATTAAAAAACCAATATGTATTTTTTCGAAAAATTAAAGAAACCAAAATCGGAGAGTCTATACTACACATTAGACACATACATACATCTAAATTCATTCATACTATGGATATGTGTATATATATATATATATATATATTATGTTATATAAATATATATTATTATAAGGGTTGATTTTTAAGGGCTAACATATTCTGAAATACTGTTCACCTTAAGATTTTTTTGTATGTTCTAGTAATAAGGGGTAGTTTACACCCCTAAAGAATGAATTTCTAAGGGTTTAAATATTCTGAAATAATATTTAAAGCATAAAAAGATCAGTATTTGACACATCTGAACCAAAATTTACTTACCTTAAGCATTTTCGATAAATTGTAGTAATAAGGGGTAGTTTTTACCCTTACAAAATTAAGTTGTAACGTTTTTAATATTCTGAAAGAATGATTCGAGCATCAAACAATCATTATTTAACTCATCTGAACCAAATTTCGCTCTTCTTAAGCTGTTTTATAGATTTTGGAAAGAAGGGGTAGTTACGTTTATTCATATTATGATATGTGTATATATATTATATTATATGTTGATTTTTAGGGGTTGCTATATTCTGAAATACTGTTTAAAGCATCAAACATTCATTATTTAACTCATCTGAACTAAATTTTAATCACCCTAAGATTTTTTTTGTATATCTTAGTAATAAGGGGTAGTTTATACCCCTAAAGAATGAATTTTTAAGGGTTTAATGGTTCTGAAATAATGTTTAAAGCATCAAAAGATCAGTATTTGACACATCTGAACCAAAATTTACTTACCTTAAGCATTTTCGATAAATTGTAGTAATAAGGGGTAGTTTTTACCCTTACAAAATTAAGTTGTAACGTTTTTAATATTCTGAAAGAATGATTCGAGCATCAAACAATCATTATTTAACTCATCTGAACCAAATTTCGCTCTTCTTAAGCTGTTTTATAGATTTTGGAAAGAAGGGGTAGTTACGTTTATTCATATTATGATATGTGTATATATATTATATTATATGTTGATTTTTAGGGGTTGCTATATTCTGAAATACTGTTTAAAGCATCAAACATTCATTATTTAACTCATCTGAACTAAATTTTAATCACCCTAAGATTTTTTTTGTATATCTTAGTAATAAGGGGTAGTTTATACCCCTAAAGAATGAATTTTTAAGGGTTTAATGGTTCTGAAATAATGTTTAAAGCATCAAAAGATCAGTATTTGACACATCTGAACCAAAATTTACTTACCTTAAGCATTTTCGATAAATTGTAGTAATAAGGGGTAGTTTTTACCCTTACAAAATTAAGTTGTAACGTTTTTAATATTCTGAAAGAATGATTCGAGCATCAAACAATCATTATTTAACTCATCTGAACCAAATTTCGCTCTTCTTAAGCTGTTTTATAGATTTTGGAAAGAAGGGGTAGTTACGTTTATTCATATTATGATATGTGTATATATATTATATTATATGTTGATTTTTAGGGGTTGCTATATTCTGAAATACTGTTTAAAGCATCAAACATTCATTATTTAACTCATCTGAACTAAATTTTAATCACCCTAAGATTTTTTTTGTATATCTTAGTAATAAGGGGTAGTTTATACCCCTAAAGAATGAATTTTTAAGGGTTTAATGGTTCTGAAATAATGTTTAAAGCATCAAAAGATCAGTATTTGATTCATCTGAACCAAATTTTACTTACCTTAAGGTTTTTTGGTAGATTTCAGTAATAAAGGGTAGTTCCTACCCTTAAAAATTAAGTTGTAACGTTTTTAATATTCTGAAATAATGATTAGAGCATCAAACAATCATTATTTAACTCAGATGAAACAAATTTCGCTCTCCTTGAGCTATTTTATAGATTTTAGAAATAAGGGGTTGTTACATTAATTCATACTATGATATGTGTATATATATTATATTATATATTGATTTTTTAAGGGTTGACATATTCTGAAATACTGTTTAAAGCATCAAACATTCATTATTTAACTCATCTGAACTAAATTTTACTCACCTTAAATTTTTTTTTGGTATGTCTTAGTAATAAGGGGTAGTTTATACCCCTAAAGAATGACTTTTTAAAGGTTTAATTGTTCGAAATGATGTTTAAACCATCAAGCAATCATTATTTGACTCATCAGAACCAAATATTACTTACCTTAAGCTGTTTTGGTAGATTTTAGTAATAAGGGGTAGTTCCTAGCCTTAAAAATTAATTCGTAACGTTTTTCATACTCTGAAATAATGATTCGAGCATTGAACAATCATTATTTAACTCAGCTGAAACAAATTTCGCTCTTCTTAAGTTGTTTTATAGATTTTGGAAACAAGGGGTAGTTACGTTTATTCATATTATGATATGTGTATATATATATATTATATTATATGTTGATTTTTAGGGGTTGATATATTCTGAAATAATGTTTAAAGCATCAAACATTCATTATTTAACTCATCTGAACTAAATTTTAATCACCCTAAGATTTTTTTGTATATTTTAGTAATAAGGGGTAGTTTATACCCCTAAAGAATGAATTTTTAAGGGTTTAATTGTTCTGAAATAATGTTTAAAGCATCAAGCAATCAGTATTTTACTCATCTGAACCATATTTTCTTACCTTAAGCTTTTTTGTAGATTTCAGTAATAAGGGGTAGTTCCTACCCTTAAAAATTAATTCGTAACGCTTTTAATACTCTGAAATAATGATTCGAGCGTTGAACAATCATTATTTAACTCATCTGAATCAAATTTCACTCTCTTTGAACTGTTTTATAGATTTTAGAAATAAGGGGTTGTTACATTAATTCATACTATGATATGTGTATATATATTATATTATATATTGATTTTTTTAAGGGTTGACATATTCTGAAATACTACTTAAAGCATCAATCATTCATTATTTACCTCATCTGAACTGAATTTTACTCACCTTAAATTTTTTTGTTATGTTCTAGTAATAAGGGGTAGTTTATACCCCTGAAGAATGAATTTTTAAGGGTTCAAGTGTTCTGAAAAAATGTTGAAAGCATCAAGCAATCAGTATTTTACTCATCTGAACCATTTTTTCTTACCTTAAGCTTTTTTGTAGATTTCAGTAATAAGGGGTAGTTCCTACCCTTAAAAATTAATTTGTAATGTTTTTAATATCCCGAAAGAATGATTCGAGCATCAAACAATCATTATTTAACTCATCTGAACCAAATTTCACTCTCCTTAAGCTGTTTTATAGATTTTGGAAATGAGGGGTAGTTTTCACCCTTTGGAAAATAAACAGCGCCCTTCGGCACAATATATAATTTGAAGTGGAGGGTAAGTTAAGCTTAATCCCGAAATATCATGCAAATTATGAAAAAATTATAAGGTTTTAAAGAATTTAAGCATCGATTCCTGGACTAATCCAGATATAGTACTTGCATTTCATGTAATTCGCTGAAAGTAAGTGGTATATCTGTATTATTGTTTTTTGTCATGAAATTACTGTTTAATAGAGTTAATTAAAATTAACTTTAGAGAGATCAACATACCTAATAATCTTACATTGTAGTTAATTTCTCACTTTACCACTTGTTCTTTCTTTACAGGCTTAGTTGGATCAGTCTTTATACAGCTCATTTTTAGCTACGAGTCCCAGTCTTTCATAACTTAGCATTCCTTTGGTACCCAATACATTCAAAAGTTTCCCAATTCGAATGGACGGAACAAGAGGCACAACTTCGCAATTTGAACTAGCCTTCCGCCACCGACAATAACAAAGTTAGCAACGTCGCCGAACCTCGAATACACCGTATAGCATACTCGCAAGTAACAATAAACAATTATCGAATAAAATAAACAAACAACGAAAGGAAACGTGAAAATTCTCTAAATTGCCGCATGCTCACTCAAGACACGTCTCCAATGATTATAATAGATCATATAAAAAAAGTAGATTAATGTGCTCCGGATTTCCGCCCTAAGACTTACAAGAGGCCTCCCCCAGTACCAAGACTTGACTTTCTGCGTCCACCCGCCCAAGCTAGACCGCAGTATGCCTCCGAGGTATCCGCTCTGCAAATATTTACAACCAAACAATAGACAGACCGCTCGCTCTACGGTACGTCTCGCGCCCCGTAGTACCCAGCTCGACTCATGCCCGCCTGTCCGGCCACGGTACCACTCGATAATGCGGATCGATCGTCGAGCGATCGATCCGTATTATATCGATCATGGGCGCCTGGTAGTGTGGGAACACCGAGAAGTACTACTTCTGCACGTGTAGGTACCACCGCTACTACTACCACTACTAGTACTATCGCCGCCGGTACCGGTGAGTACGGGTACCGCCGTCCGCTCTTCGCGCTCACGTGCGCGCGCCGCCAGGTACCACGGTACGGCGGGTACCTGGTTCTTGAGCGTCGCACGCCCGCCGCCCTCTCATGGTTTCCCCATATCGAATGGTACCGCGTGGCATACCATCCGGTACCATCGAGGCGAAGGCGAAGAAGCGAAGAAGGGACCGGCGGTACCGGCTCGGTCGCGGCGGTACCAGTGGGGATTAAATTTAGAGGCGGGTGTCTGTTTTGGGTAAGGCTTTCGGTGCCTTAGGTGATATAGTGATATTCGCTACATTATGAGATTTCGAGAATTTTCTTGGGTTTCCGGAAAAGGTTGATCAGTAATTACTTAATCTTAGTAAATAATGATGGAAGTAAATTACATGATTCAGCAGGTGTGGAACGATTTCCTCCATATTGAACTCTATTTCATAATTGGTTTGTAAATCTTTGAGGTGCTTTAGAATTTTTAAAATTATAAATTCTTGGAGTTCCAAAAGACGGCTAAAATAGTGATTTTCATGAATCTGAAACCATTTTCAGTTCTATTTCATGAAATTTTGTAGATAATCCGTAACATGATTGATTTAGAGTTTCTAAAATTTCCAGAAATTTCTTGGGATTTCCAGCAATTTCTTGGGATTTGAGGAAAGAGTTATTTAATGATTACAAGGTAAATTCAATGGCTCAAACAATCTGTAATGTTTTCCAGATCATCTTGGGGTTCCAAAAAACGGTTAAAAATATTGAAATTGGTTTTCTTTAGTCAAGTAACGATTTTCAGGACTTCTTTTCCATGAATTTCTGTAGATAATTCTTAACGGGATTCATTTAGGATCTCTAAGATTTCCAGAAATTTCTTGGGATTTCTGGAAAGTGTCGTTTAATAATTACAAGGTAATTTCAATGACTCAAACAATCTGTAGAGATATCCAGACGATCTTGGGGTTCCAAAAGACTGTTAAAGATGATAAAACTACTTTTCTTCAGTCAAGTAACGATTTCCAGGATTTCTATTTCATGAAATTCTGTAGATAATCCTTAGCAGGATTCATTGAGAACCTCTAAGATTTCCAGAAATTTCTTGGGATTTCTGGAAAGTGTTGTTTAATAATTACAAGGTCAATTCAATGGCTCAAACAATCTGTAACGGTTTCCAGCTCATCTTGGGGTTCCAAAAAACGGTTAAAAATATTGAAATTGGTTTTCTTTAGTCAAGTAACGATTTTCAGGACTTCTATTTCATGCAATTCTTTAGATAATCCTTAACAGGATTCATTGAGAATCTCTAAGATTTCCAGAAATTTCTTGGGATTCCTGGAAATTGTTGTTTCATAATTACAAGGTAAATTCAATGGCTCAAACAATCTGTAACGTTTTCCAGGTCATCTTGGGGTTCCAAAAGAGGGCTAAAAATAATAATATTATTTTTCTTCAGTTTAGTAACGATTTTCAGGACTTCTATTTCATGAATTTCTGTAGATAATCCTTAACAGGATTCATTTAGGATCTCTAAGGTTTCCAGAAATTTCTTGGGCTTTCTGGAAAGTGTTGTTTAATAATTACAAGGTAATTTCAATGACTCAAACAATCTGTAGAGATATCCAGACGATCTTGGGGTTCCAAAAAACGGTTAAAAATATTGAAATTGGTTTTCTTTAGTCAAGTAACGATTTTCAGGACTTCTATTTCATGCAATTCTTTAGATAATCAACAGGATTCATTTAGGATCTCTAAGGTTTCTAGAGATTTCTTGGGATTTCTGGAAAGTGTTGTTTCATAATTACAAGGTAATTTCAATGACTCATACAATCTGTAGAGATATCCAGACGATCTTGGGGTTCCAAAAGACTGTTAAGGATGATAAAACTACTTTTCTTCAGTCAAGTAACGATTTCCAGGATTTCTATTTCATGAAATTCTGTAGATAATCCTTAGCAGGATTCATTGAGAACCTCTAAGATTTCCAGAAATTTCTTGGGATTTCTGGAAAGTGTTGTTTAATAATTACAAGGTCAATTCAATGGCTCAAACAATCTGTAACGGTTTCCAGCTCATCTTGGGGTTCCAAAAAACGGTTAAAAATATTGAAATTGGTTTTCTTTAGTCAAGTAACGATTTTCAGGACTTCTATTTCATGCAATTCTTTAGATAATCCTTAACAGGATTCATTGAGAATCTCTAAGATTTCCAGAAATTTCTTGGGATTCCTGGAAATCGTTGTTTCATAATTACAAGGTAAATTCAATGGCTCAAACAATCTGTAACGTTTTCCAGGTCATCTTGGGGTTCCAAAAGAGGGCTAAAAATAATAATATTATTTTTCTTCAGTTTAGTAACGATTTCCAGGATTTCTATTTCATGAAATTCTGTAGATAATCCTTAGCAGGATTCATTGAGAACCTCTAAGATTTCCAGAAATTTCTTGGGATTTCTGGAAAGTGTTGTTTAATAATTACAAGGTAAATTCAATGGCTCATACAATCTGTAGAGATATCCAGACGATCTTGGGGTTCCAAAAGACTGTTAAAGATGATAAAACTACTTTTCTTCAGTCAAGTAACGATTTCCAGGATTTCTATTTCATGAAATTCTGTAGATAATCCTTAGCAGGATTCATTGAGAACCTCTAAGATTTCCAGAAATTTCTTGGGATTTCTGGAAAGTGTTGTTTAATAATTACAAGGTCAATTCAATGGCTCAAACAATCTGTAACGGTTTCCAGCTCATCTTGGGGTTCCAAAAAACGGTTAAAAATATTGAAATTGGTTTTCTTTAGTCAAGTAACGATTTTCAGGACTTCTATTTCATGCAATTCTTTAGATAATCCTTAACAGGATTCATTGAGAATCTCTAAGATTTCCAGAAATTTCTTGGGATTCCTGGAAATTGTTGTTTCATAATTACAAGGTAAATTCAATGGCTCAAACAATCTGTAACGTTTTCCAGGTCATCTTGGGGTTCCAAAAGAGGGCTAAAAATAATAATATTATTTTTCTTCAGTTTAGTAACGATTTTCAGGACTTCTATTTCATGAATTTCTGTAGATAATCCTTAACAGGATTCATTTAGGATCTCTAAGGTTTCCAGAAATTTCTTGGGCTTTCTGGAAAGTGTTGTTTAATAATTACAAGGTAATTTCAATGACTCAAACAATCTGTAGAGATATCCAGACGATCTTGGGGTTCCAAAAAACGGTTAAAAATATTGAAATTGGTTTTCTTTAGTCAAGTAACGATTTTCAGGACTTCTATTTCATGCAATTCTTTAGATAATCAACAGGATTCATTTAGGATCTCTAAGGTTTCTAGAGATTTCTTGGGATTTCTGGAAAGTGTTGTTTCATAATTACAAGGTAATTTCAATGACTCATACAATCTGTAGAGATATCCAGACGATCTTGGGGTTCCAAAAGACTGTTAAGGATGATAAAACTACTTTTCTTCAGTCAAGTAACGATTTCCAGGATTTCTATTTCATGAAATTCTGTAGATAATCCTTAGCAGGATTCATTGAGAACCTCTAAGATTTCCAGAAATTTCTTGGGATTTCTGGAAAGTGTTGTTTAATAATTACAAGGTCAATTCAATGGCTCAAACAATCTGTAACGGTTTCCAGCTCATCTTGGGGTTCCAAAAAACGGTTAAAAATATTGAAATTGGTTTTCTTTAGTCAAGTAACGATTTTCAGGACTTCTATTTCATGCAATTCTTTAGATAATCCTTAACAGGATTCATTGAGAATCTCTAAGATTTCCAGAAATTTCTTGGGATTCCTGGAAATCGTTGTTTCATAATTACAAGGTAAATTCAATGGCTCAAACAATCTGTAACGTTTTCCAGGTCATCTTGGGGTTCCAAAAGAGGGCTAAAAATAATAATATTATTTTTCTTCAGTTTAGTAACGATTTTCAGGACTTCTATTTCATGAATTTCTGTAGATAATCCTTAACAGGATTCATTTAGGATCTCTAAGGTTTCCAGAAATTTCTTGGGCTTTCTGGAAAGTGTTGTTTAATAATTACAAGGTAATTTCAATGACTCAAACAATCTGTAGAGATATCCAGACGATCTTGGGGTTCCAAAAAACGGTTAAAAATATTGAAATTGGTTTTCTTTAGTCAAGTAACGATTTTCAGGACTTCTATTTCATGCAATTCTTTAGATAATCCTTAACAGGATTCATTGAGAATCTCTAAGATTTCCAGAAATTTCTTGGGATTCCTGGAAATCGTTGTTTCATAATTACAAGGTAAATTCAATGGCTCAAACAATCTGTAACGTTTTCCAGGTCATCTTGGGGTTCCAAAAGAGGGCTAAAAATAATAATATTATTTTTCTTCAGTTTAGTAACGATTTCCAGGATTTCTATTTCATGAAATTCTGTAGATAATCCTTAGCAGGATTCATTGAGAACCTCTAAGATTTCCAGAAATTTCTTGGGATTTCTGGAAAGTGTTGTTTAATAATTACAAGGTAAATTCAATGGCTCATACAATCTGTAGAGATATCCAGACGATCTTGGGGTTCCAAAAGACTGTTAAAGATGATAAAACTACTTTTCTTCAGTCAAGTAACGATTTCCAGGATTTCTATTTCATGAAATTCTGTAGATAATCCTTAGCAGGATTCATTGAGAACCTCTAAGATTTCCAGAAATTTCTTGGGATTTCTGGAAAGTGTTGTTTAATAATTACAAGGTCAATTCAATGGCTCAAACAATCTGTAACGGTTTCCAGCTCATCTTGGGGTTCCAAAAAACGGTTAAAAATATTGAAATTGGTTTTCTTTAGTCAAGTAACGATTTTCAGGACTTCTATTTCATGCAATTCTTTAGATAATCCTTAACAGGATTCATTGAGAATCTCTAAGATTTCCAGAAATTTCTTGGGATTCCTGGAAATTGTTGTTTCATAATTACAAGGTAAATTCAATGGCTCAAACAATCTGTAACGTTTTCCAGGTCATCTTGGGGTTCCAAAAGAGGGCTAAAAATAATAATATTATTTTTCTTCAGTTTAGTAACGATTTTCAGGACTTCTATTTCATGAATTTCTGTAGATAATCCTTAACAGGATTCATTTAGGATCTCTAAGGTTTCCAGAAATTTCTTGGGCTTTCTGGAAAGTGTTGTTTAATAATTACAAGGTAAATTCGATGATTCAAACACTCTGTAACGGTTTCGAGATCATCTTGGGGTTCCAAAAAACGGTTAAAAATATTGAAATTGGTTTTCTTTAGTCAAGTAACGATTTTCAGGACTTCTATTTCATGAATTTCTGTAGATAATCAACAGGATTCATTTAGGATCTCTAAGGTTTCTAGAGATTTCTTGGGATTCCTGGAAATCGTTGTTTCATAATTACAAGGTAAATTCAATGGCTCAAACAATCTGTAACGTTTTCCAGGTCATCTTGGGGTTCCAAAAGAGGGCTAAAAATAATAATATTATTTTTCTTCAGTTTAGTAACGATTTCCAGGATTTCTATTTCATGAAATTCTGTAGATAATCCTTAGCAGGATTCATTGAGAACCTCTAAGATTTCCAGAAATTTCTTGGGATTTCTGGAAAGTGTTGTTTAATAATTACAAGGTCAATTCAATGGCTCAAACAATCTGTAACGGTTTCCAGCTCATCTTGGGGTTCCAAAAAACGGTTAAAAATATTGAAATTGGTTTTCTTTAGTCAAGTAACGATTTTCAGGACTTCTATTTCATGCAATTCTTTAGATAATCCTTAACAGGATTCATTGAGAATCTCTAAGATTTCCAGAAATTTCTTGGGATTCCTGGAAATTGTTGTTTCATAATTACAAGGTAAATTCAATGGCTCAAACAATCTGTAACGTTTTCCAGGTCATCTTGGGGTTCCAAAAGAGGGCTAAAAATAATAATATTATTTTTCTTCAGTTTAGTAACGATTTTCAGGACTTCTATTTCATGAATTTCTGTAGATAATCCTTAACAGGATTCATTTAGGATCTCTAAGGTTTCCAGAAATTTCTTGGGCTTTCTGGAAAGTGTTGTTTAATAATTACAAGGTAAATTCGATGATTCAAACACTCTGTAACGGTTTCGAGATCATCTTGGGGTTCCAAAAAACGGTTAAAAATATTGAAATTGGTTTTCTTTAGTCAAGTAACGATTTTCAGGACTTCTATTTCATGAATTTCTGTAGATAATCAACAGGATTCATTTAGGATCTCTAAGGTTTCTAGAGATTTCTTGGGATTTCTGGAAAGTGTTGTTTCATAATTACAAGGTAATTTCAATGACTCATACAATCTGTAGAGATATCCAGACGATCTTGGGGTTCCAAAAGACTGTTAAGGATGATAAAACTACTTTTCTTCAGTCAAGTAACGAATTTCAGGACTTCTATTTCATGCAATTCTTTAGATAATCCTTAACAGGATTCATTGAGAATCTCTAAGATTTCCAGAAATTTCTTGGGATTTCTGGAAAGTGTTGTTTCATAATTACAAGGTAATTTCAATGACTCATACAATCTGTAGAGATATCCAGACGATCTTGGGGTTCCAAAAGACTGTTAAAGATGATAAAACTACTTTTCTTCAGTCAAGTAACGATTTCCAGGATTTCTATTTCATGAAATTCTGTAGATAATCCTTAGCAGGATTCATTGAGAACCTCTAAGATTTCCAGAAATTTCTTGGGATTTCTGGAAAGTGTTGTTTAATAATTACAAGGTCAATTCAATGGCTCAAACAATCTGTAACGGTTTCCAGCTCATCTTGGGGTTCCAAAAAACGGTTAAAAATATTGAAATTGGTTTTCTTTAGTCAAGTAACGATTTTCAGGACTTCTATTTCATGCAATTCTTTAGATAATCCTTAACAGGATTCATTGAGAATCTCTAAGATTTCCAGAAATTTCTTGGGATTCCTGGAAATTGTTGTTTCATAATTACAAGGTAAATTCAATGGCTCAAACAATCTGTAACGTTTTCCAGGTCATCTTGGGGTTCCAAAAGAGGGCTAAAAATAATAATATTATTTTTCTTCAGTTTAGTAACGATTTTCAGGACTTCTATTTCATGAATTTCTGTAGATAATCCTTAACAGGATTCATTTAGGATCTCTAAGGTTTCCAGAAATTTCTTGGGCTTTCTGGAAAGTGTTGTTTAATAATTACAAGGTAATTTCAATGACTCAAACAATCTGTAGAGATATCCAGACGATCTTGGGGTTCCAAAAAACGGTTAAAAATATTGAAATTGGTTTTCTTTAGTCAAGTAACGATTTTCAGGACTTCTATTTCATGCAATTCTTTAGATAATCAACAGGATTCATTTAGGATCTCTAAGGTTTCTAGAGATTTCTTGGGATTTCTGGAAAGTGTTGTTTCATAATTACAAGGTAATTTCAATGACTCATACAATCTGTAGAGATATCCAGACGATCTTGGGGTTCCAAAAGACTGTTAAGGATGATAAAACTACTTTTCTTCAGTCAAGTAACGATTTCCAGGATTTCTATTTCATGAAATTCTGTAGATAATCCTTAGCAGGATTCATTGAGAACCTCTAAGATTTCCAGAAATTTCTTGGGATTTCTGGAAAGTGTTGTTTAATAATTACAAGGTCAATTCAATGGCTCAAACAATCTGTAACGGTTTCCAGCTCATCTTGGGGTTCCAAAAAACGGTTAAAAATATTGAAATTGGTTTTCTTTAGTCAAGTAACGATTTTCAGGACTTCTATTTCATGCAATTCTTTAGATAATCCTTAACAGGATTCATTGAGAATCTCTAAGATTTCCAGAAATTTCTTGGGATTCCTGGAAATCGTTGTTTCATAATTACAAGGTAAATTCAATGGCTCAAACAATCTGTAACGTTTTCCAGGTCATCTTGGGGTTCCAAAAGAGGGCTAAAAATAATAATATTATTTTTCTTCAGTTTAGTAACGATTTCCAGGATTTCTATTTCATGAAATTCTGTAGATAATCCTTAGCAGGATTCATTGAGAACCTCTAAGATTTCCAGAAATTTCTTGGGATTTCTGGAAAGTGTTGTTTAATAATTACAAGGTAAATTCAATGGCTCATACAATCTGTAGAGATATCCAGACGATCTTGGGGTTCCAAAAGACTGTTAAAGATGATAAAACTACTTTTCTTCAGTCAAGTAACGATTTCCAGGATTTCTATTTCATGAAATTCTGTAGATAATCCTTAGCAGGATTCATTGAGAACCTCTAAGATTTCCAGAAATTTCTTGGGATTTCTGGAAAGTGTTGTTTAATAATTACAAGGTCAATTCAATGGCTCAAACAATCTGTAACGGTTTCCAGCTCATCTTGGGGTTCCAAAAAACGGTTAAAAATATTGAAATTGGTTTTCTTTAGTCAAGTAACGATTTTCAGGACTTCTATTTCATGCAATTCTTTAGATAATCCTTAACAGGATTCATTGAGAATCTCTAAGATTTCCAGAAATTTCTTGGGATTCCTGGAAATTGTTGTTTCATAATTACAAGGTAAATTCAATGGCTCAAACAATCTGTAACGTTTTCCAGGTCATCTTGGGGTTCCAAAAGAGGGCTAAAAATAATAATATTATTTTTCTTCAGTTTAGTAACGATTTTCAGGACTTCTATTTCATGAATTTCTGTAGATAATCCTTAACAGGATTCATTTAGGATCTCTAAGGTTTCCAGAAATTTCTTGGGCTTTCTGGAAAGTGTTGTTTAATAATTACAAGGTAATTTCAATGACTCAAACAATCTGTAGAGATATCCAGACGATCTTGGGGTTCCAAAAAACGGTTAAAAATATTGAAATTGGTTTTCTTTAGTCAAGTAACGATTTTCAGGACTTCTATTTCATGCAATTCTTTAGATAATCAACAGGATTCATTTAGGATCTCTAAGGTTTCTAGAGATTTCTTGGGATTTCTGGAAAGTGTTGTTTCATAATTACAAGGTAATTTCAATGACTCATACAATCTGTAGAGATATCCAGACGATCTTGGGGTTCCAAAAGACTGTTAAGGATGATAAAACTACTTTTCTTCAGTCAAGTAACGATTTCCAGGATTTCTATTTCATGAAATTCTGTAGATAATCCTTAGCAGGATTCATTGAGAACCTCTAAGATTTCCAGAAATTTCTTGGGATTTCTGGAAAGTGTTGTTTAATAATTACAAGGTCAATTCAATGGCTCAAACAATCTGTAACGGTTTCCAGCTCATCTTGGGGTTCCAAAAAACGGTTAAAAATATTGAAATTGGTTTTCTTTAGTCAAGTAACGATTTTCAGGACTTCTATTTCATGCAATTCTTTAGATAATCCTTAACAGGATTCATTGAGAATCTCTAAGATTTCCAGAAATTTCTTGGGATTCCTGGAAATCGTTGTTTCATAATTACAAGGTAAATTCAATGGCTCAAACAATCTGTAACGTTTTCCAGGTCATCTTGGGGTTCCAAAAGAGGGCTAAAAATAATAATATTATTTTTCTTCAGTTTAGTAACGATTTTCAGGACTTCTATTTCATGAATTTCTGTAGATAATCCTTAACAGGATTCATTTAGGATCTCTAAGGTTTCCAGAAATTTCTTGGGCTTTCTGGAAAGTGTTGTTTAATAATTACAAGGTAATTTCAATGACTCAAACAATCTGTAGAGATATCCAGACGATCTTGGGGTTCCAAAAAACGGTTAAAAATATTGAAATTGGTTTTCTTTAGTCAAGTAACGATTTTCAGGACTTCTATTTCATGCAATTCTTTAGATAATCCTTAACAGGATTCATTGAGAATCTCTAAGATTTCCAGAAATTTCTTGGGATTCCTGGAAATCGTTGTTTCATAATTACAAGGTAAATTCAATGGCTCAAACAATCTGTAACGTTTTCCAGGTCATCTTGGGGTTCCAAAAGAGGGCTAAAAATAATAATATTATTTTTCTTCAGTTTAGTAACGATTTCCAGGATTTCTATTTCATGAAATTCTGTAGATAATCCTTAGCAGGATTCATTGAGAACCTCTAAGATTTCCAGAAATTTCTTGGGATTTCTGGAAAGTGTTGTTTAATAATTACAAGGTAAATTCAATGGCTCATACAATCTGTAGAGATATCCAGACGATCTTGGGGTTCCAAAAGACTGTTAAAGATGATAAAACTACTTTTCTTCAGTCAAGTAACGATTTCCAGGATTTCTATTTCATGAAATTCTGTAGATAATCCTTAGCAGGATTCATTGAGAACCTCTAAGATTTCCAGAAATTTCTTGGGATTTCTGGAAAGTGTTGTTTAATAATTACAAGGTCAATTCAATGGCTCAAACAATCTGTAACGGTTTCCAGCTCATCTTGGGGTTCCAAAAAACGGTTAAAAATATTGAAATTGGTTTTCTTTAGTCAAGTAACGATTTTCAGGACTTCTATTTCATGCAATTCTTTAGATAATCCTTAACAGGATTCATTGAGAATCTCTAAGATTTCCAGAAATTTCTTGGGATTCCTGGAAATTGTTGTTTCATAATTACAAGGTAAATTCAATGGCTCAAACAATCTGTAACGTTTTCCAGGTCATCTTGGGGTTCCAAAAGAGGGCTAAAAATAATAATATTATTTTTCTTCAGTTTAGTAACGATTTTCAGGACTTCTATTTCATGAATTTCTGTAGATAATCCTTAACAGGATTCATTTAGGATCTCTAAGGTTTCCAGAAATTTCTTGGGCTTTCTGGAAAGTGTTGTTTAATAATTACAAGGTAAATTCGATGATTCAAACACTCTGTAACGGTTTCGAGATCATCTTGGGGTTCCAAAAAACGGTTAAAAATATTGAAATTGGTTTTCTTTAGTCAAGTAACGATTTTCAGGACTTCTATTTCATGAATTTCTGTAGATAATCAACAGGATTCATTTAGGATCTCTAAGGTTTCTAGAGATTTCTTGGGATTCCTGGAAATCGTTGTTTCATAATTACAAGGTAAATTCAATGGCTCAAACAATCTGTAACGGTTTCCAGCTCATCTTGGGGTTCCAAAAAACGGTTAAAAATATTGAAATTGGTTTTCTTTAGTCAAGTAACGATTTTCAGGACTTCTATTTCATGCAATTCTTTAGATAATCCTTAACAGGATTCATTGAGAATCTCTAAGATTTCCAGAAATTTCTTGGGATTCCTGGAAATCGTTGTTTCATAATTACAAGGTAAATTCAATGGCTCAAACAATCTGTAACGTTTTCCAGGTCATCTTGGGGTTCCAAAAGAGGGCTAAAAATAATAATATTATTTTTCTTCAGTTTAGTAACGATTTCCAGGATTTCTATTTCATGAAATTCTGTAGATAATCCTTAGCAGGATTCATTGAGAACCTCTAAGATTTCCAGAAATTTCTTGGGATTTCTGGAAAGTGTTGTTTAATAATTACAAGGTCAATTCAATGGCTCAAACAATCTGTAACGGTTTCCAGCTCATCTTGGGGTTCCAAAAAACGGTTAAAAATATTGAAATTGGTTTTCTTTAGTCAAGTAACGATTTTCAGGACTTCTATTTCATGCAATTCTTTAGATAATCCTTAACAGGATTCATTGAGAATCTCTAAGATTTCCAGAAATTTCTTGGGATTCCTGGAAATCGTTGTTTCATAATTACAAGGTAAATTCAATGGCTCAAACAATCTGTAACGTTTTCCAGGTCATCTTGGGGTTCCAAAAGAGGGCTAAAAATAATAATATTATTTTTCTTCAGTTTAGTAACGATTTCCAGGATTTCTATTTCATGAAATTCTGTAGATAATCCTTAGCAGGATTCATTGAGAACCTCTAAGATTTCCAGAAATTTCTTGGGATTTCTGGAAAGTGTTGTTTAATAATTACAAGGTCAATTCAATGGCTCAAACAATCTGTAACGGTTTCCAGCTCATCTTGGGGTTCCAAAAAACGGTTAAAAATATTGAAATTGGT
Source organism: Cryptocephalus moraei (assembly GCA_946251905.1). Classification (NCBI taxonomy): domain Eukaryota; kingdom Metazoa; phylum Arthropoda; class Insecta; order Coleoptera; family Chrysomelidae; genus Cryptocephalus; species Cryptocephalus moraei. The sequence continues at coordinate 20,176,843 of OX276464.1, read as the reverse complement.
TTTCTTTAGTCAAGTAACGATTTTCAGGACTTCTATTTCATGCAATTCTTTAGATAATCCTTAACAGGATTCATTGAGAATCTCTAAGATTTCCAGAAATTTCTTGGGATTCCTGGAAATCGTTGTTTCATAATTACAAGGTAAATTCAATGGCTCAAACAATCTGTAACGTTTTCCAGGTCATCTTGGGGTTCCAAAAGAGGGCTAAAAATAATAATATTATTTTTCTTCAGTTTAGTAACGATTTCCAGGATTTCTATTTCATGAAATTCTGTAGATAATCCTTAGCAGGATTCATTGAGAACCTCTAAGATTTCCAGAAATTTCTTGGGATTTCTGGAAAGTGTTGTTTAATAATTACAAGGTAAATTCAATGGCTCAAACAATCTGTAACGTTTTCCAGGTCATCTTGGGGTTCCAAAAGAGGGCTAAAAATAATAATATTATTTTTCTTCAGTTTAGTAACGATTTTCAGGACTTCTATTTCATGAATTTCTGTAGATAATCCTTAACAGGATTCATTTAGGATCTCTAAGGTTTCCAGAAATTTCTTGGGCTTTCTGGAAAGTGTTGTTTAATAATTACAAGGTAATTTCAATGACTCAAACAATCTGTAGAGATATCCAGACGATCTTGGGGTTCCAAAAAACGGTTAAAAATATTGAAATTGGTTTTCTTTAGTCAAGTAACGATTTTCAGGACTTCTATTTCATGCAATTCTTTAGATAATCCTTAACAGGATTCATTGAGAATCTCTAAGATTTCCAGAAATTTCTTGGGATTTCTGGAAAGTGTTGTTTCATAATTACAAGGTAATTTCAATGACTCATACAATCTGTAGAGATATCCAGACGATCTTGGGGTTCCAAAAGACTGTTAAAGATGATAAAACTACTTTTCTTCAGTCAAGTAACGATTTCCAGGATTTCTATTTCATGAAATTCTGTAGATAATCCTTAGCAGGATTCATTGAGAACCTCTAAGATTTCCAGAAATTTCTTGGGATTTCTGGAAAGTGTTGTTTAATAATTACAAGGTCAATTCAATGGCTCAAACAATCTGTAACGGTTTCCAGCTCATCTTGGGGTTCCAAAAAACGGTTAAAAATATTGAAATTGGTTTTCTTTAGTCAAGTAACGATTTTCAGGACTTCTATTTCATGCAATTCTTTAGATAATCCTTAACAGGATTCATTGAGAATCTCTAAGATTTCCAGAAATTTCTTGGGATTCCTGGAAATCGTTGTTTCATAATTACAAGGTAAATTCAATGGCTCAAACAATCTGTAACGTTTTCCAGGTCATCTTGGGGTTCCAAAAGAGGGCTAAAAATAATAATATTATTTTTCTTCAGTTTAGTAACGATTTCCAGGATTTCTATTTCATGAAATTCTGTAGATAATCCTTAGCAGGATTCATTGAGAACCTCTAAGATTTCCAGAAATTTCTTGGGATTTCTGGAAAGTGTTGTTTAATAATTACAAGGTAAATTCAATGGCTCAAACAATCTGTAACGTTTTCCAGGTCATCTTGGGGTTCCAAAAGAGGGCTAAAAATAATAATATTATTTTTCTTCAGTTTAGTAACGATTTTCAGGACTTCTATTTCATGAATTTCTGTAGATAATCCTTAACAGGATTCATTTAGGATCTCTAAGGTTTCCAGAAATTTCTTGGGCTTTCTGGAAAGTGTTGTTTAATAATTACAAGGTAATTTCAATGACTCAAACAATCTGTAGAGATATCCAGACGATCTTGGGGTTCCAAAAAACGGTTAAAAATATTGAAATTGGTTTTCTTTAGTCAAGTAACGATTTTCAGGACTTCTATTTCATGCAATTCTTTAGATAATCCTTAACAGGATTCATTGAGAATCTCTAAGATTTCCAGAAATTTCTTGGGATTTCTGGAAAGTGTTGTTTCATAATTACAAGGTAATTTCAATGACTCATACAATCTGTAGAGATATCCAGACGATCTTGGGGTTCCAAAAGACTGTTAAGGATGATAAAACTACTTTTCTTCAGTCAAGTAACGAATTTCAGGACTTCTATTTCATGCAATTCTTTAGATAATCCTTAACAGGATTCATTGAGAATCTCTAAGATTTCCAGAAATTTCTTGGGATTTCTGGAAAGTGTTGTTTCATAATTACAAGGTAATTTCAATGACTCATACAATCTGTAGAGATATCCAGACGATCTTGGGGTTCCAAAAGACTGTTAAAGATGATAAAACTACTTTTCTTCAGTCAAGTAACGATTTCCAGGATTTCTATTTCATGAAATTCTGTAGATAATCCTTAGCAGGATTCATTGAGAACCTCTAAGATTTCCAGAAATTTCTTGGGATTTCTGGAAAGTGTTGTTTAATAATTACAAGGTCAATTCAATGGCTCAAACAATCTGTAACGGTTTCCAGCTCATCTTGGGGTTCCAAAAAACGGTTAAAAATATTGAAATTGGTTTTCTTTAGTCAAGTAACGATTTTCAGGACTTCTATTTCATGCAATTCTTTAGATAATCCTTAACAGGATTCATTGAGAATCTCTAAGATTTCCAGAAATTTCTTGGGATTCCTGGAAATTGTTGTTTCATAATTACAAGGTAAATTCAATGGCTCAAACAATCTGTAACGTTTTCCAGGTCATCTTGGGGTTCCAAAAGAGGGCTAAAAATAATAATATTATTTTTCTTCAGTTTAGTAACGATTTTCAGGACTTCTATTTCATGAATTTCTGTAGATAATCCTTAACAGGATTCATTTAGGATCTCTAAGGTTTCCAGAAATTTCTTGGGCTTTCTGGAAAGTGTTGTTTAATAATTACAAGGTAAATTCGATGATTCAAACACTCTGTAACGGTTTCGAGATCATCTTGGGGTTCCAAAAAACGGTTAAAAATATTGAAATTGGTTTTCTTTAGTCAAGTAACGATTTTCAGGACTTCTATTTCATGAATTTCTGTAGATAATCAACAGGATTCATTTAGGATCTCTAAGGTTTCTAGAGATTTCTTGGGATTTCTGGAAAGTGTTGTTTCATAATTACAAGGTAAATTCAATGACTCATACAATCTGTAGAGATATCCAGACGATCTTGGGGTTCCAAAAGACTGTTAAGGATGATAAAACTACTTTTCTTCAGTCAAGTAACGAATTTCAGGACTTCTATTTCATGCAATTCTTTAGATAATCCTTAACAGGATTCATTGAGAATCTCTAAGATTTCCAGAAATTTCTTGGGATTTCTGGAAAGTGTTGTTTCATAATTACAAGGTAATTTCAATGACTCATACAATCTGTAGAGATATCCAGACGATCTTGGGGTTCCAAAAGACTGTTAAAGATGATAAAACTACTTTTCTTCAGTCAAGTAACGATTTCCAGGATTTCTATTTCATGAAATTCTGTAGATAATCCTTAGCAGGATTCATTGAGAACCTCTAAGATTTCCAGAAATTTCTTGGGATTTCTGGAAAGTGTTGTTTAATAATTACAAGGTAAATTCAATGGCTCAAACAATCTGTAACGTTTTCCAGGTCATCTTGGGGTTCCAAAAGAGGGCTAAAAATAATAATATTATTTTTCTTCAGTTTAGTAACGATTTTCAGGACTTCTATTTCATGAATTTCTGTAGATAATCCTTAACAGGATTCATTTAGGATCTCTAAGGTTTCCAGAAATTTCTTGGGCTTTCTGGAAAGTGTTGTTTAATAATTACAAGGTAAATTCGATGATTCAAACACTCTGTAACGGTTTCGAGATCATCTTGGGGTTCCAAAAAACGGTTAAAAATATTGAAATTGGTTTTCTTTAGTCAAGTAACGATTTTCAGGACTTCTATTTCATGCAATTCTTTAGATAATCCTTAACAGGATTCATTGAGAATCTCTAAGATTTCCAGAAATTTCTTGGGATTTCTGGAAAGTGTTGTTTCATAATTACAAGGTAATTTCAATGACTCATACAATCTGTAGAGATATCCAGACGATCTTGGGGTTCCAAAAGACTGTTAAAGATGATAAAACTACTTTTCTTCAGTCAAGTAACGATTTCCAGGATTTCTATTTCATGAAATTCTGTAGATAATCCTTAGCAGGATTCATTGAGAACCTCTAAGATTTCCAGAAATTTCTTGGGATTTCTGGAAAGTGTTGTTTAATAATTACAAGGTAAATTCAATGGCTCATACAATCTGTAGAGATATCCAGACGATCTTGGGGTTCCAAAAGACTGTTAAAGATGATAAAACTACTTTTCTTCAGTCAAGTAACGATTTCCAGGATTTCTATTTCATGAAATTCTGTAGATAATCCTTAGCAGGATTCATTGAGAACCTCTAAGATTTCCAGAAATTTCTTGGGATTTCTGGAAAGTGTTGTTTAATAATTACAAGGTAAATTCAATGGCTCATACAATCTGTAGAGATATCCAGACGATCTTGGGGTTCCAAAAGACTGTTAAAGATGATAAAACTACTTTTCTTCAGTCAAGTAACGATTTCCAGGATTTCTATTTCATGAAATTCTGTAGATAATCCTTAGCAGGATTCATTGAGAACCTCTAAGATTTCCAGAAATTTCTTGGGATTTCTGGAAAGTGTTGTTTAATAATTACAAGGTAAATTCAATGGCTCAAACAATCTGTAACGTTTTCCAGGTCATCTTGGGGTTCCAAAAGAGGGCTAAAAATAATAATATTATTTTTCTTCAGTTTAGTAACGATTTTCAGGACTTCTATTTCATGAATTTCTGTAGATAATCCTTAACAGGATTCATTTAGGATCTCTAAGGTTTCCAGAAATTTCTTGGGCTTTCTGGAAAGTGTTGTTTAATAATTACAAGGTAAATTCGATGATTCAAACACTCTGTAACGGTTTCGAGATCATCTTGGGGTTCCAAAAAACGGTTAAAAATATTGAAATTGGTTTTCTTTAGTCAAGTAACGATTTTCAGGACTTCTATTTCATGCAATTCTTTAGATAATCCTTAACAGGATTCATTGAGAATCTCTAAGATTTCCAGAAATTTCTTGGGATTTCTGGAAAGTGTTGTTTCATAATTACAAGGTAATTTCAATGACTCATACAATCTGTAGAGATATCCAGACGATCTTGGGGTTCCAAAAGACTGTTAAAGATGATAAAACTACTTTTCTTCAGTCAAGTAACGATTTCCAGGATTTCTATTTCATGAAATTCTGTAGATAATCCTTAGCAGGATTCATTGAGAACCTCTAAGATTTCCAGAAATTTCTTGGGATTTCTGGAAAGTGTTGTTTAATAATTACAAGGTAAATTCAATGGCTCATACAATCTGTAGAGATATCCAGACGATCTTGGGGTTCCAAAAGACTGTTAAAGATGATAAAACTACTTTTCTTCAGTCAAGTAACGATTTCCAGGATTTCTATTTCATGAAATTCTGTAGATAATCCTTAGCAGGATTCATTGAGAACCTCTAAGATTTCCAGAAATTTCTTGGGATTTCTGGAAAGTGTTGTTTAATAATTACAAGGTAAATTCAATGGCTCAAACAATCTGTAACGTTTTCCAGGTCATCTTGGGGTTCCAAAAGAGGGCTAAAAATAATAATATTATTTTTCTTCAGTTTAGTAACGATTTTCAGGACTTCTATTTCATGAATTTCTGTAGATAATCCTTAACAGGATTCATTTAGGATCTCTAAGGTTTCCAGAAATTTCTTGGGCTTTCTGGAAAGTGTTGTTTAATAATTACAAGGTAAATTCGATGATTCAAACACTCTGTAACGGTTTCGAGATCATCTTGGGGTTCCAAAAAACGGTTAAAAATATTGAAATTGGTTTTCTTTAGTCAAGTAACGATTTTCAGGACTTCTATTTCATGCAATTCTTTAGATAATCCTTAACAGGATTCATTGAGAATCTCTAAGATTTCCAGAAATTTCTTGGGATTTCTGGAAAGTGTTGTTTCATAATTACAAGGTAATTTCAATGACTCATACAATCTGTAGAGATATCCAGACGATCTTGGGGTTCCAAAAGACTGTTAAGGATGATAAAACTACTTTTCTTCAGTCAAGTAACGAATTTCAGGACTTCTATTTCATGCAATTCTTTAGATAATCCTTAACAGGATTCATTGAGAATCTCTAAGATTTCCAGAAATTTCTTGGGATTTCTGGAAAGTGTTGTTTCATAATTACAAGGTAATTTCAATGACTCATACAATCTGTAGAGATATCCAGACGATCTTGGGGTTCCAAAAGACTGTTAAAGATGATAAAACTACTTTTCTTCAGTCAAGTAACGATTTCCAGGATTTCTATTTCATGAAATTCTGTAGATAATCCTTAGCAGGATTCATTGAGAACCTCTAAGATTTCCAGAAATTTCTTGGGATTTCTGGAAAGTGTTGTTTAATAATTACAAGGTAAATTCAATGGCTCAAACAATCTGTAACGTTTTCCAGGTCATCTTGGGGTTCCAAAAGAGGGCTAAAAATAATAATATTATTTTTCTTCAGTTTAGTAACGATTTTCAGGACTTCTATTTCATGAATTTCTGTAGATAATCCTTAACAGGATTCATTTAGGATCTCTAAGGTTTCCAGAAATTTCTTGGGCTTTCTGGAAAGTGTTGTTTAATAATTACAAGGTAAATTCGATGATTCAAACACTCTGTAACGGTTTCGAGATCATCTTGGGGTTCCAAAAAACGGTTAAAAATATTGAAATTGGTTTTCTTTAGTCAAGTAACGATTTTCAGGACTTCTATTTCATGCAATTCTTTAGATAATCCTTAACAGGATTCATTGAGAATCTCTAAGATTTCCAGAAATTTCTTGGGATTTCTGGAAAGTGTTGTTTCATAATTACAAGGTAATTTCAATGACTCATACAATCTGTAGAGATATCCAGACGATCTTGGGGTTCCAAAAGACTGTTAAAGATGATAAAACTACTTTTCTTCAGTCAAGTAACGATTTCCAGGATTTCTATTTCATGAAATTCTGTAGATAATCCTTAGCAGGATTCATTGAGAACCTCTAAGATTTCCAGAAATTTCTTGGGATTTCTGGAAAGTGTTGTTTAATAATTACAAGGTAAATTCAATGGCTCAAACAATCTGTAACGTTTTCCAGGTCATCTTGGGGTTCCAAAAGAGGGCTAAAAATAATAATATTATTTTTCTTCAGTTTAGTAACGATTTTCAGGACTTCTATTTCATGAATTTCTGTAGATAATCCTTAACAGGATTCATTTAGGATCTCTAAGGTTTCCAGAAATTTCTTGGGCTTTCTGGAAAGTGTTGTTTAATAATTACAAGGTAAATTCGATGATTCAAACACTCTGTAACGGTTTCGAGATCATCTTGGGGTTCCAAAAAACGGTTAAAAATATTGAAATTGGTTTTCTTTAGTCAAGTAACGATTTTCAGGACTTCTATTTCATGCAATTCTTTAGATAATCCTTAACAGGATTCATTGAGAATCTCTAAGATTTCCAGAAATTTCTTGGGATTTCTGGAAAGTGTTGTTTCATAATTACAAGGTAATTTCAATGACTCATACAATCTGTAGAGATATCCAGACGATCTTGGGGTTCCAAAAGACTGTTAAAGATGATAAAACTACTTTTCTTCAGTCAAGTAACGATTTCCAGGATTTCTATTTCATGAAATTCTGTAGATAATCCTTAGCAGGATTCATTGAGAACCTCTAAGATTTCCAGAAATTTCTTGGGATTTCTGGAAAGTGTTGTTTAATAATTACAAGGTAAATTCAATGGCTCATACAATCTGTAGAGATATCCAGACGATCTTGGGGTTCCAAAAGACTGTTAAAGATGATAAAACTACTTTTCTTCAGTCAAGTAACGATTTCCAGGATTTCTATTTCATGAAATTCTGTAGATAATCCTTAGCAGGATTCATTGAGAACCTCTAAGATTTCCAGAAATTTCTTGGGATTTCTGGAAAGTGTTGTTTAATAATTACAAGGTAAATTCAATGGCTCATACAATCTGTAGAGATATCCAGACGATCTTGGGGTTCCAAAAGACTGTTAAAGATGATAAAACTACTTTTCTTCAGTCAAGTAACGATTTCCAGGATTTCTATTTCATGAAATTCTGTAGATAATCCTTAGCAGGATTCATTGAGAACCTCTAAGATTTCCAGAAATTTCTTGGGATTTCTGGAAAGTGTTGTTTAATAATTACAAGGTAAATTCAATGGCTCAAACAATCTGTAACGTTTTCCAGGTCATCTTGGGGTTCCAAAAGAGGGCTAAAAATAATAATATTATTTTTCTTCAGTTTAGTAACGATTTTCAGGACTTCTATTTCATGAATTTCTGTAGATAATCCTTAACAGGATTCATTTAGGATCTCTAAGGTTTCCAGAAATTTCTTGGGCTTTCTGGAAAGTGTTGTTTAATAATTACAAGGTAAATTCGATGATTCAAACACTCTGTAACGGTTTCGAGATCATCTTGGGGTTCCAAAAAACGGTTAAAAATATTGAAATTGGTTTTCTTTAGTCAAGTAACGATTTTCAGGACTTCTATTTCATGCAATTCTTTAGATAATCCTTAACAGGATTCATTGAGAATCTCTAAGATTTCCAGAAATTTCTTGGGATTTCTGGAAAGTGTTGTTTCATAATTACAAGGTAATTTCAATGATTCATACAATCTGTAGAGATATCCAGACGATCTTGGGGTTCCAAAAGACTGTTAAAGATGATAAAACTACTTTTCTTCAGTCAAGTAACGATTTCCAGGATTTCTATTTCATGAAATTCTGTAGATAATCCTTAGCAGGATTCATTGAGAACCTCTAAGATTTCCAGAAATTTCTTGGGATTTCTGGAAAGTGTTGTTTAATAATTACAAGGTAAATTCAATGGCTCATACAATCTGTAGAGATATCCAGACGATCTTGGGGTTCCAAAAGACTGTTAAAGATGATAAAACTACTTTTCTTCAGTCAAGTAACGATTTCCAGGATTTCTATTTCATGAAATTCTGTAGATAATCCTTAGCAGGATTCATTGAGAACCTCTAAGATTTCCAGAAATTTCTTGGGATTTCTGGAAAGTGTTGTTTAATAATTACAAGGTAAATTCAATGGCTCATACAATCTGTAGAGATATCCAGACGATCTTGGGGTTCCAAAAGACTGTTAAAGATGATAAAACTACTTTTCTTCAGTCAAGTAACGATTTCCAGGATTTCTATTTCATGAAATTCTGTAGATAATCCTTAGCAGGATTCATTGAGAACCTCTAAGATTTCCAGAAATTTCTTGGGATTTCTGGAAAGTGTTGTTTAATAATTACAAGGTAAATTCAATGGCTCAAACAATCTGTAACGTTTTCCAGGTCATCTTGGGGTTCCAAAAGAGGGCTAAAAATAATAATATTATTTTTCTTCAGTTTAGTAACGATTTTCAGGACTTCTATTTCATGAATTTCTGTAGATAATCCTTAACAGGATTCATTTAGGATCTCTAAGGTTTCCAGAAATTTCTTGGGCTTTCTGGAAAGTGTTGTTTAATAATTACAAGGTAAATTCGATGATTCAAACACTCTGTAACGGTTTCGAGATCATCTTGGGGTTCCAAAAAACGGTTAAAAATATTGAAATTGGTTTTCTTTAGTCAAGTAACGATTTTCAGGACTTCTATTTCATGAATTTCTGTAGATAATCAACAGGATTCATTTAGGATCTCTAAGGTTTCTAGAGATTTCTTGGGATTTCTGGAAAGTGTTGTTTCATAATTACAAGGTAATTTCAATGACTCATACAATCTGTAGAGATATCCAGACGATCTTGGGGTTCCAAAAGACTGTTAAAGATGATAAAACTACTTTTCTTCAGTCAAGTAACGATTTCCAGGATTTCTATTTCATGAAATTCTGTAGATAATCCTTAGCAGGATTCATTGAGAACCTCTAAGATTTCCAGAAATTTCTTGGGATTTCTGGAAAGTGTTGTTTAATAATTACAAGGTAAATTCAATGGCTCAAACAATCTGTAACGTTTTCCAGGTCATCTTGGGGTTCCAAAAGAGGGCTAAAAATAATAATATTATTTTTCTTCAGTTTAGTAACGATTTTCAGGACTTCTATTTCATGAATTTCTGTAGATAATCCTTAACAGGATTCATTTAGGATCTCTAAGGTTTCCAGAAATTTCTTGGGCTTTCTGGAAAGTGTTGTTTAATAATTACAAGGTAAATTCGATGATTCAAACACTCTGTAACGGTTTCGAGATCATCTTGGGGTTCCAAAAAACGGTTAAAAATATTGAAATTGGTTTTCTTTAGTCAAGTAACGATTTTCAGGACTTCTATTTCATGCAATTCTTTAGATAATCCTTAACAGGATTCATTGAGAATCTCTAAGATTTCCAGAAATTTCTTGGGATTTCTGGAAAGTGTTGTTTCATAATTACAAGGTAATTTCAATGACTCATACAATCTGTAGAGATATCCAGACGATCTTGGGGTTCCAAAAGACTGTTAAAGATGATAAAACTACTTTTCTTCAGTCAAGTAACGATTTCCAGGATTTCTATTTCATGAAATTCTGTAGATAATCCTTAGCAGGATTCATTGAGAACCTCTAAGATTTCCAGAAATTTCTTGGGATTTCTGGAAAGTGTTGTTTAATAATTACAAGGTAAATTCAATGGCTCAAACAATCTGTAACGTTTTCCAGGTCATCTTGGGGTTCCAAAAGAGGGCTAAAAATAATAATATTATTTTTCTTCAGTTTAGTAACGATTTTCAGGACTTCTATTTCATGAATTTCTGTAGATAATCCTTAACAGGATTCATTTAGGATCTCTAAGGTTTCCAGAAATTTCTTGGGCTTTCTGGAAAGTGTTGTTTAATAATTACAAGGTAAATTCGATGATTCAAACACTCTGTAACGGTTTCGAGATCATCTTGGGGTTCCAAAAAACGGTTAAAAATATTGAAATTGGTTTTCTTTAGTCAAGTAACGATTTTCAGGACTTCTATTTCATGCAATTCTTTAGATAATCCTTAACAGGATTCATTGAGAATCTCTAAGATTTCCAGAAATTTCTTGGGATTTCTGGAAAGTGTTGTTTCATAATTACAAGGTAATTTCAATGACTCATACAATCTGTAGAGATATCCAGACGATCTTGGGGTTCCAAAAGACTGTTAAGGATGATAAAACTACTTTTCTTCAGTCAAGTAACGAATTTCAGGACTTCTATTTCATGCAATTCTTTAGATAATCCTTAACAGGATTCATTGAGAATCTCTAAGATTTCCAGAAATTTCTTGGGATTTCTGGAAAGTGTTGTTTCATAATTACAAGGTAATTTCAATGACTCATACAATCTGTAGAGATATCCAGACGATCTTGGGGTTCCAAAAGACTGTTAAAGATGATAAAACTACTTTTCTTCAGTCAAGTAACGATTTCCAGGATTTCTATTTCATGAAATTCTGTAGATAATCCTTAGCAGGATTCATTGAGAACCTCTAAGATTTCCAGAAATTTCTTGGGATTTCTGGAAAGTGTTGTTTAATAATTACAAGGTAAATTCAATGGCTCAAACAATCTGTAACGTTTTCCAGGTCATCTTGGGGTTCCAAAAGAGGGCTAAAAATAATAATATTATTTTTCTTCAGTTTAGTAACGATTTTCAGGACTTCTATTTCATGAATTTCTGTAGATAATCCTTAACAGGATTCATTTAGGATCTCTAAGGTTTCCAGAAATTTCTTGGGCTTTCTGGAAAGTGTTGTTTAATAATTACAAGGTAAATTCGATGATTCAAACACTCTGTAACGGTTTCGAGATCATCTTGGGGTTCCAAAAAACGGTTAAAAATATTGAAATTGGTTTTCTTTAGTCAAGTAACGATTTTCAGGACTTCTATTTCATGCAATTCTTTAGATAATCCTTAACAGGATTCATTGAGAATCTCTAAGATTTCCAGAAATTTCTTGGGATTTCTGGAAAGTGTTGTTTCATAATTACAAGGTAATTTCAATGACTCATACAATCTGTAGAGATATCCAGACGATCTTGGGGTTCCAAAAGACTGTTAAAGATGATAAAACTACTTTTCTTCAGTCAAGTAACGATTTCCAGGATTTCTATTTCATGAAATTCTGTAGATAATCCTTAGCAGGATTCATTGAGAACCTCTAAGATTTCCAGAAATTTCTTGGGATTTCTGGAAAGTGTTGTTTAATAATTACAAGGTAAATTCAATGGCTCAAACAATCTGTAACGTTTTCCAGGTCATCTTGGGGTTCCAAAAGAGGGCTAAAAATAATAATATTATTTTTCTTCAGTTTAGTAACGATTTTCAGGACTTCTATTTCATGAATTTCTGTAGATAATCCTTAACAGGATTCATTTAGGATCTCTAAGGTTTCCAGAAATTTCTTGGGCTTTCTGGAAAGTGTTGTTTAATAATTACAAGGTAAATTCGATGATTCAAACACTCTGTAACGGTTTCGAGATCATCTTGGGGTTCCAAAAAACGGTTAAAAATATTGAAATTGGTTTTCTTTAGTCAAGTAACGATTTTCAGGACTTCTATTTCATGCAATTCTTTAGATAATCCTTAACAGGATTCATTGAGAATCTCTAAGATTTCCAGAAATTTCTTGGGATTTCTGGAAAGTGTTGTTTCATAATTACAAGGTAATTTCAATGACTCATACAATCTGTAGAGATATCCAGACGATCTTGGGGTTCCAAAAGACTGTTAAAGATGATAAAACTACTTTTCTTCAGTCAAGTAACGATTTCCAGGATTTCTATTTCATGAAATTCTGTAGATAATCCTTAGCAGGATTCATTGAGAACCTCTAAGATTTCCAGAAATTTCTTGGGATTTCTGGAAAGTGTTGTTTAATAATTACAAGGTAAATTCAATGGCTCATACAATCTGTAGAGATATCCAGACGATCTTGGGGTTCCAAAAGACTGTTAAAGATGATAAAACTACTTTTCTTCAGTCAAGTAACGATTTCCAGGATTTCTATTTCATGAAATTCTGTAGATAATCCTTAGCAGGATTCATTGAGAACCTCTAAGATTTCCAGAAATTTCTTGGGATTTCTGGAAAGTGTTGTTTAATAATTACAAGGTAAATTCAATGGCTCATACAATCTGTAGAGATATCCAGACGATCTTGGGGTTCCAAAAGACTGTTAAAGATGATAAAACTACTTTTCTTCAGTCAAGTAACGATTTCCAGGATTTCTATTTCATGAAATTCTGTAGATAATCCTTAGCAGGATTCATTGAGAACCTCTAAGATTTCCAGAAATTTCTTGGGATTTCTGGAAAGTGTTGTTTAATAATTACAAGGTAAATTCAATGGCTCAAACAATCTGTAACGTTTTCCAGGTCATCTTGGGGTTCCAAAAGAGGGCTAAAAATAATAATATTATTTTTCTTCAGTTTAGTAACGATTTTCAGGACTTCTATTTCATGAATTTCTGTAGATAATCCTTAACAGGATTCATTTAGGATCTCTAAGGTTTCCAGAAATTTCTTGGGCTTTCTGGAAAGTGTTGTTTAATAATTACAAGGTAAATTCGATGATTCAAACACTCTGTAACGGTTTCGAGATCATCTTGGGGTTCCAAAAAACGGTTAAAAATATTGAAATTGGTTTTCTTTAGTCAAGTAACGATTTTCAGGACTTCTATTTCATGCAATTCTTTAGATAATCCTTAACAGGATTCATTGAGAATCTCTAAGATTTCCAGAAATTTCTTGGGATTTCTGGAAAGTGTTGTTTCATAATTACAAGGTAATTTCAATGACTCATACAATCTGTAGAGATATCCAGACGATCTTGGGGTTCCAAAAGACTGTTAAAGATGATAAAACTACTTTTCTTCAGTCAAGTAACGATTTCCAGGATTTCTATTTCATGAAATTCTGTAGATAATCCTTAGCAGGATTCATTGAGAACCTCTAAGATTTCCAGAAATTTCTTGGGATTTCTGGAAAGTGTTGTTTAATAATTACAAGGTAAATTCAATGGCTCATACAATCTGTAGAGATATCCAGACGATCTTGGGGTTCCAAAAGACTGTTAAAGATGATAAAACTACTTTTCTTCAGTCAAGTAACGATTTCCAGGATTTCTATTTCATGAAATTCTGTAGATAATCCTTAGCAGGATTCATTGAGAACCTCTAAGATTTCCAGAAATTTCTTGGGATTTCTGGAAAGTGTTGTTTAATAATTACAAGGTAAATTCAATGGCTCATACAATCTGTAGAGATATCCAGACGATCTTGGGGTTCCAAAAGACTGTTAAAGATGATAAAACTACTTTTCTTCAGTCAAGTAACGATTTCCAGGATTTCTATTTCATGAAATTCTGTAGATAATCCTTAGCAGGATTCATTGAGAACCTCTAAGATTTCCAGAAATTTCTTGGGATTTCTGGAAAGTGTTGTTTAATAATTACAAGGTAAATTCAATGGCTCAAACAATCTGTAACGTTTTCCAGGTCATCTTGGGGTTCCAAAAGAGGGCTAAAAATAATAATATTATTTTTCTTCAGTTTAGTAACGATTTTCAGGACTTCTATTTCATGAATTTCTGTAGATAATCCTTAACAGGATTCATTTAGGATCTCTAAGGTTTCCAGAAATTTCTTGGGCTTTCTGGAAAGTGTTGTTTAATAATTACAAGGTAAATTCGATGATTCAAACACTCTGTAACGGTTTCGAGATCATCTTGGGGTTCCAAAAAACGGTTAAAAATATTGAAATTGGTTTTCTTTAGTCAAGTAACGATTTTCAGGACTTCTATTTCATGAATTTCTGTAGATAATCAACAGGATTCATTTAGGATCTCTAAGGTTTCTAGAGATTTCTTGGGATTTCTGGAAAGTGTTGTTTCATAATTACAAGGTAATTTCAATGACTCATACAATCTGTAGAGATATCCAGACGATCTTGGGGTTCCAAAAGACTGTTAAAGATGATAAAACTACTTTTCTTCAGTCAAGTAACGATTTCCAGGATTTCTATTTCATGAAATTCTGTAGATAATCCTTAGCAGGATTCATTGAGAACCTCTAAGATTTCCAGAAATTTCTTGGGATTTCTGGAAAGTGTTGTTTAATAATTACAAGGTAAATTCAATGGCTCAAACAATCTGTAACGTTTTCCAGGTCATCTTGGGGTTCCAAAAGAGGGCTAAAAATAATAATATTATTTTTCTTCAGTTTAGTAACGATTTTCAGGACTTCTATTTCATGAATTTCTGTAGATAATCCTTAACAGGATTCATTTAGGATCTCTAAGGTTTCCAGAAATTTCTTGGGCTTTCTGGAAAGTGTTGTTTAATAATTACAAGGTAAATTCGATGATTCAAACACTCTGTAACGGTTTCGAGATCATCTTGGGGTTCCAAAAAACGGTTAAAAATATTGAAATTGGTTTTCTTTAGTCAAGTAACGATTTTCAGGACTTCTATTTCATGAATTTCTGTAGATAATCAACAGGATTCACTTAGGATCTCTAAGGTTTCTAGAGATTTCTTGGGATTTCTGGAAAGTGTTGTTTCATAATTACAAGGTAAATTCAATGGCTCAAATAATCTGTAACGTTTTCCAGATCATCTTGGGGTTCCAAAAGAGGGCTAAATATAATAAGATTATTTTTCTTCAGTCAAGTAACGATTTTCAGGACTTCTATTTCATGAGTTTCTGTAGATAATTCTTAACGGGATTCATTTAGGATCTCTAAGATTTCCAGAAATTTCTTGGGATTTCTGGAAAGTGTCGTTTAATAATTACAAGTAAATTCAATGATTCAAACAATCTGTAACGATTTCCAGACCATCTTGGGATTCCAAAGGATCGCTAAAAATGATAGAGTTATTTTTCATAAGTCAAATAACGATTTTCAGACTTTCTATGCCATGAAATTCTGTAGATAATCCTCAACAGGATTCATTTAGAATCTCTGAGATTTCCAGAAATTTCTTGGGATTTCTGGAAAGTGTTGTTTAATAATTGCAAGGTAAATTCAATGATTTAAGCAATCTGTAACGAGTTCCAGACGATTTTGGGGTTCCAAAAGACAGCTAAAATGATGAAATCATCTTTCATAAGTAAACTAATGACTTCCAGGGCTTCTATTTGATGAAATTCTGTAGATAATCCTTAACAGGATTCCTTTAGAATCTCTAAGATTTCCAGAAATCTCTTAGGATTTCTGGAAAGTGTCGTTTAATAACAACAAGGTAAATTCAATGATTCAAACTATCTGTAACGGTTTCCAGACAATTTTGGGGTTCCAAAAGACGGCTAAAAATAATAAAATTGTTTTTCTTCAGTCAAGTAACGATTTTCAGGACTTCCATTTCATGAAATTTTGTAGATAAACCTTAACATGAGTTATTTAGAGTTTCTAAAATTTCCAGAAATTTCTTGGGATTTCCAGAAATTTCCACTTCCCGTGAAATTCATCAGACAATTCTTTGCGGAACTTGTTTAGACCTTTTAAGTTTTAAAAAAATTCAAGGAATTCCATAGAACCTTGCTGGGTAATGCCAAGAATGAATTCCATGATCCAGAGGACCTAAAACAATTTTCTAGTGATAGTTTCTCAGAAACTGTAAATAGTGGAAAGTCGAAATTTTGTATTTAGGCTGCTTCTCCTGAAAACACCGGACCACATAAATTCCATCAGAATCATTTAAGGACAAAGGGCCTTTTACTCATGTGAATTTTCAGTTTTTCTCAATTTTCTCCAAAACGGCATTACCGATTCTTACAAAATTTTGGACATAAACTAAACTAACTAATAGCTACAACTTTTATTTGAAACATTTTTTTGTTTAACCTCCCTAAAAGGTACTTTAATAGTGTTGCCATGAATACTTGGTTCTGTCTTATGAGAAGTCTCACTATGTTACACACCGCCATTTTTTACAGTTCTTAAAAATTTTCTTGAACTCCACTGCTCTCAATTGTCATTGACGAATAATATAGAAAAACAACATTTTTTGTATTTTTCTTAGAGTACTCATATCTTTCACAGTACCATCATGTTTTGCCTCAAAATACTACTTGGTACTTTGAGCTCGATGAATTTTTAAAAACTGCCATTTTTCAAAAAAGGTTTATAACTCAAATTAAGGTCGCCAGATATTTAAAAATTTAATCACGCGCCAACCGACAATCAAACACTCAATTTTTTTCGCTATTAATCATATTGAGTAACATACAGGATTTCCATTTAATTGATTTCGGAGCGTCGCGTGTCCCCCATTAATCATCGAACGTAATTACGGGCACCTTATCAGTACGCGCAACGATCCACGTTTAAAATACGTAGTTGCCGGACTTCCACATTTACCGATTCATCTATAACACACAATTTAAGTTCTGCGATGGTACTCACGTCGTCAACCTTCCTAACGAATCAACTAAAGCTACCGTCGTACGATTTAAAGTATAATGAGTCTTAAATCAAACTGCGCCGGTGGTGCTTTAACGGAAAGTGCTACTCCGGCAACGTCGCTCGTTCTCGTACTCGTGTGTACCTGTGCAGGTGGACCGTCGCGCCCGACCTCCTGCGTCGTTCTGTTCTCCCGATACGAGGGTATTCTTTGTTAGTTACATTGTTATTGTTTAATGCCTTTAGTGGTACTCGTACCGACTCTTTAAACGATAGGGTACGTCGGTACCGAGGTATACCTCACTTATTTGTTTATAGAGTGGGTATGAATAGAAGGAGAGAGGAGACGTGGACGAGAGAGGAACCGACGTTCACGGTGAGCGAAGAGTACCGACGAAACCTCGACGGCTTTCTGCTCTCCTGTCGAGCGGGTACCTCGATACCCACTTCAACGGGTACCACCAGAGAATGGGTACCACTTTGGATGCGTTGCTATTTTTTTCCTGTTAATTGTTACGGTACGTAACTAGTGGTACCAAGAGGACTTCGTCGCGGGACGTAACGTTGATATAACCAAAAATGGTGTGAGGTAGGTAGGTACTTCAATTCCCAATTTTAGTATAGATCAAAAATTACATCAAAACTTTGAAGTTTTGGTAATAAAATCAATTGATCATTTGTGTTGATTACGTCAATTGATCTTGTATGCAGCACGGCTCACAGTGAGTCATTTGTGAAGTTTACACCCATAGTCATTTATTTGCAAACAGGTACTACCAACTTTTCTAATTATTTTTAAAAATTCATAAAAGTTCCTGCAAGTCAAATTCCTTTAATTTTCTGACATTTTCAGGTGTTCAACCGTTTTTGACTATACTCGTCACTTTAAAAAATTCGGAAAGTGGTACTTCAGTTCAAACTCCGCAAGAACATCAACCAATGTGAGTTTCGGAAATTAAGTCAATTTCAGCCCGTTATTATTATAATGTTATTTCGATGTTTAAAAGTCCATAAAAATATTACTGTAAATATAATTTTGAAGAATCTCCGCAAAACTGTTAACTAAAGAAAGTTCAGGAAGTTGTATAATTTAGATAATTATGATAATTTTCATGAAACTTCGTTCGATTGTTAACTGAAGTACATGTGTCATATTCAGTGAGTTTCAGGTTATTATTTGGTATTATTATCAGCTCAGTACCTTTCAAAATTTCTGAAATACGTTCGTCCATTTTTCGTTTAGATGTTTCTGGTGATTTTCAAAAATTCTAAAATTGGTAACTGCAACTCACATTTTGATGAAACTTCTTTCGATTGTTAACTGGAGTACATTTATCATATTCAGTAAGTCTCAGGTTATTACTTTGGTAGATTTTTTGAATAAGGAACGTGTTTTATCTTATATGATAGGGAACTCGTATTACAGTCATTTTGAAAAATTCTTGAAAAATTACTTCAACTCTAATTTAGTTGAAACTCAATAAAATATTAACTAAAATAGATTTTGGGAGTTACTTAACTTTTGTATCGTTTTTCTTCGAGTTTCCTGAATTATGAATTAGCATTTTCGATGAAAATGTGTCGTGTCATACTTAAAATTTCGTAAAAAAGTTTCTGAAACTCTCATTTCCTTGAAACTCCTTATGACCGTTAAATGACTATTACTTAAGTAGCTGTGTACGTTTCAGCTCAGTACCTTTCAAAATTTCTGAAATACGTTCGTCCATTTTTCGTTTAGATGTTTCTCATGATTTTCAAAAACTCTAAAATTGGTCACTGCAACTCAAATTTTCATGAAACTTCTTTCGATTGTTAACTGAAGTACATTTATCATATTCCGTGAGTTTCAGGTTATTGTTTGTTAGATTTTTGAATAAGGAATGTGTTTCATCTTGTATGATAGGGAACTCGTATTAGTCATTTTGAAAAATTCTTGAAAAATTACTTCAACTCTAATTTAGTTGAAACTCAGTAAAATATTAACTGAAATAGATTTTGGAAGTTACTTAACTTTTGTATCGTTTTTTTTTTTTTCGAGTTTCCTGAATTACGAATTAGCGGTTTCGATGAAAATGTGTCGTGTCATACTCAAAAAATTTCATAAAAATGTTTCTGAAACTCTCATTTTCTTGAAACTCCTTATGGCCGTTAAATAACTACTACTTAAGTAGCTGTGTACGTTTCAGCTCAGTACTATTCAAAATTTCTGAAATATGTTCATCCATTTTTCGTTTAGATGTTTTCGTGATTTTCAAAAATTCTAAAATTGGTAACTACAACTCAAATTTTCATGAAACTTCTTTCGATTGTTTACTGAAGTACATTTATCGTATTCCGTGAGTTTCAGGTTATTATTTGTTAGATTTTTAAATAAGTAGTGTGTTTCATCTTGTATGATAGGGAACTCGTATTACAGTCATTTTGAAAAATTCTTGAAAAATTACTTCAACTCTAATTTAGTTGAAACTCAATAGAATATTAACTGAATTAGATTTTGGAAGTTACTTAACTTTTGTATCGTTTTTCTTCGAGTTTCCTGAATTATGAATTAGCGTTTTCGATGAAAATGTGTCGTGTCATACTCAAAAAATTTCTTAAAAAAGTTTCTGAAACTCTTATTTCCTTGAAACTCCTTATGACCGTTAAATAACTACTACTTAAGTAGCTGTGTACGTTTCAGCTCAGTACCTTTCAAAATTTCTGAAATACGTTCGTCCATTTTTCGTTTAGATGTTTCTCATGATTTTCGAAACTCTAAAATTGGTCACTGCAACTCAAATTTTCATGAAACTTCTTTCGATTGTTAACTGGAGTACATTTATCATATTCAGTAAGTCTCAGGTTGTTAGTAGATTTTTGAATAAGGAACGTGTTTCATCTTGTATGATAGGGAACTCGTATTAGTCATTTTGAAAAATTCTTGAAAAATTACCTCAACTCCAATTTAGTTGAAACTCCATAAAGTATTAACTGAAATAGATTTTGGAATTTGGCTAGCTTTTATATAGTTTTTCTTCGAGTTTCCCGAGTTATGAATTAGCGTTTTCGATGAAAATGTGTCGTGTCATATTCAAAAAATTTCTTAAAAAAGTTTCTGAAACTCTTATTTCCTTGAAACTCCTTATGACCGTTAAATAACTACTACTTAAGTAGCTGTGTACGTTTCAGCTCAGTACCTTTCATAATTTATAAAATACGTACATCCATTTATCGTTTAAATTTTTATGTTTCTAGTGATTTCTTCAAAATTATGTAAATTAAGTTACTGCAACTCCGATTTCGTTGAAACTTCTCATTATTGTTAAACGACGTCCATTTATAATATTCCGTAAGTTTCAGCTTAATTATCTCTAGTAAACTTCCTGAAATAAGAAACCTCAAACCCTACTAATCATAACTGTTAGGAATAATTTGTAAATTCGGCAATACCGCAGTGTGATTTTTAGTAATTTGATCTGATGGTATGAAATTAAAAAACGTTCGCCGTAAATTGCAAAAGTGTTACGACATTAATTAAACGATTTTATTATAATTTCGTTTTTTTTGGTCCAATCAATTTTTTTCACACTATCGATCAATCGTCCTCTCTTCCTCTCTCCGGTTGTTGTACTGTTATTTCCTTAAAATTTACAGTTCTCATTTTCGGATAATGTGGGAACCGACCCGTTTCATCGTTCTCTCTCTCTCTCTCTCTCTCTCTCACACCAATTAACGCGGCATATTAACAACCTATCTGTTGTATAATAATTTACGGACAGTTTCCTGTATTTTTTACCGACAAAAATAACGGTACGAGCGTGGATGTATGCTCGACTAAATCGACGAACGATACGTAGATAAGAGAATTTTCCAAAAGTCTACTTTCGGAGTTTCAACGCAGAGTTAAGTATTAACGGAGATTGGAGTTATCGACTGCGGGTTAAAATACAGGAAAGACTGAAAAGTGCACTAAGTAGAGAAGAAAGCAGTTAAAAGTTGATGCAACGGGTGCAGTAGTCGGTACTACTGTCGAATCACCGTGGCGTAAAATATAATATAACGCCGGTATGGAAGCTTCGCTTTAATAAAACGAAAGTCAGAAAGCCGTAGGACAAGTAATGCAAGAAATACAGATAGAAAAAGGCGGACCAAAGCAATTTCGGAAAAAAATAACCAAAGCAAAGAAATTTTGCGCAAATTTCAAAAATTCGTAATAACCCAGTCCACAATTCAACTAGTAAATTCATATCATCACATATATAATATGTAGGTACTACGATTTGAACTTGGGTTTGAAATATAGCGAGGTTTTTATTAAAAATCATCCTTCCCTCTTCTGTTACGTCTTACACGACATGCAATCAGAGATGAAAAAGGTGATTTTGAGACGTTTCCTCACTTTGGCACCAAAATGGGTTGTCCAGAAGGTTCTAATTATATCTACGAAGACGTTCCTATAAAATGGCGAAGGCGCGTACCGTTGAGGCTGCGATAAGAAATCCACGTTATCTCCGAAACCGTTAACCCTATCGAAGTCGAGCAAGAGTACTTTTTCGTTAGCAAAACGCATGGTGAACTGATCACCGGTATCAATCCCGTTAAAATTACTAATATTTCGAACGCTCATGGACAAAAAAAGATAGAAACTCACTAGATTTATTACCACAATTTCCCAAAAACCACCTTAACTGTTATTTCAGCATTAACTGTGCACAGGTGAGAAATTCGACTGTACGCGACATGGGTGGCCGGAAAAATAAAGGACAAACGAGAAAGAGAGAGAGAGAGAGAGAAGGACAGTGACGTTAATGGTCCGGTGTCGTAATTAATTTTGTGCACTCGAGCCAGCTCCGATCATCAATAATAAAACTCGAGAGTTCTAATTAAAAATGATCGAATAACTCGGGGCCGATCTGCCTACGCTATATACCGAGTGTTTTAATCGAATCTTTAATTCGATTCCGAGTGTGAAAAATAAAGAGTGCCCGATTTGATTTCTCTTCTTGCGTAATCGAATCGTTCTCTTTGTTGTTGTTGTCGATGTCGCGGCTTATTTCGCGGAGAGGAAAGTAAAAGCTCTCTCGCCGAAAAAGAGAGAAGTGGGTTGGAGAAATCATCGTTCCGTTTCGTACTTTCTACGGGTTTTTTGTATCGGGCGATACGTCAAACAATATCGCGATTACGGTCCTGGTTTGTATGCCGCCACACGTCCTCCAGAGGATCGCCTCCCTTTCTCCCTTTGGAAAGTTTCCAAAGGCGTCGTTACGGTCCATAATTTAACGAATATTTTCGCCGTCTCCCGGATTACGTCCTGTTCGCCGGACGGGAACGTCCCAAATTGGATTTGAAAATTTAAAAGGAGTTCTGGGGGATTTCTGGGAGTATTTGCGTTGGGTATTAACTGGGAGGGAAGTGAAGAGGATTACATGAGTACGGCGAATTTCAGCTGAGATGTAACTCGGTTTGCAGATATTATATGTGACGGTGCACTCTAAAAAAAGTTCTGAACATAAGGAGTTTTGGATTAAAAGAGCCTCAAAACAGTGGAGTCACGTTCGGTACTCAAAATATAAATGATTCATTAAGGTTCGTAATCTCATATAAATTAGACAGTAAGTGTTAGTGCCAGTAAAAATAAATTAGTTAATGCATTTCAAGTAGCGTTAGTTATATTGAATAGTAGAAACGTTACAATATTCTCGCTTCTGGTATTTTGACATGCAGAATCATGATTCTTAACAGCCATTTAGGGCATGTTTGGGAGTATTTTTAAAATGCTTTTAAAGCTGTAGTAGACTCCTACGTTTTATGATGTCAACTTCTTATTATTTGTGTTGGGTATTGACTGGGAAGGAAGTGACGAGTCTTACATAAGTACGGCGAATTTCAGCTGGGATGTAACTCGGTTTGTAGATATTAGGTATATGTGACGGGTGCACTCTAAAAAAGGTTCTCAATATGAGAAGTTTTTGGATTAAAAGTACCTCAAAATAGTGGAGTCACGGTCGGTACTCAAAATATCAATGATTCATTAAGTTTAAAAATTTCATATAAATTAGACAATAAGTGTTAGTGTCAGTGAAAATAAATTAGTTAAGACATTTCGGGTAGTGTTAGTTATTTTGAACAGTATTGAACAGAGACGTTACAGTATTCTACATGCAGAATCATGATTCTTAAGAGCCAGTTAGGCCATTTTTGGAAATATATTTAAAATGTTATAAATTTATGATGGTAGTCCTACATTTTGTGATTTCGACTTCTTATTTCTTGAGACACGACATTTTTGAAATCTTTTGACTTTCAGGAGTTTCAGGATAAATTTTTGAAATTTTTCCTGAAACACATTCTTGCCTTGTTGACCAATCCGAAATCTTAAAAGATTTCTAGAACTTTTGAATTTCATATTTCCTGAACTAGTTTTAATATTTTCGAAATTTCTCGAACTGTAAATTTCACGAACATGGTTTCATGGAATTTTTGAAACTATCCCTGAAACGTATTCTACCTTTTGTTATTTTAACATGTAGAATCTTGATTCTTGACAGCCATTTGGGGTTTGTTTGGATGTATTTTTAAATTTCAAGCAGAGTAGAAGTAGTAGAGTCCTACGTTTTGTGATTTCGGACTTCTCATTTTTTGAAACTGGATATTTTTGAAATATTTCGACTTTCAGGAGTTTCAGGATGAATTTTTGAAATTGTTCCTGAAACACATTCTGCCATTTGTTGTTTCGAAATACATAATTTCGGGACATTTAAATTTGATATTTTTGAAAACCATTTTGAGTTGGAAGCCTTGTTCAACAATCCGAAATCTTAATAGATTTCTAGAATTTGTGAATTTCATATTTCCTGAACTACTTTTGATATTTTCGAAATTTCTTGAACTGTAAATTTCACGATCATGGTTTCATGGAATTTTTGAAACTTTCCCTAAAACATATTCTACCTTTTGTTATTATAACATATATAGAATCTTGATTCTTGACAGCCATTTGGGGTTTGTTTGGAAGTATTTTTAAAATTCATGTAGAGTAGAAGTAGTATTGTCCTACGTTTTGTGATTTCGACTTCTCATTTTATGAAACTGGATATTTTTGAAATATTTCTACTTTCAGGAATTTCAGGATAAATTTTTGAAATTGTTCCCGAAACACATTCTGGCATTTGTTGTTTCGAAATACAAAATTTCTGGACATTTCAATTTGATATTTTTGAAAACCATTTTGTGTTGGAAGCCTTGTTCACCAATCCGAAATCTTAAAAGATTTCTAGAATTTTTGAATTTCATATTTCCTGAACCAGTTTTGATATTTTCGAAATTTCTTGAATTGTAAATTTCAGGATCATGGTTTCATGTAATTTTTGAAACTTTCCCTGAAACCTATTCTACCTTTTGTTATTATAACATATATAGAATCTTGATTCTTGACAGCCATTTGGGCTTTGTTTGGAAGTGTTTTTAAATTTCATGTAGAGTAGAAATAGTAGAGTCCTACGTTTTGTGATTTCGACTTCTGATTTTTTGAAACTGGATATTTTTGAAATATTTCGACTTTCAGGAGTTTCAGGATGAATTTTTGAAATTGTTCCCGAAACACATTCTGGCATTTGTTGTTTCGAAATACAAAATTTCTGGACATTCAAATTTGATATTTTTGAAAACCATTTTGAGTTGGAAGCCTTGTTTTCCAATCCGAAATCTTAAAAGATTTCTAGAATTTTTGAATTTCATATTTCCTGAACCACTTTTGATATTTTCGAAATTTCTCGAACTGTAAATTTCACGAACATGGTTTCATGTAATTTTTGAAACTATCCCTGAAACGTATTCTATGTTTTGTTATTTTAATATATATAGAATCTTGATTCTTGACAGCCATTTCGAGTTTGTTTAGAAATATTTTTAAAATTCATGTAGAGTAGAAGTAGTATTGTCCTATCTTTTGTGATTCCGACTTCTCATTTTTTGAAACTGGATATTTTGAAATATTTCGACTTTCAGGAATTTCAGGATAAATTTTTGAAATTGTTCCTGAAACACAAACTGGCATTTGTTGTTTCGAAATACAAAATTTCTGGACATTTAAATTTGATATTTTTGAAAACCATTTTGAGTTGGAAGCCTTGTTCACCGATCCGAAATCTTAAAAAATTTCTAGAATTTGTGAATTTCATATTTCCTGAACTACTTTTGATATTTTCGAAATTTCTTAAACTGTAAATTTTTTTGAAATATTTTGACTCAGGAGTTTCAGGATAAAATTTTCTCAAAATTTTCCATGGCAAAATAACGGAAATCAGAGTAAGCTGCAGGGAGTTTCAAAAGATATGCTTACTGCAATCAAAGTATCCTGTAAATACTTACTTTTTCAAGATCTAAAACTACAATGCAGCAGAATAAGTATAACCTATACTCTGTTCAATACCAATCCCGATTTTGATGACGTAACCAAACATCCAATACTACCAACTTAATATAATCCCAGGACATCGCAATTTATGTGTTCTGTGTATATTTTAGGTTGAGAATACACATAACCATATATATTGTCAACCTAAAATATACACGGAACACATAAATTGCGATGTCCTGTGACTATATTAAGTTGGTAGTATTGGATGATCCTGACGTCATCAAGATGACGTGCACGGGATTTGTTTTGAAAAGAGTATACTAAAAATGCACAGTACCTACAGCTTGAAGCTGTTTTGAGTAGTTCATAAAAATTTGGATGTTAAACTTACCTCAAAATCTGGATTCTAGGTTTTTTCAGGAAATAGTTGAAGAATTCTTAAACGTCGACAGTGTGAAACTTATCAAATTCAAATGATTTTCGAAATATCAAAATATAAAATCCTAGCGCTGCATAATCAATTCTCATCAACAATTCAAGATGACTTCAGACTCGATGTCTTCAATTAATCAAACTCAATTAATCGTTGATTGGACTCAACTCGACTGTCAATCCAGGAAAAAAGACAAAAATTCTGAAACATCCCATTTTTCGATTTCGACACGTAGAATTATATGTCATCAGAAAATGTCAGTGGCTCTCAGGGCGATCCGCGTCGCCGCCGGCGCGGGGGGCCGGTACTCCCTCGGTACCACGCGCAGGCGCACCCACGGCGAAAGTACCAAGCAGCGGTGCTCCTTCAGGAAGATGGACATGGAGAACAAGGTGGCCGTAGTGACGGGGGGAGCGTCCGGCATCGGTTTCGCCATATGCAAGAAACTGTTAGAGGAGGGAGCCAGCTGCGTGACCATGGTCGATAAGGATAGAGGTGGGGAATTCTGGAAGAGTTCTGGAAGGTTTGGTACTTATCGGTACTACCTTATAACTGCCAGATTTTACTAGGAGCTCACTTTTGATAATCCTGGAACTCTTCTCAAGCTCTTGAAGTGGTACTCCTCGTTTGAAGCTCTTCAAGCTAAGGTACTTCAAGAAATTATTTTAAAATAACTTTTAGATTTCGAGAAATTCTAATGAGTAGTGTCCATACCACTCAGAACGATTTCCAGACTTCATGCAAGGTTTTGGTAAATTTGGTACTCATCTAGAATATTCCAGACTGTCACACAATCTTCAGAATTAAATCGAAGGCAACTTTTAGTCCAATTCTGAAGCTCGCGATAATTCTGTAACTCTTAAAACTAAGGGATGTTTCTACGAATATATCGAGAAACTTGCAGGTTTTGATGAATTCCAATAAGTACTTCATATGTCCTCTAGAGTAATACCTGGATTTTATGCAAGGTTTTACAAGGTTTGGTACTCATCTGGACTGTCTTATAATCGTCAGATTTCATTGGAAGCACCTTTGACTTCAATTTTGAGGGTTTGGATATTCCTGGAACTCCATTGAAGCCATTCAAGCTAGCAAGGTACTTCTAGAATGGTTTCACAGTAATACTATAGTCTTTTAGAATCTGTGAAATTCCAGTAAATCTTTTCAGTGTTCATTATAAGTGTTTTAATGGTCTTGTGCACATTTAGGATATTCTAGTATATTACCAGTCTCCTTGTGAGCTACTCCTACTTCAGTTTTGAATAATTATTGAACTTCAATTAAGCTTTCCAAGGTAAGGGGTGTATATAATAAGCATAGTTTACACCTTCTAGAATCATTTCTAGGCTTCATGCACGGTTTTGGAAGGTTTGGCACTCATCTAGAATATTCTAGACTGTATTGTAATCGTCAGATATTATTGGAAGCAATTTTGATGCTTTGGATATTCCTGGACCTCCGTTGGAGCACTCGAAGCTAACTAGTGAAGTGTCAGAATTGTTTTGAAAAGATTTTAGAAACGTCTGTATTCTGTAGAATTGCAGTAGGTACTACCTGTATCCAGTAGAATAATTTATAGATATCCTGTAAGGTTTTTAAAGTCTGGTGCTCATTTAGGGTCCTTAATATACCAAGGAAATTTCATTCGAACCAATTTTTAGCTATTTTGGTGCCTTGGATTACTCCAGAACTGTACTGGAGCTCTTGCAGATAAAGGGTACTTCTAGTACTGTCCTAAGATTCTAGGTATTGTGGAATTCCAACAGGTACAATATATTCCTTCTGGATCATGTCTAGAGTGCACGCAAGGCTTCATCCTCTTGAACACGTTGTTAATGAATTCAAATGGGAACTAGCACACCTGAAGTGTAAGTTTTGTTAATGGATGTATGGGGTTTTCTGCTGCTATACCGACGTGTCTTCCTTTAGAATGATGTTCTTGTCGATATTGTTGGCTGTACATAATCTCCTTGGAAAGCAACCAGGTGCGTAGGACCTTTCAAAGACCCAATTGGTCGTGCAACGCATGACTGCCTGTGGTCCCGGCGTCTATTCCACGACCTCTCTCTCTCCAATATCGGGCTCCTCCGCCAATATGGCTCCGCATCACTCAGAGTTACGTTACAGCCAAGCTGGAGGAGTCTTCCGCGAGGCTGATCAAGGACTGCGGCGAGGAGGGGCTGCTGCAGATGGAGGCGGACGTCTCCGACATCCAGCAGATGGACACCGTGTTCCGCAACACGGTCCTGCACTACCACACGATCGACCTGATCGTGAACAACGCCGGCGTGATGGACGACAACTGCTGGGAGACGATGATCAGGACGAACCTGCACGGCTGCGTCGTCGGCACGCTGCTCGGCATGCAGTACATGGCGAAGTCGAGCTCCGGCTGCGGCGGGATCATCGTCAACGTCGGCTCGATCATGAGCGTGATCCCGTCGTGGGGGCTGCCGCTGTACACCATGACGCAGTTCGGGATAGCGGGTAAATGAGCGAGAGGAAGAGGGAGAGAGAGAGGTTCCTCCAGAATATTCCTGTAGATTTCCGGGATTTTGTCTTCTTTTTGGGCTATCATCCATCCCCATTAGATGCCCAAAACCAGCTCTCCTTTTCATAACTCGATTTGGTGCACTTTACTCCCTCGTTCTTGTTATTGTTCAGTGTCTCCAATCTAGACCTTCCGACAATCCCTCTTCAAAAATCGATCCTAATGGTATTAAATCGTATTTCTAATTCCCAAATTGATGGTTCACATTGTTATTCTGGCTGTGATATTACAAGGAAGCTCCTGTTGCAATCACAGCTCAACACCTCTTATAATACGATTATGCTACCTTTGACAACGACAATTTAAAATCGTCTCTCCAGAGAAAAGTAAAATCTAGGTACCACATTTCCATCCCAAGAAATTCAAAATAACCCAACCTTACCCAAGCAGCAAAAGATACTTGCAATCCGCTCACACCTAATTACCTACAACTCCATCTCAACTGTCGGGACAACCTATTTATCCTAACCCAAACATATCCGACCTCCGCTGTGATTTTATAAGGAACCTCTTGTTGCAATCACAGCTCAGCACTTTCTATAATCAGTCCAAGAGCTAGCTACATAAAACAGTATCGATGAGGAACTCGACATTTAAGTTCATAACTGATTGTAAAAACATTAACCCAACACCAACTGACCTACAACCTCATCTTCTATCTCAACTGTCGGGACAACCTACTTAACCTAACCCAAACACCCGATTCTATTCTCAACTGTGGGGACAACCTATTTACCCTAAGCCGAGCGTCCGACCTCGATTTCAGGTTTCTCGAAGGCGCTTGGTTCGTCCTCCCTCTACCAGAGGACGGGCGTGAAGATCTTCGGTTTCTGCCCAGGCGTGACCGACACCAAGATGATGTACAACGTCGCGCCGAAGTGCATCAACGACAACTTCGCGACGGAGTTCCAGGCACGTGTTACAGCTTATACGGGATAGTGGCGATGATGGGAACTATACTCCGGACATTTCGAAAAAACTTTAAGTACTTGGAGTATCTTCAACTCAAACCTAACCTACAAATTGAATGTGAAAGCACCTATCGCCTCTGTCCCGCATACAGTCACCTTCATCGTTAGCTTTTGGTTGCGGTCGAGCCGCGCCAGATGGTGCGCGAGTACCATCATTCATATTCTCGAACTTTCTTCAGGAGGAGGTCGGCCAATGTAAACTCCAGAAGCCGGAGAACGTCGCGAACGCCCTCTTCGAGATCCTGATCGAGGCTAAGCCGGGCTCGCTGTGGGTCGTCGAGAACGATCAGGAGCCCTACGAGGTCGAGCTGAAGGCGAGCATCAGGAAGAAGAGGGACAGCCTCGCCGTCGAATAGGATCCAATAAAGGACGAGTTATTACATTTCGATGTCGTTTGTTATGAAATTCGAGAGTGGGGGTAGCTGAGCTTGGGCCACCCCCCTCCACTTTCAACGCATCACGGGTTGGTTGAAGCTAGATCATTAGCAATCACTAAAACAGGGTATTTATGTGAAGCCCATATTTTGGGTATTTCTTTAAAAGTCTGCATAAAAGACACAACTTTTTAAGACGCTCAGTTTGATTATAAACGCGTTGAAATCATAATTTACAACTTCAAAATAATTGAGAGACCTGGATATTCTTTACTTAAGTAAAGTAAGTCTCTTATTATTTGGGTGAGTAGAATTAGGTAAGTATAGCAGTTGTTAATGAATAATTTTATGGTTCAATAAATTTCATAAAAAAATATTATCTCCTTTTTCTTGCGTAACTGGTACATTTTTCTGGAAATTTTTTACACGTGGGTACTTATCCATCATATAACTACCTATTTTACATTTTAATACTTTTCATAAAAGTACCATCCATTATTTCTTAGACTTTTTAGAAAATTTCGAACACGTAAGTGTGTACTCTCATATGATCAATTGTTCAGCAGGTTAATACGTTTCATGAAAACACCATCTATGATTTCTTGAACTTGTGTTTTTTTTATTCCTATTGTAATTAATTGTTTCTTATTTAAATACGTCACAGATTATATCTACTATGTTTTTTAAGAAATATTTAATATTACTTATTTTGCATTCTAATACGATTCACGAAGGCACCATCTTTCACACCTTGTATATCTGTTTACCTTCTTTGCATGCAAGTACCGAGAAACGTTCATATCTATGCGCATATTTATTGTAGTGTAATACGCATAATCGCCTTCCTCTAGCGATCGCATAGACGAAGCCAAACCCAAAACAGACACACCAAAAAAGTGAGAACAATTTAACAGTACGTTTCAATGGCTATAATTGCTTCTCTTCAGCTATTGAAGCAACGAAACACACCTAACGAGAATTAATTAGAAGTCGTTGCGTAACGAGCAGTTAATTAACCACAAATTAATAATACAGTTCGTGATCAATGGCGGTCGTTAATAAAACATCGACAATTACGCAACGATGATCAAAGCGAGCGAAATTTCGATATAAGTGTAATGAAATCAAAATGTGAAATTATTAATTTAGCTCGCTTCTACTCATTGATCGTACATTTCCCGGAAAATTCGAAAATCCCAAGCACACGCTCACACACACCATTTCCCTTATACAGGGCGATCACGAAATACCACCACATCTGTCACACACCCTCGCGAGATTTCTCAGATCCGGCAACGCCGCGATGGTGGTACCCGTCGCACTTACCTGGTCCTACGTTTGGTGGTACGATGGTGGCGAAGGAAGGGCGAGCGTGGAACAAAACGTCGCGCAATCAGACCGCGTTAGTCAGTCAGAGGCGAAACGTGACGAGATAGAGAGAGAAAGAGAGAGAGAGCGTCGGAGTGTCGGAGTTTCGGTTTCGGTGCGGTACCACTTTTTTTCGACTGGTAAGTCGTACTTATATTAATCTAATTCGTATATGAAACAGTTAATGAAGTACCGCGAGTCTATTTGATCGAGTGGCGTACGTACTTGGCCTAGTTGTTTCAGGGTTAATCGGTTGACAAAATGGAAAAGTAGGTACTACCTACATATTTCAAAAAAACAAACCGTGGTGAATGATATTGATCGAATCTGGATTGATTTATTGACGACTTTAGAAAGTACCAGTGACTTATTTTCCTAAGGGTGGGCGACCTCATAGTTTAATCTAGATGCTAGAAGATTCTATCTACTAACTAGTATCTAGAAGCTCCCCTGCTAGGATATCGTACATTTACGATCTGAATGATATATCTGATGGATGTTACAGGCTATATATATAGCACATATATTGAGTCAAAGTGGTACAGCATTCTAGTTGCGGACTAGAATCCACATTATTCCATTATACACTCTATAGACTCAGTTCACATCTTCGTGACTCGTTTCTACAGTTGTACCATCTCAGCCCTTTCCTACATTACAGTCCCGTCCCAATAGAGTCATCATATTCAAGGCGCACACATATTCTAGATTCTAGTACACCCCAGTTCCCAGACGAAGTACTCTAGAATAACCAGATTTAAAGATCTCTTTAAGTGTATTAGTGTTTGCTAACCGTTCTGGGCGGAGTAAGCACATTCTAGTTCTAGTTCTATATTATTCTTCTAGTACCTTCAAACCTTCTGGGCGGAGTACGCATTTTCCAGAACAATTTAGAAGGTTCCATCTAGTAACTAGAATCTAGATGCTTCCCCGCTAGGATACCGTACATTAACGATCTGAATTATGTATCTGATGGATGTCCCAGGTTACATATAGCACATGTACCTACTGTGTCATATTGACCTAGAATTTTAGTATATATCATTCCTCTAATACATTCTATAATTTCAGATCACATTTTCATGACTTTGTTTCTACATGCGTCTCACCTTAACTCTTTTCTAGATTACAGTCCCCTCCTGTAAAAGTCATAATATTCCAGTCACATACATATTCTAGATTCTAGTACACTCCAATTCCCAGATGAAGTACTCTAGAATAACAAGATTTAAAGATCTCTTAAGTGTATTAGTATTTGCTAACCATTCTGGGCGGAGTAAGCACTATCTAGTTCTAGTTCTATATTATTCTTCTAGTACCTTCTATAATCTCAGTTCATATCTTCACGACTCGTTTATACATGTGTCGTACCTTAACCCTTTTCTAGATTACAGTCCCGTCGCGTTAGAGTCATCATCTTCCAGTCACATACATATAGATTCTGGTATACCCCAGCTCCTAGATGGAGTACTCTAGAATAACAAGGTTTAGGGATCTCTTAAGTGTGGGCAACTCCTCGTGTCACCGTATTTGCCAACCCTTCTGGGCGGAGTACGCATTTTCCAGAACAATCTACAAGATTCCATCTAGTAGCTAGAATCTAGATGGTTCCCCGCTGGGATACCGTACATTAACGATCTGAATTATGTATCTGATGGATGTCCCAGGTTACATATAGCACATGTACTGTGTCATATTGACCCAGCATTCTAGTGGCGGACTAGATTATATATTATTCATCTAGTACATTCTATAATTTCAGATCACATTTTCATGACTTTGTTTCTACATGCATCGCACCTTAACCCTTTTCTAGATTACAGTCCCTTCCTGTAAAAGTCATCATATTCCAGTCACATACATATTCTAGATTCTAGTACACCCCAGTTCCCAGATGACGTACCCTAGAATAACAAAATTTAAAAATCTCTATAAGTGTATTAGTATTTGCTAACCATTCTGGGCGGAGTAAGCTTATTCTAGTTCTAGTTCTGTATTATTTTTCTAGTACCTTCTATAATCTCAGTTCATATCTTCACGACTCGTTTCTACATGTGTCGCACCTTAACCCTTTTCTAGATTACAGTCCCGTCCCGTTAGAATCGTCATATTCCAGTCACATACAGGTAGATTCTGGTATACCCCAGCTCCTAGATGGAGTACTCTAGAATAACAAGGTTTAGGGATCTCTTAAGTGTAGGCAACTCCTCGTGTCACCTTATAGTATTTGCCAACCCTTCTGGGCGGAGTACACATTTTCCAGAACAATCTAGAAGATTCCATCTAGTAACTAGAATCTAGATGGTTCCCCGCTGGGATACCGTACATTAACGATCTGAATTATGTATCTGATGGATGTCCCAGGTTACATATAGCACATGTACTGTGTCATATTGACCCAGCATTCTAGTGGCGGACTAGATTATATATTATTCATCTAGTACATTCTATAATTTCAGATCACATTTTCATGACTCGTTTCTACATGCATCGCACCTTAACCCTTTTCTAGATTACAGTCCCCTCCTGCAAAAGTCATCATATTCCAGTCACATACATATTCTAGATTCTAGTACACTCCAGTTCCCAGATGAAGTACTCTAGAATAACAAGATTTAAAGGTCTCTTAAGTGTATTAGTATTTGCTAACCATTCTGGGCGGAGTAAGCTTATTCTAGTTCTAGTTCTGTATTATTCTTCTAGTACCTTCTATAATCTCAGTTTATATCTTCACGACTCGTTTCTACATGTGTCGCACCTTAACCCTTTTCTAGATTACAGTCCCGTCCCGTTAGAGTCGTCATATTCCAGTCACATACAGGTAGATTCTGGTATACCCCAGCTCCTAGATGGAGTACTCTAGAATAACAAGGTTTAGGGATCTCTTAAGTGTGGGCAACTCCTCGTGTCACCGTATTTGCCAACCCTTCTGGGCGGAGTACGCATTTTCCAGAACAATCTACAAGATTCCATCTAGTAACTAGAATCTAGATGGTTCCCCGCTGGGATACCGTACATTAACGATCTGAATTATGTATCTGATGGATGTCCCAGGTTACATATAGTACATGTACTGTGTCATATTGACCCTGCATTCTAGTGGCGGACTAGATTATATATTATTCATCTAGTACATTCTATAATTTCAGATCACATTTTCATGACTTTGTTTCTACATGCGTCTCACCTTCACTCTTTTCTAGATTACAGTCCCCTCCTGTAAAAGTCATCATATTCCAGTCACATACATATTCTAGATTCTAGTACACCCCAGTTCCCAGACGAAGTACTCTAGAATAACCAGATTTAAAGATCTCTTTAAGTGTATTAGTGTTTGCTAACCGTTCTGGGTGGAGTAAGCACTATCTAGTTCTAGTTCTATATTATTCTTCTAGTACCTTCTATAATCTCAGTTCATATCTTCACGACTCGTTTCTACATGTGTCGCACCTTAACCCTTTTCTAGATTACAGTCCCGTCGCGTTAGAGTCATCATATTCCAGTCACATACATATAGATTCTGGTATACCCCAGCTCCTAGATGAAGTACCCTAGAATAACAAGGTTTAGGGATCTTTTAAGTGTAGGCAACTCCTCGTATCACTTTATAGTATTCGCCAACCCTTCTGGGCGGAGTACGCATTTTCCAGAACAATTTAGAAGGTTCCATCTAGTAACTAGAATCTAGATACTTCCCCGCTAGGATACCGTACATTAACGATCTGAATGATGTATCTGATGGATGTCCCAGGTTACATATAGCACAAGTACCTACTGTGTCATATTGACCTAGAATTTTAGTATATATCATTCCTCTAATACATTCTATAATTTCAGATCACATTTTCATGTTTCGTTTCTACATGCATCGCACCTTAACTCTTTTCTAGATTACAGTCCTCTACTGTAAAGGTCACCATATTCCAGTCACATACATATTCTAGATTCTAGTACACCCCAGTTCTCAGATGAAGTACTCTAGAGTAACAAGATTTAAAGATCTCTCATGTGTGGGCAACCTCCAGTGTCACCTCATAGTTTTACCAACCCTTCTGGGCAGGGTATGCATATTCTAGATCTTAGAAGATTCTATCTGCTAACTAGTGTCTAGTCTATATGCTTCTCTCATAGGATACCGTAGATTAATGATCCTAATGATATATCTGACGGGCTTATATATGGCACATATATTGTGTCACTCTAGCATGTTGCAGTCAGAGTTCTAGTTGCGAACTTGATTCTACATAGTACATTCTACAATCTCAGTTAACCTTAACCCTTTTCTAGGTTACAGTCCCGTCCTGTAAAAGTCATATTTCAGTCACATACATAGTCTAGATTCTAGTACACCCCAGTTCCCAGATAAAGTACTCTAGAGTAACAAGATTTAAAGATCTCTTAAGTGTTGGCAACTCCCAGTGTCACCTCATAGTATTTGCCAACCGTTCTGGGTGGAACATGCATATTATAGATCCTAGTAGATTCCATCTACTAACTAGTATCTAGATGCTTCCCTGCTAGAGGACTGTACATTGGTGATCTAAATGATATATCTGTGGATGTTACAGCTTTTATATGACACATGTGTTGTACCACTCTAGTATATTCCAATCATAATTCTAGTCGCGAACTAGATTCTCATACATATTCTATATTCTGGTACACCCCAGCTCCTAGATGAAGTACTCCAGAACAATAAGATTTAAACCTCGGAATAAGCTTATAAAATAGCACTGTTGTGTCGAAGCACTTTCTAGTATTTCAGCTGTAATTAAATATATTTTCTAGCACAATCTATTTCTACATCGCGTCCTTGATGCTTTTGCTAGAATATTCTAGATATTTGTATCTTAAAGAAGCGTGTCGCATATTCTCCATTAGTGGTTTAGTATCCTTACTTTACAATACCATGGATAACAAGATTTTTATCCTTGGAATTAGCTTATACCGGTACGTTCTAGATTTAACAGATTTTTCACGTTATCTACTGTTATATCTAAGTAACATTCTATCTACTCCCAGGCGGAATGCATTCTACTTCCTGGCACAATCCAGCTGTAATATAGATACTAGATCACAGTGACATATTCTAGGTATGTAGGAATTATAGAGTCTAGCACATTCTAGCAAGATTTTAGAAACTCTAGAATGAACCTGTCCACAGCAAGATATACATATAGCACTGTTTTGTCAAAGCAACTTTCAAGCATATTCCAGACTTACATTGTGTAGCACGATCTGAAAGGTAACTTTAGAGGATTTCTGAAATAATATTTGAAAACTCTCAATTTGTCCTTTAGATTTAGGAACAAATTTGAATTTTTTGGCATTGTTCTGCAGAAAGGAACCTCATGTCAACCATTTCTAGAAATAAAATTCTTTTTATTCTTTTCCAAATTGTAAAGCCACATTCAAACTTCCCCATTTAGTCCTTCGGAAAAAAGGTAACTTTGTACTTTTCTGGAAACAAAGTTTTGAACTTCCTCAAAAAGCACAACTCTCAATCTGCAGCAAAGTTTTAGGAATTAGAAACAAATTTCATCTTTGTTATTGTTCTTCAAGAAAGGAAAGTCATTTCAAACTCTTTTAGAAATAACAATTTTTTCTACTTTTCCAGACAGAAAAGTCAAATACAAACTTCCCCTTTTACTCCAGAATAAAGGAAACTTCAGACTTTTCCTGAAACAAAACTCACAAAACTCTCTTTTTTTTTCTCACAACTTCTGTCATTCTGCCCCAAGTTTTTTAGAATTAGAAACAAATTTCAAATTTTCAAAATTGGAAATTTGGAAAGTGAAAATTGGAAATTTTTGGAAAAATTTCTTATTTAATCAATCTAATTATTTTAAAGTAAATTGGCGTGTCGTGTTGCACTTTATCAATGGCTGATATAACCAACTACGATTACGCAACAGTTGTTATTTCCCATTAGGAAAAATCGCAAGTAACCACCTAATTGAATATGAAAGTAGTCGCAACGGGAAAATGCAAAAATTCTCAAGTTTTTTCTTGCCTCGCGAGTTACGTAAAGCGTTATTAAATGATCATAATTCAAATGGATAAAAAGCCTGTTTAGCTGCGATTAGGTAATGCGATCTATTACGCTATCAGTTGCGTAACGTTGCTTCTTAAATTAAATGCAAACGGATTTATTAGAAAATTCCCCAAACGACTGTCGCATTAGGAAGATTTGCATGTGTGTGTCGAGTAAAAGTCGATTTAAATAGAGACTTTCGTTACAACATGGCGGCGAGACGCGCAGACGCGTTGCGCAATTCCATTTTCTAAACTTCACTACAAGTTTCTAACGTATCGACTCTCCGAGAGAATAACACCGAAAAATAACATTATACAGGGTGTTCTGTATTTGAATCTGGTGATTTTTGACAAAAAAATAACCAGGTTTTTGAGTTCTACACACTGTCGCAAAAAATTTGGAAAAAACCTCAACAACTAAATTGTAACCTTCAATAGTAGTTTAAAGTACAAGTCCAAGCCCGAGTCTTTAGAACGGACGAGGGCTTGGAATATCTTCTGCAACGAGTACTTTACAACATTTTCTATGTTCCAGCTTCCATTTCATTTTTAATTATGTTTAATATCTGGGGAATTTTTTTATCGTGACATTTAAGTTGGTATTACTGCTCTTTCCTAGACATCTGTCAATGTTCACACTATTTTCAAATTTAATTTTTCTTCTTTTTGAAGTGCCATACTCTGAACAGCGTAGGCGACCTCTCGCACATACCTGTGTTGCGTATCAAATTTAATTTAATAGATTTAAATAAAATCGAAATCATGTTTCAAGAATCCGAATCGCATCAAGTGCAAGAGGCATACCTATCCCATCGACGCGGCGGCCATATTTATTTTTAATTTTGTTTTGACAGCATTAGGGAATATCTTGTTACCAACCCAACAAAAAAAAATTACCAAAAACGATGCTTTAATAAGCCTCCATAAGCACTGTTTTCGGCACTTTTAGTGCCGGAACATAGAGAAATAGTTAAGCTTTACAAAATTTAACGATCCACGCCAACTCCTTTTTGAGGTTAGGCACAATAATTTCCCCCTCTTGGCCCAGACCGACCAAAGCAGTCTTAATAACTATCCAATGCCGTAGGTATACGTATAGGATAAGACGCAAAAGGAAAAGAACATCTCAAAAGAGAGATACGGTCAAGTCCACGAGGTCACACAGGTGTGCATGAGCGAGAGAACTCTCATACAATTAATACCTCTCTTTTAACAACGGGAAATTATCGACTGGAAGAGAGTGAGAAAGAGGAGAGCTGATTGGAAGGTGATGAAACTGAAATTAGAAGATTTGTATTTGACGAATTGGAATTTTTTTCTAATCTAAAAATTGTGGTCCTTGCCATTGGTCCATTTATGGAAAGAGTGAGAAAGAGGAGATCTGATTGGAAGACTGATGAAACTGAAATTAGAAGATTTGTATTTGACGAATTGGAATTTATTTCTAATCTAAAAATTGTGCTCCTTACTATTGGTCCGGTTATGGAAAGAGTCAGAAAGAGGAGATCTGATTGGAAGACTGATGAAACCGAAATTAGAAGATTTGTATTTGACGAATTGGATTTTTTGTTCTAATCTAAAAATTGTGGTCCTTGCCATTGGTCCATTTATGGAAAGAGTGAGAAAGAGGAGATATGATTGGAAGAGTAATGAAACCGAAATTAGAAGATTTGTATTTGACGAATTAGATTTTTTTTCTAATCTAAAAATTGTGCTCCTTACTATTGGTCCATTTATGGAGAGAGTGAGAAAGAGGAGATCTGATTGGAAGAGTGATGAAACCGAAATTAGAAGACGAGTTGGAATTTATTTCTAATCTAAAAATTGTTCACCTTACTATTGGTCCATTTATGGAATGAGTGAGAAAGAGATCTGATTGGAAGACTGATGTTCCTGAAATTAGAAGATTTGTATTTGACGAATTGGAAATTTTTCTAGTCTAAAAATTGTGCTCCTTACTATTGGTACATTTATGGAAAGAGTGAGAAAGAGGAGATCTGATTGGAAGACTGATGAAACTGAAATTAGAATATTTGTATTTGACGAATTGGAATTTATTTATAATCTAAAAATTGTGCTCCTTACTATTGGTCCAGTTATGGAAAGAGTGAGAAAGAGGAGATTTGATTGGAAGACTGATGAAACTGAAATTAGAAGAGTTGTATTTGACGAATTGGAATTTTTTCTAGTCTAAAAATTGTGCTCCTTGCTATTGGTCCATTTATGGAATGAGTGAGAAAGAGGAGATCTGATTGGAAGACTGATGAAACTGAAATTAGAAGATTTGTATTTGACGAATTGGAATTTTTTCTAATCTAAAAATTGTGCACCTTACTATTGGTCCATTTATGGAGAGAGTGAGAAAGAGGAGATCTGATTGGAAGACTGATGAAACTGAAATTAGAAGATTTGTATTTGACAAATTGGAATTTTTTCTAATCTAAAAATTGTACTCTTTACTATTGGTCCATTTATGGAAAGAGTGAGAAAGAGGAGATCTGAGTGGAAGGATAATGAAACTGAAATTAGAACAGTTGTATTTGACGAATTGGAATTTTTTCCAATCTAAAAATTGTGCTCCTTACTATTGGTCCATTTATGGAGAGAGTGTGAAAGAGGAGATCTGATTGGAAGAGTGTTGAAACCGAAATTAGAATATTTGTATTTGACGAATTGGAATTTATTTCTAATCTAAAAATTGTGCTCCTTACTATTGGTCCGGTTATGGAAACAGTGAGAAAGAGGAGATCTGATTGGAATAGTGATGAAACTGAAATTAGAAGATTTGTTTTTGACGAATTGGAATTTATTTCTAATCTAAAAATTGTGCTCTTTACTATTAGTCCATTTATAGAACGAGTGAGAAAGAGGACATCTGATTGGAAGACTGATCAAATCGAAATTAGAAGATTTGTATTTGACGAATTGGATCTTTTGTTCTAATCTAAAAATTGTGCTCCTTGCTATTGGTCCATTTATGGAAAGAGTGAGAAAGAGGAGATCTGATTGGAAGACTGATGAAACTGAAATTAGAACAGTTGTATTTGACGAATTGGATTTTTTCTAATCTAAAAATTGTGCTCCTTGCTATTGGTCCAGTTATGGAAAGAGTGAGAAAGAGGAGATTTGATTGGAAGACTGATGAAACCGAAATTAGAAGACGAATTGGAATTTATTTCTAATCTAAAAATTGTGCTCCTTGCTATTGGTCCAGTTATGGAAAAAGTGAGAAAGAGGAGATTTGATTGGAAGACTGATGAAATTGAAATTAGAACAATTGTATTTGACGAATTGGATTTTTTTTCCAATCTAAAAATTGTGCTCCTTACTATTGGTCCAGTTATGGAAAGAGTGAGAAAGAGGAGATCTGATTGGAAGACTGATGAAACTGAAATTAGAAGATTTGTATTTGACGAATTGGAATTTTTTCTAGTCTAAAAATTATGCTACTTACTATTGGTCCATTTATGGAAAGAGTCAGAAAGAGGAGATCTGATTGGAAGACTGATGAAACTGAAATTAGAACAGTTGTATTTGACGAATTGGAATTTTTTTCTAATCTAAAAATTGTGCTCCTTGCTATTGGTTCAGTTATGGAAAGAGTGAGAAAGAGGAGATCTGATTGGAAGACTGATAAAACCGAAATTAGAAGATTTGTATTTGACGAATTGGATTTTTTTTCTAATCTAAAAATTGTGCTTCTTACTATTGGTCCAGTTATGGTTATCTAATAATCCCCTCCCCTTGGAGCTTATCTATAAAACACTTAGTTTTCTTATCCGAACGCGATTGGCAGGCGCGCGTTTCGTTTTTTTGACGTACTGTCATGGTTCTTACTCAAAATTTTCAGCTCGTTTCAACTTTGAAATCATTTTCACAATGACTCGAGTTGTTTTTGAGTTAAATTTCACCCAAAAATTTTTACCTAACGTTTTTAAAGTAATTTTGGCACGCAAC
Organism: Cryptocephalus moraei; assembly: GCA_946251905.1. Classification (NCBI taxonomy): domain Eukaryota; kingdom Metazoa; phylum Arthropoda; class Insecta; order Coleoptera; family Chrysomelidae; genus Cryptocephalus; species Cryptocephalus moraei. Next base: position 20,135,401 of record OX276464.1, on the reverse strand, counting down.
ATTCGTAATTTGTCAATATTTTTAATGAGAAAGTTTAAGGAGATGTTGCGTTTTTAGAAAACTTTTTGAACTTTTAAAGAAGGAACTTTCGAAAACGTAATGAAGTTCACAGTTTAACTGTTGGTATGAAGTGATGACTCCTGTGCTACTTGTGATAACTGTAGTGTATCCGTGGATTTTTAAAGAAGTTGTAGTCATCTAACTGATATTTCAAGGGAAATCTACGAGTTACCCATGGAAATTTTAATCTGTTTTAACTTAAAGTAACGTAAAATTTGAGAAATAAGTCATGAAGTTATTGAAGGAAGTTTGGTACTGATTCAAGTTAGTAAAAGGGAAATTGTGACATACGTAATTGACCAGTAATTTTTAAAGGATTTAAAATTGACCAAATTAATATGGATTACGTACTTTCGAGTAAGTTCTGACACATATAAAAATGTTATGAGGTTTTTAAGAATGTTTAAAATTGCTTGTTACGATTGTAATGTCTTTAAGACACTTTTAAACGAGTTACAACTCCCACTTTAAGGAAAATTGAAATATAAATTTTTTTAAGGACTTTTCACAATGGAAATTTAGTTATTTATTTCACTACTTACTACTACTTTACAATTCCAAAGTTAAAGTTGAAATTACACATATTATTAACGCAGTTATCCGGATTGACAAATTAACCTATTTATTATTACTAAATAAAATCCTATTACTAATTCCGTTGCCATAAAGTTCCTCGTTATTATTTAACGTCCATCTATAAAAATGAAAATATCAGTAAAACCTACTTCATAGCGAACGAAAGTACGTTTTAAACATTTTACTAGCCATATAGTACATTATAGGTTTAGTTCCATTTTAGGTGACATTTTTTTCAAATTTCACATTCTTTGTACTCATACAGTCGTTACGTAATATCCACCTACAGTCGATATTGTGATAAATCATAAATTTACGTTCTGGAAAGTTAACTGAAGAAAATTGAAAGTGATATGTTTAGGCGTTTCACATTTTGGGATCCGCTGGATCTTCCACGGTATAGAATTAGGAAGTGTTGAAAGTGAAAAAAGTACTGTACGTTCGTATTAAAAAAGAAGGAAGGTATCATCAGCTTCTCCTCCTCCTCCTCCTCCTCTTCCTTCTTCTTCTTCTTCTTCTTTAGCCCATATCAATCCACTCCTGAGTCTTCTTCCATTGTCTTCCATGTAGTTGTAACTAGATTTCTTCTCATTTTCTCTCTTCTTTTATCTAGTATATCTTCTCTCCTAATACCTATGATATCTTAGGCTGATGCCCAGCATGGCACGCTCCATTGCTCTCTTGGTTACTCTGAGCTTTTCAGCACTTTTCTTAGTTAAACTTACAGTCTGACAACCATATGTTGCAACTGGTAAAATGCTAGTTTAGTAAATTTTGCGTTTAACATTAATTGGGATATCCTGCGATTTAGGAATATACCCAAACTTTCCAATGCAGTCCAGCCCAATCTCGTCCTTCTAGATATTTCTAAGTTTGGTTTTGTTTTCCTGTTTAGATGGAATGACCAAGATATGTGTTCAATCTCTATGTCTGTGACTTCCATTGTCATTATCTTGATTTTCGTTAGCTTCATCTTAAGCCTTCCTGTAGTTCTCTGGGCATAGTTTTTAGTTCATTTTTGTCGCTGGTAATGATGATAATATCCTGATTTGAAGGTGATTCAGGTATGTACCATCTATGTTAATACCCTTACCTTCCCAGTGCAGTTATTTTACGATGTATGCCAAGGTGAAGAGTTTAGAAGATATGGTGTAACCTTTTCTTCTTCTAATCTTATCTGTACCTAACTTCTTCATCGATAACTACCTGCGTTGTGGCGTTTCAGTAGATATGCTTTATTATCCATGAAAGCTAAATTTAAGGGTATGTCGTATCCAGTGCATTCTTCAATTAAACCGTGGATGGTTTGCAGATGGTCCGTTGTGCTTGTACCCTTTCCTGAAAGGGTACATACAGATGTGCAAGAAGGCTAATTGGTCGATAGTTTGCAAGGGAATGCTTATTTCTTCCCAATACCAATTCGGGGAGGACTGACCCTAATTAATCTTTCGGGTCAATCAGATGTGTCCATCTTAATAAAATTTGTCGTTTCTTCTTCTGCTTTCTTCTTATTTCTTCGATTCTCTCTGAGAAGTCTCCGTAAGCGTCGCTTCCTGGCACCGCGCCCAAATCACGACCAGCTCGACCTCGATATATAAGAGAAGAAAGAGACGAGGAAGAAAGGAAGGAAGCGAGGAACGATCGCCGGACAAAGGATCGTCTCGTCTCGATCGCGTCAAATCCGACTTTCTACGAAGCTAACGGTACTCGCACTCGTCGATCATCTGTTCGCGAGAAAAGTGGGTCTGACATCGAATGTGAGTGTCGCGACGACGTAACTGGGCCTCCGGTGACCGTGATCGGAGAAATAGAGCTTATTCCAGTAAAACTCTTCCCTCGACCAATCACCGATCGCCTATTCCGTCCCGAACCTGTCTGGAACAATATTACCCGGTTCAAATGAGTCTCGAACCGGAAGTTACGATATTCCATAATTTAGGACAACTCCCTTATGTAAGGGAATTTATGAGAATACTTTATTAATGATTAATGACTAATGACTGGAACAGAAACAGAATGGAGAATGGAGAATGCGCTCTCCTGTCTGTGTCAACGTCACACACGGAACCATAGCACGGAACACGGATCCCATGCAGTGGTGCCAACTGCTAATCCTCACACTTACTACGTCACGCGCGGGAATAAGTATTGAATTCACCTGTTCCATATGATATCGACATGTTAGCCGGGTCTTGGTAGAATTAAAGGTATCAAATATACTAGAAAAGAGGAAATATTAATTATAATATTAGTATTAAATTCATAATTGCAATATAACAATTTCTGAAAATGTTGCTGATATAATCCAAAAGGGATCTTCGATGGGTGTTTTAGATATGACAAGCCTAAAAGTAAATGATGAAGACTACATATCAATGAGCTCTAGCCGTTTAGCTGTAGCTTAATTGCTACATAGTTAGTCAAGTCAATTAAATTATCATCTATTTGCAGCAAATGATGAATCCAAAAGGGATAATTCCAAGCCTAAAATAGAATGATGAAGACTACATATCAATTAGCTAGTAGTTTCGCTGTAGCTTAATTGCTACATAATTAGTCAAGTCAATTAATTATGATCTTGCACATTACTAAAAAATTATTAAACGTACTAAATTTATAATTTTGAGTACTCAGTCTGCAACATTGTGAATTAACTATATCAGCTAGTCATGTTCGTAATTTGTGGTTTAATTGGTACAGTTACTTTGTATAGTTAATTACCCAGCTAGTTACTTAGTTACCTTGTATAGTGAGGGCGTTCTGTGAGACGCCCCTGGGTTTCTCCTGCATCGCCGCCGCTGAGCTGCGGGGCGCGGGGCATGGGAACGTCGTCCTTCTGCAGGGGACACACACGGCCCAGTCTCGCTCGTACACCGACGGCGTGTGGATCCACTCGCGGAATATATTATATCTTGAGTTTTAGACGGTTAATATTCAATAAATCTATTTGTTCTAAAACGACTATAATAGCTCAGAAGTGGGATTGTACACCACCCCCACTTTGGGGTCTCTCTTTTGTTCGCGTATTGAGTTTTAAGTGTGAAACGTTTTGTGTAAAGTGCACGAGACGATAACAATGGGAAAGCGATCGAAAGAGAAGCGTAAGGCGAACCGGCGCCGGCGGTCCAGGTCTGGATCGAGGAAGACGTCGCGGAAGCGATCTAGGCGTGAACGTCGATCGAGTTCGAATGGGAGCTCCAGTTCGTCATCTTCGGACGGCAAGAAGAGGTATTGCAAGAAGTCGGGACGGATCCTCGAGCTCGAGCAGGAGGTGAAACGACTGCAGAGAAAGGTAGGGTCAACGCCGACGCCTCTTAGGGTCGTCGTAGACGAGACGTTGGTGCCCGAATTTGATCCGGCCAAAGGCGTTCAGAGCTCCGTCGACTGGACCCGTAAGGTAGACGAACTTGCATTATTTTATAACTGGAATGCTGTTACCGTAGTAAAGCTAGCTACAAATCGATTACGCGGGAACGCTAGGACGTGGTATGACTCACTACCTAGTCCTTGCGTCGAGTGGAATATCATGAAAGAACTTTTGTTCGCGAACTTTCCGCCTGCCGTTTGCTTCGGCAAATTACTTGTTGAGGCCGCTAATTATATTCCTGTTCCCGGACAAAGTCTAAGGGACTATTGTTTTGAAAAAGTTTCGCGATTAAATAGACTAAATTTGAACATGACGGACGAACATTTAGTGGATTGCGTAATCGAAGGAATTGGCGACGAAAATATCAAGTTGGCCGCGCGCGCCGCGAGATTTCTTACGGTCGGTGCACTGGCAAATTATTTGAATACCATCAGTGTCGGTAGTAATAAAACTTTCCAAGTTAAACCGATGACTTCGAAACCCACTAACGTTCCTTCGCCAAAACCCTTTCCCGGAAAATCCGTTGAGGCGGATAAGAGAGGGAAACGCGTAATGTGTTACAATTGTAAGGGCGACCACATCGTTAAAAATTGTCCCAAAACCGTACGAAAATGCGAAAGTTGCAGGAAATATGGTCACCTTCAGCATCAGTGTTACTTAAACAGAAATAAAGTAAACACAGTCAGTTGCGCGGGTCGCGTTACAGATGAAAATATTTATATAAAACCTGCTATTATTCGCGGTAAAAAGGTTATGTGTTTAATAGACACAGGGAGTTTTTGCACCTTAATGAAGTTGTCGGTGGCAAAACGTTTAGATTTAGATATCGCTGAAGATGAACCTGCGGTCACCTTGAGATGCTTTATGGGTAATACCATAAGAAGTACCTCGAATACGTCAATTGAAATCCGGATTGGAGAAGCTGTGGCGGTAGTGAGAGCGACCCTGCTATCGGACGAGCTCTTACGTCACGATCTTATTATTGGGGGCGATTATTTGAATCAGGAGCACATTATGTTACTGAAATTGGGTAATAAATTAATAATACGAAATAAACCGCCGATACAAGACGTGTGTATTGTCGAAGACGATCCGGAAACCGCACTAGCTTTACCCTCCTTGAATGTTGGCGATATTACAGATGAACAGAAGGTAGCTGTCCTTGATTTGCTCAATAAATATCGAGGTTGTGTCAGCTATTCCTTTCGAAATTTGAGCTGTACTAACGCAATAGAAATGCACATTAAATGCATTACGGATGAACCTGTTGTTTATAGGCCTTATCGCATGGCAACTTGTGATAAAGAGATTTTGGCAAAAATAATCAAGGAATTGTTAGATAACAATATCATTAGGGAGTCGAGTTCACCATATGCCAGTCCGATCTTATTGGTAAAAAAGAAGACAGGAGACTTTCGAATGTGTATTGATTATCGGAAGTTGAATGCTATAACTATTAAAGATAAATATCCTCTGCCACTCATTGAAGATCAAATCGACCGTTTGGGAGGAGGCAATAAATTCTTCATTGGCCTGGACCTAGCGTCGGGTTTTTATCAGATTCCTATGGCTGAGGATTCGATAGAAAAAACTGCTTTTGTGACGCCTGATTCTCATTATGAGTTTTTGAGGATGCCGTTTGGGCTCTCCAATGCTCCAAGTGTGTTTCAAAAATTGATAAACAAAGTGTTGGGTGAGCTCAAAGATACTGTTGCGTTTCCCTACATGGATGATATAATAATACCGTGTGTGACTTTCGACCAAGGCCTTGATAGACTCGCCCAAGTGTTAGAAGTTTTGAAGAGAAACGACTTGACACTGAAGCTAAGTAAATGCCGGTTCTTCGAACCAAAGATAGACTACTTGGGAAGGGAGATAAGCGCTGAGGGGGTTAGACCCGGAAGCCGAAAGATAGAAGCAGTTCTGAATATGAAGTATCCAGGAAATGTTAAAGAAGTTCGTCAATTCCTTGGATTATCTGGGTATTTTCGAAGATTTGTCAAGAATTACGCCCGAATGGTTGAACCTTTGACGAAGTTACTAAGGAAAGATGTTCCATGGACTTGGGGTGAACAGCAGAGTGCTGCGGTACGACAGGTTAAAGGAATGCTGACGACTAGACCTGTCCTAGGGATTTTTGATCCCAAGTTACCTACCGAACTACACACAGATGCCAGCTCCCTAGGGTTCGGAGCAATGCTGGTGCAGATCAAAGATAGTAAACCTAATGTTGTGGCCTATTACAGTAAGCAGACAACGTACGAGCAGAAGAGATATCACTCTTATGAGCTTGAAACGTTAGCGGTGGTGCAATCTCTTCGTTACTTCCGAACTTACTTGCTGGGGTTGAAGTTTAAAGTGGTGACTGACTGCAACGCCCTTCGAACGGCATTTAGCAAAAGAGATCTGATCCCTAGAGTGGGTAGATGGTGGCTGGAAGTGCAAGATTTTAATTTCCAAGTTGAATATCGTCCAGGTTCTCGCATGTGTCATGTTGACGCTTTGAGCCGAAACCCCATCCTAGAGAATGAGGTTTGTGCTGTGGACGTGACGGAAGCTGATTGGTTGTTGGCGGCGCAATTGGAAGATGAAGCAATCGTCATGATCAGAAACATCTTAAAGGAAGGTGTTCGTAACAGAGAAAATAAACAGTATTTTGTGAATTACGAACTAAAAAATGGTGTGGTTTATCGAAGACTCGAAAAGTCGAAGTCAGTCTGGTTGGTTCCTCGAAGCTCTCGATGGCAGATTTGTAAAGTTTACCACGATGAGATGGGCCATTTTGGAGAGGAGAAAATGTTGGATAAAATAAAATGTAACTATTGGTTCTCGGGAATGAGGAAGTTTGTAAAGAAGTATGTAGCATCGTGCTTGACTTGTCTTTACTATAAACGTTCGTCTGGTAAGAAGCAAGGGATGTTACATCCAATTTCCAAATCACCTGTTCCATTCCACACTATCCACGTCGACCATCTAGGCCCTTTCGAAACCACAAAGAAGGGAAACAAATATTTGTTTGTTTTGGTGGACTCCTTTACAAAATTTGTTGTGATCGAACCTGTTAAAAATACGAAGACGAAATATGTTACTCGAGTATTGATGGACTTATTTTATTTGTTTGGCGTCCCCGGCAGAATTGTTAGTGATCGTGGCACGGCCTTTACCTCTAGAGCCTTTAAAGCATTTTCTCTAAGTTATGGGATAAAGCACGTTCTTAATGCAGTGGCGACCCCTAGAGCTAACGGGCAGTGCGAACGATACAATAGGACGATCCTGAATGCCTTGACAACCACAGCCGCTGGAAAGTCTGAAAATAAATGGGATACTTACGTAAAACAAGTACAAAGTTCCATGAATTGTACTGTTAATAAGAGTACGGGAGTGTCGCCATTAGAGGCTTTGGCTGGCTACAAGCCTAGACATGTTGCTGAGGCGAGAATTGTTAACTCTATCAGGGAAAATCTCGACCGATTGGACTTAGTTGAAGTCAGAGGGAAGATTTCTTCGAGAATAAGTCGAAGTCAAGAAGCGCAGAAAGCTAGATTCGACAAGCTTAGAGCGACTGCTATCGAATATAACGAAGGACAGTTGGTAATGATTGCCGCTGCGCCAATTAATACGGGGGGTAGCAAGAAGTTGCTACCCAAGTTCAAGGGTCCCTTCAGGGTGACCAAGGTACTGCCTAACGACCGATACGTGGTTGAGGATCTGCGTGAGGGCATGAGAAAGACCACTACTGTGATGGCAGTGGATAGGTTAAAGCCTTGGATGATTTTGAAAGGTAATTAAATGTTGTTGTTTAAATGGATAGTTAATCAGCAAGTTTAAGAAATATTAGTACCAGGCTCATTTGTAATTGTTACAATTGTTGAGATGGGTACATCAGAACTATTAGTATCAGGCTCATTTGTAATTGTTACAATTGTTGAGATGGGTACATCAGAATTATTAGTATCAGGCTCATTTGTAATTGTTACAATTGTTGAGATGGGTACATCAGAATTATTAGTATCAGGCTCATTTGTAATTATTACAATTGTTGAGATGGATACAATAGAACCATTAGTGTCAGACTCATTTGTGGTTATTACAATTGTTGAGATGGGTACATCAGAATTATTAGTATCAGGCTCATTTGTAATTATTACAATTGTTGAGATGGATACAATAGAACCATTAGTGTCAGACTCATTTGTGGTTATTACAATTGTTGAGATAGATATGAGTATCAAGGGTATTGATAGTCAAGAGTAATCTAGGCATAGGCTTCATTTGCAATAGTTGCGATTGTCGAAGTAATGTGAGGATTGGACTTGGCATTAAATGTGAAAAGTGATCTAAGTATACGACTTAATAAACAGAGACTACTGTACCTTGCTCCGGCAAAGGATCAACAATAAGACAATGCTTAGGTCTACAATAATATTATTCTGAATTAACGTTCAATTAATGTTTTAGATGACTGATGCTGATAGAAGCCTGAGGACAGTCTTCAAGCAGGATGGCCGACTGAGGGCGTTCTGTGAGACGCCCCTGGGTTTCTCCTGCATCGCCGCCGCTGAGCTGCGGGGCGCGGGGCATGGGAACGTCGTCCTTCTGCAGGGGACACACACGGCCCAGTCTCGCTCGTACACCGACGGCGTGTGGATCCACTCGCGGAATATATTATATCTTGAGTTTTAGACGGTTAATATTCAATAAATCTATTTGTTCTAAAACGACTATAATAATAGTTACGTGTTTTCCGTTGTAATTACAATTGTGGCTTTAACTTTGTTTAAGTGTACGTAGTGATTGCCAAGGTCAGTCTCGTTGAATAATGTAAGAGATGACGACGCTTATGATACCTTATGATCAATAGAAAGCCAGCAACAATGGGAAGAAATTTGAAGATTGTTAAAAATTTCTGTGTTTAAAATCGAGATATCTCGTGAACCGTATTTCGTAGGGACAAAAGTAGGAAGACGTTTCTTGTAGATAATCTCCATTACATACTCCTATTACATGTCAATTTCCAATTTGTAACTAATGTACAATATTTACATAAACAACGAACCAGGATGAATGTACCTACCTAACGTTTATGAATGAACACAGAGGACGTGACTAATAATCCGATAAGGACGAGTACCTACTGTTACATTCGAAACAAACGTGATGTACGTTTAACGACAGCAATCGCAATTTAGAAACAAAAATGTCGATATGATTCTATTTTCTACTGACACTCTGCCACTTCCCGTCATAACGAACATGCATATCGACATGTATTCATTTTTAACATTATTTGAACGCCTGCCAGTTGATTATCGTTATCGATCGAGTTGTCAATAAAAGGTCGTTATCGTACGACGACGGTCTTATCGATGACATTATTTAGATGCAAAAGTTTCCTCGTTTCCCGCAGTCGAGCAATCATTTGTATCTACTTGACGTGTGAGTTTTAAGGGAGAGGAGATGAAACAGGATAAGAGAGGTAAAAACGTTTAGTGATTCTTGGGAATGTCTCTCTGTTAGACTCTTTTCTAAAAGTATTTGTTGAAGTGTCCTTTGGGCGTTTTGGGAGTTACAAGTCTTTTAGTGGGCGAGTTGTGAAGTTGGAGGTGTCTATGTAACAACCTGGCAGTGATTAGATGAAGTTTCGATCTGCAATGGTTTAAATAAATCATAAAAAACTGTTTCAACTAAAATTGTTGCAAAGTTTACTCTGTTGAATTGTTTTAGAGAAGTTCAGTGAGTTTTAGTACTTTCTATAAAGCAGTTTCGAAGTTGTGAGAATTTTTAACACAACTGAACGAGTGTAGCTGCAATTTGCCATGAATACAAATTTCAAAAATTCATAATTTTTGTACTGAAACTCAGATTGTGGTAAAACTCAAGAAGTTTATTTGTTAAAGTATTATTTGGGAGTAGTGCGAGTTTCAGCTCTTTTAGTGAAGGAGTTTTAAAGTTCTAGGTGTCAATTTAAAACCTAACGTAGTGGTTAAATGAACTGACAATGTGTAAAAAATCATAAACAAAATTATTATAACTCCGATTATAGTAAAACTCACTAAAACTGATTGCTATAGTGTTCTTACCGTGTTTTGCGAGTTTCAGCTCGTTTAGTGAAATAGTTTAAAAGTTGTAGGTGTCTATTTATAACCTGAATTAGTGGTTTAATGAGGTGACAATGTGTAAAAAAATCATAAAAAAATTATTGTAACTCAGATTATGGTAAAACTCACTAAAACTGTTTGTTAATGTATTATTTTAAAGTTGTGCGAGTCTCAACTCTTTTAGTGAATGAGTTAAAAAATGTGGGTGTCTATTTATGAACTGACATTTTGGTTAAATAGAATTGCAATGTTTAAAAAATCATAAAAAAGTATTGTAACTCAGATTATGGCAAAACTCACTAAAACTGTTTGTTCAAGTATTGTTTTGAAGTTGTGCGAGTCTCAGCTTTTTTGGTGAAGGATTTTAAAAGTTGTAGGTGTCTATTTATAACCTGACTTTGTGGTTAAATGGAATTGCAATGTTTAAAAAAACATAAAAAAAGTATTGTAACTCAGATTATGGTAAAACTCAATAACACTGTTTGTTAAAGTATTGTTTTAAAGTTGTGTGAGTCTCATCTCTTTTAGTGAAGGAGTTTAAAAAATATGAGTGTCTATTTATAACCTGACTTTGTGGTTAAATGGAATCGCAATGTTTAAAAAATCATAAAAAAAGTATTGTAACTCAGATTATGGTAAAACTCACTAAAACTGTTTGTTATAGTGTTCTTACCGAGTTGTGCGAGTTTCAGCTCTTTTAGTGGAGGAGTTTAAAAGTTGTAGGTGCCTATTTATAACCTGACTTAATGGTTTAATGAAGTGACAATGTGTAAAAAATCATAAAAAAATTATTGTAACTCAGATTATGGTAAAACACACTAAAACTGTTTGTTATAGTGTTATTACCGAGCTGTGCGAGTTTCAGCTCTTTTAGTGAAGGAGTTTAAAAAATGTGGGCGTCTATTTATGAACTGACATTGTGGTTAAATGGAATCCCAATGATTAAAAAATCATAAAAAAAATTATTTTAACTCAGATTATGGTAAAACTCACTAAAACGGTTTGTAATAATGTTTTTACCGAGTTGTGCGAGTTTCAGTTCTTTTAGTGAAGGAATTTAAAAGTTGTAGATGTCTATTTATAACCTGACTCTGTGGTTAAATGAAATGGCAATGTTTTAAAAATCATAAAATAATTATTGTAACTCCGATTATAGTAAAACTAACTAAAACTGTTTGCTATAGTATTCTTACCGAGTTTTGCGAGTTTCAGCTCGTTTAGTGAAATAGTTTAAAAGTTGTAGGTGCCTATTTATAACCTGACATAGTGATTTAATGAAGTGACAATGTGTAAAAAGTCATAAAAAAATTAGTGTGACTCAGATTATGGTCAAACTCACTAAAACTGTTTGTTATAATGTTTTTACCAAGTTGTGCGAGTTACAGTTCTTTTAGTGAAGGAGTTTAAAAGTTGTAGATGTCTATTTATAACCTGACTCTGTGGTTAAATGAAATGGCAATGTTTTAAAAATTATAAAATAATTATTGTAACTCCGATTATAGTAAAACTAACTAAAACTGTTTGCTATAGTATTCTTACCGAGTTTTGCGAGTTTCAGCTCGTTTAGTGAAATAGTTTAAAAGTTGTAGGTGCCTATTTATAACCTGACTTAGTGATTTAATGAAGTGACAATGTGTAAAAAGTCATAAAAAAGTTAGTGTAACTCAGATTATGGTCAAACTCACTAAAACTGTTTGTTATAGTGTTCTTAGCAAGTTGTGCGAGTTTCAGCTCTTTTAGTGTAGGAGTTTAAAAGTTGTAGGTATCTATTTATAACCTGAATTTGTGGTTAAATAGAATTGCAATGTTTAAAAAATCATAAAAAAATTATTGTAATTCAGATTATAGTAAAACTAACTAAAACTGTTTGCTATAGTATTCTTACCTAGTTTTGCGAGTTTCAGCTCGTTTAGTGAAATAATTTAAAAGTTGTAGGTGTCTATCTATAACCTGACTTTGTGGTTATATGGAATTGCAGTTTAAAAAATCGTAAAAAAATTATTGTAACTCAGATTATGGTAAAACTCACTAAAACTGTTTACTATAGTGTTCTTACCGAGTTGTGCGAGTTTCAGCTCTTTTAGTGAAATAGTTTAAAAGTTGTAGGTGCCTATTTATAACCTGACATAGTGATTTAATGAAGTGACAATGTGTAAAAAGTCATAAAAAAATTAGTGTGACTCAGATTATGGTCAAACTCACTAAAACTGTTTGTTATAATGTTTTTACCAAGTTGTGCGAGTTACAGTTCTTTTAGTGAAGGAGTTTAAAAGTTGTAGATGTCTATTTATAACCTGACTCTGTGGTTAAATGAAATGGCAATGTTTTAAAAATTATAAAATAATTATTGTAACTCCGATTATAGTAAAACTAACTAAAACTGTTTGCTATAGTATTCTTACCGAGTTTTGCGAGTTTCAGCTCGTTTAGTGAAATAGTTTAAAAGTTGTAGGTGCCTATTTATAACCTGACTTAGTGATTTAATGAAGTGACAATGTGTAAAAAATCATAAAAAAATTATTGTAACTCAGATTATGATAAAACTCACTAGAACTGTTTGTTATAATGTTCTTACCGAGTTGTGAGAGTTTCAGCTTTTTTAGTGAAGGAGTTTAAAAGTTGTAGGTGTCTATTCATAACCTGACTTAGTGATTTAATGAAGTGACAATCTGTAAAAAATCATAAAAAAATTAGTGTAACTTAGATTATGGTAAAACTCACTAAATCCGTTTGTTATAATGTTTTTACCGAGTTGTGTGAGTTTCAGCTCTTTTAGTTAAGGAGTTTAAAAGTTGTAGATGTCTATTTATAACCTGACTCTGTGGTTAAATGGAATTGCAATGTTTAAAAAATCATAAAATAATTATTGTAACTCCGATTATAGTAAAACTCACTAAAACTGATTGATATAGTGTTCTTGCTGAGTTTTGTGAGTTTCAGCTCGTTTAGTGAAATAGTTTAAAAGTTGTAGGTGTCTATTTATAACCTGACTTAGTGATTTAATGAAGTGACAATGTGTAAAAAATCATAAAAAAATTATTGTAACTCAGATTATGATAAAACTCACTAGAACTGTTTGTTATAATGTTCTTACCGAGATGTGCGAGTTTCAGCTCTTTTAGTAAAGGAGTTTAAAAGTTGTAGGTGTCTATTCATAACCTGACTTAGTGATTTAATGGAGTGACAATGTCTGAAAAATCATAAAAAAAATTAGTGTAACTCAGATTATGGTCAAACTCACTAAAACTGTTTGTTATAATGTTTTTACCGAGTTGTGCGAGTTTCAGTTCTTTTATTGAAGGAGTTTAAAAGTTGTAGATGTCTATTTATAACCTGACTCTGTGGTTAAATGGAATTGCAATGTTTAAAAAAATCATAAAAAAATTATTGTAACTCCGATTATAGTAAAACTCACTAAAACTGATTGATATAATGTTCTTACTGAGTTTTGTGAGTTTCAGCTCGTTTAGTGAAATAGTTTAAAAGTTGTAGATGTCTATTTATAACCTGACTTTGTGGTTTAATGAAGTGATAATGTGTAAAAAATCATAAAAAAATTATTGTAACTCAGATTATGGTAAAACTCACTAGAACTATTTGTTATAATGTTTCTACTGAGTTGTGCGAGTTTTAGCTCTTTTAGTGAAGGAGTTTAAAAGTTGTAGGTGTCTATTTATAACCTGACTTTGTGGTTAAATGGAATCGCAATGTTTAAAAAATCATAAAAAAATTATTGTATTTCGGATTATGATAAAACTCACTAAAACTGTTTGCTATAATGTTTTTACCAAGTTGTGCGAGTTTCAGCTCTTTTAGTAAAGTAGTTTAAAAGTTGTAGATGTCTATTTCTAACCTGACTCTGTGGTTAAATGGAATTGCAATGTTTTAAAAATCATAAAAAAATTATTGTAACTCCGATTATAGTAAAACTAACTAAAACTGTTTGCTATAGTGTTCTTACCGAGTTTTGCGAGTTTTAGCTCGTTTAGTGAAATAGTTTAAAAGTTGTAGGTGTCTATTTATAACCTGACTTAGTGGTTTAATGAAGTGACAATGTGTAAAAAATCATAAAAAAAAAATTGTAACTCAGATTATGGTAAAACTCACTAAAACTGTTTGTTATAGTGTTCTTACAGAGTTGTGCGAGTTTCAGCTCTTTTAGTGTAGGAGTTTAAAAGTTGTAGGTGTCTATTTATAACCTGAATTTGTGGTTAAATGGAAATGCAATGTTTAAAAAATCATAAAAAAAATATTGTAACTGAGATTATAGTAAAACTAACTAAAACTGTTTGCTATAGTATTCTTACCGAGTTTTGCGAGTTTCAGGTCGTTTAGTGAAATAATTTAAAAGTTGTAGGTGTCTATTTATAACCTGACTTAGTGGTTAAATGATGTGAGAATGTGTAAAATATCATAAAAAAGTTATTGTAACTCAGAGTATGATCTGTTGTGTGATGTGATGCTTTATGTAAAAAAATGACAGTTTAAGAGATCTAACTGAAAATTGCCGGCCTTCAAAAATTCATGATTTTTGTATTGAAACTTAAATTTTGGTCAAACTTATTTGTAAATTCACTTTGAGCTTAAAAGTAGACAAAACTTGTTAAAAATATCAATTTCAAACTGATATAATCATTTTTAACAATAATACACATTGCTGTTGGAGCGCAGAGTACGTACAATCTCGGTTGAATTTTTAAACATTGCGGAATATAATAATAATGGGAAAAATATTGTCAATAACATAACAATACGAACAATGGAACAAGGGGGAAAGTCGCTGTATTATTCGCATTACGTATTGTTCCATACAATCGTACGAGAGCTTTCAGATAATGGAGATATGATTGAATTTACATTCCATTTATTTATTTTCATTTTCAATCATATTGAAAACGTTGTTTGTTTTCATTGGAAAAGTCTGAACTGATTGCGATTTTTAAACTTCGTCCCACAGGCATTTTTCAAAAATATTTTTTATACTCAAAAAAATATAATAATTTGGTATGAGTGCCTAATGTTAGAAAATAGAAATCTGTGCTCCTTTGGGAAGATTGAAATTTTGTTTTAAGGTAAGATTGAAACAAAATTAGATTTTTTGGGGGAAACGTGGAAAATGTCGAAACGAGCTCTGCTTTTGGAAAGAATATTTCCAACGAATACGAGCCACAAAAAATACCAAAAATTTTCTAGTTTTTTAAAAACGTTATTCCTCACCACCGAAAATTTGAAAATAATGACGGTACTATTCCATTAACAAACGTCAATCAAGATTTCTTAATTGCACCTTAAATTATTCTCCAAGGCCTTCCAAAATTTGAAATTCGCGGCAATTACTCCACCTTTTTGAGGTTAGGTTGTAAATTATCATTATCATCAAATTATAAACTACTTCAAGTGTATTACCTCGTGCCATTTACATGAGAATAAATTAAATTTTTGACTCTGCGAGGATTTTTTGAAGTAGAAGTTCGAAACTTGTAACGAAGTTACCTCCGCGCCCCTGCGCGCCGCCTATGAAAACCAACAAATTTTCCTAAAGTTGATCCTACCCAAAACTTTAATTTTGAAGGTTATTGGATCACTCTATCCCTACATTTTACAATTTAATATTTCTTGCGAACCTAATAATTATACATTTCTGCTTGTAACCCAATCAGGAATCTATTAATAAATTTCAGAGAAAATCCACGCTATCGTGTCGTCATAAGTCGATCGTGACCGTTTCTTGCGGATATTACTTGTAATAAAATTTTTTAACTGTTTGTTTGACATGTTCACAGAAATGGACTTAGCGAATTAAATTTTGAAACTGTTTGACATATTCACAGAAATGGACTTAGAAAATTAAGTTTTGAAACTGTTGTTTTTTGACATATTCCCAGAAATAAAATAAGTAAATTAAATTTCCAGACTGTTTGACCTTTCCATTAAATTTCTGAGCGGTAACGTTTTCTTGTTAGTTTATGTAAATTCTTCGACAGGCGAGTTAATTATATGGAAAGGTGATAAATTCGAGTTGCGTTATGGTAAAAGTGTGTCGTAATGTTACGGTTAATAAATATAATTTTCATAACTAATTACCTAATAATAATAATAATAATGAAAAAATGTAAAATCTAAAAAGACAGAAGTGGAAACTCTTATACGCGTGCATAGATAATATTTTTTTATATTGAGAAAAACATGAAGTTCGCTGATTCTTAAAATATATATACACTCTTTTCAAAACAAATCCCGATGCACGTCATTATGATGACGTCATAATACTTCCAATACCAACTTAATATAGTCACAGGACATCGCAATTTATGTGTTCCGTGCATATTTTAGGTTGACAATATATATGGTTATGTGTACTCTCAACCTAAAATATACACGGAACACATAAATTGCGATGTCCTGTGACTATATTAAGTTGGTAGTATTGGAAGTATTCTGACGTCATCATAATGACGTGCATCGTGATTTGTTTTGAAAAGAGTCTACATTGTCTCGCTTATACTCCTCGTATCAGTATACCAGTATCGTATCGTATATCAGTATGTTGTATATATACTTGTAACACGCGTTTGGATATTCGATTACTCACAGCGTAACTGATTTCATGCTGACGTTTATTTTTCTCAAGCGCGCTTACAACACTCTCCACTTCAATAACAATTGAAACATAACAATAAATCGTCTTATACTTGTCTTCCAGAGATGGAGTCCTGGTTGGTAGACGTGAAGCGCGTCCACATACCGAGACCGAAGTTCGGGAGCGGCTCCCGTTGCTGCGGTGGGAGTTACGGTTATCCCACGGAACCCCCCAAGGACTACGTGAACGACGACCAGAGGGCCGAGGAGTTCAAGCTGAAGTCCCCGACCGGGAAGATGGAGGAGATCAGGAGGGCGCTCCAGAAACTTTAAAATTCCCGGAGGAAGAGACCGGTCGACTCGAAATCTGGGGAGAGTTTTCTGGATTTTCCCGGTTTTCACTCGTCTCTGGAATCTCCGAAACCGGAATTTCCGCCCAGCAAATTTTAGGGTTTATTTGGGAGCCTCGAAAATAACTTGTAAATACTGTGATATACGCCGTTTAGCATGTAATCAGATATATCTTATTAAGGGCCGGTTCAGACACCCTAAGGGGTTCGTCGATTTCGTCGGTCTCCCTTCACGTGTTACGAAATTTAGGTACTTGTGCGCGATTTTTAAGAAATAAATCGTAATTTAATATTCGATGCTTTTGTAAATGTTTTTGTAGGATTAAAAAGTGTTGTTCAAGTGTACTAGATTTATTTTATGAGTTACCATATAATAGTCCCAACACATCGCAATTTATGTGTTCCGTGTATATTTTAGGTTGACAATATAATATATGGTAATGTGTATTCTCAACCTAAAATGTACACGGAACACATAAATTGCGATGTCCTGTGCATAGAGATAAAAGAGAGAGGAGGTAACAAATAGGGAGAGGGGGTAATAAATTTTGTAGACGGAACCGGCCATATTGAGAAGCCACTTTTCGAACGCGTGCTTGCGATTGTTATTGCTGAATTGCGCAGTGGCGGATCTATGGGGGGAGCTACAGTCTACCATTGGGAACCAAAGTTTAACAACCAATAATAAATACATACATATTTTAATATTATATACCCACTACATAACTGAATCAGCTTCTTCCTCTCCTTCCTGGTTTCCTGCTCATTCTTTGTGTTCCTGGTATATCTGGAGCACTTTTCTTTTTTGGTAATTTTTCTTCTATTAACTGATTAATTCCAAAATCGGATTTTTTTGTTTGTTTCCGTTTTCCAAAGAATGAACAACAGCGTAAGGTTTTGAACACTGATGTAGGTAATTTTGTTATGAACTATTAGTATAAATATGCGTTAAATTAATCAAGACAATTAAAAAATATAATTCGTATAAAGCAACCTTCGTATTGTTTCATATGTTAGCATTTTGTGACATTTCATGGAAAATAAAACTGCTTCATACAAATTATTATTTTATAATTGTATAGTTAGTGTAATGCTACGCCATTGGAGAGAAAGATTTCTTACAGGAAGTCGGCCATATGCAGAAGCCACATTTGTCAGTGCTTTGGTCTATTTGTTCTAACCACATTTGTTACCTCCTCTCTCTTTTATCTCTATGGTCCTGTGACTATATTAAGTTGGTAGTATTGGATGATTCTGACGTCATCAAAATGACGTGCATCGGGATTTGTTTTGAAAAGAGTGTATACAATACTATATATAGCTACAGCGTTACACATTTTCGTGACGCTCGCTTCAGCATTTTACTAGAAGGAAAACATAATATGACGTCAGTCTAGAAACCGTTTCTAGAAATCTTTGAAAACCGTTTCAAATTCATGGAAGATGAACTTCGACTATCCAATTATATAAGTTAATATTCAAATTTCACTCCGTCAACGTGGAGAAATGACCGGATTTAATAGAACAAAATTTGACAGCTAGAAATTGATCCTCCGATTCCCACACTCCGACGCTCCCTCTCCCGGAAAGCAGGCACTCCCATCCCCGTTAAAACTCACCGAATCCGGATAATCCTGTTGGTGTAGGGCCGTCGTGCTCCCCGACCTGGACTCCCCTGGGCTCGAGTGCCTCCTGCTCCTCGTTCCCGGGGGATTCTCGCCGTCGTCGCCGCTCATGTACTCCTGCAAAATCGTCAATCACCGAAAGATCCTGGAAGATATCGTGGAGTGAAAATTTATTCCCGAAAAGTTAAGGTATCCCCGGGAAGTAAGTACTACAAGCATCACACTAGCCGTAAGTCTCGAGATAGGTCAAGAGAGAACAGTGCACGAGGGAACATGATAGAGATATGTCGGTGCCAGTGCTCTAAGAAGACCGAAACGAACCTCGAAGGACTCTCGATCGGAACGGAATGACGGTCGCAGCCGATTAGAGAGGTAAAGGGATTAAACGATAATAGGGGATCGACAGGCCATCGGTTCCTTTACCTGTTTGTATGGAACTTTTAAAAATTAGTCTACTGTAATAATGTACAAATATGTAATTATGATTTATATCAATTTATTGCTCTTTACTGAAGCAATAAATTTTATAATCAACGAGGATATTCCAAGTTTCGTACAAACAGGTAAGCGAATTGGTGGCTGGTCGGTCCCGTCTTATCGTTTAATCCCCGTACCTCTCTAATCGGCTTGGTGCTATTCGGCCACCCCCGAAATAACACTCGGAGTCGGTGGAGAGGTTCGTTCTGCGCTTCCTACAAGCCTACGAAGATACAGGAAAGTAACAGAAGAGATAAGAGAGAAGTCAAAGAGAGTAAGTAACGTTATCACTTAAGTCACCTGGTTTCGGTGATCATCGTCAATTAGATCGGTCGATTTGCCGGTGGCGCTCGGCGGACGTATTCTACAAAAACGTCAAAATAACATCAGAAACAACGCTCGACGTCGTTTCCTCGAAGATTTTCCTCATTGAACACGTCAGATATAATTATCACACTTACTGTGAGTGTTAATAGGTACTGAATTACACCTCTAACTATGTGATGCTCATGTTACCAGCTTACAGGAATCTGCTATACAGGGTGAGCCGGAAATTATCGCAAATTGTAATCATTTTTTAAAAATTTTAAGCACTTTCTAGTAATACCGAAGAAATTATCCAATCACCGTGTTCAATTAGAGGAAAATCAATCGCAATTTTCTTATGAAATTCCAGGGCGAAAACGCCGATAACTCAAAAATTTGTTTCATTCCTTTTCCCAAAATGTTGCAAACTGACTAACTGGAATTCACATTGTACCGCAACAAACAAGCTCCGCAATGAACGCCATCCAGGTAATTGTATTTCAATCAGCGAAGTGGAGGATTATTACCCGAATTAACATAATAGTATTGTATTCTCCGTTGTTAAGGTATTGAATTATTTTCCATATGTATAGTCGACCTTGCAGATCGAAATTGCACATTGAAATCAATGTAAAACTGTTACCCTTAAATATTAAATTAAATCCTCTTGGGCGAATCTAGGCTATTTAAACATGTTTATAAAATATATAGATATTTGGAGGTTAAAGGGTTGATAAAGAAGATTGGGGGGTGACGTCAAGTCAAGTGGGAAGAAGGTTGAAGGGGTGGGTAAAGGTTAAAAGAACTTGCAAAAGTTAAAGGTAGAATAGGGCGAATAAACTGATTCCGAATCGTGTTACAGAACTCTCATTTATACACTACTTTGGACGAAACGGTTTTAGCACTATTTAAATATGTCGTGAAAATATTTATGAGCATGGCAAAATAACGTTTCCCATATCGAAATAAATTTGGAAGTTTATAGTTACTATTTTGGAATAAGGGTAGTTTCATCCACTTTACCTAGTGTAAAATGGCTGCTAATTTTACAGCAGTAAAATCTAACTGGAAATGAACGCCAAAACTCGACAATTGTTAAGCTGATGTAGGAAGTTAAAATTCGAAAATTTAACATTTAACCCCAAAAAGAACTCATTGCGATTTATCTCTAAAAAGTGTCAAATTTTTTGTTCGTAAACGAAAAAGAAGGCTTTCCTGAAGCCGACAGTAAAATTATTTCGCGAAAAGACCGACAACTTTCGAAGATAGGAATTTTTGAAATTTACAATCTGATTATCTTCAAAAAAACCATGATAATTCCGAAACAATTGAAGCTAGCCATCCGATATTCAGCCACGGCACTTAAAAGCATAAGCCTAACCAACCCTGTGAGTTTTATGATGAAATTCGAAAATTTAATTTTTAGCCCCAAAAAGAAAGTAGCTAAGTTAGTCCTTTGCGATTTTTCAAAAAAAGGGTTTAAACTAAATTTTCAAAATATTGATCGCAAATGAAAGGAGATGCTTTCTTGAAACCCACAGCACTCGAATTACACGAAGATTCCAATTAGCTTCGACGATATGAATTTTTGAAATTTGCCTTGTCACGTTTTTCAAAAAATCGTAATAATTCGGAAATTATTAAAGTTAGCGATCTTAAACTTGCAGATAACACTCAAAAGTAAGGCATCTGGTATACTTCTCGAGTTTCGTGTTGAAATTCGAAAATTTAATTTTTAGCCCCAAAAAGAAAGTAGCTAAGTTAGTCCTTTGCGATTTAAAAAAAAAAGGATTTAAACTAGATTTTTACAATATTGATGGCAAATGAAAGAAGATGCTTTCCTGAAGCCCACAGCATTCGAATTACACGAAGATTCCAATTAGCTTCGACGATATGAATTTTTGAAATTTACCTTGTACGTTTTTCAAAAAATCGTAATAATTCGGAAATTATTAAAGTTAGCGATCTTAAACTTGGACATAACATTCAAAAGTACGGCACCTGATATACTTCCCGAGTTTGGTGCCGAAATTCAAAAATTTTATTTTTAACCCCAAAAAGAAAAAAACAATCTATTGCGATTTTTCAAAAAAAAGTGATTTAAACTAGATTTTCAAAATATTGATCGCAAATGAAAGGAGATGCTTTCTTCAAACCCACAGCTCTCGAATTACACGAAGATTTCAATTAGCTTCGACGATATGAATTTTTGAAATTTACCTTGTCACGTTTTTCAAAAAATCGTAATAATTCGGAAATTATTAAAGTTAGCGATCTTAAACTTGGACATACCACTTAAAAGTAAGGCACCTGATATACTCCCCGAGTTTGGTGCCGAAATTCGAAAATTTAATGTTTAGCCCCAAAGAGAAAGTAGCTAAGTTAGTCCTTTGCGATTTTTCAAAAAAAAGAATTTAAACTAGATTTTTACAATATTGATGGCAAATGAAAGAAGATGCTTTCCTGAAGCCCACAGCATTCGAATTACACGATAATTCCAAATAGCTTCGACGATATGAATTTTTGAATTCTACCTTGTCGCTTTTTTCAAAAAATCGTAACAATTCCGGAATTATTAAAGTTGGCGATCTTAAACTTGGACATAACACTCAAAAGTAAAGCATCTGGTATACTTTCTGAGTTTCGTGTCGAAATTCGAAAATTTAATTTTTAGCCCCAAAAAGAAAATAAGTTAGTCCTTTGCGATTTTTCAAAAAAAAGGTATTTAAACTAGATTTTCAAAATATTGATCGCAAATGACAGGAGATGCTTTCATGAAGCCCACAGTACTCGAATTACACCATGATTCCAATTAGGATCGACGATATGAGTTTTTGAAATCTACCTTGCCACGTTTTTTCAAAAAATCGTAACAAGTCGCAAATTATTAAAGTTAGCGTTCTTAAACTTGGACATGGCTCTTAAATGTAAGGCACCTGATATACTTCCCGAGTTTTGTGCCGAAATTCGAAAATTTAATTTTTAGCCCCAAAAAGAAAGAAACTTAATCTTTTGCGATTTTTCAAAAAAAAGTGATTTAAACTAGATTTTTACAATATTGATGGCAAATGAAAGAAGATACTTTCCTGAAGCCCACAGCATTCGAATTACACGAAGATTCCAAATAGCTTCGAAGATATGAATTTTTGAAATCTACCTTGTCACGTTTTTCAAAAAATCGTAATAATTCGGAAATTATTACAGTTAGCGAGCTTAAACTTGGACATAACATTCAAAAGTACAGGACCTGCTACACTTCCCGAGATTTGTAACGAATTACGAAAATTTAATTTTTAGCACCAAATAATTTTTTTTTCAAAAATGTTGCAAAATCAGATTTTCAAAATGTCGACTGCATGCGACGGAGGATGATTTCCTGGTGCTAATTGTGAAGGAATCTTACATATGAAACGCTTATATGACCTAACATAAACCTGGATAATACGTATCAAATGTGTCTAGATGTGAATAATTCACCCGGAGAGGTAACGTTGTATAGAATCCCTTTATGTAAATTAACGACGAAAAACCATTATTATCATTTATAATTTGATATAATATCATTTAATTCATATCATATATGTGACTAGATAGCAGCCTATTACATTTCCCACATGAATTTCACCAGTTTCAATGGGCCCTTACGGTCAGTCGTAATCGAGGTTGACTATATTTACTTCCCTGATCGATTTAAAATGGATGGAGTTCCTTGCTTCGCTCTCATGTTACACTCAGCGTTACATCATCCGTCGGGTATCCTCCATTACCTTGAATTTCTATCGGAAATACCCAATCCTAATCCGGAATCCTCGCTCGGCGATCGATAATCGTCCTCATTGTAAATATTTATACCCGATGGTCCCTCGGGACCGCCACTGAACTCCTAGAATATCCAACACGGTTGTTTATTCGGGAGAAATATCAAAAATTAAGTAAAATGCCTACGCCGGATGTAATGGAGTCGCTGCTTATTCTAATCGAGTTAGAACGTTATTAAATTATCTACTTAAGAACTCCACGGGATCGATCGGAATAACTAACTGTGAGAGTCGTTTAAACTTTCAGTTGTGCAATGAAATCGAGTCAGTTAGATGGACCCGAGGGGTAGAGCGATATATCATCTTTTGGAAATAGTTGTAATTTCATCGCACAACTGAATAGGAACGTTACAAGTGTTAAATAGCATCAAGCACCACATATATCTATCAGTACACAACCAAAAAACAAACTCAATGGAGATTAAACGAACTACATCAAAGATCAAACTCGTCGTACTTACATCATGGAACCCACTGTAGATCGTGTGATTGGCTTCTGGTATCGGTATTCCTTTCCTCTACGAAAACGAAACAGACAACTAGAGAGATTCCATCACGACGGGATAATCACTTACCCTCGAATGCCTGTAATCGTGTTCCCTAGGGTCCTGGCTCCTGTCCATGTCTCTCCTGTACACTAATTCGTCGAATTTGGCTCTATCTTCGATAGCCACTATTTCCCTTAATTCGGTCATAAGAGTATACTGGAAAAGGATGGGCTAGATTACATTAGGCAAGGTATCACACCCGTTTTGTAAGTATTTTATCGGGAAGAAATTGTGTATTGAACGGTTTCTAGTACGAAATCATCCAGTGGAGTTATTGAAAGAACAACGGCGATACTTAGTTATTAATCGTCATTGTAAAAATTTGTAAGGTGTACCTTAAACCTACCATCACCCTTATGAGGGTGACGTAAATGAAAATAGAATCAAATCACGAGACAAATAGTTAAACAAATAATAATTTTGGAGATAGTTCGAGGACACCCTAAATATCGTTTCCACGCGCCCTTCTAAGCTGGCAAACTTACTTTTTCGGGAGTGTTAAGTAGTTCAGTCATAACTTGTACGAAGGCATCTATGGTCATGTGTTTGGCGGAATACTCGTCCGTGTAGTAACAAAGTGTAGTGAATTCCGGCCTGTTCAGCAGTATCTTCGCTTTCTCCTCGACCATCTGAAGGGCCGCCGCCCATTTCCTCGTCGTCTGGGCAGCCCTGCTCCTGGAAACAGGAAAAGGGTCACACAAGGATTTAAAGTGATTGAAATTTATTTGATATCGTCGCGGTACGGCCCCAATTAGCGAAACTAGGTCACCGCCTAAGCTAATTCAGCACTGAGGTGACCTAGACCGATACGTGACTCGCGGATAGGCGTAGGCCCTCAGGCGTGTGACAATATTAAAGTACACATCCTCCATTGGCCCTTTATAACCCACGGAAATGATGCGCATGTCCCTTTAATTCATTCCCACTAAGCTATTTGTGTGTGTGTGGGTGTGTGTGTGTGTGTGAGAGAGAGAGAGAGAGAGAGAGAGAGAGAGAGAGAGAGAGAGAGAGAGAGAGAGAGAGGGAGAGATAAATTATATGTATTATACAGTTCTCTCCTCTTTCAGACGAGAGCGTGGTCTATGCTTTCGCTTGGTCCTGCCGATTCACTACTCGTATCCTTACCCGATGCTGCAGAAGTCCCAACCGTAAGCAGTGCAGGAATGTGGCACTTTTCCCACGTCCCTCACCACCAACGACATGCGCTTGTGGTACTTCAGCTGGGCGACGGCCTCGTCGTGGGTCACCTCCATGAACGACTGGCCGTTCACTTCCAGGATCTGATCGCCCACCTGCCGGGAAGAAAATCATCATCAACGCGGTGACCTCTCCCTCGGGATAATTGACCCCATCTACGGGAATGGCGATTATTTTTTCGCGCTCTCCAGAGTTTTTCGACCAGCTGATGCGATCCTCCGGATGAATCGGCGGGAATTCGGGGGCGAGTCCCGAGGGAAGAGCGGCCGGGCTTTATAATCGATTCGCAGAGGTGCCAGGGGCGGACTCGGGGCGATCCCTTAAATCGGGGTCGGGGAAGGGTCGCCCGAACTTTCCCCTCTCGATCCGGGGACGAGGCGGGATTGAATCCCGAGGGATCGGGGTGGAGGGGGGGTGTGATCCCCCGGCGCACTCCCACTGTCAATCGGGAACGTTACTTTAACTGATTGCTCGGGACGGACAGGTGAGATTTACAGCGAATCACGAAAAAGGAGGCGTTGCTTGCTTGAAACAAATAGAGACACATTCTTGATAATTTTGACCGCAATATGTCCTAATGAACTTCCTAACGGAAGACGGTGAATCAGCAACTCGAACGCTTTAAATACCAACGCAGCTCGTCGAGAGGGGATTGATCAGTCTGCTGTCAAGTTCAATAACGTTACGCTTCCGCTTCCCGTTCCCCTGACCCTTAAGCATTTATTGTAACTACCAGTTTGTACTTGCAATGACTCAATTTGGACTATTTCACAGCCTTAATTTTGAGCACATTTGAAGCAGTTGAGTCCTATAACTCAGTCCGGTCCTCTAGTTCAATTTCTACAAATAATGACTAAATTTGGACTACGTCAGTTTTAGAAATAGTCCTAACAAGTGTTGGATGTTCAACCTGTTATTGCGCATTGTTCTTGTAACCAATTATTAAACTGAGTTATTTTGGTAAATCAATTTCTATGGTTGTTGACCCAATTTAGTCTATTTACAATTACCTCGACACATGTTAAAGCTCGATCCTATTTTGGTTTCCACTCACAATGATTTTTTACTTTTATGACTCATCTGTTCCTGCAGGTCAGTTTGTACTCGCAGTGACTCAATTTGGACTATCCCACAGCCTTGATTTTAAGCTCATTTGGAGCAGTTGATCCCTATAACTCAGCCCCGTCCTGTAGTTCAATTTCTACAAATAGTGACTAAATTTGGACTAGTTCAGTTTTAGAAATGGTCCTAAGAAGTGTTTGATGCTCAACCTCTTATTGCGCATTGTTCTTGTAACCAATTATTAAACTGAGTTATTTTGGTAATTCAATTTCTATGATTGTTGACCCAATTTAGTCTATTTACAATTACCTCGACACATATTAAAGCTCGATCCTATTTTGGTTTCCACTCACAATAATTTTTTACTTTTATGACTCATCTGTTCCTGAAGGTCAATTTGTATTCGCAGTGACTCAATTTGGACTATCCCAAAGCCTTGATTTTAAGCTCATTTGGAGCAGTTGATCCCATAACTCAGCCCCGTCCTGTAGTTCAATTTCTACAAATAGTGACTAAATTTGGACTACTTCAGTTTTGAAAATGGTCCTAAGAAATGTTGGATGCTCAACCTGTTATTGCGCAATGTTCTTGTAACCAATTATTAAACTGAGTTATTTTGGTAATTTAATTTCTATGGTTGATGACCCAATTTAGTCTATTTACAATTACCTCGACGCATGTTAAAGCACCATCCTATTTTGGTTTCCACTCACAATGATTTTTTTAGTTTTATGACTCATTCTGTTCCTGCAGGTCAGTTTGTCCTCGCAGTGACTCAATTTGGACTATCCCAAAGCCTCGATTTTGAGCACATTTGAAGCAGTTGAGCCCTATAATGCAGCCCGGTCCTGTAGTTCAATTTCTACAAATAGTGACTAAATTTGGACTACTTCAGATTTGGAAATGGTCCTAAGAAATGTTGGATGCTCAACCTGTTATTGCGTATTGTTCTTGTAACCAATTATTAAACTGAGTTATTTTGGTAATTCAATTTCTATGGTTGATGACCCAATTTAGTCTATTTACAATTACCTCGACGCATGTTAAAGCACCATCCTATTTTGGTTTCCACTCACAATGATTTTTGAGTTTTATGACTCATTCTGTTCCTGCAGGTCAGTTTGTACTCGCAGTGACTCAATTTGGACTATCCCAAAGCCTCGATTTTGAGCACATTTGAAGCAGTTGAGCCCTATAATGCAGCCCGGTCCTGTAGTTCAATTTCTACAAATAGTGACTAAATTTGGACTACTTCAGATTTGAAAATGGTCCTAAGAAATGTTGGATGCTCAACCTGTTATTGCGTATTGTTCTTGTAACCAATTATTAAACTGAGTTATTTTGGTAATTCAATTTCTATTATTGATGACCCAATTTAGTCTATTTACAATTACCTCGACACATGTTAAAGCTCGATCCTATTTTGGTTTTCACTCACAATGATTTTTTACTTTTATGACTCATCTGTTCCTGCAGCTAAGTATGTACTTGCAGTGACTCAATTTGGACTATCCCAAAGCCTTGATTTTAAGCTCATTTGAAGCAGTTGATCCCATAACTCAGCCCCGTCCTGTAGTTCAATTTCTACAAATAGTGACTAAATTTGGACTAGTTCAGTTTTAGAAATGGTCCTAAGAAGTGTTTGATGCTCAACCTGTTATTGCGCATTGTTCTTGTAACCAATTATTAAACTGAGTTATTTTGGTAATTCAATTTCTATGATTGTTGACCCAATTTAGTCTATTGACAATTACCTCGACACATGTTAAAGCTCGATCCTATTTTGGTTTCCACTCACAATGATTTTTTACTTTTATGACTCATCTGTTCCTGCAGGTAAGTTTGTACTCGCAGTGACTCAATTTGGACTATGCCAAAGCCTTGATTTTGAGCACATTTTAAGCAGTTGAGTCCTATAACTCAGTCCGGTGCTCTAGTTCAATTTCTACAAATAATGACTAAATTTGGACTAGTTCAGTTTTGGAAATGGTCCTAAGAAATGTTGGATGCTCAACCTGTTATTGCGCATTGTTCTTGTAACAAATTATTAAACTGAGTTATTTTGGAAATTCAATTTCTATGGTTGTTGACCCAATTTAGTCTATTTACAATTACCTCGACGCATGTTAAAGCACCATCCTATTTTGGTTTCCACTCACAATGATTTTTGAGTTTTATGACTCATTCCTGCAGGTTCCTGCAGGAACCTGCGTTCCTGCAGGTCAGTTTGTACTCGCAGTGACTCAATTTGGACTATCCCACAGCCTTGGTTTTGAGCACATTTGAAGCAGTTGAGCCCTATAACGCAGCCCCGTCCTGTAGTTCAATTTCTACAAATAGTGACTAAATTTGGACTACTTCAGTTTTGAAAATGGTCCTAAGAAATGTTGGATGCTCAACCTGTTATTGCGCAATGTTCTTGTAACCAATTATTAAACTGAGTTATTTTGGTAATTCAATTCCTATGATTGATGACCCAATTTAGTCTATTTACAATTACCTCGACGCATGTTAAAGCACCATCCTATTTTGGTTTCCACTCACAATGATTTTTGAGTTTTATGACTCATTCTGTTCCTGCAGGTCAGTTTGTACTCGCAGTGACTCAATTTGGACTATCCCACAGCCTCGATTTTGAGCACATTTGAAGCAGTTGAGCCCTATAATGCAGCCCGGTCCTGTAGTTCAATTTCTACAAATAGTGACTAAATTTGGACTACTTCAGATTTGGAAATGGTCATAAGAAATGTTGGATGCTCAACCTGTTATTGCGCATTGTTCTTGTAACAAATTATTAAACTGAGTTATTTTGGAAATTCAATTTCTATGGTTGTTGACCCAATTTAGTCTATTTACAATTACCTCGACGCATGTTAAAGCACCATCCTATTTTGGTTTCCACTCACAATGATTTTTGAGTTTTATGACTCATTCTGTTCCTGCAGGTCAGTTTGTACTCGCAGTGACTCAATTTGGACTATCCCAAAGCCTTGATTTTAAGCTCATTTGGAGCAGTTGATCCCTATAACTCAGCCCGGTCCTGTAGTTCAATTTCTACAAATAGTGACTAAATTTGGACTACTTCAGTTTTGAAAATGGTCCTAAGAAATGTTGGATGCTCAACCTGTTATTGCGCAATGTTCTTGTAACCAATTATTAAACTGAGTTATTTTGGTAATTCAATTCCTATGATTGATGACCCAATTTAGTCTATTTACAATTACCTCGACGCATTTTAAAGCACCATCCTATTTTGGTTTCCACTCACAATGATTTTTGAGTTTTATGACTCATTCTGTTCCTGCAGGTCAGTTTGTACTCGCAGTGACTCAATTTGGACTATCCCAAAGCCTTGATTTTAAGCTCATTTGGAGCAGTTGATCCCTATAACTCAGCCCGGTCCTGTAGTTCAGTTTCTACAAATAGTGACTAAATTTGGACTACGTCCGTTTTAGAAATGGTCCTAAGAAGTGTTGGATGCTCAACCTGTTATTGCGCATTGTTCTTGTAACAAATTATTAAACTGAGTTATTTTGGTAATTTAATTTCTATGGTTGATGACCCAATTTAGTTTATTTACAATTACCTCGACACATGTTAAAGCTCGATCCTATTTTGGTTTCCACTCACAATGATTTTTGAGTTTTATGACTCATTCTGTTCCTGCAGGTCAGTTTGTACTCGCAGTGACTCAATTTGGACTATCCCAAAGCCTTGATTTTAAGCTCATTTGGAGCAGTTGATCCCTATAACTCAGCCCGGTCCTGTAGTTCAATTTCTACAAATAGTGACTAAATTTGGACTACTTCAGTTTTGAAAATGGTCCTAAGAAATGTTGGATGCTCAACCTGTTATTGCGCAATGTTCTTGTAACCAATTATTAAACTGAGTTATTTTGGTAATTCAATTCCTATGATTGATGACCCAATTTAGTCTATTTACAATTACCTCGACGCATTTTAAAGCACCATCCTATTTTGGTTTCCACTCACAATGATTTTTGAGTTTTATGACTCATTCTGTTCCTGCAGGTCAGTTTGTACTCGCAGTGACTCAATTTGGACTATCCCAAAGCCTCGATTTTGAGCACATTTGAAGCAGTTGAGCCCTATAATGCAGCCCGGTCCTGTAGTTCAATTTCTACAAATAGTGACTAAATTTGGACTACTTCAGATTTGGAAATGGTCCTAAGAAATGTTGGATGCTCAACCTGTTATTGCGTATTGTTCTTGTAACCAATTATTAAACTGAGTTATTTTGGTAATTCAATTTCTATGGTTGATGACCCAATTTAGTCTATTTACAATTACCTCGACGCATGTTAAAGCACCATCCTATTTTGGTTTCCACTCACAATGATTTTTGAGTTTTATGACTCATTCTGTTCCTGCAGGTCAGTTTGTACTCGCAGTGACTCAATTTGGACTATCCCAAAGCCTCGATTTTGAGCACATTTGAAGCAGTTGAGCCCTATAATGCAGCCCGGTCCTGTAGTTCAATTTCTACAAATAGTGACTAAATTTGGACTACTTCAGATTTGAAAATGGTCCTAAGAAATGTTGGATGCTCAACCTGTTATTGCGTATTGTTCTTGTAACCAATTATTAAACTGAGTTATTTTGGTAATTCAATTTCTATTATTGATGACCCAATTTAGTCTATTTACAATTACCTCGACACATGTTAAAGCTCGATCCTATTTTGGTTTTCACTCACAATGATTTTTTACTTTTATGACTCATCTGTTCCTGCAGCTAAGTATGTACTTGCAGTGACTCAATTTGGACTATCCCAAAGCCTTGATTTTAAGCTCATTTGAAGCAGTTGATCCCATAACTCAGCCCCGTCCTGTAGTTCAATTTCTACAAATAGTGACTAAATTTGGACTAGTTCAGTTTTAGAAATGGTCCTAAGAAGTGTTTGATGCTCAACCTGTTATTGCGCATTGTTCTTGTAACCAATTATTAAACTGAGTTATTTTGGTAATTCAATTTCTATGATTGTTGACCCAATTTAGTCTATTTACAATTACCTCGACGCATTTTAAAGCACCATCCTATTTTGGTTTCCACTCACAATGATTTTTGAGTTTTATGACTCATTCTGTTCCTGCAGGTCAGTTTGTACTCGCAGTGACTCAATTTGGACTATCCCAAAGCCTTGATTTTAAGCTCATTTGGAGCAGTTGATCCCTATAACTCAGCCCGGTCCTGTAGTTCAGTTTCTACAAATAGTGACTAAATTTGGACTACGTCCGTTTTAGAAATGGTCCTAAGAAGTGTTGGATGCTCAACCTGTTATTGCGCATTGTTCTTGTAACAAATTATTAAACTGAGTTATTTTGGTAATTTAATTTCTATGGTTGATGACCCAATTTAGTTTATTTACAATTACCTCGACACATGTTAAAGCTCGATCCTATTTTGGTTTCCACTCACAATGATTTTTTACTTTTATGACTCATCTGTTCCTGCAGGTAAGTTTGTACTCGCAGTGACTCAATTTGGACTATGCCAAAGCCTTGATTTTGAGCACATTTTAAGCAGTTGAGTCCTATAACTCAGTCCGGTGCTCTAGTTCAATTTCTACAAATAATGACTAAATTTGGACTAGTTCAGTTTTGGAAATGGTCCTAAGAAATGTTGGATGCTCAACCTGTTATTGCGCATTGTTCTTGTAACAAATTATTAAACTGAGTTATTTTGGAAATTCAATTTCTATGGTTGTTGACCCAATTTAGTCTATTTACAATTACCTCGACGCATGTTAAAGCACCATCCTATTTTGGTTTCCACTCACAATGATTTTTGAGTTTTATGACTCATTCCTGCAGGTTCCTGCAGGAACCTGCGTTCCTGCAGGTCAGTTTGTACTCGCAGTGACTCAATTTGGACTATCCCACAGCCTTGGTTTTGAGCACATTTGAAGCAGTTGAGCCCTATAACGCAGCCCCGTCCTGTAGTTCAATTTCTACAAATAGTGACTAAATTTGGACTACTTCAGTTTTGAAAATGGTCCTAAGAAATGTTGGATGCTCAACCTGTTATTGCGCAATGTTCTTGTAACCAATTATTAAACTGAGTTATTTTGGTAATTCAATTCCTATGATTGATGACCCAATTTAGTCTATTTACAATTACCTCGACGCATGTTAAAGCACCATCCTATTTTGGTTTCCACTCACAATGATTTTTGAGTTTTATGACTCATTCTGTTCCTGCAGGTCAGTTTGTACTCGCAGTGACTCAATTTGGACTATCCCACAGCCTCGATTTTGAGCACATTTGAAGCAGTTGAGCCCTATAATGCAGCCCGGTCCTGTAGTTCAATTTCTACAAATAGTGACTAAATTTGGACTACTTCAGATTTGGAAATGGTCATAAGAAATGTTGGATGCTCAACCTGTTATTGCGCATTGTTCTTGTAACAAATTATTAAACTGAGTTATTTTGGAAATTCAATTTCTATGGTTGTTGACCCAATTTAGTCTATTTACAATTACCTCGACGCATGTTAAAGCACCATCCTATTTTGGTTTCCACTCACAATGATTTTTGAGTTTTATGACTCATTCTGTTCCTGCAGGTCAGTTTGTACTCGCAGTGACTCAATTTGGACTATCCCAAAGCCTTGATTTTAAGCTCATTTGGAGCAGTTGATCCCTATAACTCAGCCCGGTCCTGTAGTTCAATTTCTACAAATAGTGACTAAATTTGGACTACTTCAGTTTTGAAAATGGTCCTAAGAAATGTTGGATGCTCAACCTGTTATTGCGCAATGTTCTTGTAACCAATTATTAAACTGAGTTATTTTGGTAATTCAATTCCTATGATTGATGACCCAATTTAGTCTATTTACAATTACCTCGACGCATTTTAAAGCACCATCCTATTTTGGTTTCCACTCACAATGATTTTTGAGTTTTATGACTCATTCTGTTCCTGCAGGTCAGTTTGTACTCGCAGTGACTCAATTTGGACTATCCCAAAGCCTTGATTTTAAGCTCATTTGGAGCAGTTGATCCCTATAACTCAGCCCGGTCCTGTAGTTCAGTTTCTACAAATAGTGACTAAATTTGGACTACGTCCGTTTTAGAAATGGTCCTAAGAAGTGTTGGATGCTCAACCTGTTATTGCGCATTGTTCTTGTAACAAATTATTAAACTGAGTTATTTTGGTAATTTAATTTCTATGGTTGATGACCCAATTTAGTTTATTTACAATTACCTCGACACATGTTAAAGCTCGATCCTATTTTGGTTTCCACTCACAATGATTTTTGAGTTTTATGACTCATTCTGTTCCTGCAGGTCAGTTTGTACTCGCAGTGACTCAATTTGGACTATCCCAAAGCCTTGATTTTAAGCTCATTTGGAGCAGTTGATCCCTATAACTCAGCCCGGTCCTGTAGTTCAATTTCTACAAATAGTGACTAAATTTGGACTACTTCAGTTTTGAAAATGGTCCTAAGAAATGTTGGATGCTCAACCTGTTATTGCGCAATGTTCTTGTAACCAATTATTAAACTGAGTTATTTTGGTAATTCAATTCCTATGATTGATGACCCAATTTAGTCTATTTACAATTACCTCGACGCATTTTAAAGCACCATCCTATTTTGGTTTCCACTCACAATGATTTTTGAGTTTTATGACTCATTCTGTTCCTGCAGGTCAGTTTGTACTCGCAGTGACTCAATTTGGACTATCCCAAAGCCTTGATTTTAAGCTCATTTGGAGCAGTTGATCCCTATAACTCAGCCCGGTCCTGTAGTTCAGTTTCTACAAATAGTGACTAAATTTGGACTACGTCCGTTTTAGAAATGGTCCTAAGAAGTGTTGGATGCTCAACCTGTTATTGCGCATTGTTCTTGTAACAAATTATTAAACTGAGTTATTTTGGTAATTTAATTTCTATGGTTGATGACCCAATTTAGTTTATTTACAATTACCTCGACACATGTTAAAGCACGATCCTATTTTGGTTTCCACTCACAATGATTTTTGACTTTTATGACTCATTCTGTTCCTGCAGGTCAGTTTGTACTCGCAGTGACTCAATTTGGACTATACCAAAGCCTTGATTTTAAGCTCATTTGGAGCAGTTGATCCCTTTAACTCAGCCCCGTCCTGTAGTTCAATTTCTACAAAAAGTGACTAAATTTGGACTACTTCAGTTTTAGAAATGGTCCTAAGAAGTGTTGGATGCTCAACCTGTTATTGCGCATTGTTCTTGTAACCAATTATTAAACTGAGTTATTTTGGTAATTCAATTTCTATGGTTGTTGACCCAATTTAGTCTATTTACAATTACCTCGACACATGTTAAAGCACGATCCTATTTTGGTTTCCACTCACGATGATTTTTTACTTTTAGGACTCATTCTGTTCCTGAAGCTCAGTTTGTACTCGCAGTGACTCAATTTGGACTATCCCAAAGCCTTGATTTTGAGCTCATTTAGAACAGTTGATCCCATAACTCAGCCCTGTCCTGTAGTTCAGTTTCTACAAATAGTGACTAAATTTGGACTACTTCAGTTTTAGAAATGGTCCTAAGAAATGTTGGATGCTCAACCTGTTATTGCGCATTGTTCTTTGTAACCAATTATTAAACTGAGTTATTTTGGTAATTCAATTTCTATGGTTGTTGACCCAATTTAGTCTATTTACAATTACCTCGACACATGTTAAAGCACGATCCTATTTTGGTTTCCACTCACAATGATTTTTGACTTTTAGGACTCATTCTGTTCCTGAAGCTCAGTTTGTACTCGCAGTGACTCAATTTGGACTATCCCAAAGCCTTGATTTTGAGCTCATTTAGAGCAGTTGATCCCATAACTCAGCCCGGTCCTGTAGTTCAATTTCTACAAAAAGTGACTAAATTTGGACAACGCCGGACTTGTAGAAATGGTCCTGAAAAATGTTGAATGCTCAACCATGATTAAGCTTTGTTCTTGTAACTAGTTATTAAATTGAGCTGCTGTGTTATTTTGGTAATTCAATTTCTATCGTTGAAGACCCAATTTAGTCTACTTAGAATTACCTCGTCTCTGTACCTCTGTACCAACTACCTCTTGTATTTGGTGGTGACTCAATTTGGAGATTAGTTAGACTCGATGCCACTTTGTCACATCACACAAACGAAAAGCATGTGACCATTGCCACATATCGTGTTTGTACCGTGGTCCTGCCAGCACCAAGTGTAACTTTAATTTTCAAGTTTACCCTAGTCATTTTGCACTACCTCACAAATCACGATTATCGTTTGTTTATTAAGAATCGATCTACAAAAACTGAAATAGTAACTCAATAGTAACTCAAAATGAAACGAAATTCAGAAAATTGTTTTGGTTGAAAAATTATTTCAGATTTCTGAATTCTTACCACATTTGTACCTAATGTACATTGGGTTAGGTGTCACGGGTTCTAGATTCCTATCAGTGTCAAGAGACTCTAGGTGCCTGGGGTTTAGGGGTTCATGGGTGTCCAGGGGTCTATATGTTTTCCAATGGGTGCATCCCATAGCAACGCAACGCATTTTGATAACACGGTAAATGGTTGCGTTGGGAACGAATAAGAGAAGAAGCTGAGAAAATGAAATTACCTTTTGGATGGAACAGCAAAGACAAGAAAATGACCCCAACGCAACATTGCGTTTCAAAATACAGACGATTATGTATGTATTTGTATTTAAGTTGCTGCAAATGTTACTTACCAGGAGACCTGCCCTATCCGCCACGGAGTCCTTGTCGACCCCGGTGATGAAAATCCCCAAGTTGTATTCGACCCCTCCTCGTATCATAAGACCCAAGCTTTGGCCTGGTTCGATACATAAATCCACCTGAAATCCAAAAACGAAATTACCATACCATCTCGATTAGGCTTCAAATAGCTACCACTTCCGACCATGATTCACGTAAGTACCTACAGTCAGCCGGGGATAACAATTAGCGGAAAAAAGGGGTGAGAGCGCTCGTTAAGGGTTGTTTGCGTATTAATGAACGTTTCAGACCAACGGCATACGCAAACAACGCCGAAATTATATCCTCTCGGATGGAAGTGGGGAAATTATTTCCCGTCGATCGATCAACCGACGGTTCCGATGAGCCGCACTCAAATTCATAAGCGGCGGAGATTCTCACCTTGAATTTCCGTTCCATCGAGCTACTTTTCTCGATAAATTGACCGGAAAATTGGGGGAAAACACGGAGAAAATGGAAAATTACGCGTGAAAATACATCGGAGCGGTCGCTAATTGCGGATAAAATTAACTCACTCGTAATAAGGGGCGATTTTGTGTAAATCGGAGTTTTATCCCTTCAGGCAGGAAAATTTAATTTAAGAGTCTGTAACACTCTGCGGGTGTTATTATTCAGTGATTAGATTTTTGTAGCATTAAGAAAGAGGACCCCATATATGGAAAAGCTAAATGATACATCATGTTTTTTATATTACGGAACACAGTAAGTCGGTAAAATGTAACATGTCCCCATAAAATTGCAAACTGTCGATAACAACGATGTACTCATTCTCTGAGGTTAAAGTACGGACTCTGAACGCTGGTGCCGACTTAACGAAACGCGAGTTTCCGTATTGGGACTCCCGGACGGCTCGGAATCGTAATTTCCTCGAATAAATTGCACGCGTCGCACTCAAAACTTCTCGACTCACCCTCCTTATGCTCCTGTCCTTGCTCGAGCTCCTCCCGTATCCCGGTTGGAACCTGGACACGTGCGAGGCACTCCTGGTGACGTACTCCGGCGGCGGGGAGACCGGCCTGCCGTGTCTGTTATGGAAGATACGTATGTTAACTTTTGATACGTTCTGTAAGGTTGGGTTAAGGCAATGTTGTTACGTTTCAGTACCTGTCCATCCACGAGCAGGTCTGCCTCATCTGCCAGGGCGCACCTCCGCCTCCCAGGTGGTGGGGGAGGGTCGGGGAGCGGACGGTCATGCTTAGTTTCCTGCAGGACTTTAACATCTGGAAGAGTAAAAATGATATCTCAAGGTTTGATCAGGGTGTGTCGTAAATTTTACCAACATGTCGTCAACCGAAAGTGTAGTAGTTCTTTCGTTCGTTAATTGTTCTTAACAAAGGTACCTTTTAAATGTTTCAATCTTATTTATGTCAACACCCTCAGACATCGTAGATCTTTCTTCAGTATAAACTACTTGGGGGTACTAGGGAGTAAACCGTTCGAAATCTGGCGCCCGAGAAACCAGAATTATGAAGCTGATGGTGAAAAATGCCGTTGCAAAGTGCTGTTAAACTCGAGCAAATATGAAGTGTGTACCTATTGAGAAATAAAGGTAATTTGCTTAGAAATTCACCGTTCTAAAATGAGAATTATAAAGCTTGAATCTCCAAAAAGAGTCGGGAATGAAAGGAAAAATGAGAGGAAAAGCCAGAATGGAAACATTGGAATGAAAACTCGAAACAAGACAAACAGCAACACCTTCAACGATCTCTTCAGTTAAAAATGTATGAACGCGAAGGAGACGGGAACGACGGGAACAATTAAAGTTTGCCGAACTCGACTGAACGACGTCCGCCGCCGTTAATTAACGGGACCGCAGAGGACGCTAATAATACTCGCTCGCCGGAAAAGTTAGCTCTAATACAATAAGGGCCGTTTTGTAATTTATTTAGCGAATGTTTTCTGGCTCGCGTTAATCGAATCCGGGCGCGGAAGGGACGGGAAATTTCGTTTTCCGCCGGCGTTATTAACGGTCGCACGGAAATGGCGAGGGGGGGAAAACGTGAAAATCTCATTTTTGTTAAGTGAATTCGAGCGTAACTCGCGAAAGCGATCATCCCGGATCGATGATTACAATGTAACGGAGACGCGATGGAAATAATACGGTTTCGTGTAAGTAATCAAAGTTCATGGGAAGCGTCGACCTCGTTTAAGGAAGCTTTGAGTATTCCAATTTGAATTAGTCGGTTGTTTAAGAAGGCTTTGATTCAGAGACTAATTTATTGAACTTGATAATATATAAGTAACAACTTTTTGTTACATCAACACTCCTAATAACATCTTGAATCAAGGTGATAAGATAGTTCTTGGGCGAGGAGAATGGGGGTGGTCGAATAGCACCAAGCCGATGAGAGAGGTACAGGGATTAAACGATATCGACATTGTTGACTCTCTTGTTGACGATCGACATAAAAGAGAGCTAAGTAGGGTTGTAATAGGATTTAGGGAACATATTCATCATTTTAACGTCACCCCAACCTACAAGCTCTCACGTTACGCCCTGACAGTTCTACGAGATCTTCAAGATACAACAACTTCAACCTTCGAGAATTTCAAACCCGGATCTGCACGAGACGCCCTCAGATCCAACCCCGGAGAAGTACGTCACGCCCTCTCTCCACACGACTAGAACATCAACCTCAGACCTGCACGTCACGCCCTCAGGTCACATCGGAGAGCACGTCACGCCCTCTCTCCATACGACTAGAACTTCAACCTCAGAGCTGCACGTTACGCCCTCAGGTCTCCAACTACCTTACAACCTGGAGACAAGATTCATCTCCGCAGCCACCCACGAGCTACGAGAGAGATCTATACAGTCCACTCTCTACGGAGACCACTTCACAACATTTTACTATGATGTTTATCAGTTCACTGTGATAATATCTAGTTTCTCTCAATTAAGTTCCGTATCAAATTTCTAATACTAAATGACGGAGGTTTTTCGGGGGCAGAACCGGCCTATATACTCTACTACGTACCGTTCAAAGGTACCAACTTGAAAGGAAATACTTTCTCTATTTGCAGACTTATGTTACAAGACGATAGTCTTGTAACATAGTACGAACGTAGAGAAAGAAAAATAGAGAGAGAAAGAGAGGGAGAGAGAGAGAGAGAGTAATCTAAGTAAGGCAGTTTCGTGAAAATAGCACTACCGGGACGATTATTGTCGTCGAAACATTCTCTACGGACAAATCTCGTGAAAGAAAACTCCAATTAATAAACGTACCGCATAAATGCCGCGCCGCCCTTTCTTGATTTATAAACGCGCCAGCACGTAGCATGACTTCGAGCTATAAAAAGTAATACCGGTATATATAAAAACGTCCAAACAGACTGCGAATTCTCGTGGAAAAATCGTTTTTACTTATCGGGGAGTTCTCGGTGAAACAAATTACGCCCGGCGATTATCGCCGAAGGTTATTTGCGGGTTGCGATGAAATCTCAAATATCTGTTTTAATAAGAGGAAAAAGCTCAACTGGCCCGAAGGAAAACCGGGATCCGGTAGATGACTTTTCCTGAAAGTTATCGTCGGGAAAACATCCCCGACTTGTTGGACGTCCCTCCGGTGATCCGGGGAATTTCCGCGTCGCATGTCGTGCTCTTAATAACGTTTCGGATGTTCGTGATGCCTCGAATTCCCGACATATTTCCCTTATCCGCGGAATTAACATTTTTCATATGCGGAGAGCGTGCGAGCTTTGCGGATCTATGCAGTGTGCATGTGTGTCGGTTTTTGAGATCTCCATCTACGGCATTATCAACCCGTATCGGGCCGGCGTTGTTTGCTAAGGGAGCGTGGGGGATTTGTAATCAAAAGTGGTTCGGTGAGCGGATTAGAGACCCAAGGGTTGTGGATACAATATTCGTTCCCGCGTTAAGCGATGCGATCTTTCCGAGATGTGTGATTAAATTTTGGTAAAACGATTGTACGGACTAGAAATATCTATGAAATATCGAAAACCGAGAAACGACTCTAATTTACTCATAACAAAAATTCTTATAATTAAAACCCTGCTTTGTATGCTTCATATACCTACTATAAATATTCTAAGGTACAAACCCATTAGAACACATATTATGTACTCTTGTCGATTTTTATGTTCAGATTTTACGGTCTCCATCTTGAATAAGGTCTATCTGTGTGTCTGTCCATTCGTCCCAAGAATTGGAAAAATTTAATCAAACATTCAAAATACTCGAAACGACAGTAGATATACTAGGCCGGTTCGAACCCGACATAACCTCGCTTTTGACAGCTTCGCGCCAAAGCACGAAACACTCCTTGAAGCACGGAACACTTCTTGAAGCACGGAACGCCCCTTGAAGCACGGAACGCTTCTTGAAGCACGGAACGCTCCTTGAAGCACGGAACGCGGCACGGAAGCTCATCTGAACTAAAGTCACTAGATATACAAAGTACCGCAATCCATTGACCCCACGTGTAAGAGAGAGATAGAATCATTCCGAACCAAAATGGCGGCTATTTTTAGGGATTTTAGTAGGAATTTTATTTTCTACACTAAACAGTTGTCGAATTTGTGACAATTATTGACAAATGACATCATAACATCATTTTTCCAGGAGGTAACGCGTGGTGTGTGGTAACGCGGTAATTTCTAATAAAGGCGAGATTTTTTATTTTTCGATTGGGATTTGCTTATAAAAATGGTGTGGTGTTGTTGTGAAATCTTTGTGATATTTTAAATACAATACATAAACAATTTCCAGCTCCT
Source organism: Cryptocephalus moraei (assembly GCA_946251905.1). Taxonomy (NCBI): domain Eukaryota; kingdom Metazoa; phylum Arthropoda; class Insecta; order Coleoptera; family Chrysomelidae; genus Cryptocephalus; species Cryptocephalus moraei. The sequence goes on along the minus strand of OX276464.1, from coordinate 20,094,842 downwards.
AAACATATTTTAAATTGCCACAATATTTGTAACAAATTAGTTAAGATATTTCTAAGGAGCCGTTTATATTTTTTATTAAAAAACATTGGTACAAATAATACGAATACGGATGTTCAAAGTAGCCGTAGTATTATCATGCGTGCATTATTGAATAATATATATTTGTAACGCATACACTTGGTTTTATTTGACAGTGTTTAGGGTATAACTTTGCAAATTCTTTTGAATATAGGCAAGTAAGAAAATGATAGGTTTGTTCCAGTAAACAGAAAAATATGTTATGAACATGTTTCTATTATACTCACTCACATTTAAAAAAAAATAGTGTTAATTCTTTACTGTTTTTGATTCTGTCTACCTAAGCATATTACCTACTCTATTTCAATTTTAGTTACTTTTATCACTTGTTTTTGTTCTTTAAATTGAAAAAAAAATGGGTAGATGAAGGAGAATGCAACAAATTTTCATATATTTAGCTTTCAAGTTTTCATTATAAGTACTGGTAATAATAGAATAATATTACATATCATTTATTAGTAATGATAATATTCACGGAGTGCTGTTGGCAGTTTCATAAAATAGGCCAACACAACCTTCATTTATAACAATTTAATTTTTGTAAGAAATATCACCTACGTAACTTTTCCATTCATTCACTTCACCCCTTCAAAAATTATTCAAGTTCGCATAGTTGAATAACGCGCTATTTCCCCCACCACAAACCGAACCAATATGGCGGACGATTGCGGTACTTTGTATATCTAGTGACTTTAATCTGAACTACCCTCCCAACCAAAACGTATTATGGAGAATTTAGGAGGAAAAGTGTGCAATGGTACGATTGTTTATATCGCACTTCGTTAAGTGTTTTAGATGAAATTCAAAAAAGATAGAATAGTTAATACGTGTAAGTGTACAGCAATGAAGAAAAGTCGTTTGGATAATCCCTCCATACCTAAATGATTTATTGGTACTTTAGTTCCTTTTGCCAGGGATTGGGGAGCGAGGGTGGTCGCGCAGCAAAAAATCTGACCGTTAAATGGAATGCGTTACCGAAAAGCGTTACCTCGGCAGCGTTCGTAGCGGCCCGGAGGCGTTCGTAGTGGCTCGTTGGGGGGGAAAGAGGGAGAGTGGGAAAGAGTGGAGGGGTGAGGGGGAGAGTGGGAGGGGGGTGAGGGAGAGAGTGGGAGAGAGCGACAGAGAGTGGGGGAGAGAGAGAGAGAGAGAGAGAGACCACGCGCCACGCGTTTGACGCACCGAGGAACGATATTCCATTGCCTTACTTATAGAACCAATGCTGTGTATTATATGCAACGCCCGTCTTACTGTCGCTGTTTCACGTTACATTACAAAGTTTTATTAAGAGATAATTAAAAAAAAATTGGTCATTAATTAAAAGGAACTAAAGCTCCTAACGCGTGTCCCGCGACACGTTTCAGGATTTTTTCATTTATTTATTTAAATAAAAATTTATAGACGTTATGTATTTGAGTGCTCAACGGTGTTTTAAGTGTTAGTCTGAATAAATTAATGAAGAAAGAACGCAACTGAGCTCAAGTTGAACCCACGAGGATCCATTAATTACCGTGACTTATTTCACTGGAAAAAAATTGTTATTCATACCACGAGTTTTCCCACCCTCGGATTTAGGCCGCGTATCGCTCTCCATCAATCTTATTAATTATTCATCCGACCGTTGAGAGAGTAAGAGAGAAAGGGAAGAAGGGGGAAAGGTAAAAGAGCGTGTCGCCCTTTTAAGGGAAGTTTTAATCTAATACAATTCGCTAGAGAAAGCAAGTTCGGTTTTCAACCCTTAACGTTAGTCCGGACACGTTAACTATCCGCATCATGAGGATCGACACGCCACGTCCGCGAAATGACGAAGTTGGCAGTTCCGCCGCGAGACGAAGACGGATTCGAATGGAACCACCCCCGTGTGCGCATCAACCCCCTTCTTCCCCTTTCACGGTGACAGCAATGAGCGACTTTAGCTCGCGATCAATTAAAATGTCCCCATCAATCTTCCCACGGAGCTAATAATTCCGCCATTATCTCTCTTTCTCTCTCTCTCTATCCCGAATCGAGCCGTGAAATCCTGGAATAACGCCCCGCGGGATGATTGATCGACCCGTCTCGCAGTCGGTTCGCGAGACATAATCGGTATGCATCGGGAAGCGCAGACATCAATCTTCCTATTCCGGGATTTACCTTTAGGGCCTCCTCGTGTGTTATCCCGGTGAACGGCGTCCCGTTGACTTCCAGGATCGAGTCCCCCGGTCGCAGGCCGGCCCTCTCCGCGACGCTCCCTTCTTCTATCCTGGAGATGTACACTCCGACCCCTGGAAAATAACGAAGTGTTTTAAATTTGAACGTTTACTAGGCTTAATTGGGCATATTGACGCCCAAAAGATGGTTTCGAAATAGTACAGTAGGTACCTCACTACCACATACAATGGATGTTCCAGAATGAGCAGTAAATGTTGAATTGACTAGAATTCAGATACTTCCACTGGAACTTCCTTATACATCTATAGCTTCTTTGGGTCATTTCTAGATCTGCATCATTACTATAGTGCATGCACCAGAAAGAATAGGATGTAGCACACCCTAGCCACCAAGGATTATGAACTATTTGCTGGGATACTATAGATACCAAAATTCTGCACTTGGTAAAACTTGATATTTGATGTTTAATTGAAGTTAATCTGATACATATTCCAGTACTATACTCTAAAACATGGATTCTAGAACATTCTACTTCAGAGTTCTCGAATGTGCAATAACCTAACTAATACCATAGTAATACCTTAACTAAGGGATGTTCCAGAATGAGCAGTGAATGTTAGGTTCTAACATATCCTTCTTAGTGCTACAATCTAGGAACTGACTAGAATTCAGATCCATCCACTGGGACTTCCTCATACATCTCTAGCTTCTTTGCATCATTTATTTATCTGCATCATTACTATATTGCATTCACCAGAAGGAATAGCATCTAGCACACCCTAGCCACCAACGATTATGAACCAGTTGCTGGGATACTATAGATACCAAAATTCTGCACATGGTAAAACTTGATTTTTGATGATGTTTGATTGAAGTTGATCTGATGGATAGTCCAGTACTATCCTCTAAAAGATGCATTCTAGAGTATTCTACTCCAGAGTTCTCGAATGTGATATATCCTAACTAATATCATAGTAATACCATAAATAAGGGATGTTCCAGAATGAACAGTGAATGCTAGATTCTGACCTATCCTTCTCGGTGCTTTAATCTTGGAACTGACTAGAATTAAGATCCTTCCACTGGGACTTCCTTATACATCTATAGCTTCTTTGGGTCATTTCTTGATCTGTATCATTACTATAATGCATGCACTAGAAAGAATAGAATCTAGCACACCCTAGCCACCAACGATTATAAACCATTTGCTGGAATACTATAGATACCAAAATTCTGCACTTGGTAAAACTTGATAGTTGATTATGTTTTATTGAAGTTGATCTGATGGATAGTCCAGTACTATCCTCTAAAAGAGGGATTCTAGAACATTCTACTCCAGAGTTCTCGAATGTGCTATATCCTAACTAATATCATAGTAATGCTATAACTAATGGATGTTCCAGAATGAGCAGTGAATGTTAGATTCTAACATATCCTTCTTAGTGCTACAATCTAGGAACTGACTAGAATTCAGATCCTTCCACTGGGACTTCCTCATACATCTCTAGCTTCTTTGGACCATTTATTGATCCGCATCATTACTATAGTGAATGCACCAGAAAGAACAGAATCTAGCACACCCTAGCCACCAACTATTATAAACCATTTGCAGGGATACTATAGATACCAAAATTCTGCACTGGTTTAAACTTAATATTTGATGACGGTTGATGTTTGAAAACATGGTTTCGAAATAGTATAGCACCTTACAACCACATACTAGAACTAATGGATGTTCCAGAATGAGCAGTGAATGTTAGACTCTAACATATCCTTGTTAGTGCTACAATCTAGGAACTGACTAGAATTCAGATCCATCCACTGGGACTTCCTTATACATCTATAGCTTCTTTGCATCATTTATTGAACTGCATCATTACCATATTGCATGCACCAGAAGGATCAGAATCAGCACACCCTAACCAGCAACGATAATGAACCATTTGCTGTAATACTATAGATACCAAAATTCTGCACTTGGTAAAACTTGATATTTGATGATGTTTGATTGAAGTTAATCTGATGGATACTCCAGTACTATCCTCTAAAAGATGGATTCTAGGACATCTTACTGCAGAGTTCTCGAATATGTTATTTCCTAGCTAATATCATAGTAATCTCATAACTAATAGATGTTCCAGAATGAGCACTGAACGTTAGATTCTAACATATCCTTCTTAGTGCTACAATTTAGGAACTCACTAGAATTCAGATCCTTCCACTGAAACTTCCTTATTCATCTATAGCTTCTTTGGATCATTTCTTGATTTGCATCATTACTATTTTGCATTCACCAGAAATACTAGAATCTAGCACACCCTAGCGACTAGCGACCAACGATTATGAACCATTTTCTGGGATACTATAGATACCAAAATTCTACACTTGGTAAAACTTGATAGTTGATTATGTTTGATTGAAGTTAATCTGATGGATATTCCAGTACTATCCCCTAAAAGATGGATTCTATCTGTGTTCTATCTATTCTAATGTGCTATATCCTAGCTAACACCATAGTAATACCGTAACTAATGGTTGTTCCAGAATGAGCAGTGAATTTTAGATTTAAACATATCCTTCTTAGTGCTACAATCTATGAACTGACTAGAATTCAGAACCTTCCACTGGGACTTTCTTATACGTCTAAACCTTCTTTGTATCATTATTATTTTGCATTCACCAGAAGGACTAGAATCTAGCACACCCTAGCGACCAAACGATTATGAACCATTTGCTGGGATACTATAGATACCAAAATTCTGCACTTGGTAACACTTGATAGTTGTTTATGTTTGATTGAAGTTAATCTGATGGATATTCCAGTACTATCCCCTAAAATATGGGTTCTAGAGTATTCTACTCCAGAGTTCTCGAATGTGCTATATCCTATCTAATACCATAGTATTCCCATAACTGATGGATATTCCAGAATTAGAAGTGAATCTTAGATTCTAGCACATCTTTCTTAGTGCTACAATCTAGGAACTGACTAGAATTCAGATCCTGCCTTTGGGACTTCTTCATACATCTCTAGCTTTTTTGCATCATTTATTGATCTGCATCATTACTATATTGCATGTACCAGAAGGATCAGAAGCTAGCACACCCTAACCACCAACGATTATGAACCATTTGCCGTAATAGTATAGATACCAAAATTCTGCACTTGGTAAAACTTGATACTTGATGATGTTTGATTGAAGTTTGATGGATATTCCAGTACTATCCTTTACAAGATGAATTCTAGAATATTCTATTCCAGAGTTCTCGAATGTGCTATATCCTATCTAATACCATAGTAATTCCATAACTGATGGATGTTCCAGAATGAGCAGTGAATGTTACATTCTAACATATTCTTTTTAGTACTTCAATCTAGGAACTGACTAGAATTCAGATCCTTCCACTGGGACTTCCTTATACATCTATAGCTTCTTTGAGTCATTTCTAGATCTGCATCATTACTATTTTGCATTCACCAGAAGGACTAGAATCTAGCACACCCTTGCCACCAATGATTATGAACCATTTGCTATACTGCTATACTATAGATACCAAAATTCTGCATTTGGTACGACTTAATGATTAATTCTAGAGTATTCTATTACAGAGTTCTCGAATGTGATATATCCTAGCTAATACCATAGTAATACCATAACTAATGGATGTTCCAGAATGAGCAGTGAACGTTAGATTCTAACATTTATTTTTTTAATGGCCGTATTCTCTCTCGTTGGAGAATACATTCTAGATTATGTCACCAATTAGCTACTAACTTGCTTGGATCGTTTTGCTGTGATATTCTAGAACCCTAGTACGAGGTAGTACCTAGCACGTCTCGGTGATCATCATGAGAACATCCATCAGACGTGATGTTCCAGGTTAGACTTCGAAGTAGATTCTAATGTACTAGTGAATTCTATATCCTAGCACATTCTAGTTACTAGGATATTGTAGATTACAGCAGAATTCTTACGTACTAAATTCTTACGGACACTGACCTTGCCCGCGCTGCATAAACACAGAAATCACACATTCCGTGGTATTCTCAAATATACAAATCAAAAATCGGTTGAGGCGTCGAAATCAAAATATGTTTCATCCACAAAAAAAGCTTATTTTTGAGTAGATTGGATTCCTCCACGAAACACAAAAAATTAAATAATTTGAGGAAAAAATAAAGAGCCGTCGAACGTAGGTCGATCATTAACATTTCGACGTGGATTGATGGAGTGAAAATACCGCCACATTGTAATTCATTATACTTCGACACCGCCCCGCGTTATGTTACCATCCGAACAAACAATAATGTATTGATGGAAAGTTACACCGCGAATATCTCTCGATTTGAATTTCAAAACGGTATGCAAATGGCCCGGGACGGATATCTCCCTTCCGCCCTCGCTAGGTAACTTACGGTTTCTATTAGGTATGCGCTGTTATTTCTCTCGGGGAGTTTGCGAGGAGGATATCGACCGTGTGCAACGTAAATACGAGGCAAACGGGAGAATTCGTCAGTTATTTTTTGATTTCAAAACATCTATTAACGACTTATGACGTGGCGGGACGACGCCGTCCGTGGCACGTCGCCCGAACGCTACCGACAATTACAGGAATCTTCGTTGCATTTTAATCGCTCTTCAAAGTACGGACAATAAATGTCTACAATACTAGCTCCTTAGGAAGTAAAATTTAGGTAATGTCGTTATAGTAGTGAAATCAAGTGATAAATCAATTATTCTTTTTTGAGATTTGACAAAATTTTCTACTTTTCTCAGCCCCTGCGTGATATTGTGCATAGGTTCACACTCCCGGTAATAAATGATCCATATCATTTATACGGGGAGCGTCCAATCTATATCTATAATCTGTTACGACTCTTTCCTCGGGACGGTAGGCGATGGTGAATAGACTGCATTCCAGCAACAACTTTGGAGCATAAGAAGAAATATTTTTAGATATAGAATATAGATCCTTAGATGCTGGACAGCTAAAAGAGCTAAAGTAATCTCTCTGTTCAAAAAAGGAAAAAGGATGACACAACAAGCTATCGTGGTATTAGTCTACTAAACGCAGCATACAAAGTATACGGTAATATGATTAATGAAAGGCTTCGTGTCATTTCAGGTACAATTCTGCTAGAAGAAGAGGAAGATCGTGTGTAAACGATGTTTTTACTATAAGATAGACAGTAGAAAAGCGAAGAGAATTTAACTTGGCATTTATCGATTATGAAAAAGCCTTTGATAACATCAAAAGAGATATGTTATGGACAATTATGTAGAAAAGAGGCTACCCAAAACACCTTATCAAAATCTCACAAAGCCTATTACGAGACACAAAAGTAATTATTGATACAGGCAAAGAATCAACAACAGAAATACTCATGAATCAAGGAGTAAGACAAGGATGTAGCCTGTCACCAACACTTTTTAATATATATATTTAGATGACCTGATCAGAAAGTGGAAATCAATATGTACAAATTCAGCTTTATCATACATGAACACAATACTCTTTGCGAATGACCAAGTTGTAATAGAGGACATGGAGGAGAAGTTAAAGTGATCAGTATATACCATTGAAGAAAACAAAGAAGTCACTGCTAACGTAAGAAGAAGAAGAGAATTTGGGGGAAAGTACTTGGCCGCTTGGTCCAAAGTTGTTATGGTTGCCTATTATGACTTTCCGAAGTTGCTTGGATTTCCGGACCACCTGACCATCTCGTCGGGCTGATGGTAAATGGAGTGGTGGATTTCCCGAGGGTAGGGGGCGGCCGCCCGCCGCCCGCCGTCCCGCCGAACTCGCCGTGACCGATTATAGCATAGGTCCGTCTATGCCCGCCCACTTACCCGCCTCCTTACCGCCCTTGACGCATATCCCGAAGCCGTGCGTCCCGTCCTGCGGCTCCCTGATCATCGTCACGGTCCTCGTCGCGAGCTCGTGCACGCTCGGCGGCGGCCTCGGGTAGCCGCCGCCGCCGCCGCCCCCAGGCCCGCTCGCCTGGTGCGTCGTCGAGGGCGGACTGCTCGCCGGCGACCTCCTAGGCCGCTCCGCTTGCTGCTGCTGCTGGTGGTGGTGGTGGTTGGCGGCGGGGCCCGCCTTCGCCGCCCCGCCGCCCGCGGCCGCCCCCGAGCTCGAGCCGAAGAGCCGCAGCACCTGCTCCGGCGAGATGGGACGCTTCTTCGCGTTCGAGGGGGCGGCTCGGGACGACGCGGACGCCGTCGCCGGGAAGCTCGGGTTCGAGCCGAGGTAGGTACCTGCGGAAGGGGTCAAAAGGTTCAAATGCACAAGGTCCAAGTCCAAAAAGTTGTGATCCAAAGGGTTTAACCCACTAAACACACGACATCCGATGGACGTCCACTACAGGTCCATTAAACGTACAAACGTCCATGGACCTGCAGAGGACGTCCAATGTATGTCCCTTTTCCACCAAGAGTTGGACGTTTGTGACAGGCTATGAAATGTACGTCCAATGGACATCCATGTTGTACCATCAGTTGGACGTCTTTAAAAGACTATGAAATGGACGTCCAATGTACACCCATGTTGTAGTATCAATTGGACGTTCTTAAAAGACTATGAAATGGATTGCGAACGTCGTTTGGATCTCTATTGTATTTTTGGATACCAATTGAACGTCCAATGTACGTCCTCCTGGACGGACATCCAATGGATGTCACTTGGATATCAATTGTACGTCCAATGTACGTCTTTCGGATATCAATTGACGTCCCCCTGGACATCATATGGATGTCTTTTGGATATCAATTGTACGTCTAATGTACGTCCTTTGGATATCCACTGGACGTCCATTGGATGTCCAGAAGGACGTCCATGGAACGTCCAGTGTTATATTTTGGCTCTCCCATGGACGTACATTGTACATCCAACCGTCTTTGCGTGGACGTCCAATGGATGTCAGCCACGTCCAGTGAGGGACGTCCATTGCAAGTCCATTGGATGTGTATGTGCTGTCTGATAAGTCCAAAAGGTTTTGGTCCAAAAGGTTCAAATCCAAAAAGTTGTGGTTCAAAAGGTTGAAATACAAAAGGTTTAAATCAAAAAAGTTATGATTCACAAGTTGGCTCTCACCCCTCGGACTGCCCAGCGAGTTATAGTGCCCGTAGTCCGCCCTCTCCCTCTCCCTCTCCCTGTGGTGCATGACAGAGCTCGGCCTCTCGACTATCGTGTAGGACGTGCCGGGCGGCGAGTAGTAGAGGCCCGAGCGGCTCCTCTGGTGGCCGCCCCTCGGGCTGCCGTTCGGGCCGAGGACGTCCTCCGCCTCGGCGGGGGGCGGATGGGAGCCGCCCCTCGTCGTCCTGCCACCGCCGCCCGCGCCGCCCCTCGACGAGGACCATGTCGTGCGGCCGTAGGGGCTCGGCGCGAGGTCGGTCAGCTCGGCGTACTCTTCCCCGGCGCGCATCCTCCTCCTCCTCCTCCTCCTCCCCTAAGGGGTCGATAAGGAGGTGTCGTCACGACGACGACGTCGGCTGGAAATTAAGAAGTATGTACCTTTACTCTTGTACTCTTTACCTTTCGTTTCGTTCATTTCCTTTCCCAGAATAAACTAACCTAAATATTTTCCAGCTATTTTCAGCCCTGGCTCTCCCCTGAGTTGTAAATTACCCTGGAGCATTAAAGGGAACAAAGTCTACAAATCTGGCGCCCGAGCAAAACCGTACAATATAGCTTAAGTCAAATAAAAAAAAGTATAAAGTGATTCGTTTCAGATTGGGACCTTTTTAAAATCAAAGTTTAGGTGAATAGAAATGATATTGTAACGTTTATTTCTAATTTATTTACACTGTCCTAATTGTACACTACACACTACTTAATTTATCTTAACTATTTCCTAACTAAGTAATTTATGTCACACTCTTAACTAATTTATTTCACTTGTCTGTTTTTCGCCTTGTTTACTCACTCGCGGCTTCACGACTAATCTAATCTCTCCGACCGCAAGTCCGCTTATATACACCTCAATTGTATTTTCGCGATGGTTCCTGAAATAACTCGAACCTTCTTTTTTATGTAGAAACGTCCAGAAGGTAATAAATCATTATTCCTTAATAAGATGTTGCCGGGACTCAATTAAGCGTAGTGGCGTTCTTTTGAGGGAAGCTGCCGTCCGATAAGAGTAAACACATTTCGCGCTGCTGTTTACATTAGGCGTTACAATATTTTACAAAAAGCATAGTATTGCAAAAATACCATCGAAATCTAAATTTTATTTCTATTTAACGTTTAAACTTCGTTTGCTAGTGACCTTAAAATTGAAGTTAAGTTAGTTAAAGTGAGTTAAATTGCAAAACCATTTTTTTTGTTAATTTTTGTAATGTAAATAGTCCTTTGATGAATATTTTTGGTCAGTAACATTGCCAATAATTATTTATCACAATTTTATAAAAAAAATATAATTAATTAAATGCAATGAATGGCATTACTATAAAACAAAAAGGAAGGAGCATATATAGAACTATAGAGGGCAATGAGGCAATCAGCTACGATAAGAAAGAGGAGGAATCAGCAGAGAATCAAAACCAATAACAGATGATGATGGCTGAATAAGAAGAAGTACTTAAAAGTGGCCAAAGGCATACAAGAAGGAAACTGGACTAAAGGGCATCACTAGAAAACTAGAATCAAGGCGCATATAGAGAACTGAAGAACTACTAAGGGCAATGAAGGCAATCAGCTACTATGAGAAAGAGGAGGAATCAGCAGAGAATCAAAACCAACAGAGGATGATAGCTGAAGGAAAAGAAGTACTTAAAAGTAGCCAAAGATATACAAGAAGGAAACTGGACTAAAGGGCATCACTAGAAAACAAGAAGCAAGGGGCATATCGAAATCTGAAGAACCACTAAGGGCAATGAAGGCAATCAGCTACGATAAGAAGGAGGAAAATCAGCAAAGAATCAAAACCAAAAGATGATTTCTGAAGATAAGGAAGTACTTGGAAGTAACCAAAGGCAAACAAGAAGGAAACTGGACTGAAGGACAGCACTAGAAAACAAGAAGCAAGGAGAAGAGATCTGAAGAACTACTAAAGGCAATGAAGGCAATCAGCTACGTAAAGAAAGAGGAGGAATCAGCAGAGAATCAAAACCAACAGAGGATGATGGTTCAAGAAAAAGAAGTACTTGGAAGTACCTAACCAAAGGCAAACAAGAAGGAAACTGGACCAAAGGGCATCACAAGAAAACAAGAAGCAAGACTCATATAGAGAACTGAAGAACTGCAAAGGGCAATGAAGGTAGTCTGCTACGATAAGAAGGAGGAGAAATCGGCAAAGAATGAGAACCAACAGAGGAAGATGGCTGAAGAAAAAAATACTTTGAAGCAGTCAGGAGCAAATAAGAGAGAACCTGGGCTAAAGGGCATCACTAGAAAACAAGAAGCAAGGGGCATATAGAGAACTGAAGAACCACTAAGGGTAATGAAGGCAATCAGCTACGTTAAGAAGGCGGAGGAATCAGCAAAAAATCAAAACTAACAGATGATCATGACTGAAGAAAAAGAAGTACTAAGGAGTAACCATAGGCAAGTAAGGAGGAAACTGGACTAAAGAACATCACTAGAAAACAAGAAGCAAGGGGCATATAGAGAACTGAAGAACCACTAAGGGCGATGAAGGCAATCAGCTGCGATAAGAAGGCGGAGGAATCAGCAAAGAATCAGAACCAACAGATGATGATGACTGAAATAAAAAGAAGTAGTTAGAAGTAGCCATAGGCACACAAGAAGGAACCTGGACTAAAGGGCATTACTAGAAAACAAGAAGCAAGGGGCATATAGAGAACTGAAGAACCACTAAGGGTAATGAAGGCAATCAGCTACGTTAAGAAGGCGGAGAAATCAGCAAAAAATCAAAACCAACAGATGATCATGACTGAAGAAAAAGAAGTACTAAGGAGTAATCATAGGCAAATAAGGAGGAAACTGGACTAAAGAACATCACTAGAAAACAAGAAGCAAGGGGCATATAGAGAACTGAAGAACCACTAAGGGCGATGAAGGCAATCAGCTGCGATAAGAAGGCGGAGGAATCAGCAAAGAATCAGAACCAACAGATGATTTTTGAAGATAAGGAAGTACTTGGAAGTAACCAAAGGCAAACAAGAAGGAAACTGGACTGAAGGACAGCACTAGAAAACAAGCAGCAAGGAGAAGAGATCTGAAGAACTACTGAAGGCAATGAAGGCAATCAGCTACGTAAAGAAAGAGGAGGAATCAGCAGAGAATCAAAACCAACAGAGGATGATGGTTGAAGAAAAAGAAGTACTTGGAAGCACCTTACCAAAGGCAAACAAGAAGGAAACTTGACTAAAGGGCATCACTAGAACACAAGAACCAAGGGACATATAGAGCACTCCATATAGAACTCCAAAATGATTATGCTCAAATAAGTGAAGCATCATTAGGGCAATCTTCACCCTATATCAATCTTCGCCTTACAATGTCCAAGTCCATTTAACAGACCACAAACCATTTTTTTATCAAGCGGCGATCGCCTTTTTGTCGCCATAGTTACGACAACATAATAATAACACGCAATGCGTCACGTACATTTCGATTCCCTAAGCACAGGTGGGTCCATTAATTATTCACGACTGTGTAAAAGGCCGGACCTCCGGACCGTACCGAGAAAGAAAAAACAATCAGGACTCGAGACAGGAATCACACGTGATAATCGCGTCCCAATTAACAGCAGACTCGGAGTTCGTGACGTCAATATTGATTTACAATATCTGTAAAATGGGTAAGTCGTAAGGGAGACGCCCACCGACGGCGGTTTTCGATCTCGAAAACTTACTAAAATCAATTTTAGAACTATCCGGGCTTCGCCCACTTTCGCGAACCACCAGAAAGTTGTTGAAAAGTCGCAGGAAGAGATTGCTGATGCTATGGAGTCCCTCGGGCTCGTGTGACATCGTTAGAGGGAGCTCGTTATCCAGAGATTACGTGGCAAAATATAAATAAGGACGTAATGGGGTAGGGACGAGAAGAGACGGAGACGAAGTGAGCGAGAGAGAGAGAGAGACTAGTTTTCCAGGATGAAGTTTAATGTTTAATCAGACGCAACTTCTTGGAGATAGTGGCGTAATTAAAGTTCGAGCGAGGAAGGGGGAAAGGGGGTGGGGGAAAATTGTCACGGTTTTGGGATTAAAGGCGACTCGGTTTGGATTAAATTCGAAGGATATGGAAGCTTGACAGGGATCTTCCCAAGAAAATAGAGATTTTTATCACCGAAAAATCCAGTGATACACTGATTTTTAGCCAACTTTTTAGTCACTAAAGTACACAGAATTTAACACTCAAATCAGTTTCGTGATCTGTTAACATTCTCTCGTAAAAGTCCCATAATTAGTCTCGAGACGAGAAATAACCTGGTCAGAAACAACCTAAGCGGATAGCCCATCAGTCCTGCCGTGATGTACCCCTACTCCTACTCCAGTACTAAGTACTAGTTTCTATACTGTGTACTGGATTCTCTACATAAGTCTGAAGTACATGTCAAAACGAGCACATTTCATTCACCATACGTGTTTCTGTCAAAATTAATATGTTTGTTTTTTTACGATAATATTAAAGTCAAAAAATTATTGAATTATCTAAATGCTATTTAATTTTAATTTAACCTATTTAGGTAATCGTATACGCCCCTACGGGCCCGCAACTCGCAACACGCGTTTAGACATTTACGACGATCCGCAGCGTAACAGATTTTATGCTGACGGCAAGTCTAAAATTTTACCCCATCTGAGAACGTTCATTTTTCTAGAACTTTCTAAAGAAGTTTACACTTCAAAATGATCGTTCTACCACGACCCGGAATTCCTCAGGAATTTAATAATAAAAGTCCGTAACGGGCAAACAATCACGGAGATTTTCGGGAAGTTTTCCCGAAAATCGATCGGTCCCCGGAACGTATATCAGACACCCTCCAGAAATTCCAAGTAGCTCCTCCGGGAATTCGACGGACCGAGAGGATCCATCCAGACGTTTATGACGTACGGAGGGAAAATAGGGCTCGGAAGCAATTTTAGAAGTTACGGGGTGATCAATACGAGTAAACGTGAAAACGTGGAGCACCCAAATACACCTTTCTCGTAATATCTATATGCTTCTATCGCCGGAAATACTTACACGTCCGTCCCTAAAAAGTCGACAAGACCCTTAATGGACCGAATCCCTTTACCCATTTAAGATCCGTCAGTTAATTTACTTCCCGCAAAACATGACGCGCCCCGAAAAGGGTAGTTTGCTCCTCCCCTATTCCACCCCCATTGTCCCGACGCTAATCCCATTGTCGTCCCGTTTAATAAACATGCCACTGTCCCAATTAGGAAATTATCGTATCCGATTCCTGACCTCCGCTGGACTCCTTATTCCTATCGATCTGGATGCAATATGGCGGGCATTGCATGTATACATAGGGAATGTATATGTATACGGATATTCGATGCAAAAGCGGGGAGAGTTTGGGGAAATTGCTACATGCAATATTACCTAAGCTTGCGGAGGAGTGTAAGAGAGGAAGAGGAGTTTTCTCCTATTTGTGGAAAAGTTGCTGGACTCATTATTTTGAATTTAGTAGTTACTAATGATAGTTATCTAATTTTTATAATTATCTAACTTATGATAAGGCAAGCTATCCAAGCAAAAGACAAACATTTTTGTCTGTAAAAGATATAGAATTAGAGTTTGAGCTCGTCAGTTATTTAAGTTAAACTTATTATGAGGCACGCTATCTAAGCAAAAGACAAACATTTCTGTCTGTAAGACTAATATTTGAAGTGGAATTACAATTTAAGCTCATCAAGTATATTGGCAAAAGACATATAATTTATGTATGCAAACTTATGTTTGTAACCTAATTTGATTATAACCTTGTCAGTTATTAAGCAAACTGATGACGAGGTAATGAAACCAAAAAAGGCAAACATTTCTGTCTGCTAAACACATATTTAGAATAGAATTGGATTTTGAACTCTTCACTTATTAATGAACTTGATATCCAGGCAATTCTGTCTGTAAGACTTATATTATAAGTGGAATAACATTTGAAACTCGTCAGCTAAGAAAACTGTAGATAAAGCAAGTTAATGAAGCCAAAGTCAAACATTTTTGTCTGCAAAAGATATATTTGAAATAGAATTAGAGTTTGAGCTCGTCAGTTATCTAAGTTAAACTTATTATGAGACATGCTATCTAAGCAAAAGACAAACTTTTCTGTCTGTAAGACTAATAGTTGAAATGGGATTGCATTTTAAACTCATCAAGTAAATAGGCAAAAGACATATAATTTATGTATGCAAACTTATGTTTGTAATATAATTTGTAATCTAATTTGATTATAAGCTTGTCAGTTATTAAGCAAACTGATGACGAACTAATGAAATCAAAAAAAGTCAAACATTTCTGTCTGCTAAACACATATTTAGAATCGAATTAGATTTTAAACTCTTCACTTATAAATGAACTTGATACTTGATACCCAGGCAATTCTGTCTGTAAGACATAATATAAGTGGAATAACATTTTAAACTCGTCAGCTAAGAAAACTATATAAAGCAAGTTAATCAAGCCAACGACAAACATTTTTGTCTGTAATACTAATATTTGAAGTGGAATTACATTTTAAGCTCAAGTAAATAGGCAAAAGACATATACCTACATAATTTGTGAATGCAAACTTATGTTTGTAATCTAATTTGATTATAAGCTTGTCGGTTGTTAAGCAAACTGATGTCGAGGTAATGAAACCCAAAAAAAGGCAAAAATTTCTGTCTGCTAAACACATATTTAGATTCGAATTGGATTTTGGAGTCTTCACTTATTAATGAACTTGATACCCAGGTATTTCTGTCTGTAAGACTTATATTATAAGTGGAATAACATTTGAAACTCGTCAGCTAAGAAAATCGTGATAAAGCAAGTTAGTCAAGCCAAAGACAAACATTTTTGCCTGTAAAAGATATATTTAAAATAGAATTACAGTTTGAGCTCGTCAGTTATTTAGGTTAAACTTATTATGACGCACGATATCTAAGCAAAAGACAAACATTTCTGTCTGTAAGACTGATATTTGAAATGGGATTACATTTTAAGCTCATCAAGTAAATCAAGTAAAAAATAGGCAAAAGACATATACATAATTTGTGTATGCAAACTTATGTATGTAATCGTATGTAATCTAATTTGATTATAACCTGGTCAGTTATTAAGCAAACTAATGACGAGGTAATGAAACCAAAAAAAATACAAACATTTCTGTCTGCTAAACACATATTTAGAATCGAATTGGATTTTGAATTCTTCACTTATAAATAAACTTGATACCCAGGCAATTCTGTCTGTAAGACATAATATAAGTGGAATAACATTTTAAACTCCTCAGCTAAGAAAACTATATAAAGCAAGTTAATCAAGCCAACGACAAACATTTCTGTCTGTAATACTAATATTTGAAGTGGAATTACATTTTAAGCTCATCAAGTAAATATGCAAAAGACATATACCTACATAATTTGTGAATGCAAACTTATGTTTGTAATCTAATTTGATTATAAGCTTGTCAGTTATTAAGCAAACTGATGACGAGGTAATGAAACCAAAAAAGGCAAACATTTCTGTCTGCTAAATTCATATTTAGAATTGAATTAGATTTTGGACTCTTCACTTATTAATGAACTTAATATCCAGGCAATTCTGTCTGTAAGACTTATATTATAAGTGGAATAACATTTGGAACTCGTCAGCTAAGAAAACTGTAGATAAAGCAAGTTAATGAAGCCAAAGTCAAACATTTTTGTCTGCAAAAGATATATTTGAAATAGAATTAGAGTTTGAGCTCGTCAGTTATCTAAGTTAAACTTATTATGAGACATGCTATCTAAGCAAAAGACAAACATTTCTGTCTGTAAGACTAATATTTGAAATGGGATTGCATTTTAAGCTCATCAAGTAAATAGGCAAAAGACATATTACTTATAATTGGATTCTAATTTTGTCAGTTATAGGACATTCCGATTATGCAAGTTACTAAAGCAAAAGACAAACATTTTTGTCCGAAAAAGTGTCAGTTATTAAGAAAACTCACGATCAGGCAATGTAATCGAGCAAACGACAAAAATATCTGTATTAAATTTATACCTGATATGTAATTGGATTTACAACTGGTCAGTTAAGAAAATAACTGATGAAGCAAATTAATCACTTAAAAAGACGAACTATTATGTCCGCTAAAGCTATGTTTGAAATCGAATTTGATTTTAAGGCTCGTCAGTTATTAAGAAAATTCATAATGAGACAAGTTAATCGAGCAAAAGACAAAAATTTCTGCCTGTAAAACTTATATTTGAAATCCAATGTGATAATTTGTAGATTCTGAAAATTTCAAACCTTGTTTGAACTCTTATGGGTAGTAACGTTATTCCTAGAATTTCTACAAATTCTACAATTTCTCCCAGAAATCAACCCATTCTTCAGACGAAAACCTTCAGATTCCTATATAATCTATAACCCTCCTCTAATAAATCATGAAAGTTTCAGATTTTCTGGAATGCGTAGTAGGTACCTTAAGAACTATTCAGATTCCTGATGATGTAACTGGTCTGATTCTGTCATCACCTAGAAATCTTATAGATTTATATCAGTATAATGACCAATTCGGTAATTTACAGTTTTGAGTCTAGGTACTAAAAATTATTGCATTGTGTCAAATTTACGTAATATACAATCTAGAGAGATTTTCAAAATTTCCTAGAAAATATATCACTCTAATCTGTTATCTACGATTCAATTTACTTTTTACCCTAAAATTGTACTATTTGTACCCAATTTAAACCCAAATCGCTGGACCATATAAAAGTTCAAGGTCTCTACAACCCCTAAATTTCGCGTTTGACCTGGAACATCGATTGTGCGGAAGGGCGGCAACAACGCCGGCGGGGTGGGGAGGGAATCATCCCTGCGTCCCCCCCGCCTCCCGGAAGGGGGAAAGTTTTTGATTCATCTTTTCGGTAACACAGTTCGGTTGTCGTAGTGTTCGAACAATCCAGAGAAAGGGAGGGGGTAGCGAGGGAGGGGGTGATCAGGTCCCTGATCTTCCAGAAGAAAAGGGAGGTTGGAAATGAGGGGAAGGTCCCTTTGATGCGTTTCAAACCCGAAAGAAGCCGTGTAAATAAGCGAAAGTGGGGGAAAAGGGAGGAAAAGAAAAGGGATTACTTTATTAGAATTCCCATTTACGTTCTTAGGTGAACTGACACTTTTTCAGGGTGGAAATTGGCAGGGAGATTGACGCGACATCCAACTCAAATTGCAGTACTTTTCTTACAAGTTCGAAAAGGTGTATTATTACACGAGCAGGTAATGGTAGATGTTACCCACGAAAATAACTCGGGTTCATTTACCATAAAATACAAAGGTACATAAATCACATATTAGGGTAGGTCTATAACTTGAAAAATAGAGGAGTTGTAAATTGTTTAAAAAATACGCTGTACCCCTTTCCAGGTTTTCTCAGTTAATAGTTATCCAATCGGGTTCATTTAAATATTATTTTATTCACATCTTTATACCCTACAATCCTTTTATTTGGATCATTACGATCACTTCATTAGTTTTTATATTATAATCAAAAAACACCATTTACTAAATCTACTAAAAAATATCAAATTCGTTCGGTTTTCGAAAACTGATAGAGTTAACATTGTCGAGGCAAGTTACAAAGTATACAGGGTGTCCCGCACTACAAATCGTTGGCATACAGGGGGAACCAAAATGTAATAATTCAATGCAACTTATTTGAACTTTCAAAGTAGTGTACCGAATGTTGAAACAACTTAATATCTTTGCAACTTAGAAAAAATTTCATTGAAATATCGTCGGGGACGATTTTCCAGAAATTTTCCCCATATGTTCATTTAAAAAAAAATCAAGATTTCACCTTATGCAAAACCTCCAAATTTCATAAAACATGTGATTTTCTAAGTAACTGAACCAAAGTACTGGGAAGGGTCAATGGGAAAACTTTAATGGAAATTTGTTTTATCAAATCTGATAACTGACTCTGCTACCAAGGTCCTATTTTGCTATTGAAGATATCGAGTTAACCTGCAAATTAACTGTATGAAAGGAGATTTTTTGCTCTCTAGAGCTCTAACTCTCTTGTCTAATTTGTGATCAGTTAGACCTTGAGTTCGCCTCTGTTGGAATAAAAATTGAGGCAACTTTAAAAAGGTCCTATTTTACTATTGAAGATATCAAGTTAACCTGCAAATTAACTGTATGAAAGGAGATTTTTTGCTCTCTAGAGCTCTAACCATCTTGTTTAATTTGTGATCAGTTAAACCTTGAGTTAGCCTCTGTTGGAATAAAAATTGAGGTAACTTTAAAAAGGTCCTATTTTACTATTGAAGATATCAAGTTAACCAGCAAATTAACTGTATGAAAGGGGATTTTCTTCTCTCTAGAGCTTTAACTCTCTTGTCTAATTTGTGATCAGTTAGACCTTGAGTTAGCCTCTGTTGGAATAAAAATTGAGGTAACTTTAAAAAGGTCCTATTTTACTATTGAAGATATCAAGTTAACCTGCAAATTAACTGTATGAAAGGAGATTTTTGGCTCTCTAGAGCTCTAACTCTCTTGTCTAATTTGTGATCAGTTAGATCTTGAGTTCGCCTCTGTTGGAATAAAAATTGAGGTAACTTTAAAAAGGTCCTATTTTACTATTGAAGATATCAAGTTAACCTGCAAATTAACTGTATGAAAGGAGATTTTTGGCTCTCTAGAGCTCTAACTCTCTTGTCTAATTTGTGATCAGTTAGACCTTGAGTTCGCCTCTGTTGGAATAAAAATTGATTTAATTTTAAAAAGGTCCTCTTTTACTATTGAAGATATCAAGTTAACCTGCAAATTAACTGTACGAAAGGAGATTTTTTTTCTCTCTAGAGCTCTAACTCTCTTGTCTAATTTGTGATCAGTTAGACCTTGAGTTCGCCTCTGTTGGAATAAAAATTGAGGTAACTTTAAAAAGGTCCTATTTTACTATTGGAGATATCGAGTTAACCTGTAAATTAACTGTATGAAAGGAGATTTTTTTCTCTCTAAAGCTCTAACTCTCTTGTCTAATTTGTGATCAGTTAGACCTTGAGTTCGCCTCTGTTGGAATAAAAATAGAGGTAACTTTAAAAAGGTCCTATTTTACTATTGGAGATATCGAGTTAACCTGCAAATTAACTGTATGAAAGGAGATTTTTTTCTCTCTAAAGCTCTAACTCTCTTGTCTAATTTGTGATCAGTTAGACCTTGAATTCGCCTCTGTTGGAATAAAAATTGAGGTAACTTTAAAAAGGTCCTATTTTACTATTAAAGATATCAAGTTAACCTGCAAATTAACTGTATGAAAGGAGATTTTTTGCTCTCTAGAGCTCTAACTCTCTTGTCTAATTTGTGATCAGTTAGACCTCGAGTTCGCCTCTGTTGGAATAAAAATTGATTTAATTTTAAAAAGGTCCTCTTTTACTATTGAAGATATCAAGTTAACCTGCAAATTAACTGTATGAAAGGAGATTTTTTGCTCTCTAGAGCTCTAACCATCCTATTTAATTTGTGATCAGTTAGACCTTGAGTTCGCCTCTGTTGGAATAAAAATTGATTGAATTTTAAAGAGGTCCTCTTTTACTATTGAAGATATCGAGTTAACCTGCAAATTAACTGTACGAAAGGAGATTTTTTTTTCTCTAGAGCTCTAACTCTCTTGTCTAATTTGTGATCAGTTAGACCTTGAGTTCGCCTCTGTTGGAATAAAAATAGAGGTAACTTTAAAAAGGTCCTATTTTACTATTGGAGATATCGAGTTAACCTGCAAATTAACTGTATGAAAGGAGATTTTTTTCTCTCTAAAGCTCTAACTCTCTTGTCTAATTTGTGATCAGTTAGACCTTGAGTTCGCCTCTGTTGGAATAAAAATTGAGGCAACTTTAAAAAGGTCCTATTTTACTATTGAAGATATCGAGTTAACCTGCAAATTAACTGTATGAAAGGAGATTTTTTTCTCTCTAAAGCTCTAACTCTCTTGTCTAATTTGTGATCAGTTAGACTTGAGTTCGCCTCTCTTGGAATAAAAATTGATTTAATGTTAAAAAATAAATGTTTGAAACTATTTAACTTCATCTAATTGACATTTGTTTGCGTTCTCTTCAATTAACCGCGTCTCTAGTATTGTTAACTTTAGTAATTTTCCTTGGTAATGACAGCTAATTACTGTTACTACTGCGCTTTCACTGTACATCTGGCATCTCTGCAGAGATATGTAAAAGAAGCGAGCTAGCCAAAAAGCATGTTCGTACCAAAAAGGAAATTACAAACATTGTTACAAAACAACAATGATAATTAATGCACAAAACACAATTATGGTTTATTGCCTTTTGTTCCACTATGAGAACAAGGCGGATGTGGTGACAGTGGTGACAACCTGGAAAACTATTTAGCGTGCAGCATAACTCAGTTTAACTTTAACTAAACTGGAGGTTAAGTAATGATGATGTTATTATTGTCTTTGGGGAAAAATGAAGGATACTGCTTATTCTTCGACAATTGCGACCATTGTTGGGAAATACCTAAATACAATTTGAAATAACTTGATATCCAGTTATAAAGTAGGTGTAAATTTTGCTTTTACTAGAGAGTCTTAATTGTGATTCCCATTAAAACTCTTGTTTGATTTTGAAGAACACAGTTGCATAACCTACTATTGTAATTTCGATATTTTTCCGATGGGCGCTTCAGTTAGTACAAACCACACGTTCCCTTAAATTTTAATAAAAATGTTTGGGAACAATCCCACGCATAAGGTGGAATCGTAAATTCTTCAAGCGAGCACGTAGAGAGCGTAAGTATATTGTGAAATTTTAAGGGTAGGTCACTCCAGATCAACCCCTTGCGAAGGATTAATATAAATTTCTGTCGCCAGTGAGTTATGACACGCATTATCTAAATTTAGGTATACCATTAGGTTTAGGTATACCTAAACGGTATGTCAAATTTGACTAGCCAAAGATGGACCACAGTGAACGTTCTGTATCTCTATATAGTAAGTTAGGATAAGTCGTATTTTGACACTATGTAGGTATTCGTGTTTCCTCTTTAATGTGAGAAGTAGTATTCTTGCAGTATGCTTATCCATCTCAGCGTTATCTCAGACTGAATTTCCACTGAACCACAGTGAGCATAACTTTAGTAAGTCGCTTTATCATATTTTGATACTCTCTATACGTATTTTCTCTGAAATTTCAATGTGAAACCATTTAAACATTGTGTCTCTTACAGTACAGTAAATGGCTCTGTAACTCTAGTAAGTTGCATTAAGTTATCATATTTTGACACTATCTATGTCATACTTTCTCTGAAATATCAATGTTAACCAATTTAAACAGTATGTCCCTTACAGTACAGTGATGGCTTCGTAACTCTAGTAAGTAGCATTATGTTATCACATTTTGACACTCTCTATTCACATTTTCTTTGAAATTTCAATGTGAACCAATTTAAATATTATGTCCCTTTACAGTATTCTTGTCCATCTCAGCCTGAATTTCCAGTGGATCACAGTGAGCCCTCCATAACTTTAGTAAGACGCGTTAAGTCATCATATTTTGATACTCTGGATTCACATTTTCTTTGAAATTTCAATGTGAACCAATTTAAATATTATGTCCTTTACAGTACCTGCACTGAATGTTCCGTAACTCTAGTAAGCAGCATTAAGTTATCACATTTTGACACTCTCTATTCGTACTTTCTCTGAAAATTCAATGTGAAGCAATGTAAGTATTATGTCCCTTACAATAATATTTTTGTCCATCTCAGCCTGAATTTCCACTGGATCCCTCCATAACTTTAGTGAGTGAGCCCTCCCCATAACTTTAGTAAGACGAGTTAAGTTGTATTCGTATTTTCTCTGAAATTTCAATGTGAAGCATTTCAAATATTATGTTCCTTACAGTACAGTGAATGCTAGTAAGTTGCATTAAGTTATCACATTTTGCCATTCATCTCTATTCACATTTTCTCTGAAATTTCAATGTGAGAAGCGATTTAAGCATCATGTCCCTTACAGTATTCTTATCCATCTCAGAGCGTTATCTCAGCCTGAATTTCCCGCTGTAAAGCTTGACCATTTTCCTATGCGCCAGCCGAGAGGTCCCGTGGGAATCACAGGGCGAAGAGTAAACCCCAATCAAGCCGCACAAGACCGTTCGACGCACATTGAACACGAAATGCACAACGGACACACGCGACGGGAACGACCGGGAAACCACCTCTTAATTGAACTTGAACGGGAAAGTAGCGGGAACCGTCCGCCTCATCTTCCGCGGCTCGATAGCGTCGATTTCTCGTATTTGTTCACCCTTTCCCTTGTTCTCTCTCGTTCGGCACGTTTTCCCGCACGGCGTCCGCGTCGGATACTGAGGAGTGATCCAGGAGGGTTTTCCGCTTTTCCCGGACGCCATTTTGGGCGTGCGCGACGTCAGAATCGATAGGGAGGAGGAGGACGAGGAGGGCGAGGTGGTGTTTTAGTACCTTTTTCGAAAGTCATCGATTGACGTACGTTTATTGGTTTCTTATTTTAATTAAATTCGGGACGAGGCGAGGCAAGAGGCAAGGCCGATCTTCCCACGGGAGAGCACTGGGAATTGTGACCGATGCGCCTCGGGATTGGTTTGGTTCTTAAGCGATTTTCCTGATATTTTACTTTAAATATTCAAAACTCGACAAGTGTAAAGTACCCCTCACAGAAGATTTAGCCAAAAATCCAGCCAGAACTCTATGAAACATTCGCTATAACAAGCCGTGAAGAGTGCACGCTCCGAACACTCAAATTTATCCATGAAACTCGATGATATGGATCCAGTGGAACCAAATGCGATTTAATAAGAAAACTTTGCTTTACTGCCTTCAGACCCCCGCCACACTTCAAATCAGATTTTATTGCACGTAAACGACGTGTATTAGGTGTTGTCTAACTTTACCACTTTTTCTCGTTTCGTGGATGTTTTCTTCTCAGTGGATTTACTATGATGTGAATTACTTATGCTTATGACGATATTAGATTTAACCCTCCTGTTTGAAAGATACTTTAAACTGAATCCTGAAACATTAACATTCCCTTGGTACTTAATCAAACGATATGTAAAACTATCATTTCTTTCAACTTTATTGAAAATAAATTGGTCCACAAACAAAAACAAGAAAATAGAACAAAATATAGGTGTATATAAATAGGCGATTTCTCAGATTCATAGTATACGCACACATATAGATATGTACTCTCTTAATCACAATGTCAAAATTTTAAAATACATCAAGACAATCACATTCATCGTTTGAAACTACACTGGATTGTGAACTCTTCTCATGAAGCGCTTTTAACTTTTGCAGACCGACAGAACCGTACGAGACATATCTAGAAACAAGTAGTTCTTTAAATACAAAAGTTTGTTCTTCACGTGAGGAGTCTACAAACCAATACCTCCTATGTGTCGTCTTCTTTAGGCTGGAATGTATAGACCGGAACTCGTTATGTACATAGATAATTCAAATATCAACTGAGAAACGAGTAATATTCGAGTATTAAGTGGTTCTTTTTCCTAAAAGGATAGTTTTCTACAGTCTTTACTTCATAATACATTAAGTCGACTACGTGGATAATTGGAATGTGCCACGCAGTCGTTTCTAACATTTCCTATTATCAATATTAAACTAAACGTCAATCACTTTGCAGTACTTGAACCGTATGCACCGAAGACCCCTTGGATTGTTCGAGTTTGGAAAGACTATACAGGCATCACTGCGAGATCCTCATGTTGAACACTTTCTGGGGGCCCACGATGCATTACGATTTAAGAACGAACGCGTGGAGAGCTCACAAATCGTTAACGATGTACCACTCGAAGCGGTTCAAGGCGAAGTTAAGATTTTGACTACATAAGAAATTGACATCTGACTACCCTGTGCTCGAAACGTAATTTTGATTGTCGTTTCGCTCGGCAGATCAACAGGATTTTGGTCTCTCTTTGGCAGGAGTGGATGGGTAAGATCTAAAAACGAAAATTACATTACGAAAGTCGACACGCCGTTGGACCGTTGCTCTTACTTCGATTCCTCCGGCAACTTCACGCCGTACTTTTCTAGGAACTTGTTAAAGTCGATTTGTGGCAAGAGCTACAAACAGAATATTCGACATTAAACCATGACATTCTCTCAACAATTCGGTAACTTATTTTGCTCACTTTGGAGGGTTGCAAGAACCTCGCCGGGATCCTACACCCGTTGCCGGGCTCGTCCCTCGGCCCGAAGCCGAGCTCCATGAGGACCTCCTCCGGGTCGGGCCGCCTCATCTCGAGGTAGGACTCGACGCTCGACCCGTGGCTGTCGTCCGAGTGGTATGACCAGTCCCGCGACAGGAACTTCTTGGCCGTTTTCGTGCTGGGGCAGTAGATGCTCGGCGGCTGATCGCCGCAGGGCGGGGCCGAGGCACGGGGCAACTCGTCGACCCATCGTTGCACGGAGCTCTTCCGCATCTCCTGGAAACGAGAACGGGCGATGTTACTGCAAACATATGCAATCACGTTCTGCGAATGGAACTGTCTTGATGCGAATGGAGGAGCCTCAGGAATAGGCACTAAAGTTAAAATGTGAATTGAGGTTATGTTTACTTCAATGGTCTACCACCCAACAGAAATGTAAGTAACCTTTCGTTAATTAAACGTGTACGTGTAATTAGGCCCCTTGGGTATGTTTTCGTTCAAATAGGCAATAAAACCCACAGATGAAAACAATAAATGACTAACCTTATCGAAGTTGCATATACGCACAGAACATCTATATCACAAAACATACATTAGTTAGAGAAGTGTTGGGAACACGTCGAAAGCCCTGGAACGCAGTCCGTTACCGTATCAAACTGTCAAATTCTCTACCTAATTTCGACATTCCGTGATTCCGTGCTCACTTGTTATGACAGCGGACGGCACAGCACACAATAATATATGTTCCGTGGCACACGCTTCAACTTCAAGTTGACGTCACGGTCTTGGTGAAAGTTGCAAGTTACGATTCCCGAAGAAAAAACATATTAATTCCTTCAAGTTTTACGCTTATATAAAGTCCTTTGGCGTGTCAGTCGACGCGAGCGAATCCTTCCACGTGGAAGAGTCTCGACTGGCGCAGATGTTCGCGACGGCCCCCGGGAAGAGCCCCCTCGCGTAGGTGTACCCGCTGGAAGTCGGCCGGAGGGGGGCGATGGGACGGGAGCGGTAGCCGGCCCAAGATGTCGAGAGGGGAAGATGAACGATGACGAAAGTTTGGTCAGTATTACTTAGCTTCGTTAATATGGTATGGGGTTGAACAGGTTGCTCTAAAATCGCCTATTGGGTACTTCAGGTTTTCAGGTGACAGTTGTAAGACGGGTATTCAATATGCGTTACGATCCACATACCTACTTAGATATGACAGCGTTGGGAAAATTTGTGTCGGGGCTCGATTGGATTTTATGTACACTCTTTCCGAAGATACACCAAATATTACCTACACATTACAGTTCATGAATTTGGTCATTCCTATAATGAGAAATTCCTGTCTCTCGACACAGCGGTGGAATCTTGACACGAACGGAACACAAAATGTTGTTAAAGACTTCGGAAAGAGAGTACTACAACACCTAAGGTGTTGTGCACCTTCACTTTTGTGTATGTACCACTAAATTGTCTGTGTGACACTAAAACTCTAAATTTAGTTTGTTTTTCTAAAACATGTTTTATGTACCATAACAGATGTAACCTTTCTGTAATGATTTAGTTTGCCATTACCACCGAAGCTTTAAATTTAGACGAGATTAGAGGAGAATCCCTGGAAGAGTCGTTGTTGTTACATTTTATTTACTTAATGTTTAATTGCGCCATTCACCGAAATTAAATCAACGTAATTTAATATGTTTCCGACGTTTTCCATTGAGAACGTCATTGACAATGAAAAACATTTCCTGTTAATAAGCGATTAAGTGCGTGGATCTCACTTTTTGCGTATTTCATCCAATTGCCATGGGAAAACGTAATGAGATTATAAATTCAAGTACAAAATTAAAATGGGCTCCAAATTCTTGTAGCTTCAGTAGCATTACGGGCCATCATAATGCACAAGGTATGTAGTTCCAAAGCTTGCCACAATTAATATAATCAATCTACTCTCTTTCTCATCTCAGATTGCTTTGAACATTCCAAAGTTCCCAAAGTTACTGTAGCTCCATCAGGTTTGTTAAGGTTCTCAAAATTGCTTCGAAGTCTAATGTAAGTTGAAAATCATCCTGTCATGAGAACTTTAGATTGCCAATGGCCCAATTGGACCGAATCAGGTTGCTTTGAACATTCCAAAGTTCCCAAAGTTACTGTAGCTTCGTCAGGTTTGTTAAGGTTCTGAAAATTGCTTCGAAGCCTAATGGAAATTGAAAAACGTCCTGTCCTGAGAACTTCAGATGTAAATGGCCCAACTGGACGTAATCTCAGGTTGTTTTGAACATTCCGAAGTTCCCAAAGTTACTGTAGCTTCGTCAGGTTTGTTAAGGTTCTGAATATTGCTTCGAAGCCTAACGGAAATTGGAAGTCATCCTACCTTGAGAACTTCAGATGTAAATGGCCCAACTGAACCTAATGTCAGGTTGCTTTGAACATTCCGAAGTTCACAAAGTTACTGTAGCTTCGTCAGGTTTGTTAAGGTTCTGAAAATTGCTTCGAAGCCTAATGGAAATTGAAAAACGTCCTGTCCTGAGAACTTCAGATGTAAATGGCCCAACTGGACGTAATCTCAGGTTGTTTTGAACATTCCGAAGTTCCCAAAGTTACTGTAGCTTCGTCAGGTTTGTTAAGGTTCTGAATATTGCTTCGAAGCCTAACGGAAATTGGAAGTCATCCTACCTTGACAACTTCAGATGTAAATGGCCCAACTGAACCTAATGTCAGGTTGCTTTGAACATTCCGAAGTTCACAAAGTTACTGTAGCTTCGTCAGGTTTGTTAAGGTTCTGAAAATTGCTTCGAAGCCTAATGGAAATTGAAAATCGCCCTCCCCTGAGAACTTCAGATGTAAATGGCTCAATTGGACCGAATCTCAGGTTGTTTTGAGCATTCCGTAGTTCCCAAAGTTAGTGTAGCTCCGTCAGGTTTGTTAAGGTTCTTAAAATTGCTTCAAAGCCTAACGGATATTGAAAATCGGCCTGTCCTGAGAACTTCAGATGTAAATGGCCCAACTGGACGTAATCTCAGGTCTCTTTGAACATTCCAAAGTTCATAAAGTTACTGTAGCCTCGTCAGGTTTGTTAAGGTTCTCAAAATTGCTTCAAAGCCTAATGGAAATTGAAAATTGTCCTGTCATGAGAACTTCAGTTTGTCAATGACCCAATTGGACCGAATCTCAGGTTGCTTTGAGCATTCCGTAGTTCCCAAAGTTAGTGTAGCTTCGTCAGGTTTGTTAAGGTTCTTAAAATTGCTTCAAAGCCTAACGGATATTGAAAATCGGCCTGTCCTGAGAACTTCAGATGTAAATGGCCCAACTGGACGTAATCTCAGGTCTCTTTGAACATTCCAAAGTTCCCAAAGTTACTGTAGCCTCGTCAGGTTTGTTAAGGTTCTCAAAATTGCTTCAAAGCCTAATGGAAATTGAAAATTGTCCTGTCATGAGAACTTCAGTTTGTCAATGACCCAATTGGACCGAATCTCAGGTTGCTTTGAGCATTCCGTAGTTCCCAAAGTTAGTGTAGCTTCGTCAGGTTTGTTAAGGTTCTCAAAATTGCTCCGAAGCCTAATGAAAGTTGTATATCGTTCTGTCCTGAGAACTGCAGATGGTTTTCAGGTTTAGGTCAAAACTTCAGGTTTAAGTCGAGGTTCTAAGATTTTCATAACCGTGAAACCTTGCAGGTTTATTAATGTTATTTTCTCAGGTTGTTTCGAACGGTTCAAAGTTTCCATTACTTCTGCCACTTTTTCTCGGATTTCTGAGATTCTAGAGAATTAAGAAGAATTTTCCTCAATGGAAATTTAAGATTGTTCCTTGGTGTCTGTCTTAATTGGACCAAATAGACTCGAAAACATTTCAAAGGTTTCTATTGGTACCTTGAAAGCTTGCAAGACATGTTAATTATTACCTCAGGCTTTCTTCTAGGTTTGTGTATGATTCATACAGATTTAGTAATTAGGTATTATTTCAGGTTGTCTTGAATGTTCTTAAGTTCTCAAAGTTACTTTAACTTTTCAAATTTCTTTCTCATTGCTGGAAGTAGGCTTAGTGGCAACTATACCAAAAGTTATCAATATCTTCTGTGAAGGACCCTTTACTCTTGTGAATTGTTAGGTTTTCTCAAACGGCTGTACCACTTCTTACCAAACTTTAGATTTGAACTGACCTAACTAATGTCTACAACTTTTGTTTGAAACATTTCTTTTCTAAAACCTCCCTAAAGGGCACTTTACTCTTGAGCATTTTCAATTTCTCAAAAATGCTTTGAATTTTTTCACTAAACTTTATATTTGAATTAACATGTTAGATGTATACAATGTATATTTCAAACGTTTTTTTCTAAAACTGCCCTAAAGGGCACTCCTTTTAATTTTTTTTTGTTGTACAATTTTCTTTAATCTCATAACTTAAGTCAGCTTTTTATTTACAAAAGAAAAGGATGTAACTCTAAGAACTAAAATCGACCTGTCCGAGCAATTTCCTTTTGAACATTTTACAGCGCCGTACTAGATCATATTTTATATAATCCAGGACCGGCGTTGGCAGTTTGGCTTCCTTAGGAAATCTTTCACTTTTTGGTCAGAATTAAGTTAAGTTGAGTTAGTGATTCCGTAGTAGGTATCTAAGTAAATTTAACGACCGCAGTGTGATCTTTAAATAATCGATTTCCTCCTAAGAGGTTTACTAACTTGTGACGTCTCCGCCGGGCCCGACCGTGGTGACGTCGTGTTTCCGCGCACTTGTTCCGAAATTCGAGATCTTCATAACAATTAAACGAATGGAATTATTGCGATTAGTAATTATTAAGGACGTCACATTCGTAATTTTTCGGTCGGGATCTAATCGTAGATGGCGCCGTCGGAAATCACGTTTCCCGACCCGCAGCATCCCATACACGTCGTTATCTCGTCGTGTATCCGTTTCGGTGATGGGAAACGCGTGGTACGGAAAAATTCGATATTACGCACGCATCGTCTCTCTTTATCTGAATTTTCGCGCTAGAAGGGACTTTGACGTCCGTTTCGACGTCCTCGAGGGACTCCGTCAGATATGAGAGAACGTGCATGATAATGACGGTATTGGCTTCCTACGGGTCGGTTTCGGAAAATTGTATGGAAACGGTGAAAATATGTCCGCGAAGAGTATAACTCTTAATAAACTGTCTGCGAAAAAAATAAGTCTTCGATAATAGTCTGCGAAAAAAATAATTTTCTCTGTAGGTATGTCCGCGAAGAGTATAACTCCCAATAAACTGTCGGCGAAGTAAATAACTCTGCTATAAGAGTCTGCAAAAAAATTATTTTTCTCTGTATGTCCGCGAAGAGTATAACTCCCTATAAACTGTCGGCACAGTATATATAATTCTAACAGTACGGTGACTTGTTTGATGTCTAGGAAAAGCCGACGTTTTTTGCGAGTGGTCGTAAAGTAATAAAAACCGACAAGTTCGTAGACTAAGGGAGGTGGGAGGACGAGAGGAGGGCCCACTCGGTGGGCAAGTTTGTAGACCAAGAGAGGTGCGAGGACAGGAGGGGACGATTTTAGTCGCTGGCGAGAGTTACCGGACTTATTAGTATATCTATGGACGATGCTGTCGGCGAAGTAAATAACTCTTCGATAAGAGTCTGCGAAAAAAATCTTGTTCTCTGTAGGTATGTTCGCGAAGAGTATAACTCCCAATAAAATGCGAAAAAAATAACTCTTCGATAATAGTCTGCTAAAAAAAAAAAAAATTTCTCTATATGTCCGCGAAGAGTACAACTCTCAATAAACTGTCTGCGCAAAAAATATAATTCATGTTAATGTGTCAACGAAGACTATATAATTTACGATAGTTTGCGGGGAAATAAAATATTTCTAGGGAGATATTAGCGAAAAATGTTGTTTTCATGTGTGTGTGCTCGCGAAGAGTATAGTCGTGAAAAAATCTTGATATTTCAAAAACTGTTCAGTCAAACGAGCCTTAACTCGCCAAATGTTATATAACAGTCTTATTGGTCCACCCTGCGAATGTGGTACTGAAATTTAAAAATATACTCATTGGGACAAAAAAGAGAGGTTATCCACTGGCATTTGTTTTTAAAAAAATGTCCAAAATTTATTTTTTATTTTTTTGTGACAAATGAAAGGGGGCGATTTCCTGAATCTAATATTGCAAGAATTGCATTTGTAGCTTTTTTGCTGTTTGAGTTATTACATTTTTGAAAACAATAGGTACTGCTTTTTTTAAAAATTTTGATATTTCAAAAACTGTTAAGTCAAACGAGCCTAAACTGCCAAATGTTATATAACCGTCTCATTGGCACACCCTGCGAATTTGGTACTGAAATGTCTTATTGACCCACCTTGCGAATTTGGTACTGAAATTCAAAAATCTACTCATTGAGACAAAAAAATGAGGTTAACCATTTGCAATATTTTTTCAAAAAATGTCCAAAATTTAGTTTCTAATTTTTTTTGTGACAAATGAAAGGGGGCGATTTCCTGGTTCTAATAGTGCAAGAATTGTATTTGTAGGTTTATTGCTGTTCGAGTTATTACATTTTTGAGGACAGTACTGCTTTTTTTAAAAAAAAAAGTTTTGATATTTCAAAAACTGTTCAGTCAAACGAGCCTAAACTGGGCCAAATGTAATATAACCGTCTTATTGGTCCATCCTGCGAATTTGGTACTGAAATTCAAAAATATACTCATTGAGACAAAAAAGAGAGGTTAACCACTTGCAATATTTTTTCAAAAAATGTCAAAAATTTAGTTTCTAATTTTTTTGTGACAAATGAAAGGGGGCGATATCCTGATTCTAATATTGCAAGAATTGCATTCGTAGGTTTTTTGCTGTTCGAGTTATTACATTTTTAAAAACAGTAAGTACTGCTTTTTTTTAAAAGTTTTGATATTTCAAAAACTGTTGAGTCAAACGAGCCTAAACTCCGCCAAATGTTATATAACCGTCTTATTGGCCCACCCTGCGAATTTGGTACTGTAATTCAAAAATCTACTCATTGGGACAAAAAAAAAGAGAGGTTAACCATTTTCAATATTTTTTCAAAAAAATGTCAAAAATTTAGTTTCTAATTTTTTTGTGACAAATGAAAGGGGGCGATTTCCTGATTCTAATATTGCAAGAATTGCATTTGTAGGTTTTTTGCTGTTCGAGTTATTACATTTTTGAAAACAGTAGGTACTGCTTTTTTTAAAAGTTTTGATATTTCAAAAACTGTTCAGTCAAACGAGCCTAAACTCGGCCAAATGTTATACAACCGTCTTATTGGTCCACCCTGCGAATTTGGTACTGAAATTCCAAAATCTACTCATTGGAACAAAAAAGAGAGGTTAACCACTTGCAATATTTTTTTTTTAAAAATGTCCAAAATTTAGTTTTTATTTTTTTGTGACAAATGAAAGGGGGCGATTTCCTGAATCTAATATTGCAAGAATTGCATTTGTAGGTTTTTTGCTGTTCGAGTTATTACATTTTTGAAAACAGTAGCTACAGCTTTTTTTTTAAAAAAAGTTTTGCTATTTCAAAAACTATTAGTCAAACGGGCCCAAACTCTGCCAAATGTTACATAACCGTCTTATTGGTCCACCCTGCGAATTTGGTACTGAAATTCCAAAATCTACTCATTGGGACAAAAAAGAGAGGTTAACCACTTGCAGTATTTTTTTCAAAAAATGTCCAAAATTTAGTTTCTATTTTTTTGTGACAAATGAAAGGGGGCGATATCCTGATTCTAATATTGCAAGAATTGCATTTGTAAGTTTTTTGCTGTTCGAGTTATTACATTTTTGAAAACAGTACTGCTTTTTTTGAAAAGTTCTGATATGTCAAAAACTATTCAGTCAAACGAGCCTAAACTCGGCCAAATGTTATATAACCGTCTTATTGGCCCACCCTGCGAATTTGGTACTGAAATGTCTTATTGGCCCACCTTGCGAATTTGGTACTGAAATTCAAAAATCTACTCATTGAGACAAAAAAGAGAGATTAACCACTTGCAATATTTTTTCAAAAAATGTCCAAAATTTAGTTTCTTATTTTTTTATGACAAATGAAAGGGGACGATTTCCTGATTGTAATATTGCAAGAATTGCATTTGTACGTTTTTGGGCTGTTCGAGTTATTACATTTTTGAAAACAGTACTGCTTTTTTTTAAGATTTGATATTTCAAAAACTGTTGAGTCAAACGAGCCCAAACTCTGCCAAATGTTACATAACCGTCTTATTGGTCCACCCTGCGAATTTGGTACTGAAATTCCAAAATCTACTCATTGGGACAAAAAAGAGAGGTTAACCACTTGCAGTATTTTTTTCAAAAAATGTCCAAAATTTAGTTTCTATTTTTTTGTGACAAATGAAAGGGGGCGATATCCTGATTCTAATATTGCAAGAATTGCATTTGTAAGTTTTTTGCTGTTCGAGTTATTACATTTTTGAAAACAGTACTGCTTTTTTTGAAAAGTTCTGATATGTCAAAAACTATTCAGTCAAACGAGCCTAAACTCGGCCAAATGTTATATAACCGTCTTATTGGCCCACCCTGCGAATTTGGTACTGAAATGTCTTATTGGCCCACCTTGCGAATTTGGTACTGAAATTCAAAAATCTACTCATTGAGACAAAAAAGAGAGATTAACCACTTGCAATATTTTTTCAAAAAATGTCCAAAATTTAGTTTCTTATTTTTTTATGACAAATGAAAGGGGACGATTTCCTGATTGTAATATTGCAAGAATTGCATTTGTACGTTTTTGGGCTGTTCGAGTTATTACATTTTTGAAAACAGTACTGCTTTTTTTTAAGATTTGATATTTCAAAAACTGTTGAGTCAAACGAGCCCAAACTCTGCCAAATGTTACATAACCGTCTTATTGGTCCACCCTGCGAATTTGGTACTGAAATTCCAAAATCTACTCATTGGGACAAAAAAGAGAGGTTAACCACTTGCAGTATTTTTTTCAAAAAATGTCCAAAATTTAGTTTCTATTTTTTTGTGACAAATGAAAGGGGGCGATATCCTGATTCTAATATTGCAAGAATTGCATTTGTAAGTTTTTTGCTGTTCGAGTTATTACATTTTTGAAAACAGTACTGCTTTTTTTGAAAAGTTCTGATATGTCAAAAACTATTCAGTCAAACGAGCCTAAACTCGGCCAAATGTTATATAACCGTCTTATTGGCCCACCCTGCGAATTTGGTACTGAAATGTCTTATTGGCCCACCTTGCGAATTTGGTACTGAAATTCAAAAATCTACTCATTGAGACAAAAAAGAGAGATTAACCACTTGCAATATTTTTTCAAAAAATGTCCAAAATTTAGTTTCTTATTTTTTTATGACAAATGAAAGGGGACGATTTCCTGATTGTAATATTGCAAGAATTGCATTTGTACGTTTTTGGGCTGTTCGAGTTATTACATTTTTGAAAACAGTACTGCTTTTTTTTAAGTTTTGATATTTCAAAAACTGTTGAGTCAAACGAGCCCAAACTCTGCCAAATGTTACATAACCGTCTTATTGGTCCACCCTGCGAATTTGGTACTGAAATTCCAAAATCTACTCATTGAGCAAAAAAGAGAGGTTAACCACTTGCAAATTTTTTTCAAAAAATGTCCAATATTTAGTTTCTAATTTTTTGTGACAAATGAAAGGGGGTGATTTCCTGATTCTAATATTGCATGAATTGCATTTGTAGGTTTTTTGCTGTTCGAGTTATTACATTTTTGGAAACAGTAGGTACTGCTTTTTTTTAAAAGTTTTGATATTTCAAAAACTGTTCAGTCAAACGAGCCCAAACTCTGTTACATAACCGTCTCATTGGCCCACCCTGCGAATTTGGTACTGAAATGTCTTATTGGCCCACCTTGCGAATTTGGTACTGTAATTCAAAAATCTGCTCATCGGGACAAAAAAGAGAAGTTAACCACTTGCAATATTTTTTAAAAAAATGTCCAAAAGTTAGTTTCTAATTTTTTTGTGACAAATGAAAGGGGGTGATTTCCCGATTCTAATATTGCAAGAATTGCATTTGTAGGTTTTTTTTGCTGTTCGAGTTATTACATTTTTGAAAACAGTACTGCCTTTTTTAAAAAAAGTTGTGATATTTCAAAAACCGTTGAGTCAAACGAGCCTAAACTC
Source organism: Cryptocephalus moraei (assembly GCA_946251905.1). Classification (NCBI taxonomy): domain Eukaryota; kingdom Metazoa; phylum Arthropoda; class Insecta; order Coleoptera; family Chrysomelidae; genus Cryptocephalus; species Cryptocephalus moraei. The sequence continues at coordinate 20,059,177 of OX276464.1, read as the reverse complement.
GGCCAAATGTTATATAACCGTCTTATTGGTCCACCCTGCGAATTTGGTACTGAAATTCCAAAATCTACTCATTGGGACAAAAAAGAGAGGTTAACCACTTGCAGTATTTTTTTCAAAAAATGTCCAAAATTTAGTTTCTATTTTTTTGTGACAAATGAAAGGGGGCGATATCCTGATTCTAATATTGCAAGAATTGCATTTGTAAGTTTTTTGCTGTTCGAGTTATTACATTTTTGAAAACAGTACTGCTTTTTTTGGAAAGTTCTGATATGTCAAAAACTATTCAGTCAAACGAGCCTAAACTCGGCCAAATGTTATATAACCGTCTTATTGGCCCACCCTGCGAATTTGGTACTGAAATGTCTTATTGGCCCACCTTGCGAATTTGGTACTGAAATTCAAAAATCTACTCATTGAGACAAAAAAGAGAGATTAACCACTTGCAATATTTTTTCAAAAAATGTCCAAAATTTAGTTTCTTATTTTTTTATGACAAATGAAAGGGGACGATTTCCTGATTGTAATATTGCAAGAATTGCATTTGTACGTTTTTGGGCTGTTCGAGTTATTACATTTTTGAAAACAGTAATGCTTTTTTTTTAAGTTTTGATATTTCAAAAACTGTTGAGTCAAACGAGCCCAAACTCTGCCAAATGTTACATAACCGTCTTATTGGTCCACCCTGCGAATTTGGTACTGAAATTCCAAAATCTACTCATTGAGCAAAAAAGAGAGGTTAACCACTTGCAAATTTTTTTCAAAAAATGTCCAATATTTAGTTTCTAATTTTTTGTGACAAATGAAAGGGGGTGATTTCCTGATTCTAATATTGCATGAATTGCATTTGTAGGTTTTTTTGCTGTTCGAGTTATTACATTTTTGGAAACAGTAGGTACTGCTTTTTTTTAAAAGTTTTGATATTTCAAAAACTGTTCAGTCAAACGAGCCCAAACTCTGTTACATAACCGTCTCATTGGCCCACCCTGCGAATTTGGTACTGAAATGTCTTATTGGCCCACCTTGCGAATTTGGTACTGTAATTCAAAAATCTGCTCATCGGGACAAAAAAGAGAAGTTAACCACTTGCAATATTTTTTAAAAAAATGTCCAAAAGTTAGTTTTTAATTTTTTTGTGACAAATGAAAGGGGGCGATTTCCTGATTCTAATATTGCAAGAATTGCATTTGTAGGTTTTTTTTGCTGTTCGAGTTATTACATTTTTGAAAACAGTACTGCCTTTTTTAAAAAAAGTTGTGATATTTCAAAAACCGTTGAGTCAAACGAGCCTAAACTCGGCCAAATGTTATATAACCGTCTTATTGGTCCACCCTGCGAATTTGGTACTGAAATTCCGAAATCTACTCATTGAGACAAAAAAGAGAGTTTAACCACTTGCAAACTTTTTTTTAAAACATGTCCAAAATTTAATATCTAATTTTTTGTGACAAATGAAAGGGGGCGATTTCCTGATTCTAATATTGCAAGAATTGCATTTGTAGGTTTTTTTGCTGTTCAAGTTATTACATTTTTGAAAACAGTACTGCTTTTTTTTTAAAAAAAGTTTTGATATTTCAAAAACTGTTTAGTTAAACGAGCCTAAACTCGGCCAAATGGTATATAACCGTCTTATTGGCCCACCCTGCGAATTTGGTACTAAAATAATTCAAAAATCTACTCATTGGGACAAAACAGAGAGGTTATCCACTGGCAATATTTTTTCAAAAAAATGTCAAAAATTTAGTTTCCTGTTAGTCAAACGAGCCTAAACTCGGCCAAATGATATATAACCGTCTTATTGGTCCACCCTGTGAATTTGGTACTGAAATTCAAAAATCTACTCATTGAGACAAAAAAGAGAGATTAACCACTTGCAATATTTTTTCAAAAAATGTCCAAAATTTAGTTTCTTATTTTTTTATGACAAATGAAAGGGGCCGATTTCCTGATTGTAATATTGCAAGAATTGCATTTGTAAGTTTTTTGCTGTTCGAGTTATTACATTTTTGAAAACAGTAGGTACTGCTTTTTTTAAAAGTTTTGATATTTCAAAAACTGTTGAATCAAACGAGCCTAAACTCGGCCAAATGTTACATAACCGTCTTATTGGCCCACCCTGCGAATTTGGTACTGAAATTCAAAAATCTACTCATTGAGACAAAAAAGAGAGTTTAACCACTTGCAAACTTTTTTTTAAAAAATGTCCAAAATTTAGTTTCTTATTTTTTTATGACAAATGAAAGGGGACGATTTCCTGATTGTAATATTGCAAGAATTGCATTTGTACGTTTTTGGGCTGTTCGAGTTATTACATTTTTGAAAACAGTAATGCTTTTTTTTTAAGTTTTGATATTTCAAAAACTGTTGAGTCAAACGAGCCCAAACTCTGCCAAATGTTACATAACCGTCTTATTGGTCCACCCTGCGAATTTGGTTCTGAAATTCCAAAATCTACTCATTGAGCAAAAAAGAGAGGTTAACCACTTGCAAATTTTTTTCAAAAAATGTCCAATATTTAGTTTCTAATTTTTTGTGACAAATGAAAGGGGGTGATTTCCTGATTCTAATATTGCATGAATTGCATTTGTAGGTTTTTTTGCTGTTCGAGTTATTACATTTTTGGAAACAGTAGGTACTGCTTTTTTTTAAAAGTTTTGATATTTCAAAAACTGTTCAGTCAAACGAGCCCAAACTCTGTTACATAACCGTCTCATTGGCCCACCCTGCGAATTTGGTACTGAAATGTCTTATTGGCCCACCTTGCGAATTTGGTACTGTAATTCAAAAATCTGCTCATCGGGACAAAAAAGAGAAGTTAACCACTTGCAATATTTTTTAAAAAAATGTCCAAAAGTTAGTTTTTAATTTTTTTGTGACAAATGAAAGGGGGCGATTTCCTGATTCTAATATTGCAAGAATTGCATTTGTAGGTTTTTTTTGCTGTTCGAGTTATTACATTTTTGAAAACAGTACTGCCTTTTTTAAAAAAAGTTGTGATATTTCAAAAACCGTTGAGTCAAACGAGCCTAAACTCGGCCAAATGTTATATAACCGTCTTATTGGTCCACCCTGCGAATTTGGTACTGAAATTCCGAAATCTACTCATTGAGACAAAAAAGAGAGTTTAACCACTTGCAAACTTTTTTTTAAAACATGTCCAAAATTTAATATCTAATTTTTTGTGACAAATGAAAGGGGGCGATTTCCTGATTCTAATATTGCAAGAATTGCATTTGTAGGTTTTTTTGCTGTTCAAGTTATTACATTTTTGAAAACAGTACTGCTTTTTTTTTAAAAAAAGTTTTGATATTTCAAAAACTGTTTAGTTAAACGAGCCTAAACTCGGCCAAATGGTATATAACCGTCTTATTGGCCCACCCTGCGAATTTGGTACTAAAATAATTCAAAAATCTACTCATTGGGACAAAACAGAGAGGTTATCCACTGGCAATATTTTTTCAAAAAAATGTCAAAAATTTAGTTTCCTGTTAGTCAAACGAGCCTAAACTCGGCCAAATGATATATAACCGTCTTATTGGTCCACCCTGTGAATTTGGTACTGAAATTCAAAAATCTACTCATTGAGACAAAAAAGAGAGATTAACCACTTGCAATATTTTTTCAAAAAATGTCCAAAATTTAGTTTCTTATTTTTTTATGACAAATGAAAGGGGCCGATTTCCTGATTGTAATATTGCAAGAATTGCATTTGTAAGTTTTTTGCTGTTCGAGTTATTACATTTTTGAAAACAGTAGGTACTGCTTTTTTTAAAAGTTTTGATATTTCAAAAACTGTTGAATCAAACGAGCCTAAACTCGGCCAAATGTTACATAACCGTCTTATTGGCCCACCCTGCGAATTTGGTACTGAAATTCAAAAATCTACTCATTGAGACAAAAAAGAGAGTTTAACCACTTGCAAACTTTTTTTTAAAAAATGTCCAAAATTTAGTTTCTTATTTTTTTATGACAAATGAAAGGGGACGATTTCCTGATTGTAATATTGCAAGAATTGCATTTGTACGTTTTTGGGCTGTTCGAGTTATTACATTTTTGAAAACAGTAATGCTTTTTTTTTAAGTTTTGATATTTCAAAAACTGTTGAGTCAAACGAGCCCAAACTCTGCCAAATGTTACATAACCGTCTTATTGGTCCACCCTGCGAATTTGGTTCTGAAATTCCAAAATCTACTCATTGAGCAAAAAAGAGAGGTTAACCACTTGCAAATTTTTTTCAAAAAATGTCCAATATTTAGTTTCTAATTTTTTGTGACAAATGAAAGGGGGTGATTTCCTGATTCTAATATTGCATGAATTGCATTTGTAGGTTTTTTTGCTGTTCGAGTTATTACATTTTTGGAAACAGTAGGTACTGCTTTTTTTTAAAAGTTTTGATATTTCAAAAACTGTTCAGTCAAACGAGCCCAAACTCTGTTACATAACCGTCTCATTGGCCCACCCTGCGAATTTGGTACTGAAATGTCTTATTGGCCCACCTTGCGAATTTGGTACTGTAATTCAAAAATCTGCTCATCGGGACAAAAAAGAGAAGTTAACCACTTGCAATATTTTTTAAAAAAATGTCCAAAAGTTAGTTTCTAATTTTTTTGTGACAAATGGAAGGGGGCGATTTCCTGATTCTAATATTGCAAGAATTGCATTTGTAGGTTTTTTTTGCTGTTCGAGTTATTACATTTTTGAAAACAGTACTGCCTTTTTTAAAAAAAGTTGTGATATTTCAAAAACCGTTGAGTCAAACGAGCCTAAACTCGGCCAAATGTTATATAACCGTCTTATTGGTCCACCCTGCGAATTTGGTACTGAAATTCCGAAATCTACTCATTGAGACAAAAAAGAGAGTTTAACCACTTGCAAACTTTTTTTTAAAACATGTCCAAAATTTAATATCTAATTTTTTGTGACAAATGAAAGGGGGCGATTTCCTGATTCTAATATTGCAAGAATTGCATTTGTAGGTTTTTTTGCTGTTCAAGTTATTACATTTTTGAAAACAGTACTGCTTTTTTTTTAAAAAAAGTTTTGATATTTCAAAAACTGTTTAGTTAAACGAGCCTAAACTCGGCCAAATGGTATATAACCGTCTTATTGGCCCACCCTGCGAATTTGGTACTAAAATAATTCAAAAATCTACTCATTGGGACAAAACAGAGAGGTTATCCACTGGCAATATTTTTTCAAAAAAATGTCAAAAATTTAGTTTCCTGTTAGTCAAACGAGCCTAAACTCGGCCAAATGATATATAACCGTCTTATTGGTCCACCCTGTGAATTTGGTACTGAAATTCAAAAATCTACTCATTGAGACAAAAAAGAGAGATTAACCACTTGCAATATTTTTTCAAAAAATGTCCAAAATTTAGTTTCTTATTTTTTTATGACAAATGAAAGGGGCCGATTTCCTGATTGTAATATTGCAAGAATTGCATTTGTAAGTTTTTTGCTGTTCGAGTTATTACATTTTTGAAAACAGTAGGTACTGCTTTTTTTAAAAGTTTTGATATTTCAAAAACTGTTGAATCAAACGAGCCTAAACTCGGCCAAATGTTACATAACCGTCTTATTGGCCCACCCTGCGAATTTGGTACTGAAATTCAAAAATATACTCATTGGGACAAAAAAAGCGAGGTTAACTCCCTTGCGATGTTCTTTCAAAAAACGTCCAAAATTTGTCCAAAAATTGTAATTATTTGGTGACAAATGAAAGAGAGCGAAATGTTAAAACTTTGTCCGTAAGGCAGTTAATTTCAGACTTGTTACATTTGTAAAAACATCAATTGTATTTTTTTGTTGAAAAACTCTCGAAATCTCAAAACAATTTGAGCCTAGTGAGCCGAAACTCAGCCAAATATCATCTCACTGAGCTTACCCAGCGAATTTCGAAAATTTAATGTTTTAGGTTGGAAAAAGTTTGGTTTAGTTTCACGAAACCACTGAAACTACCTTTTTGTTTGAGTAAACTGAGAAAAATTAGGCATTTCTCTTTCAAACTAGTTGAAATGGGTTCAATTTAGGAATTTATCTTCCCGAGGGGGTAAAAAATAGGGTTGAAATTTCTTTACGTCAGGGTATTTTTAAAAAAATTTAAAAACTCCGAATTTCACTTAATGAAGGGGTGAAAAGGGGGTGAATATATGTAAGAGCTACTAAATCGCTGGAAACGTGATTCTGTTCACAAAAATCCCAAATTTCACTTGCCGAGGGGGTGGAATAATGGGGTGAAATTTCTTTACGTCAGGGTGTTTAAAAAATTCAAAACTCCGAATTTCACTTAATGAAGGGGTGGAAAAGGGGGTGAAATGTATGTAGTAAATCGCTGGAAACGTGATTCTGTTCGCAAAAATCCCAAATTTCACTTGCCGAGGGGGTGGAAATAGGGGGTGAGATCTGATCGATCTCCCGGCAAACGACCGAATACACGGCCTTTCCCGTGATAACCACCATTAAAAATTCACCGCACCGACCCGCCCCCCTCCCCTTTCAGTCCCGTCCCAACTTCCATGAATACTTTAAACACTACCCTTAAATAGCATCGAATCGTAAAAAGGAGATGTTCCTTATGGAGGCGAAAGCACGCGCCCCCGTAAAAACCGCATTTACGTTACGTGCGGTAATTCGATTTTCCGGCAAGAATTTCCATTTCCACGGGAAGAGCGGAACGTTAAGATATTCCATTAGGGGTCGATGTTCTACGGGTCGGGGTTGTTTTCTCGTCGTCGTCATTACCCGACGGGGGTGGAAATAGGTACCTACACGGGTAAAAAACATTTTCTAATTAATTAATTCGTGCCATATTGTATGTTTATGAAAACAATGTCGATTAATTAAATTAATTTTAATAGTAATACATGATAATATTAGGTTTATTGTCCAACAGTAATTACTGTAATTATGGAAGAATTTGGACCACGTGAAAAGAAAATAACATCGTACTTAATCCCAGTATACAGGGTGATCCAAATAGAAATAGTCCTATTTATATACAGGGCGTCTCAAAGTAAAATAAACCACTATGTTCTGTTATGTACGCCACCGCAATTTTTATTGGCAGTTTTATACTTTTTCGCGGGGTACAAATTACAAATTCGCAGGGTACGTTCGCACCTCTAGCCGATTAATTTTTCAAAATGTTTAGATTTCTGTATATTTTGAGCCACATCATACCCCGTTTGCACCGCATTTTTTACAAAGTTTATCGATCCGACTCGAAGGCCAGTCGATACATTCGAGACGGCCGGAATACCCTCTTTACCCGATCGATTTCTAAAAGCGGAACATTCTCGCATTCATAATTCACGTCTATTCGCGGTACGTCTCGAATCAATTCTCTCAATTTAGACGGTTCATGCGCAGTAACGTTCGGTTTCCGATATCGCACGCCGCGCATGCACCGTTCCCGCATCGAAATCGTGTCCCGAGCTAGATTTACACGGAAGTGGTGCATGCGCAGTAGTGTAGCGAAGGGGCCTGTTTATGATTGGCTCGACCAATTTTGGCCAAAACCAAAACCAAAACCAAAATTGGCTCGAGTGATCGCTCCGACCAATCGAAGCCGACCGTTACTGCGCACGCACGTGTAAATCTGGCAACTCGGGAATGAAAGAAGTGAGCGCGCGTGCGCCGCATATCGACGACGGCGTGCGGCGTGTTATTCCCCCGCCGGCCGTCTCGATTCGGTCAGTCAGTGTGCGGATCGAAGCCGTGAGTTTCGGGTCGTGGGTAACGGTGCGCTTTTCACGCTCGTCGGTTATATCGATTGTCTCGCGCGTTTGGTTTCGCGCCTCTTCAGATGCGTTCAGATGTTGTTGCCGACGAGTTGCTCGACGTCGCCTGTCGGGTTCAGGCAGGAGTTGTACGATGAGAGGAGGAGTCCCGCGGGAAACGACACGCTGAAGAGGAACAGGTTCAGGTTCTGCGTCTGTACCGGGCCGAGGAAGGGCAAGAAGACAGCGAAGTGGTACGTTAAGGTAAGGCTCGATGCGTACGTTCAGGCGATACTTTGGGGCGTCCAATGGGATTCCCGTGGGATCACGAGCGAGAGGGTTCGTCTTATTACGGTGGTGTCGAATTGCCTCACCACCCCACCGTCAGGATTCTTCTATTACTTACGTTACGCATAATATTTTTTTATTTAGGTATAATATATTTGTATCTTGATTGATTTTCCTTGCCCTCTTGCCCTTTAATATTCTCGTGATAAAGATGGGATTTCCCGTAATTTGCGTATTAAATTACGACTCGATCGAATCGTTTTTGGGGACTGTGCGTTCTAGATCGAAGGGGTAGGGGGTAACAATTTTCTACATATAATATGTATATAGGGGCTTTATTATATCCAACTCTTTTAAGTCATCTATCACATCTCAGCTTCCAATGGGTTGAATGGGTTCTATCCAAATAGTTCGTGTGCGGTCTAAATCGAAGGGGTGGGGGTAAAATTAGTCAGTACATAATATAGTATATATATTTGTGCGATATTAAATCTCGAACGCACAATTCCAAAATCTTTAGAAACCAGTGAGTTCAAGGATTGTGACCTTTATAATTTTTGAAAAATTTGTAGTTCGAAATTCATTGAGAGCCTATTTGGAGTGTCATATGAATTTTAAGAATTCCAGTAAAATTTCAAATTTCGTTGCATGTATTAACTTTCGGAACATTTTGAAATTCGGGGAATTTCAGGTTTGTGGCTATTTATAACATTTGAAACTACTCCTGAAACATTTTGAAAATGTTGTGGTTCGAGATTTATGGAGACTTTTTGGAGTTTCATATGAGTTTCAAGAACTGCAATAAAATTTCATATTTCGTTGTATTAACTGTCTGAACCTTTTGAAATTCATTGAATTTCAGGTTTGCGACTGTTTATAATATTTGAAACTACTCCTGAAACATTTTGAAAATTTTGTAGTTCGAGACTTATTGAGACTTTTTGGAATTTCATATGAATTTCAAGAACTGCATAAAATTTCATATTTCGTTGTATTAACTTTCTGAACCCTTTGAAATTCGGTGGATTTTAGGTTTGTGGCTTTTTTGAAACTTTTAAAAAAAGCTTTTTACTTGAAACTACTCCTGAAACATTTTGAAAATTTTATGGTTCGAGACTTACTGAGATTTTTTGGAGTTTCATATGAATTTCAAAGACTGCAGTAAAATTTCATATTTCGTTGTATTAACTTTCTGAACCTTTTGAAATAATTGAATTTCAGGTTTGCGACTGTTTATGATATTTGAAACTACTCCTGAAACATTTTGAAAATTTTATGGTTCGAGACTTTTTGGAATTTCATGATATTCAAGAATTGCAGTAAAATTTCATATTTCGTTGTATTAACTTTCTGAACCGTTTGAAATTCATTTTGCGACTGTTTACAATATTTGAATCTACTCCTGAAACATTTTGAAAATTTTATAGTTCGAGACTTATTGAGACTTTTTGGAGTTTCATATGAATTTCAAGAACTGCAGTAAAATTTCATATTTCATTGTATTAACTGTCTGAACCATTTGAAATTTAGTGGATTTCTAGTTTGTGGCTGTTTATAATACTTGAAACTACTCTTGAAACATTTTGAAAATTTTATAGTTCGAGACTTATTGAGACTTTTTGGAGTTTCATATGAATTTCAAAAACTGCAATAAAATTTAATATTTCATTGTATTAACTGTCTGAACCTTTCGAAATTCATTGAATTTCAGGTTTGCGACTGTTTATAATACTTGAAACTACTCCTGAAACGTTTTGAAAATTTTATAGTTCGACTTATTGAGACTTTTTTGAGTTTCATATGAATTTCAAGAACTACAGTAAAGTTTCATATTTCATTGTATTAACTGTCTGAACCTTTTGAAATTCATTGAATTTCAGGTTTGTGGCTTTTTATAATACTTGAAACTACTCCTGTGAACATTTTAAAAATTTTATTGTTCGAGATTTATTGAGAGTTTTTGGAGTTTCATATGAATTTCAAAAACTGCAATAAAATTTCATATTTCGTTGTATTAACTTTCTGAACCTTTTGAAATTTAGTGGATTTCAGGTTTGTGGCTGTTTATAATACTTGAAACTACTCCTGAAACATTTTGAAAATTTTATGGTTCGAGACTTATCGAGACTTTTTGGAATTTCATGATATTCAAGAATTGCAGTAAAATTTCATATTTCGTTGTATTAACTTTCTGAACCGTTTGAAATTCATTTTGCAACTGTTTACAATATTTGAATCTACTCCTGAAACATTTTGAAAATTTTATAGTTCGAGACTTATTGAGACTTTTTGGAGTTTCATATGAATTTCAAGAACTGCAGTAAAATTTCATATTTTATTGTATTAACTGTCTGAACCATTTGAAATTTATTGGATTTCAGGTTTGTGGCTTTTCATAATATTTGAAACTATTCCTGAAACATTTTGAAAATTTTATAGTTCGAGACTTATTGAGACTTTTTGGAGTTTCATATGAATTTCAAGAACTGCAATAAAATGTCATATTTCGTTGTATTAACTTTCTGAACCTTTTGAAATTCTGTGATTTCAGGTTTGTGGCTTTTTATATACTTAAAACTACTCGTGAAACATTTTGAAAATTTTATGGTTCGAGACTTATTGACATTTTGGAGTTTCATATGAATTTCAAAAACTGCAATAAAATTTCATATTTCGTTGTATTAACTTTCTGAACCTTTTGAAACTCATTGAATTTCAGGTTTGCGACTGTTTATAATATTTGAAACTACTCCTGAAACATTTTGAAAATTTTATAGTTCGAGACTTATTAAGACTTTTTGGAGTTTCATATGAATTTCAAAAACTGCAATAAAATTTCATATTTCGTTGTATTAACTTTCTGAACCTTTTGAAATTCTGTGATTTCAGGTTTGTGGCTTTTTATATACTTAAAACTACTCGTGAAACATTTTGAAAATTTTATGGTTCGAGACTTATTGACATTTTGGAGTTTCATATGAATTTCAAAAACTGCAATAAAATTTCATATTTCGTTGTATTAACTTTCTGAACCTTTTGAAACTCATTGAATTTCAGGTTTGCGACTGTTTATAATATTTGAAACTACTCCTGAAACATTTTGAAAATTTTATAGTTCGAGACTTATTAAGACTTTTTGGAGTTTCATATGAATTTCAAAAACTGCAATAAAATTTCATATTTCGTTGTATTAACTTTCTGAACCTTTTGAAATTCTGTGATTTCAGGTTTGTGGCTTTTTATATACTTAAAACTACTCGTGAAACATTTTGAAAATTTTATGGTTCGAGACTTATTGACATTTTGGAGTTTCATATGAATTTCAAAAACTGCAATAAAATTTCATATTTCGTTGTATTAACTTTCTGAACCTTTTGAAACTCATTGAATTTCAGGTTTGCGACTGTTTATAATATTTGAAACTACTCCTGAAACATTTTGAAAATTTTATAGTTCGAGACTTATTAAGACTTTTTGGAGTTTCATATGAATTTCAAAAACTGCAATAAAATTTCATATTTCGTTGTATTAACTTTCTGAACCTTTTGAAATTCTGTGGAATTCAGGTTTGTGGCTTTTTATATACTTGAAACTACTCCTGAAACATTTTGAAAATTTTATAGTTCGAGACTTATTGAGACTTTTTGGAATTTCATATGAATTTCAAGAACTGCAGTAAAATTTCATATTTCATTGTATTAACTGTCTGAACCTTTTGAATTTTAGTGGATTTCAGGTTTGTGGCTGTTTATAATATTTGAAACTACTCCTGAAACATTTTGAAAATTTTATAGTTCGAGACTTATTGAGACTTTTTGGAGTTTCATATGAATTTCAAGAACTGCAGTAAAATTTCATATTTCATTGTATTAACTGTCTGAACCATTTGAGATTTAGTGGATTTCTGGTTTGTAGCTGTTTATAATACTTGAAACTACTCTTGAAACATTTTGAAAATTTTATAGTTCGAGACTTATTGAGACTTTTTGGAATTTCATATGAATTTCAAGAACTGCATAAAATTTCATATTTCGTTGTATTAACTTTCTGAACCTTTTGAAACTCATTGAATTTCAGGTTTGCGACTGTTTATAATATTTGAAACTACTCCTGAAACATTTTGAAAATTTTATAGTTCGAGACTTATTAAGACTTTTTGGAGTTTCATATGAATTTCAAAAACTGCAATAAAATTTCATATTTCGTTGTATTAACTTTCTGAACCTTTTGAAATTCTGTGGAATTCAGGTTTGTGGCTTTTTATATACTTGAAACTACTCCTGAAACATTTTGAAAATTTTATAGTTCGAGACTTATTGAGACTTTTTGGAATTTCATATGAATTTCAAGAACTGCAGTAAAATTTCATATTTCATTGTATTAACTGTCTGAACCTTTTGAATTTTAGTGGATTTCAGGTTTGTGGCTGTTTATAATATTTGAAACTACTCCTGAAACATTTTGAAAATTTTATAGTTCGAGACTTATTGAGACTTTTTGGAGTTTCATATGAATTTCAAGAACTGCAGTAAAATTTCATATTTCATTGTATTAACTGTCTGAACCATTTGAGATTTAGTGGATTTCTGGTTTGTAGCTGTTTATAATACTTGAAACTACTCTTGAAACATTTTGAAAATTTTATAGTTCGAGACTTATTGAGACTTTTTGGAATTTCATATGAATTTCAAGAACTGCATAAAATTTCATATTTCGTTGTATTAACTTTCTGAACCCTTTGAAATTCGGTGGATTTCAGGTTTGTGGCTTTTTATATACTTGAAACTACTCCTGAAACATTTTGAAAATTTTATGGTTCGAGACTTATCGAGACTTTTTGGAGTTTCATATGAATTTCAAAAACTGCAGTAAAATTTCATATTTCGGTGTATTAACTTTCGGAACTTTTGGAAATTCAGTGAATTTCAGGTTTGTGACTGTTTATAACATTTGAAACTACTCCTGAAACATTTTGAAAATTTTATGGTTCGAGACTTATCGAGACTTTTTGGAATTTCATGATATTCAAGAATTGCAGTAAAATTTCATATTTCGTTGTATTAACTTTCTGAACCGTTTGAAATTCATTTTGCGACTGTTTACAATATTTGAATCTACTCCTGAAACATTTTGAAAATTTTATAGTTCGAGACTTATTGAGACTTTTTGTAGTTTCATATGAATTTCAAGAATTGCAGTAAAATTTCAAATTTCGTTGTAATAAATTTCAGAACCTTTTGAAATTCGGTATAAGTTCCAGATTTGTCTTTTTATGATTTTTGAAAATTCTCCAGAACATTTTGGAAAATTTATAGTTCGAGATTCACCGAGATATTTGGGAGTTTTATTTGAATTACAATAAAATTGCAGATTTCGTTGCTTTTACGTATATTTCTTTCAGAATTTCGAGATCTTTTTAATCCAGTGAATTTCAAGATTTGTCACTTTTTATAACTTTTGGAACTACTGAAAAAATTCATTGACATATTGAGTTTCATATGAATTTCAAGAATTGCAGTAAAATTTCAGATTTCGTTGTTTTTGACACATTTCTTTTAGACTTTCGAGATCTTTTGAATGAAGGATTGATTTTTGAAACTACGTCTGAAACATTTTGAAAAAATTTTAAGTTGAGTTAAACATTTTAGTTTCATATAAATTTAAAGAATTTCAGTAAAGTTTTATATTTCGTTGTATTAACTTTTGGAACTTTTTGAAATTCAGGTTTTTTGCTTTTTACAATTTTTGAAAATTGACCAGAAACATTTTGCAAGATTTATCGTTCGAGTTATTATAGAGTTCTATTAAAATATTAAGAATTACAATGAAATTCCGTATTTCATGGTTTCAAATTACTTTTGTAAATCCCTTAGTACCTTTTGAATTGAGTGAATTTCGGGATTATGACTTTTTGTAATTTTTAAAACTACTCGGGGAAACATTTTGAAAAATTTATAGTTCAAAATTCGTTGAGACTTTTTGGAGTTTCATTTGAATTTCAAGAATTGCAGTAAAACTTCATATTTCGGTGTATTAACTTTCGGAACTTTTGGAAATTCAGTGAATTTCAGGTTTGTGACTGTTTATAATTTTTGAAACTACGCCTGGAACATTTTTGAAGGGTATTTAGTGCGAGATTTAACGTTTGTAAAAATGTTCCCAAAAGTGTACTAAACCTGACTGTCTTAAAATGCATTGAATCCCAAGCTTTTATCAAAAATTGTTTCCTCAAGATCTTTCCCTTCTCCTTCGAAAAATTCATCTGTTCCGACAACTTGCCAGACTTATCCCCTTTATAACAATCTTTAACGACCCAGAGAATCGTCAAAAAGTCTCATTATTTACATCTCAGACTGTTTAGGCCACGAACACATGTCGCTAAGGCCGAGAAAAGGAGGCGCCCAGACGAAAACAAATCTCAAAAGAACTTCAGAAATTCGGGATACGTCTATAAATAGACCAGGCGTTCAGGGAATTATTAATGTTTCGAAGCCAGGGGGTGGAGTCCATCGCCCTTCCCCTAACCCGTTTAGTTTAGGGGTGCAATCGCGTCCCCTTTAACTGGGAAATGGGTAAAATAAGACTACGAAAAATTCTGTAGAGACGCCCAATTCAGAATAGTAGAAAAGTGGGAAGCTGTATCAAAAATTATAGAAACTGAGAGTAATTGAAAACTGAGAAAACAAAATAACCTAGAGATAGTAGAGTTCTAGGGGATGTTTGGAGAGGTCTTATAGGCCAGTCGTAAGTTTGATTTCTACTGAGTATGTGAAATAGGGTAATTATTTTGGCGCCAAAATTTTTTCATCGGGGCCAAGTTGTGGAGTGCAAATATCAATGCGACCAACATCGACGAAGCCGTAAGGGAAATTCTTATTTTTATGATGTATCAACCAATCAATGGCAAGCACAAATTCATTACTGATTCATTACTGTCAAAATACACAAATTTGTGATTTCAAATTTTATCTCTGTCATCTCAAAGAATCTCTCTAATTTGAACCTGAACTGAGGTAATTTCTGACGTTATTTCATATCTCTTACATATTTTGTTATACAGTTTTACCGCCGTAACTTGTACGTTATACTTTAGGCTAAAATTTTGGAAACACGTTAAATCCAGCTATAATTTCCCTGTTCCTCTTTAGCTAAAACGCCTCTCTCGCCAGATTTTGTGTCATCATTACAGACCCGTCTGGAGCTCATTTATTTCGGGACAACCTTCGAAATCCCAAAGGGACCCGCCCTAACCGAGACTGGATTTCAACCAGAAGCGCTCGTAACAATTTTATTATAACGATAACGAGAAATAGATAGTGTCCCAATTACCCCAATCCGTCCGTATCCAGGACGGAAAACCGTACAAGTCCCCCCCTCGTAATATGACGTCCAAGGTCGGGATCCCTCACGTGTAATGCGTGCGACCCCTCATGAGGGTTTCCATCCTTATTAATCACGTGACGCTCGTTAAGCCGAGAAAAACACACGTAACCTACGTCGAGCTGTCTTTGTAGTCGTCGTTTCGTGCGTGAAACGTTCCCCGTACGAGGGTAGAGTGGAAAGTGGTCGATTGTAAGTGTATACCCTATTCAAAACAAATCCCGATGCACGTCATTTTGATGACGTCACCGAACATCCAATACTACCAACTTAATATAGTCACAGGGCATCGCAATTTATGTGTTCCGTGTATATTTTAGGTTGACAATGTAATGTTGTAACGCGAAATGTAAACAGCAGCGCGAAATGTGTTTACTCTTATCGGACATCGGCAACATCTTATTAAAGAATGATTTATGACCTTTCTGGGCGTTTCTAAGTAAACATTATTTGAGAAAGGAATGACCTGGAACTATCGCGAATACAATTAAGGTGTATATAAGCGGGCTTGCGGTCGGAGAGATTAGATTAGACGTGAAGCCGCAAGTGAATATATAAGGCAAAAGACGGACCAGTGAAATACTTATAAATTAATTAGTTAGGAAATAGTTAAGTGTGTTATATAAATTAGTTCAGTAATAGTTAGGATAAATTAAGTAGTGTGTAGTGTGAAATTAGAACAGTGGAAATAAATTAGAAATAAACGTTACAATATGGTTATGTATGTTGTTAACCTAAAATATACACGGAACACATAAATTGCGATGTGCTGGGACTATATGAAGTTGGTAGTATTGGATGGTTGTGACGTCATCAAAATGACGTGCATCGGGATTTGTTTTATTAATAGAGTATATGTACTTTTAACTCTTAAAAGGGCTCGAAACTGTTAGGAGTGTCGCGCCACTCAGCGCCGCCCATGTCGGACTTGATAAAGAAGTTCGGTGTAATAAATGGAAAATTCATAACAATTGATGTGGGTAACAATTGGATCTGTGGTAATATGGACAATTTCACTTTTTTATCTAAACATTTTCTACTGCGGATTGTTTATAACATGAGAAAGTAGTCCGATGAGCACTTACATCTTAATGCAAATTAAGTTGCTGAATTATTTTAGGAACAAACTTTTTAACATAAAAATTTTACCGTTTTTCCAGCTTCAGTTGTTTCACTTGACTCTTTTCAGTATACTTTCAAAAATCTTAAAAATGGTCAGTCCAAAATAAAAAACTAGATTTTTTTGGAAAAACGAAATCAAAATATCGAAGTCCACAACTTTTGTAAAACTTCAAAATTTCTACAAAAACCTCGAAATTCAATAATTTTGAGGAATCTTGAAATGAAAATTTTTCAGTTTAGCCTGTCAAATGCCTTCAAACAATTCTCGAACATTATGCTCGTTTCAAGTACCTTTAATCCCACTACTAGATTTTTGAAAAATATCAAAAATCCGTTGAAATATAAAATTTACTGAAAATTTCGGAAATATCGAATGCCTTTCCAGAAATAAGCGAAAGTACAAAAACTGGAATTCAATTGCATGTAATAGGATAAGTCCCTATAATCTTCCAACTAATTGGCAGATCAAAATAACATATTGTTACATTTTACGGGTTCAAAATACCTTACCCTGCGCTAAGTGTCTTGACTAATTTATTTTTTACTCAGAACTAACACCTAATACCTAATTTATATCACGCT
The DNA here is from genome assembly GCA_946251905.1 of Cryptocephalus moraei. Lineage (NCBI taxonomy): Eukaryota > Metazoa > Arthropoda > Insecta > Coleoptera > Chrysomelidae > Cryptocephalus > Cryptocephalus moraei. Next base: position 20,042,088 of record OX276464.1, on the reverse strand, counting down.
GTTGTTTATTTACGTGTAGCATTTTACCGGTTCGAAATAACTTACACGACGCGAAGTGTCTTAACTAATTTATTTTCCACTCAGAACTAACACTTAATACCTAATTTATATCAGACTGTTGTTTATTTACGTGTAGCATTTTACCGGTTCGAAATAACTTACACGACGTGAAGTGTCTCAACTAATTTATTTTTCACTCAGAACTAACACTTGATACCTAATTTATATCACACTGTTGTTTATTTACGTGTAACATTTTACGGGTTCGAAATAACTTAAGGCGGAAACAGACTATCGTCACGTCACGTGAGCTCACGTGCTGTGTGCTGTCACGTTAACTCACGTCACGGATAAAAAATGCAGGAGTAATATTTCACATGGTATTTAAATTTATTAGAACCAGACTGAGGTTACGTCAAAGTGACGTGAGTTAACGTGACAGCACGTGAACTCACGTGACGTGACGATAGTCTGTTTCCGCCTTTACACGACGCGAAGTGTCTTAAGTTATTTACTTTTCATCTCAGGACTAACACTTAATACCTATTTTATATTACACTGTTGTTTATTTACGTGTAACGGTTTCGAAATAACTTACACGCCGCTAAGTGTCTCAACCAATTTATTTTTCACTCAGGACTTACACTTAATATCAATTTTATATCACACTGTTGTTTATTTACGTGTAACATTTTACGGGTTCGAAATAACTTGCACGACGCGAAGTGTCTTAACTAATTTATTTTACATTCAGAACTAACACTTACTTAATACCTAATTTATATCAGACTGTTGTTTATTACGTGTAACATTTTCCGGGTTCGAAATAACTTACACGGCACTAAGTGTCTTAACTAATTTATTTTTCACTCAGAACTGACACCTAATACCTAATTTATATCACACTGTTGTTTATTTACGTGTAACTTTTTACGGGTTCGAAATAACTTACGCGGCGCTAAGTTCCTGAACTAATTTATTTTCCATTCAGAACTAACACTTACTTAATACCTAATTTATATCAGACTGTTGTTTATTTAAGTGTAACATTTTACGGATTCGAGATAACTCGAGATAACTTGCACGACGCGAAGTGTCTTAACTAATTTATTTTTGTCTCGGGACTAACACTTAATACCTAATTTATATCACACCGATGTTTATTTAAATGTAACATTTTACGGTTTCGAAATAACTTACACGACGCGAAGTATCTCAACTAATTCATTTTCCATTCAGAACTAACACTTAATACCTAATTTACAGTAGTTAAAAATTTTGGGAATGTGCCATTCCAAGAAATTAGAAGGTTAATAATAATACTAATAATAATAATAATAGTAATAATAATAAGAAAGTTTCAAAAACCTTCAAATTATGTATACAACTAAATGTCTTAAGAATTTGGATTGTTTCAATATTTTGCGTGTAAAAATAACAAAACCGCAATTTTCAGAGATCCTGAAATTTACAATTTAAAAAATATTAAGTTGTTCGTGGCTGAAAATTCGCAAAAACGCTTCTCTCTTTTAATCGACTAAAGAAACGAAGCGAAGTAAACCAAATTGACTAACTAGTAATTTAATTAATTAGTCAATTAAATTTAAGATGATCATTTCAGAGTTTTTCGGAAAATTTCCATACGCATTTGGTGTTCGCGAATGCGCAATTAACGAATGATTAATTATTCAATGTGATTCCGTTGTTATTCCACATACTCACATTAATAGCCAATTACAGCTTCATTTCGAAGACTTTGCACAGTCGGTCGTCGTAGTTATTCCGCTTATGGTTAATGGTTGTAATGTAACAATTATCGCTCATGACATTGAAGAAAACTCAATGCAGTTACTTATGCGCGCATACGAGAAATTACTTAAACAACGAAGGATACGTGGAAAACCACGTACATATTTGCTTTCGTAACGCATGCATGCACGCCATTCAAGAAATTCCCTCTAATAAGGCACGTTCCAATTAGATAAGGAAGACATTTCTCGCATTGTCTCGCACTTAGTTTAGACTTCGCCTTTGTCGCATTAAAAATAGTTTTCTTACGAATAGTTTACACGTTACGTTTCCGGGGGGGTCCGATTCGTAAACACACACACACACACACACACTACATACGATTTTTCCACTCTAAACAGATTCCTGTAAATGTAAACGATGACGTCATCGTCGAAACGTTTCGCTCGTTCCCACAAAAGGACGGCGAATTTATTCGACGAAACGTTCGTGGGAGGTACGTCAATCAAATTTTTATGGAATTAGGGAAATGCGATTAATGTGTAAAATCACTTTTTATCGTGAGGTTCTAGTCGAATTTGTTACAATTAAGAAATTTATTTGGTGGATAAATTGCATTTTATCAAAGCCCAATTGATCATAAGGTTTAATTAAGAGGGGGATAACCACCGCGCCCCCCCCCCCCCCTAGAAAAAACTATTATAAAAATATAGTCTCGTTTTCTGGGTACGCCACGGTGATTCGACAGCCTGTTATTGTAACTTAATGTTTTTTAGCTGCCCCAAGTAGAAATGGGAAGAGACTGTTAATGAAGGTTTTGGCCATGTAACCAGTCAATGCGACACTGATTTTTCTCTTTATTGGATTAGATTCAGTTCTTATATAAGCAATAAGAATTGCTTATGTGTGTCGAGTATTAGTGGTAAAATTTTATCGAGCGTTTCTCATTACAGTTGCATTTGGACCGGCGTTGTAGGTTAATGTTCTTTTAGCTGTCCCAAGTAGAAATGTAAAGACGTTGTGTTAATGGGAATTTTGGCCATGTAACCAGTCAGTTCGATGTAAAATGTAGAAAGGGCGTTGTTAACAATTGTTATTCCTCTAAAAAATTTTTTCGTTATTTGATTAGAGGATCAGTTCTAAAATTATTAACGAAAGTTTCCAGTTAGCTTCTATTACGGCGTCAATTAACAAACACGCTAATAAGATGTTAATAGTTATTTATGGTACTAGTGTGTTATGTTGAAAATAATTCACGCGACCAGGCCGAGTGGTATAAATTCTCAAGTGACTTAGGAAACATAGCACGCGAGTGGCGTACAATGTTTTATCCAACAAGAGGAAGAAATCGTGTTTTTTATGAGATAATCATTAATAAGTTTTGTGATCAAATCAAAGCTACTGGTGTCTCAGTAATCCAACGTCAACCCTGATTAATATGAGACTTATGAAACAAATTCAAATCTCATTAACGATTTGACACAGGCACATTAGCATGTGTATTTCAGTGTCTTTAATGAGTGAGTCTGGAAAATCTGAGGGAAATTAGAGTTCTGCTTAACTTTTTGTAGGTGCTTTTTGAAAATTGTGCTTAGATCCAGAAAGTACTGATATTGAATTTTCAAAAATCTCCAATTACAAACGACTAGTAAATTTTACAATGTGTTATATTTTTTATGAATTTTTAAAATTCTCGCAGATTGATATTCCATCTAATCACTGTCAGATTGTTAAGTGGACATCGACAGCTTCAAAACTCCTTCACAAAAACAGTTGTGACTTACTAAATTTACCAAGGACACTTCACTCAACGATACTAGTGAGTTTCACCAATAATTGAGATTCAACACAAAAGTTAGGAATTTATGAGACAAGAAATCCTGACAAAATTCAAATATGTTCGTTACATTGTGACATTTTTTGATATAAAGCATCACAACTTTAAAACTTCTTAATAAAAAGAGATGAACCTTAACGAACCTCTTCAAAACACTTAACCAATTGCGAATTTTGCAATAATTGGTTAGAATAGTTTTTTATTAGTTTTGCAAACTCCATGAAAATTGCATTAACTTCATTGTAAAATTCCTACTTCCAACTTCAAAACTCCACCACAGAAATAACTGAAACTCATTAAGCTCCCCAAGGACAAGTCAATCAACAACTTTACTGAGTTGCACCATAATCTGAGTCTAAATAATTTTTTTACGGGATTATATAATCATTGCAACCAACTCAGTCAAATTTGTTAAATGAACATCGACAACTTTAAAACATCTTCACTGGAAGAGAAAACAACTTAGTTCCAGAGATCATCACAATAAACAATTCTAGTGAGTTTCACCAATATCTAAGTTTCAACACAAATAGTTATTTATGGTACTAGTGTGTTATGCTGAAATACCATGAAGCCGATAGGCCGAGTGGTATAAATTCTCAAGTGACTTAGGAAACATAACACGCGAGTGGCATACAATGTTTTATCCAACAAGAGGAAGAAATCGTTCTTTTATGAGATAATCATTAGTAAGTTTTGTGATCAAATCAAAGCTACTGGTGTCTTAGTAATCCAACGTCATATTAATATGAGGCTTATGAAAAAAATTCAAATCTCATTAACGATTTGACACAGGCACATTAGCATGTGTATTTCAGTGTCTTTAATGAGTGAGTCTGGAAAATCTGAGGGAAATTCGAATTCTGCTTAACTTATTGTAGGTGCTTTTTTAAAAATTGTGCTTAGATCCAGAAAGTACTGATATTGAATTTTCAAAAATCTCCAATTACAAACGACTAGTAAATTTTACAATGTGTTATATTTTTTATGAATTTTTAAAATTCTCGCAGATTGAAATTCCATCTAATCACTGTCAGATTGTTAAGTGGACATCGACAGCTTCAAAACTCCTTCACAAAAACAGTTGTGACTTACTAAATTTACCAAGGACACTTCACTCAACGATACTAGTGAGTTTCACCAATAATTGAGATTCAACACAAAAGTTAGGAATTAATGAGACAAGAAATCCTGACAAAATTCAAAAATATTCGTTACATTGTGACATTTTTTGATATAAAGCATCACAACTTTAAAACTTCTTAATAAAAAGAGGTAAACCTTAACGAACCTCTTCAAAACACGTAACCAATTGCGAATTTTGCAATAATTGGTTGGAATAGTTTTTTATTAGTTTTGCAAACTCCATGAAAATTGCATTAACTTCATTGTAAAATTCCTACTTCCAACTTCAAAACTCCACCACAGAAATACCTGAAACTCATTAAGCTCCCCAAGGACAAGTCAATCAACAACTTTACTGAGTTTCACCATAATCTGAGTTTAAATAATTTTTTTACGGGATTATATAATCATTGCAACCAACTAAGTCAAATTTGTTAAATGAACATCGACAACTTTAAAACATCTTCGCTGAAAGAGAAAACAACTTACTGAAGTTCCCGAGAAGATCACAATAGACAATTCTAGTGAGTTTCTCCAATATCTAAGTTTCAATACAACTAGTTATTTATGGTACTAGTGTGTTATGTTGAAAATAAGTCACGCGAGAAGGTGTATATCACGAGGCCGTCAGGCCGAGTGGTATAAATTCTCAAGTGACTTAGGAAACATACCACGCGAGTGGCATACAATGTTTTATCCAACAAGTGGAAGATAATAATGAATAAGCTTTGTGATCAAATCAAAGCTACTTGCGCCTCAGTACCCTTGGTTGCCTCGGGCAATAAATAAATAAATAGAATACTACTTTAAATATGAACGTGAGATATAGTCCATAACTCACTAGTGAGTTAAGGATCATAACACACTAGTGTGTTATTTGATAGTTTACTTGTCTAAAATGACATTAATAATGACAGTCATAACTGTCATGTCATGTGTTGGATAAATAATAATAAAATGTGTTGACTAGAAAGATGGAATTCTCATAATCGATCCGGAATTAATTAATCGGACGCAAACCTGTCTGACCTTCGATCAATGTATCTCGAGCTGTTTAACCATGCAGACGGTTTATATTTAGAAAAAAAAGCAATCGAACAAAACCGATACCGTAATGTCTCTTCTTTTCCGTACGTTCCCAAAGAGGTCGATCGAATTGGACGGTGTCAAAGGTTACGGCATTGTCGACCTTCTCGGAATTCAATTTTTGCCTCTTTTTGTTTTACCGGTAAATTATCCGCGGCGAGGACGAGCAATTAATCTGGAGTTCTTGTCGAGTTCGGCTATTAGCTCTAGTTAGGCCAATTTCATTAATCAACCAGGCCGTTAAGAGGAATTGCAGGAAAATTTAAACGTCGGGTGGAAAGGTGCATAACAACGGAATTGATAACGCTAACGATAGGAAATGCGAAGTAATGTTACGAATCGGAAATATTCGTCAAGTTTCACAGTTATTGATTGTTTGTTATTGTTACACACTTTCGTTAACATGGTACATACCTTTGTATACTCTATTCAAAACAAATCCCGATGCACGTCATTTTGATGACGTCAGAATACTTCCAATACTACCAACTTAATATAGTCACAGGACATCGCAATTTATGTGTTCCGCGTATATTTTACATGGAACACATAAATTTTACACCTAAAATTTGCACGGAACACATAAATTGCGATGTCCTGTGACTATATTAAGTTGGTAGTATTCTGACGTCATCAAAATGACGTGCATCGAGATTTGTTTCGAAAAGAGTATCCACTTAGGCCGGATAGGATCGGATATCCTGTAGGAGGGCGGGACTAAGATACGCACACCCTGAGCCGGTAGAGCACGGAGTGGATCAAACTGGGGTGACTGCCTTAGGGGGTACAACCGTGCTCGCGATGTGTTTGAGGTGATGCACTCGAGCTATCTCAGTACTTTATGTATTCGAGCTATAATAGCCATTTTTGACCCGTTTGTCCGGTTATTATGACCGATAGCTTTAGATACATCAGATAATATTGAAGTTGTCTATACTGTAATCGTTTAAAATTCCCCAGAAAACATTTTGGAATTTGTAAGTGTATTGGCAATTCTGTAATTGGAAGCATAGAGTTCGGAAGGAGTTAAAATCCCTGTAAAACATCTGGCGTATATTCAGGAACGTCTCTGTAAGTTTGGAGTTTTGAGTCCCCAAAAATCATTTTGTAATTTGTCTATTTTCCTGGAAAACTCCGGGAAAGGTGGTAAACTTCTTATGTTTTAAGATTTATGTTGGCGATTGTGTAGTTCGGAAAAATATAAATTGTCTGAATTTCGATAGAAATTTTCATGAGAAATTTCTTGAAATTTAGTACCATATTTATGCCATGCATATTGTAATGTTTATTTCTAATTTATTTGCACTGTTCTTAATTATACACTACACACTACTTAATTTATCTTACACTATTACTGAACTAATTAATTTATATAACACACTTAACTTTAATTTATTCGTACAATTCGCATGTCCGTTTTTCGCACTGTTTATTCACTCGCGGCTTCACGTCTAATCTAATCTGTCTCTCCGACCGCAAGCCCGTCATTATATACATATCTCAATTTTAATCGGGACCGTTCTGGTGTATTCTTTCCTAATAATGTTTGTTCTAGAAACGCCCAGAAGGTAATAAATCATTCTGTCTGTTTGACATTTTGTCTGTTTAAATGAATATTCGGATATTATATATAATGAAGCTTCAATTATCGGAGGCCTTCCTTAGAGGCAGGCCGCCGTCCGATAAGGAGAAGGCTTACGCTGGTTGTTTACATTTCGCGTTACAATATTGTAACGTTTAGTTTCTAATTTATTTACACTAATTGTACACTAATTTATATAACACACTTAGCTACTTGTACACTAGACTAGACACTACTTAATTTATTTACACTGCTCCGCTTTAGGATCGTTTACTACATGTCGTGTTCACAGCTACTTATCTACTTCCCTCCTCCGATGTCAAGCCCGCTTATATATACACCTCAATTGATCGAGAACCTTCTCGTATATTCCGGAATGTACTTGATTGTTCTTTTAATAATGTTTACGTAGGAAATGTTCAGAAGGTCATAAATTACTTCCCGTAAACAACAATCCGGGAGAATTCATGGAGCTGTCTTTTAAGCGTCGCAGTAATTCCTTTGAAGCATCCCGCCGAGGTAAGACGGGAGTAAACACACTTCGCCTTGCGGTTGACATTTCACGTTACAATGTAATAGTTTTACACGATGAATACTATTGACTCGTGATAAGTGTTAGTTATTAGTGTTAAGTAAATTTGTTGGGTATTTAATTAGTGGAGGGTAAATATTTTGAACCCGAAATACGCTACAATATTTGTCGTTCGTTTTTGAGAAATTTTCTAAAAATTCTCTAAATTTCTAATCTTCTCTCAACCTTTGGAATTCAGTGAATTTCGTGGTTGTGGCTTTGTGCGATTTTTGAGATTACGCCTTAAACGTTATTGTTTTGTTCGAGGTTCATTTGCGAGTTCTATTTGAATTTTTAAGAATTTTTGAATTCGTTGTTTTCATCTATTTCTTGAATGACTTTGGGATCTTTTTGAATTCAGTGAATTTTTGAAAACAAACTCTGACTTTCCGACATTATTTTATGAGGTAAAATATTCCAATTTAATACATTTGAAAGCCATGAACTGACTTACTGTTTCTGGAAAGAGAGTATTTTGGAAATTTTTTGAATTCCATAAATTTCATCGCTTTTATTTAATTTTAGAAAGTATAATTTCTTTAAAAATGCAATTTAATATCTTTTAAAGCCATCGAGTTAGGACACTCCAGTTTTCTTTTGTATTTTAAAATTCATGACACGCTTCCCAAAATTTGAAATTTCCCGCCAAAATTTTTTTCACCCAAATCTGGATCTGTCTGCTTTGGTCGAATACGGCGAGAGTGGGTTGACTGTACTTTCGTAAAAAAAGGAGAAAAATGTGTCGATTTTGCCCTGCCCGTGTCACTTCACAGATTGCTTTTTTGTAACAGCTGCAGGATGACGTGACGAAAAATGAGGTTGCAGAGGAAGTACGCCATTAGCGTTACCTGTCGTGATGTTATCGGTACAAATTACATTTTTGATTTCGTTGATGTATTCTTTGTTATTTGTTCGTTTAAAATTGTGTCTTTACAATATGTAAAAAGTTGAGTGTATTAAGTTTTCTTGTTATATTTAGTGTATTGCACTTTGGGCCCTTTTTCAAAAATTCATGACATTTAGACGCTACATATTAATCTTAAATTTTGGCTTTCTTGAAAATGTGCTGTACAAATTTTCTGGAAAAGTTTTTAAATGAATTCAAAAGTACTTATATCCAAAATGTTCACACATTTTTGAGATATTTGGAAGTTTTTTAAAAATTTTCTCTCCGAATCTTTATGAATGTGAACTCAAAATTAGTCGCAAATTGTAGACAATTCGACTTTCTTTTACCTAGAGACTAATTATTTAGTGTTTGTAGAAAAAGTCTGAAAATTATTTGAGATACTTTGAAGTTTAATTTTTCTCAAAAAAAATTCATATCTCTAAAAATTATTTTGCTTACAGAAAAATTCACATTTTCGAGATTCGACATTTGTCAAGAATTATGGTCTGGTATAGTGGGTAATCTAGAAGCCCAAATTGATCTTGAATTTATAGTTAATTCGAGTCTCTTTGTACTCGTTAAATTGGTAATTGTTTCGTGCACATACACCCAAATCCGTAATTGTAGTATTGAAACTCGATTCGTTCCTCTTTCGATCCGCTTTCGTTTTAAGCTTTTCCGGCGTTAATCGCCCGTGCGTAATTTAGATTTCTCACGTCCCCCGCCGTAAATAACGCGAGTTGTAATGAAATCTAGTAATTTACACTCCTGGATTCTCACTCGGTTGTATGTGTGTACGTAGAAAAATAGGTTACCGCCGTATCTTGAGGTCAGACCAATAAAGAGCTTTAGTGGCACTTATCCTTGCGTTTTACGATAAATAATAATTAAGACATCGTACACGACGGCCGGATCATTTGGAACAGATTGTGACGGAATTAAACGGAATACACTGTTTGAGTGTAATTTTTCTTTACGCCCTCGTATACGGTAATCATTAGCACGGAACACGTCCGTACATTCACCGAAGGGAAGCCTCCTTTGAACCGTGAACGAGGTACAACTGCGAACACGTGTAGAAAAAACGACGGAAGACAGCCTTTTTCACGTCGAATTTCGTATTTCGATACCACATGGGAAAAACGTGGCACGTTTCCGCGTGATCAACATGTTAATTCAGCCTTGGATGAAATTAAAACAGACGTTTTCCTTGAATCTCCTATTTTGTGCAACAACCGGCAACGGTGTAATTTCGAATAACCGACACGGTGGAGGATTTTATGCTGAAACTGCTCATGCGCAGTAACGGTCGGCCATGAGTGTTGTGAATTATTGTTAAATTGAAGACGTCATATTTCAAATGTCTCCTGCAACGAGTACTTTACAACATTTTCTATGTTCCGGCTTCCATCTCATTTTTATTTATGTTTAAATAATTTAAAATTTCTTATCTGGGAAATTTTTTTATAGTGACATTTAAGTTGGTATTACTGCCGTTTCCTAGACATCTGTCAATTTTCACGCCATTTTCTAATTTAATGGATTTAAATAAAATCAAAATCATGTTTTTATTTTATGATACACCTTTCAAAATACAAAAACGAGCTTATAGTCAACACTTGCATACTTGCATCCCTATCCCACGGACGCAGCGGCCATATTTATTTTTAATTTTTGTTTTGACAGACAGCATTAGGGAATATATTGTTACCAACCCAACAAAAAAAATACCAAAAACAATGCTTTAATAAGCCTTATTGAAGCACTGTTTTCGGCCATTTTAGTGCTAGAATAGCTGTCATTTTAGTGCCGGAACATAGAAAGTTAATTTGGGCTTCTAGTTGGAAATTGAGTCAAGGTTATTTGGAAAATATCCAGAATTTTTGGTTGGTTTGTTAAAATATTAGAAAACTAGCTGGAATATCAGACAAAATCCACGTGGAGAATTAACTCCAATTCAACTGACTTTTGGGAAAAATTCCGCATTCATGGAACAATTACTTGGTCAAAACTTCAATTTCTGGAAAAGTGATTGGAGGATTAGTTAGTAGAGTGAAAGTTATGGGATTTTCCCAAAATGTGGATAGAACTGGTTCAACTACTTCAAACTATTGAATTGGGTACAAAAAAATTGGGTGCAAATTTGATTGAATGTTGAATTGATGTCTGGAATGTAACTAAATTTCTTAAGTTTTCTGAAAATCTTCAGAATTTGGTTCAAAGGGCAGATTTTTGGGTCAGATTTCGTTATAAAAGTTCGCTTGGACCATTAGAAAATTAGTTAGTTAGTGAAAATTTCAGTTTCTGAAAATTGCCCGAGTTATCACTTTGGTGGATAAAAGGGACAAAATTTCTGAAAAATCGACTCCACTTCAGCTGACTTTTGGAAAAAATACTGAAATTCTTTAAAAAGTTCAGATTTGGATCAGATTTCTGTTTCTGGATAGAATGGAAGGTTAGTTCATCAAACTTCAGCAATGTGTTTTTGTAAAAAAGTTACTTGTGACGATCGCTGGATTAGCTACAAAAGACAGATTTTTGATTTATAATTGGGTTGGGGTGGATTATTGCTAAAAATCTTCAGAATTTGGTTCAAATGGCAGATTTTTGGGTCAGATTTCGTTATTAAAGTTTACATGGAACTTTGGAAAATTGGTTAACGTTAGTGAAAATTTCAGTTTCTGAAAATTGGCTAAGATATCACTTTGGTAAACAAAAGGGACAAAATTTCTGAAAATCGACCTCCCTTCTGCTGACTTTTGGAAAAAGTATTGAAATTCTTTAAACTTCAGATTTGGATCAAATTTCTGTTTCTGGATAGAATGGAAGGTTAGTTTATCAAACATCAGCAATGTGTTTTTGTAAAAAAGTTACTTGTGACGATCGCTGGATTAGCTACAAAAGACAGATTTTTGATTTAGAGTTCGGTGGGGAGTGGATTATTGCAAAATATCTTCAGAATTTGGTTCAAATATTAGATTTTTGGGACAGATTTCGTTATTAAAGTTCGCCTGGACCTTTGGAAAATTGGTTAGTGTTATTGAAAATTTCAGTTTCTGAAAATTGGCTAAGATATCACTTTGGTGGACAAAAGGGACAAAATTTCTGAAAAATCGACCTCACTTAGCTAATTGGAAAAAGTACTAAAATTCTTTAAAAACTTCAGATTTGGATCAAATTTCTGTTTCTGGATAGAATGGAAGGTTAGTTTATCAAACATCAGCAATGTGTTTTTGTAAAAAAGTTACTTGTGACGATCGCTGGATTAGCTACAAAAGACAGATTTTTGATTTAGAGTTGGGTAGGGGGTGGATTATTGCAAAATATCGTCAGAATTTGGTTTAAAGGGCAGATTTTAGGGTCAGATTTCGTTATTAAAGTTTGCTTGAACCTTTGGAAAATTGGTTAGTGTTATTGAAAATTTCAGTTTCTGAAAATTGCCTGAAATATCACTTTGGTGGACAAAACGGACAAAATTTCTGAAAAATCGACCTCACTTCAGCTGACTTTTGGAAAAAGTACTGAAATTCTTTAAAAACTTCAGATTTGGATCAAATTTCTGTTTCTGGATAGAATGGAAGGTTAGTTTATCAACCTTCAGCAATGTGTTTTTGTAAAAAGTTACTTGTGACGATCACTGGATTAGCTACAAAAGACAGATTTTTGATTTAGAGTTGGGTGGGGGTGGATTATTGCAAAAAATCTTCAGAATTTGGTTCAAATGGCAGATTTTTGGGTCAGATTTCGTTATTAAAGTTTACATGGAACTTTGGAAAATTGGTTAACGTTAGTGAAAATTTCAGTTTCTGAAAATTGGCTAAGATATCACTTTGGTAAACAAAAGGGACAAAATTTCTGAAAATCGACCTCCCTTCTGCTGACTTTTGGAAAAAGTATTGAAATTCTTTAAACTTCAGATTTGGATCAAATTTCTGTTTCTGGATAGAATGGAAGGTTAGTTTATCAACCTTCAGCAATGTGTTTTTGTAAAAAGTTACTTGTGACGATCACTGGATTAGCTACAAAAGACAGATTTTTGATTTAGAGTTGGGTGGGGGTGGATTATTGCAAAAAATCTTCAGAATTTGGTTCAAATGGCAGATTTTAGGGTCAGATTTCGTTATTAAAGTTCGCCTGGACCTTTGGAAAATTGGTTAGTGTTAGTGAAAATTTCAGTTTCTGAAAATTGCCCGAGTTATCACTTTGGTGGATAAAAGGGACAAAATTTCTGAAAAATCGACTTCACTTCAGCTGACATTTGGAAAAAGTACTGAAATTCTTTAAAAACTTCAGATTTGGATCAAATTTCTGTTTCTGGATAGAATGGAAGGTTAGTTTATCAAACATCAGCAATGTGTTTTTGTAAAAAAGTTACTTGTGACGATCGCTGGATTAGCTACAAAAGACAGATTTTTGATTTAGAGTTGGGTAGGGGGTGGATTATTGCAAAATATCGTCAGAATTTGGTTTAAAGGGCAGATTTTAGGGTCAGATTTCGTTATTAAAGTTTGCTTGAACCTTTGGAAAATTGGTTAGTGTTATTGAAAATTTCAGTTTCTGAAAATTGCCTGAAATATCACTTTGGTGGACAAAACGGACAAAATTTCTGAAAAATCGACCTCACTTCAGCTGACTTTTGGAAAAAGTACTGAAATTCTTTAAAAACTTCAGATTTGGATCAAATTTCTGTTTCTGGATAGAATGGAAGGTTAGTTTATCAACCTTCAGCAATGTGTTTTTGTAAAAAAGTTACTTGTGGCGATCACTGGATTAGCGACAAAAGACAGATTTTTGATTTAGAGTTGGGTGGGGGTGGATTATTGCAAAATATCTTTAGAATTTGGTTTAAAGGTCAGATTTCGTTATTAAAGTTTGCTTGGACCTATGGAAAATTGGTTAGAGTTAGTGAAAATTTCAGTTTCTGAAAATTACCTAAAATGTCCCTTTGACGGAAAAAAGTGACAAAATTTCTGAAAAATCGACCTCACTTCAGCTGACATTTGGAAAAAGTACTAAAATTCTTTAAAAACTTCAGATTTGGATCAAATTTCTGTTTCTGGATAGAATGGAAGGTTAGTTTATCAACCTTCAGCAATGTGTTTTTGTAAAAAAGTTACTTGTGGCGATCACTGGATTAGCGACAAAAGACAGATTTTTGATTTAGAGTTGGGTGGGGGTGGATTATTGCAAAATATCTTTAGAATTTGGTTTAAAGGTCAGATTTCGTTATTAAAGTTTGCTTGGACCTATGGAAAATTGGTTAGAGTTAGTGAAAATTTCAGTTTCTGAAAATTACCTAAAATGTCCCTTTGACGGAAAAAAGTGACAAAATTTCTGAAAAATCGACCTCACTTCAGCTGACATTTGGAAAAAGTACTAAAATTCTTTAAAAACTTTAGATTTGGATCAAATTTCTGTTTCTGGATAGAATGGAAGGTTAGTTTATTAAATTTCCGCAATGTGTTTTTGTAAAAAGTTACTTGTGACGATCACTGGATTAGCTACAAAAGACAGATTTTTGATTTAGAGTTGGGTAGGGGGTGGATTATTGCAAAATATCGTCAGAATTTGGTTTAAAGGGCAGATTTTAGGGTCAGATTTCGTTATTAAAGTTTGCTTGGTCCTATGGAAAATTGGTTAGAGTTAGTGAAAATTTAGGTTTCTGAAAATTGCCTGAAATATCACTTTGGCGGACAAAAGGGACAAAATTTCTGAAAAATTAACCTCACTTAACTGACCGAAAAAAGTACTGAAATTCTTTAAAAACTTCAGATTTGGATCAAATTTCTGTTTCTGGATAGAATGGAAGGTTAGTTCATCAAACTTCAGCAATGTGTTTTTGTAAAAAAGTTACTTGTGACGATCGCTGGATTAGCTACAAAAGACAAATTTTTGATTTAGAGTTGGGTGGGGGTGGATTATTGCAAAATATCTTCAGAATTTGGTTCAAATGTTAGATTTTTGGGACAGATTTCGTTATTAAAGTTCGCCTGGACCTTTGGAAAATTGGTTAGTGTTAGTGAAAATTTCAGTTTCTGAAAATTGGCTAAGATATCACTTTGGTGGACAAAACGGACAAAATTTCTGAAAAATCGACCTCACTTCAGCTGACATTTGGAAAAAGTACTGAAATTCTTTAAAAACTTCAAATTTGGATCAAATTTCTGTTTCTGGATAGAATGGAAGGTTAGTTCATCAAACTTCAGCAATGTGTTTTTGTAAAAAAGTTACTTGTGGCGATCACTGGATTAGCGACAAAAGACAGATTTTTGATTTAGAGTTGGGTGGGGGTGGATTATTGCAAAATATCTTTAGAATTTGGTTTAAAGGTCAGATTTCGTTATTAAAGTTTGCTTGGACCTATGGAAAATTGGTTAGAGTTAGTGAAAATTTCAGTTTCTGAAAATTACCTAAAATGTCCCTTTGACGGAAAAAAGTGACAAAATTTCTGAAAAATCGACCTCACTTCAGCTGACATTTGGAAAAAGTACTAAAATTCTTTAAAAACTTCAGATTTGGATCAAATTTCTGTTTCTGGATAGAATGGAAGGTTAGTTTATCAAACATCAGCAATGTGTTTTTGTAAAAAAGTTACTTGTGACGATCGCTGGATTAGCTACAAAAGACAGATTTTTGATTTAGAGTTGGGTAGGGGGTGGATTATTGCAAAATATCGTCAGAATTTGGTTTAAAGGGCAGATTTTAGGGTCAGATTTCGTTATTAAAGTTTGCTTGAACCTTTGGAAAATTGGTTAGTGTTATTGAAAATTTCAGTTTCTGAAAATTGCCTGAAATATCACTTTGGTGGACAAAACGGACAAAATTTCTGAAAAATCGACCTCACTTCAGCTGACTTTTGGAAAAAGTACTGAAATTCTTTAAAAACTTCAGATTTGGATCAAATTTCTGTTTCTGGATAGAATGGAAGGTTAGTTTATCAACCTTCAGCAATGTGTTTTTGTAAAAAGTTACTTGTGACGATCACTGGATTAGCTACAAAAGACAGATTTTTGATTTAGAGTTGGGTGGGGGTGGATTATTGCAAAAAATCTTCAGAATTTGGTTCAAATGGCAGATTTTTGGGTCAGATTTCGTTATTAAAGTTTACATGGAACTTTGGAAAATTGGTTAACGTTAGTGAAAATTTCAGTTTCTGAAAATTGGCTAAGATATCACTTTGGTAAACAAAAGGGACAAAATTTCTGAAAATCGACCTCCCTTCTGCTGACTTTTGGAAAAAGTATTGAAATTCTTTAAACTTCAGATTTGGATCAAATTTCTGTTTCTGGATAGAATGGAAGGTTAGTTTATCAACCTTCAGCAATGTGTTTTTGTAAAAAGTTACTTGTGACGATCACTGGATTAGCTACAAAAGACAGATTTTTGATTTAGAGTTGGGTGGGGGTGGATTATTGCAAAAAATCTTCAGAATTTGGTTCAAATGGCAGATTTTAGGGTCAGATTTCGTTATTAAAGTTCGCCTGGACCTTTGGAAAATTGGTTAGTGTTAGTGAAAATTTCAGTTTCTGAAAATTGCCCGAGTTATCACTTTGGTGGATAAAAGGGACAAAATTTCTGAAAAATCGACTTCACTTCAGCTGACATTTGGAAAAAGTACTGAAATTCTTTAAAAACTTCAGATTTGGATCAAATTTCTGTTTCTGGATAGAATGGAAGGTTAGTTTATCAAACATCAGCAATGTGTTTTTGTAAAAAAGTTACTTGTGACGATCGCTGGATTAGCTACAAAAGACAGATTTTTGATTTAGAGTTGGGTAGGGGGTGGATTATTGCAAAATATCGTCAGAATTTGGTTTAAAGGGCAGATTTTAGGGTCAGATTTCGTTATTAAAGTTTGCTTGAACCTTTGGAAAATTGGTTAGTGTTATTGAAAATTTCAGTTTCTGAAAATTGCCTGAAATATCACTTTGGTGGACAAAACGGACAAAATTTCTGAAAAATCGACCTCACTTCAGCTGACTTTTGGAAAAAGTACTGAAATTCTTTAAAAACTTCAGATTTGGATCAAATTTCTGTTTCTGGATAGAATGGAAGGTTAGTTTATCAACCTTCAGCAATGTGTTTTTGTAAAAAAGTTACTTGTGGCGATCACTGGATTAGCGACAAAAGACAGATTTTTGATTTAGAGTTGGGTGGGGGTGGATTATTGCAAAATATCTTTAGAATTTGGTTTAAAGGTCAGATTTCGTTATTAAAGTTTGCTTGGACCTATGGAAAATTGGTTAGAGTTAGTGAAAATTTCAGTTTCTGAAAATTACCTAAAATGTCCCTTTGACGGAAAAAAGTGACAAAATTTCTGAAAAATCGACCTCACTTCAGCTGACATTTGGAAAAAGTACTAAAATTCTTTAAAAACTTCAGATTTGGATCAAATTTCTGTTTCTGGATAGAATGGAAGGTTAGTTTATCAACCTTCAGCAATGTGTTTTTGTAAAAAAGTTACTTGTGGCGATCACTGGATTAGCGACAAAAGACAGATTTTTGATTTAGAGTTGGGTGGGGGTGGATTATTGCAAAATATCTTTAGAATTTGGTTTAAAGGTCAGATTTCGTTATTAAAGTTTGCTTGGACCTATGGAAAATTGGTTAGAGTTAGTGAAAATTTCAGTTTCTGAAAATTACCTAAAATGTCCCTTTGACGGAAAAAAGTGACAAAATTTCTGAAAAATCGACCTCACTTCAGCTGACATTTGGAAAAAGTACTAAAATTCTTTAAAAACTTTAGATTTGGATCAAATTTCTGTTTCTGGATAGAATGGAAGGTTAGTTTATTAAATTTCCGCAATGTGTTTTTGTAAAAAGTTACTTGTGACGATCACTGGATTAGCTACAAAAGACAGATTTTTGATTTAGAGTTGGGTAGGGGGTGGATTATTGCAAAATATCGTCAGAATTTGGTTTAAAGGGCAGATTTTAGGGTCAGATTTCGTTATTAAAGTTTGCTTGGTCCTATGGAAAATTGGTTAGAGTTAGTGAAAATTTAGGTTTCTGAAAATTGCCTGAAATATCACTTTGGCGGACAAAAGGGACAAAATTTCTGAAAAATTAACCTCACTTAACTGACCGAAAAAAGTACTGAAATTCTTTAAAAACTTCAGATTTGGATCAAATTTCTGTTTCTGGATAGAATGGAAGGTTAGTTCATCAAACTTCAGCAATGTGTTTTTGTAAAAAAGTTACTTGTGACGATCGCTGGATTAGCTACAAAAGACAAATTTTTGATTTAGAGTTGGGTGGGGGTGGATTATTGCAAAATATCTTCAGAATTTGGTTCAAATGTTAGATTTTTGGGACAGATTTCGTTATTAAAGTTCGCCTGGACCTTTGGAAAATTGGTTAGTGTTAGTGAAAATTTCAGTTTCTGAAAATTGGCTAAGATATCACTTTGGTGGACAAAACGGACAAAATTTCTGAAAAATCGACCTCACTTCAGCTGACATTTGGAAAAAGTACTGAAATTCTTTAAAAACTTCAAATTTGGATCAAATTTCTGTTTCTGGATAGAATGGAAGGTTAGTTCATCAAACTTCAGCAATGTGTTTTTGTAAAAAAGTTACTTGTGGCGATCACTGGATTAGCGACAAAAGACAGATTTTTGATTTAGAGTTGGGTGGGGGTGGATTATTGCAAAATATCTTTAGAATTTGGTTTAAAGGTCAGATTTCGTTATTAAAGTTTGCTTGGACCTATGGAAAATTGGTTAGAGTTAGTGAAAATTTCAGTTTCTGAAAATTACCTAAAATGTCCCTTTGACGGAAAAAAGTGACAAAATTTCTGAAAAATCGACCTCACTTCAGCTGACATTTGGAAAAAGTACTAAAATTCTTTAAAAACTTTAGATTTGGATCAAATTTCTGTTTCTGGATAGAATGGAAGGTTAGTTTATTAAATTTCCGCAATGTGTTTTTGTAAAAAGTTACTTGTGACGATCACTGGATTAGCTACAAAAGACAGATTTTTGATTTAGAGTTGGGTAGGGGGTGGATTATTGCAAAATATCGTCAGAATTTGGTTTAAAGGGCAGATTTTAGGGTCAGATTTCGTTATTAAAGTTTGCTTGGTCCTATGGAAAATTGGTTAGAGTTAGTGAAAATTTAGGTTTCTGAAAATTGCCTGAAATATCACTTTGGCGGACAAAAGGGACAAAATTTCTGAAAAATTAACCTCACTTAACTGACCGAAAAAAGTACTGAAATTCTTTAAAAACTTCAGATTTGGATCAAATTTCTGTTTCTGGATAGAATGGAAGGTTAGTTCATCAAACTTCAGCAATGTGTTTTTGTAAAAAAGTTACTTGTGACGATCGCTGGATTAGCTACAAAAGACAAATTTTTGATTTAGAGTTGGTTGGGGGTGGATTATTGCAAAATATCTTCAGAATTTGGTTCAAATGTTAGATTTTTGGGACAGATTTCGTTATTAAAGTTCGCCTGGACCTTTGGAAAATTGGTTAGTGTTAGTGAAAATTTCAGTTTCTGAAAATTGGCTAAGATATCACTTTGGTGGACAAAACGGACAAAATTTCTGAAAAATCGACCTCACTTCAGCTGACTTTTGGAAAAAGTACTGAAATTCTTTAAAAACTTCAGATTTGGATCAAATTTCTGTTTCTGGATAGAATGGAAGGTTAGTTTATCAACCTTCAGCAATGTGTTTTTGTAAAAAGTTACTTGTGACGATCACTGGATTAGCTACAAAAGACAGATTTTTGATTTAGAGTTGGGTGGGGGTGGATTATTGCAAAAAATCTTCAGAATTTGGTTCAAATGGCAGATTTTAGGGTCAGATTTCGTTATTAAAGTTCGCCTGGACCTTTGGAAAATTGGTTAGTGTTAGTGAAAATTTCAGTTTCTGAAAATTGCCCGAGTTATCACTTTGGTGGATAAAAGGGACAAAATTTCTGAAAAATCGACTTCACTTCAGCTGACATTTGGAAAAAGTACTGAAATTCTTTAAAAACTTCAGATTTGGATCAAATTTCTGTTTCTGGATAGAATGGAAGGTTAGTTTATCAAACTTCAGCAATGTGTTTTTGTAAACAAGTTACTTGTGACGATCACTGGATTAGCTACAAAAGACAGATTTTTTATTTAGAGTTGGGTAGGGGGTGGATTATTGCAAAATATCTTCAGAATTTTATTTAAAGGGCAGATTTTTTGGTCAGATTTCGTTATTAAAGTTTACATGGAACTTTGGAAAATTGGTTAACGTTAGTGAAAATTTCAGTTTCTGAAAATTGGCTAAGATATCACTTTGGTAAACAAAAGGGACAAAATTTCTGAAAATCGACCTCACTTCTGCTGACTTTTGGAAAAAGTACTGAAATTCTTTAAAAACTTCAGATTTGGATCAAATTTCTGTTTCTGGATAGAATGGAAGGTTAGTTCATCAAACTTCAGCAATGTGTTTTTGTAAAAAAGTTACTTGTGGCGATCACTGGATTAGCGACAAAAGACAGATTTTTGATTTAGAGTTGGGTGGGGGTGGATTATTGCAAAATATCTTTAGAATTTGGTTTAAAGGTCAGATTTCGTTATTAAAGTTTGCTTGGACCTATGGAAAATTGGTTAGAGTTAGTGAAAATTTCAGTTTCTGAAAATTACCTAAAATGTCCCTTTGACGGAAAAAAGTGACAAAATTTCTGAAAAATCGACCTCACTTCAGCTGACATTTGGAAAAAGTACTAAAATTCTTTAAAAACTTTAGATTTGGATCAAATTTCTGTTTCTGGATAGAATGGAAGGTTAGTTTATTAAATTTCCGCAATGTGTTTTTGTAAAAAGTTACTTGTGACGATCACTGGATTAGCTACAAAAGACAGTTTTTTGATTTAGAGTTGGGTAGGGGGTGGATTATTGCAAAATATCGTCAGAATTTGGTTTAAAGGGCAGATTTTAGGGTCAGATTTCGTTATTAAAGTTTGCTTGGACCTTTAGAAAATTAGTTAGTTTTAGTGAAAATTTCAGTTTCTGAAAAATTAACTGAAATATCACTTTGGTGGACAAAACAGACAAAATTTCTGAAAAATCGACTTCACTTCAGCTGACATTTGGAAAAAGTACTGAAATTCTTTAAAAACTTCAGATTTGGATCAAATTTCTGTTTCTGGATAGAATGGAAGGTTAGTTTATCAAACTTCAGCAATGTGTTTTTGTAAACAAGTTACTTGTGACGATCACTGGATTAGCTACAAAAGACAGATTTTTTATTTAGAGTTGGGTAGGGGGTGGATTATTGCAAAATATCTTCAGAATTTTATTTAAAGGGCAGATTTTTGGGTCAGATTTCGTTATTAAAGTTTACATGGAACTTTGGAAAATTGGTTAACGTTAGTGAAAATTTCAGTTTCTGAAAATTGGCTAAGATATCACTTTGGTAAACAAAAGGGACAAAATTTCTGAAAATCGACCTCACTTCTGCTGACTTTTGGAAAAAGTACTGAAATTCTTTAAAAACTTCAGATTTGGATCAAATTTCTGTTTCTGGATAGAATGGAAGGTTAGTTCATCAAACTTCAGCAATGTGTTTTTGTAAAAAAGTTACTTGTGGCGATCACTGGATTAGCGACAAAAGACAGATTTTTGATTTAGAGTTGGGTGGGGGTGGATTATTGCAAAATATCTTTAGAATTTGGTTTAAAGGTCAGATTTCGTTATTAAAGTTTGCTTGGACCTATGGAAAATTGGTTAGAGTTAGTGAAAATTTCAGTTTCTGAAAATTACCTAAAATGTCCCTTTGACGGAAAAAAGTGACAAAATTTCTGAAAAATCGACCTCACTTCAGCTGACATTTGGAAAAAGTACTAAAATTCTTTAAAAACTTTAGATTTGGATCAAATTTCTGTTTCTGGATAGAATGGAAGGTTAGTTTATTAAATTTCCGCAATGTGTTTTTGTAAAAAGTTACTTGTGACGATCACTGGATTAGCTACAAAAGACAGTTTTTTGATTTAGAGTTGGGTAGGGGGTGGATTATTGCAAAATATCGTCAGAATTTGGTTTAAAGGGCAGATTTTAGGGTCAGATTTCGTTATTAAAGTTTGCTTGGACCTTTAGAAAATTAGTTAGTTTTAGTGAAAATTTCAGTTTCTGAAAAATTAACTGAAATATCACTTTGGTGGACAAAACAGACAAAATTTCTGAAAAATCGACTTCACTTCAGCTGACATTTGGAAAAAGTACTGAAATTCTTTAAAAACTTCAGATTTGGATCAAATTTCTGTTTCTGGATAGAATGGAAGGTTAGTTTATCAAACTTCAGCAATGTGTTTTTGTAAACAAGTTACTTGTGACGATCACTGGATTAGCTACAAAAGACAGATTTTTTATTTAGAGTTGGGTAGGGGGTGGATTATTGCAAAATATCTTCAGAATTTTATTTAAAGGGCAGATTTTTGGGTCAGATTTCGTTATTAAAGTTTACATGGAACTTTGGAAAATTGGTTAACGTTAGTGAAAATTTCAGTTTCTGAAAATTGGCTAAGATATCACTTTGGTAAACAAAAGGGACAAAATTTCTGAAAATCGACCTCACTTCTGCTGACTTTTGGAAAAAGTACTGAAATTCTTTAAAAACTTCAGATTTGGATCAAATTTCTGTTTCTGGATAGAATGGAAGGTTAGTTCATCAAACTTCAGCAATGTGTTTTTGTAAAAAAGTTACTTGTGGCGATCACTGGATTAGCGACAAAAGACAGATTTTTGATTTAGAGTTGGGTGGGGGTGGATTATTGCAAAATATCTTTAGAATTTGGTTTAAAGGTCAGATTTCGTTATTAAAGTTTGCTTGGACCTATGGAAAATTGGTTAGAGTTAGTGAAAATTTCAGTTTCTGAAAATTACCTAAAATGTCCCTTTGACGGAAAAAAGTGACAAAATTTCTGAAAAATCGACCTCACTTCAGCTGACATTTGGAAAAAGTACTAAAATTCTTTAAAAACTTTAGATTTGGATCAAATTTCTGTTTCTGGATAGAATGGAAGGTTAGTTTATTAAATTTCCGCAATGTGTTTTTGTAAAAAGTTACTTGTGACGATCACTGGATTAGCTACAAAAGACAGTTTTTTGATTTAGAGTTGGGTAGGGGGTGGATTATTGCAAAATATCGTCAGAATTTGGTTTAAAGGGCAGATTTTAGGGTCAGATTTCGTTATTAAAGTTTGCTTGGACCTTTAGAAAATTAGTTAGTTTTAGTGAAAATTTCAGTTTCTGAAAAATTAACTGAAATATCACTTTGGTGGACAAAACAGACAAAATTTCTGAAAAATCGACTTCACTTCAGCTGACATTTGGAAAAAGTACTGAAATTCTTTAAAAACTTCAGATTTGGATCAAATTTCTGTTTCTGGATAGAATGGAAGGTTAGTTTATCAAACTTCAGCAATGTGTTTTTGTAAACAAGTTACTTGTGACGATCACTGGATTAGCTACAAAAGACAGATTTTTTATTTAGAGTTGGGTAGGGGGTGGATTATTGCAAAATATCTTCAGAATTTTATTTAAAGGGCAGATTTTTGGGTCAGATTTCGTTATTAAAGTTTACATGGAACTTTGGAAAATTGGTTAACGTTAGTGAAAATTTCAGTTTCTGAAAATTGGCTAAGATATCACTTTGGTAAACAAAAGGGACAAAATTTCTGAAAATCGACCTCACTTCTGCTGACTTTTGGAAAAAGTACTGAAATTCTTTAAAAACTTCAGATTTGGATCAAATTTCTGTTTCTGGATAGAATGGAAGGTTAGTTCATCAAACTTCAGCAATGTGTTTTTGTAAAAAAGTTACTTGTGGCGATCACTGGATTAGCGACAAAAGACAGATTTTTGATTTAGAGTTGGGTGGGGGTGGATTATTGCAAAATATCTTTAGAATTTGGTTTAAAGGTCAGATTTCGTTATTAAAGTTTGCTTGGACCTATGGAAAATTGGTTAGAGTTAGTGAAAATTTCAGTTTCTGAAAATTACCTAAAATGTCCCTTTGACGGAAAAAAGTGACAAAATTTCTGAAAAATCGACCTCACTTCAGCTGACATTTGGAAAAAGTACTAAAATTCTTTAAAAACTTTAGATTTGGATCAAATTTCTGTTTCTGGATAGAATGGAAGGTTAGTTTATTAAATTTCCGCAATGTGTTTTTGTAAAAAGTTACTTGTGACGATCACTGGATTAGCTACAAAAGACAGTTTTTTGATTTAGAGTTGGGTAGGGGGTGGATTATTGCAAAATATCGTCAGAATTTGGTTTAAAGGGCAGATTTTAGGGTCAGATTTCGTTATTAAAGTTTGCTTGGACCTTTAGAAAATTAGTTAGTTTTAGTGAAAATTTCAGTTTCTGAAAAATTAACTGAAATATCACTTTGGTGGACAAAACAGACAAAATTTCTGAAAAATCGACTTCACTTCAGCTGACATTTGGAAAAAGTACTGAAATTCTTTAAAAACTTCAAATTTGGATCAAATTTCTGTTTCTGGATAGAATGGAAGGTTAGTTTATCAAACTTCAGCAATGTGTTTTTGTAAACAAGTTACTTGTGACGATCACTGGATTAGCTACAAAAGACAGATTTTTTATTTAGAGTTGGGTAGGGGGTGGATTATTGCAAAATATCTTCAGAATTTGGTTCAAATGTTAGATTTTTGGGACAGATTTCGTTATTAAAGTTTACATGGAACTTTGGAAAATTGGTTAACGTTAGTGAAAATTTCAGTTTCTGAAAATTGGCTAAGATATCACTTTGGTAAACAAAAGGGACAAAATTTCTGAAAATCGACCTCACTTCTGCTGACTTTTGGAAAAAGTACTGAAATTCTTTAAAAACTTCAGATTTGGATCAAATTTCTGTTTCTGGATAGAATGGAAGGTTAGTTTATCAAACTTCAGCAATGTGTTTTTGTAAACAAGTTACTTGTGACGATCACTGGATTAGCTACAAAAGACAGATTTTTTATTTAGAGTTGGGTAGGGGGTGGATTATTGCAAAATATCTTCAGAATTTTATTTAAAGGGCAGATTTTTGGGTCAGATTTCGTTATTAAAGTTTACATGGAACTTTGGAAAATTGGTTAACGTTAGTGAAAATTTCAGTTTCTGAAAATTGGCTAAGATATCACTTTGGTAAACAAAAGGGACAAAATTTCTGAAAATCGACCTCACTTCTGCTGACTTTTGGAAAAAGTACTGAAATTCTTTAAAAACTTCAGATTTGGATCAAATTTCTGTTTCTGGATAGAATGGAAGGTTAGTTCATCAAACTTCAGCAATGTGTTTTTGTAAAAAAGTTACTTGTGGCGATCACTGGATTAGCGACAAAAGACAGATTTTTGATTTAGAGTTGGGTGGGGGTGGATTATTGCAAAATATCTTTAGAATTTGGTTTAAAGGTCAGATTTCGTTATTAAAGTTTGCTTGGACCTATGGAAAATTGGTTAGAGTTAGTGAAAATTTCAGTTTCTGAAAATTACCTAAAATGTCCCTTTGACGGAAAAAAGTGACAAAATTTCTGAAAAATCGACCTCACTTCAGCTGACATTTGGAAAAAGTACTAAAATTCTTTAAAAACTTTAGATTTGGATCAAATTTCTGTTTCTGGATAGAATGGAAGGTTAGTTTATTAAATTTCCGCAATGTGTTTTTGTAAAAAGTTACTTGTGACGATCACTGGATTAGCTACAAAAGACAGTTTTTTGATTTAGAGTTGGGTAGGGGGTGGATTATTGCAAAATATCGTCAGAATTTGGTTTAAAGGGCAGATTTTAGGGTCAGATTTCGTTATTAAAGTTTGCTTGGTCCTATGGAAAATTGGTTAGAGTTAGTGAAAATTTAGGTTTCTGAAAATTGCCTGAAATATCACTTTGGCGGACAAAAGGGACAAAATTTCTGAAAAATTAACCTCACTTAACTGACCGAAAAAAGTACTGAAATTCTTTAAAAACTTCAGATTTGGATCAAATTTCTGTTTCTGGATAGAATGGAAGGTTAGTTCATCAAACTTCAGCAATGTGTTTTTGTAAAAAAGTTACTTGTGACGATCGCTGGATTAGCTACAAAAGACAAATTTTTGATTTAGAGTTGGGTGGGGGTGGATTATTGCAAAATATCTTCAGAATTTGGTTCAAATGTTAGATTTTTGGGACAGATTTCGTTATTAAAGTTCGCCTGGACCTTTGGAAAATTGGTTAGTGTTAGTGAAAATTTCACTTTCTGAAAATTGGCTAAGATATCACTTTGGTGGACAAAAGGGACAAAATTTCTGAAAAATCGACTTCACTTCAGCTGACATTTGGAAAAAGTACTGAAATTCTTTAAAAACTTCAAATTTGGATCAAATTTCTGTTTCTGGATAGAATGGAAGGTTAGTTCATCAAACTTCAGCAATGTGTTTTTGTAAAAAAGTTACTTGTGACGATCGCTGGATTAGCTACAAAAGACAGATTTTTGATTTAGAGTTGGGTCGGTGTTGGTCATTGCAAAAAATCTTCAGAATTTGGTTTAAAGAGCAGATTTTTGGGTCAGATTTCGTTATTAAAGTTTGCTTGGACCTTTAGAAAATTAGTTAGTTTTAGTGAAAATTTCAGTTTCTGAAAAATTAACTGAAATATCACTTTGGTGGACAAAACAGACAAAATTTCTGAAAAATCGACCTCACTTCAGCTGACATTTGGAAAAAGTATGTACTGAAATGTTTCAAACTTTATATTTGATTGAAATTTCTGTTTCTGGATAGAATTAGTTTTTATCGGTAAAACTACAGCCTTGTATTAAAAGTACTGGAAGTAGATTTGATTAAATTTACTTATCATCAGTTTTTCTTTTGGGATCTATTGACCTTTATATTGCCCGATGACCGGCGGCGACCGTGAAAGGAAATTGTTACATTAATGTTTCTTGATAAGCAAGGTCGATGCTCTTATATGGATTATGCAACACGTACATGGATTCATTCTTGACCGAGCAACATCAACATCCACACCTTTCGTGAAGGTATAACTGTTAACTCTCGAGAAATTGTCGAAAAATGATTTTCGCATTATCTGCACTCGTCGATAAACGAGGAATGTGTTTTTTGCGGCTAAAAGTTGTTGTTTCGAGCGTTCCGTACGACAAAACTTATACATTCAACGATAACCCCGTTATCATTATTCCAACTTACTCTTTCTCCGTGTACCCTTAACTCGTCCTTATCTTTTCCGCGATAAGAGGACAAAAGTAGATTTTTGAAGGAACGTAGTAGTTTCACGTTATATTTAGGAATCGTTCCTTATTGATTGTGTATCGTTAGGTACAACTTTAAAATAAAATCGATCGACTTTAATGCTTCGTCGTGACTCACGACTCTCTCTCCTGCCTCCCCAATTATTCCCTCCCCCTCGCTCGCTTTATTAACTTTGACTCATACCTGGAAACGTGGAGGGGGGGGGAGGGCGAAGGGAATCGATTTCGAAACCCTTCGGTTCGTCGACTCCCCTTGAATTGGATTTTTGCCGAAAGGCGGAAATCCGGGAAAGCGTCGTGGGTTTAAATTATGACTCGGCCTTACCGGTCGATGTGGCAATCTCAAAATTAAGATTCTTCCTTAAGGTAGATTAACCCCAACATAAGCGATGAGAATCGCATATGTGTGTCGAGTATCAAAGTGGGGTCGCTACAGTCGTGAAACGATGACGAGATCTTATTACGCAGCTGCAGGTGCGATGTCACGACGTTCAATTACGGTTTTTTTGCTGTCTCAAGTGAAAATGGAAGGAAAATGGCTTATCTTTAAGTTTTACGTGAATCATGGAAATGCTGTATTGGACCCTGAAACAGTTGAAATTATGTAAAAACTTGGCATTTCGAAATTAAGATTCTTCCTTAACTCGTCTGAAATTGGTGCCCGAATTTTTAAAAATATTCCAATCTTTAGAGTTCTGAGGCGGGAAGGAATAGTTCTGGAGTTCTTTCATGAAATTTTAAATCGAAAATATGATTTTCGCGAATAACTTTTTCGTTTCGAGTCTGATCGAAAAATGAAAGAGGAAAGAGTTGTAGAACTCTTTGGGCGCTACCTAGAACTCCAATCAGAACTCCTCTAGCATTTTTTTCAAGAATATTTTCTCAAAAATCGAAAATATTATTTTCGCGAATAACTTTTTCGTTTCGAGTCTGATCGAAAAATGAAAGAGGAAAAAGTTGTAGAACTCTTTGGGCGCTACCTAGAACTCCAATCAGAACTCCTCTAGCATTTTTTTCAAAAATATTTTCTCAAAAATCGAAAATATGATTTTCGCGAATAACTTTTTTGTTTAGAGTCTGATCGAAAAATGAACGATGAAAAAGTTGGAGAACTCTTTGGGCGCTACCTAGAACTCCAATCAGAACTCCTCTAGCATTTTTTTCAAAAATATTTTCTCAAAAATCGAAAATATGATTTTCGAGAATAACTTTTTCGTTTCGAGTCTGATCGAAAAATGAAAGAGGAAGAAGTTGTAGAACTCTTTGGGCGCTACCTAGAACTCCAATCAGAACTCCTCTAGCATTTTTTTCAAAAATATTTTCTCAAAAATCAAAAATATTATTTTCGCGAATAACTTTTTCGTTTCGACTCTGATCGATAAATGAAAGAGGAAAGAGTTGTAGAACTCTTTGGGCGCTACCTAGAACTCCAATCAGAACTCCTCTAGCATTTTTTTCAAGAATATTTTCTCAAAAATCGAAAATATTATTTTCGCGAATAACTTTTTCGTTTCGAGTCTGATCGAAAAATGAAAGAGGAAAAAGTTGTAGAAATCTTTGGGCGCTACCTAGAACTCCAATCAGAACTCCTCTAGCATTTTTTCCAAAAATATTTTCTCAAAAATCGAAAATATGATTTTCGCAAATAACTGTTTTGTTTCGAGTCTGATCGAAAAATGAGAGAGGAAGAAGATGTAGAACTCTTTGGGCGCTACCTAGAACTCCAATCAGAACTCCTCTAGCATTTTTTTCGAAAATATTTTCTCAAAAATCGAAAATATGATTTTCGCGAATAACTTTTTTGTTTCGAGTCTGATCGAAAAATGAGAGAGGAAGAAGTTGTAGAACTCTTTGGGCGCTACCTAGAACTCCAATCAGATCTCCTCTAGCATTTTTTTCAAAAATATTTTCTCAAAAATCGAAAATATGATTTTCGAGAATAACTTTTTTGTTTCGAGTCTGATCGAAAAATGAGAGAGGAAGAAGTTGTAGAACTCTTTGGGCGCTACCTAGAACTCCAATCAGATCTCCTCTAGCATTTTTTTCAAAAATATTTTCTCAAAAAATGTATCGTTAACTCCTGGAGGTTTTCCAATGAAAGAACTCCCATTGAAGACGACTTTTATTTTAATTTATAATCTTAAAATTTCGTTGTAGAAACTTTGAATATGTTCCACATCTTTGAAGTTCAGTTCAGACAGTTAAGCTTAACGTAAGATTTGATTTTTATAAATCTGATGATGGCCGGAGAGCAGAAACTGGTTATGCGTTAATTATACAATTTTGAAATGTAAGTTCCAGGAGTTGTATAAAACCAGTCACAATATGAGTAATTTAATGATAGAGATTTCGTAACAACTCCAAAACTCCAGTTACTCATATGAATGAAGTTATAGTTTTCCGACACGTTAATTTTGAGCTTGAATTTTATTTCCATGGACTCTCGAAACTCCTTGAAGTTTGTACGACTGTGTTAGAGCTCTGGGGAGTTTACATGAGGTATTGTTAACTCCTGGAGTTTTCCCAATGAAGCAATTTCCCTTGAAGAGGACTTCTAAGTTAATAGTTCAATTTACAATTTTAAAACTTGAATGGGAGACTTTCAATATGTTCCACCATCTTTGAAGTTCAGTTCAGACAGTTTCCTGATAATGCTTCAAGAGATATAACTAAGATTTAATTCTTAAAATTTGATGATGGCCAGAGAGCAGAAACTGGTAATGCGTAAGTTCCAGGAGTTGTTAGAGTGGTTGTATGAAACCAGTCACAATTTGAGTAATTTACTCACAAATATTTCTTAGCAACTCCAAAACTCCACTTACTCATATAAATTAAATTATATTTTTTTTTTGCGTTTGAGTTTTGTTTCCATAGACTCTCGAAACTCCTTAAAGTTTCTATGACTTTATTGTCGATGTATATGATTGGAAATTGTATATAATTGTACCTGTTTCCGTACAATCCCGACCCTCCTGTATTTAATGTCGCAAACGCAAGCATAAGCGATGAGAATCGCATATACGTGTCGAGTATCAGAGTGGGGTCGCTACAGTCGTATAACCACGACGAGATCTTATTGGTGCGTTGTCACAGGCTCAATAACACTTTGTTTTTTGCTGTCACAAGTGAAAATGTAGAGAGAACGTCTACGTATTTACAGTTGAAATTCCTTCCCACGGTACACATTTTCCGGATGTAAATAGGAAACCCGCACGCACCTACGTAAACAAGCGAGTTATCTGCTCTCTTCGCTTTTCGTTATTTTCAGTTCGAAGTTTCCGTCGATTATTTATATTTATATTTTCGCGCTGTTATCGCACGCATTTTCCCGACGTTAGTCATCGTTATCTGTTTAGTATTGTTGAAGTTTCGTACGTGCACGGTTCGTTTCCAATGAGGCTCCTCGCCGCCTCGAGCTTCGTCTGTTACTGCGATGAAATCGTAAGTGAAGTTTAAGGAGTTTCTGTCCTTGTTCCAGGGAAACTTTAATGTTTAGTTAGAGAGGAGTTGAGTTCTTCGGCGGTATTGAAGGGTGTGCGCTTAACTTCGCGAGGCTCTAACTTCCTTAGGGAGATCACAGAGTTGTGATTTGAGTAGATTGGAATTGGGTGAATATTGGGAACGTAATGATCATAGTTTTGAGGTTGCTTTGAGATGCATTAGTACTAGAAATTGAATGTAAAGGTTTGTTAGTGTATCTTTTGTTAAACAGTACCTATGTTTTAGCTCTACATTGTTATACGTTGTGATGTTATTTATCACAAGACTTTTATGCATCACTGTACTGTTAATAATCTTTTACTCTTTAATAAATCTGATGATGAACGCTAACTGCCCGAAACATGTCCATTATTGATTTTCCAGCTATTTTATTGCTTGATATTGAAACTCAGATTTTGGTGAAACTCACTAGAACTCTTTTTGTCCTAAAGACAAGACAGAATGTTCTTGGTGAATGTGATGAGTTTCAACTCTTTTTGTAAGGAATTTTGAAGTTGGAGGAGTTTGATTAACAACCTAATAGTGATGTGATAATGCTGCAATTTGTATAAAAACATTTAAACTCAAATTGTTGTAACATTCACGGGATTTTAGTTTATCGAAATGTTTCGAAGAAGTTTGATGAGTTTCAGCACTTTTCACAAAGGAATTATGAAGTTGTGATGCTTTGTATTTGCAATTGGCGGAGATTTCTAGTTTCAAAAGTTCAATTAGGTTTTTGGTTTCACTCACTAGAATTGTTTATTGAAATGCCCTTGAGGAGTTTAGTGAATTCAAACTCTTCTGGTGAGCGAGTTTTGAAGTTGTGGGTGTCCATTTAATAACCTGAAATAGTGGTTGAACGGTAATTTTCATTAAAAAAAATTACTTGAACTGGGATTAAAGCAAAACTCACCAAAAGTAAGAAATGTCCTGAGAGAACTTAGTGAGTTTCAACTCC
Source organism: Cryptocephalus moraei (assembly GCA_946251905.1). Taxonomy (NCBI): domain Eukaryota; kingdom Metazoa; phylum Arthropoda; class Insecta; order Coleoptera; family Chrysomelidae; genus Cryptocephalus; species Cryptocephalus moraei. Next base: position 20,010,581 of record OX276464.1, on the reverse strand, counting down.
TTTTGTGGAAGAGTTTTGAAGTTAGGGCTGATTATTTACCAACCCGACATCGTTGTATAAAAGACAGTCCTTTTTGACTCGCTTTGAAAGATAAATTCGGGGTTTCAGTATTTTAAGATGTCCAAATAATAGGGAAGTATCTTAAGATTTACGTATTTTAAGGGTGGTACCTATACGATCGCCCCTTAAAAAGATCGTCAATGGGCATCATCAAGCCCATAAAGAAGTACTTCTGACTCAAGACAGTGTAGACCACAATGGTTGTCATCTGGCTCAAGCATTAGATAGGTAGGTACTGTCTCATCACCAGAATGAACTGCAGTGAGTTATAGGGTACTTACCAAAACTAGAGCGTAATTACTGCAAAATTTAAATAATTTGTACGTTCGTGCGTGAAATGTCGAGGAATCCACTTCGCCTTCCGTAATTACGTGGCAGACGTACCTGCCCGACAGAGACAAAAATCACTTCGTACCACATGCCCAATTAATCCTCAGCCCACAAAAGACCGGTTTAAATTTAGAACGGAAGGCTAAAGATACACACTCATCGGGCGTACTTAAACGTACAGATAAAAGGATGTGGATGTGTACGGCTTTTCATCGGCCGCTTATTTCTCGTTTTAATCAGGAAGCCGCCTCTTGCTCTCTATTACGTTAAAGATGAACTGAGAGACGTCAGCAACGTCGGAATGGGGATAGAAAATTATTACACCGTCGACGTAGACTATAAAATCTATTGGGTCGAGGAACGGTTTGCTCGGGCGCCAGATTCGAAAGGTTTACTCCGTTAAACCCTCGAGTAGTTTACACTCGATCCGTGAAAATTAAACGCTTCAACTTCAATCTTTGTCTCCTACTTATGTACTTCTCTTTTCTTTCAGCAGCCCACTTGGAGGTTGTGGGGCGAGGAGAAAGCCGACGGGGCCCTCTACACCGTCTACCTCAAGAAGGTCCGTTACCATCGGCCGACCAGGAGCCTGTCCTCCTCGCATTCGGTAAGAAAATGGCAGAGATTAAAAGACGAGAGGGTGGCGTCCACCTTGAACACGATTCATTTTTGATCTTTCGTGACTGAAGGGGAGAGTACTAATTATGTCGAAGTCGGAATTGACTTCTAATTGACTCGTGAGTTAACTCAAGTTAGGCAACCGACAATTCTTTTGTGTCAGGGTAGGCAACCAACAATTCATACGACATCCTGACAACTGACTTAAACTACGTTTACACGTTCTCTTCCCGCAGGACTCCGACGACGAGATCTCGCACCTGGAATGGGAGACGGTCCGGGTGCGGTTCGTCAAGGCGGGCACGCTGAAGAGGCTGGTGGAGGCGCTCTCGACCGACGACGGCGAGCTCGAGACGACCTACATCAACGTGTTCCTCGCGACCTACCGCAGCTTCTCGTCGCCGAAGGAGGTGCTCAAGTTGCTGTTGCAGCGGTACATCGAGCTGTGCGACGGGCCGCAGAACGGCAAGCCCGACCAACACGAGCAGCACAGGAAGTAAGGATGTTATGACTAATAGTATATGCATGGTGTATAGTTATAGGTTATAGTATAGTATGTATGTATGTGTGGTTTTAATCTCCTCTTGGGTTTAGGACTCTCATATCTGCTCTGCACGTGTGGCTCGACAGTTACCCGGAGGATTTCAAGGATCCTCCGAATTATTCGGCCCTGAGGGAGCTCGTGCATTTCTGTGAGGAATATCTGCCGTCTACCGAGCTCGATGCCAAAGTCCGGCACAGGCTGGAAAGGTAATACAAATTGTACTGGAATGTACTGGTAAAATATACCAAACAAGTTAAAATTTTCACTTCGTACCATTTTGCTTGATTTAACTAAGCTAGTTTTTGTTATCTAGTTCTGCATGTCGAATACGCATATGTAACGCGATGACTCAGGCCATGAGTAACGTTCATTACTCATGCCTTTCGTATCTCCACTATTCAAATCATTAATCAGAAAAAAACATCTATAAGAAAATCAATACACACTCCCAAAAACGGTTTAGATCGTGAATAATGCTCGTAACTCATCACTAGCCGTTATCTTCTCGGATGTAATTGTTGAATTACATCGCGATAAACGTACAGGCACGCCTGAGATCGTGAATAACCCTCATTACTCATGATTCGTGATTGTTTTACCTCCTCTAATTTAATTATCACTTACGTGGCGAGAATTGAGACTACACTTCTAACGAAAATCGATAGGAAATAAAACCCAAGAGATGCAAAAACGTCGCGGACCGTTAGTAACGCTCATAACTTATCACTTGTTGTCATCTGCTTCAATTTAATTGTTCATTTAGTGAGTAAAGCTCATTTCCGATCACTCGTCCTTATCTCTTCAAATTCAATTGTTTAATTACATAGCGATGAGCGTGAAGCAAGGTCTGAGACCGTGAGTAAAGGTTATTACTCGATACCTTTTAATAACTCCTCTAATTTAGTAACTGATTACGTGACGCGGAATGGGAATACACCTCGAACGAAGAACAATACAAAAAACGTTTTTAGATCATGAGTAACGCACATAACTCGTCACTCGTCGTTATCTCCTCCAATTTAATTATTGAATTACAACGTAAAGACAAGCCTGAGACCGTGAGTAACGCTGGTTACTCATCACTTGTTCAATTCAGTGCTTTAATTACATCGCGATGAGCGAAAAGGCACCTTTGAGACCGTGAGTAACGCTCATTACTTGGTTACATATGTAGTTTAATCGTTAATTACCTGACGGGGAATTAAAATACGCGTCTCACGAAAATTAATGCAAAAGAAAACTAACAAATCCGAAACGTCTTAGATCGTGAGTAAGGTTTACAACTCTTTATTTGCTGATATCTCATCCGATTTAAATGCGGAATTAGTCGCGATTTACTTGCAGACGGGTCTAAGACCGTGAGTAACGTTTATTACTCATCACTTGTCCCCACATCCTCCAACTCAATGTTTAGTTACAAGGCGATAAGTGAAAAGACCCTGACCGTTAGTAACACCTGAGACCATTGGTAACGGTCATTACTCAGTACTTTCGTATACTTCCATTAATTAGTTGTGAACTAAAAGAAAACTAGAAAATGCAAAATCGTGAACAACGTGCATAACTTGTTATTTGCCGATATCCGATTTAAATGTTTTGAATTACATCGCGATGAACATGAAGGCAGACTGTGAGTAACGTTCTTTACTCATCATTTGTCTCTATATCCTATTTAATTGATTAATTGCGTCGCGATAAGCGAAAAGGCACCTTTGAGATCATGACTGACACTCATTACTGGTTACTATTATCTCCTCTGAGTTATTGCCGAGGAATGAAAATACACGTTTAACGAAAATCGATAGAAATGAAAAATATGTAATGCAAAAACATCTTAGATCGTGAATAACGCACATAACTCGTCACTTGTTCTTGTTATCTCGTCTAATTTAATTGTTGGATTACTTCGCAATGAGCGAGAATGTACGCTTGAAACCGTGAGTAACGCTCACTACTTCTCTCCTCTAATCACGAAGGGAGGAGTCAGAAGACACTTATAACTTACAACGAAACCATTAGCAAATACTAGTGTATCAATGTCTTAGAACTTTAGTAACGCACCATTGTAGACAATTTGGGTTTTGGGTTTTTAAGGTTATGCACGAATCTATCTGTTATTGTTATGGCGATTTAAATTGCAAAGAAAGAACGCAAGTCTCTAAAGTTCAAAATATTTGCATAGTCTTATGCATGAGTCTCTATTAAGCTATTTTTTAATTTTGGCTGAGGGGGCCTTTACATAATCAGATTGTCGACTGTAGAATTTAAACTGACTGTAACTTGTAACGTTTCAGGTACAGCAGGGAAGCGCAGGTGGATCCCCTTCTCGCCCCACCTCCAGCTTTCGCGATGAGATCTATAAACGCGGGATGGAGAGTTTACAAATTACCAGATGTACCTGTCAGGCATTTCGCCGAACAACTCACCAGAATGGATGTGGTGAGATATTTTCAAATATTCCACTAAGAAAGTTTTACCTTATGTGATATCGTTTCAGGATTTATTCAAGAAACTCGTCCCGCACCAGTGCTTAGGAGCCGTATGGTCCAGGAGGGATAAGAGCAGGTCGCACGAGGCGGCGACAGTACTAGCGACGGTTAATCAATTCAACGCCGTATCGTTCAGAGTGATTTCTTCAATTCTAGGTAATTATGGCGTTGGTTCATCGTTGCTTTCTGGTTTGAGAAAGGTCGAAATCGTACGAATCGACATATTTTGTTTTAGATCTCTTTCTTTTTAAATTAAGTTTCTTGTCTTCGGTTCCAGTCGAGCCGGGCCTGAGGGCGTTCGAGAGGGCAGCTGTCATTTCCACGTGGATCGATATCGCTCAGGAATTGAGGTTAATTAAGAATTTCTCCAGCCTTAAAGCAATCATTAGCGGTCTGCAGAGTAACCCCATTTACAGGTAATTTAGGTTCAGTTTCGGGAATTCGGAATCGCCCTTAAGGCGACGGCCCAGAAAGACCATATTTTACCTGGCATATAGTAATTGTAACATTTTATAACTTCCCAAAAGAGCCACCAAGAAATTTGTACCTGCAACAGAGGAAAACTCTTTGAAATCATAATGTGTCAAGGAAAAATACCACAATGCTGGAAATTAAGTATCACCATACCAATCTGGAAGAAAGGCGGCAAAAAGAATCTGGAAAAGTACAGAGAAATAACACTCCTAAGTTCTATAATGAAAGTTTTTACAGCCATATTGAAAACAATAATAGAACAACGACACGTTACCAGGGAAGAACAACAAGGGTTTTCTCACAACAGATCGACTATTGATGTCATTTTCATAATAAGACAACTATCGGAGAAAACTATAACAAACCATCATATCTTGGTTTCATGGATTTAACTAGAGCTTTTGACCGAATCCGCCTGTCAGATGTACTGAACATACTGAAATAATCCGATATACCCTAAGACATAACAAGAATATTAATAGAGCTGCACACCAACACAGAAACTAGAATAATAAGAGGCACCCCTTCAGGAGTAAGACAAGACTATCTTAGTCCAGCCTTATTTAACTTGATCTTAAATCAGATTATAACTGAAGTAAAACTAACAAATATAAGCTATAAACTCGGCAATGATGTGATCAGCTTGATAGCATATGCGGATGATACTGTAATTATAGCTGAGAACAAGTACGACCTCAAAAGACTCCTTTACCGCTTCCACCTAACCTCACAAAAATACAACATGCAAATATCGAAGCAAAAACCCAATTAATGGTGACGCGAAGATGCAAACTATCCATCACTAACAAAGCAATAGAACAAACTTTGACATTTAAATATCTTGGCGTAGACATAACCAGCGAAAAGAACCTAATAAAAGAAGTAAAAATACAAGCCACCAAGGACAATAGAATATCCTGAGCTCTTAAAGAAATAGTATGGAATGATAAATTTATGTCCAGGGAGGCAATATTGACATATATGGCCGAAACCCGATCGGACACATCCATCACAAAAAGAATATTAAGAACATCTGAAATGAAGATACTGAAAATGGTAGCCAGCTATGCACTGATGGATAGAAAAAGGAACAGTGAAATACGAGGAATATGTAAGACACAGGATGTGGTTAGATGGGCAAGACAGCGGAGAATGGAATGCACATGTGACACGGATGGAAAGTAGTAGACTGCCAAAAATTGTTAGGGATAACAGACCTAATACAAGAAGACTCCAGGATAGACCACTAAAGAGATGGGCAGACAGCTAGACTTCCGGTTCCCAGGAAGCCACAGACTGTGGCAAAAAGAATGAATAAACAGGCTGTTTTTGCCTATTAAAAGAAGAAGAGAGATAAATCGATTAGTGAGGGTATGGTTTAAACAGTCTCGGGGGAGGGCTTCACAAAATATAGATGTTTTGTGATTGAAGTTACTCCAAGAGAAACTACAATAATTATGGAAATAAAGAAAACAGGGAGATATTTATACCAAATAATAAGTGTCTTTGAGTAAAAAATCGTATTAATCAAATTCAAATCCATTGTAAGTATATGAGTAGTTAAATGAGCAATCCAAATAATTTAGTTCGTTTTTGAGATTTGTATGCATGTAGACAAATCGTCAGATGTCAAAACATTGTAGCGTGTTGTACCTTCGGCTTGCACAGATACAGATGCACAGAACACTTTATATTCGAACAGACTACACTTTAAGGTACACTTTAAAAACACGACCAATGTTGCTTAAATTTAAAATGACTGAATTAGTAACAACGTTTGTGAAATTAAGAATAAATGTCATTTTAAAGTATTACAGCTGCTCTGACGATTGTGGGTCTTTTGGGTTATGGATATTTTGGTCGTGTCCTTTTTGGGCACATCATTAAAGTGTCCCTTGAGTAATCTCTCGTTTTTCCGCGATATTAAGGTTACAAAAGACGTGGCAAGCGATCCCGAAGGAGAAGATCGAGCTGTTCGACGAGCTCGCGAGGATCTTCAGCGAGGACAACAACCAGATGACCCAACGCGAGCTCCTGATGCGCGAGGGCACGGCGAAGTTCGCCGACACGTTCGGCGAGAACGACAAGCACCTCCAGAAGGTGTTCCAGAAGCAGAACCATCACATCGCGAACATCTCGTTCGGCACGATACCGTACCTCGGCACGTTCCTGACCGACCTGACGATGATCGACACCGCGATCCCGGACTCGATAGCCGACGGCCTGATCAACTTCGACAAGAGACGGAAGGAGTTCGAGGTCCTCGCCCAGATCAAGCTGCTGCAGGGCGCGGCGAACGCGTACCACTTCGGCGACGATCCCGATTTCGATAGGTGGTTCGATACGATCCTCGTGCTCGACGACAGGGAGGCCTACCAGCTGAGCTGCCAGATCGAGCCGAGCGGCACGGCGAACAGTAACAATAACAACAAGAGGGCGGCCGCGAAGCGCAGCTCGGGCCATCAGAAGAACGACTCGATCGCGAGCACCTCGAGCAGCAACAGCTCGCAGTTCTACTGCGACGTCGACAGCACGCCGAGCTCGCCGCGCAACAGCATCGACAGGAAGCTGAGCCCGTCGCAGATGTCGAACTCGAGCAGTAGCTCGTCGCTGCCGTCGTTGGACGTGTCGTTGAACAGCTCGCACTCGGGGAGCGCGAACAACAGGCTGCAGGTGCCGTGCAACAGTTCGGGCACGTTGAGCAATCAGTCGCAGAAGAGCAGTCCGGATTTTTATATCATCAAGGTAATTGTCGGTGTCAGTGTTCAGTTGAAACCAGATGGTAGTAACAATAACGCCTAACATGAAAGTGTCTTACGAATCTCTTTTGCACACTCTCTCTCTATGAGTTCTATACTGCACGACCACTTGGGGCATCCATATGGTAGAGGCATACTCAAGCTGAGGTACTATCAATGTATGGTACAACGTGTTTCAAAATGATTGTCATCTAGTCTGCTGTGGAATTCCCATGTAAAATAAAAATAAAACGCCTTGCGAAAATAGGAGTTTCTACTAGCTATACATAACCCCAAAATAACCTACTTAACCTCTTTTAATTTCTGGTTTTCCTCTGCCAAAAGAAAAATACTGAGTATTTGTTTTGGCCTGAAAAGAGCCTTTAATTACCAGCAGTACTTAGCAGCAAAGCTAGCTTGCACTTAGCACTTGCTGCTTTAGTAAGCAGCAAGTGCTTACTAAATTTTACATTGGCTTGATAGAGAAGCCCTAGGTCCTTAGATTCACTTTCACTGTTTAGAGGAGTACCGTCCACCATATAACTGCCCTCAATAGTATGTACCATGAAGCCATTCGACTACTAAATCCAAGTCATTTTGAAGTGAGATTACAGTCAGCTGTAGATTCTATACTTTTAAAGATCTGGAGTCCACAAAAAGTAGACAATATGACTACACCACAAGGTTAGAATTATAGAAGGGAGATGCCACGAGAGGTTTATTAAGTGGTAATGGTGCCTCTCGTTGGACACAGCCGATTTTTAGGAATAAGAAACACAAATGCTATAGGCAAACATATTTTTTTCTTACAGAAAACATTTTTTATGATTTTTTTTCCACATTTTACTTGCAAGAATAAACATTATATTTTCCAATTATAATTTTCTTGAATCAATTTATTGTCTTGTCGCAGTCTACAGCATATACCAAATTTAATAGCAACCTTACTACACCACACGTTTTAATAGGAGCTTTATCCCAATGAATTTTATCTTCTTCTTCTTAAGACTTCTTGCGAAAGTTGGCGACCATCATGACTAATTTTGTTTTGCTGACTGCTGCTCTGAACAGGTCGTTTGATGTACAGTTGAACCGTTCTCTGAGATTTCGAAGCCACGACATCCGTCATCCAATGCTTCTTTTTCCTATTATTTTACCCTGGATAATTAGTTGTAGCAGCTTGTATCTTGTACCTCTCATCACGTGGCCCAGATATTGGAGTTTTCTGACCTTTACCTCTTGGGATAGTTCTACTCTCCGTAAGACTTCTTCATTGGTGATTCTGTCAACGTATGATATCCGGAGTACCCTTCTGTAAAGCCATATCTCGAAGGCATCTATCTTTTTAAGCATTTCTTTTGTTAGAGTGGCAGCTTCTATTCCGTAGAATTGTAATTTTAACATATTTACATCGCATGTCTCATCAGTTCTATCCTGCGATATGTAGCCATATTTTTCTAACAAATTTATTGATTCAAACTATAGGACTTCTATAGAAAGCTATCCATATAATTATATTTAACAATTTGGACTAATTAATTATGAATAAGAAGCACACAAATACTGTAGGCAAACATATTTTTTATTTACAGTAACATTTCTTATGATTTTTTACACATTTTATTTCCAATAATAAACATATTTTCTAATTATTATTTTCCAGTTTAGTTAAACATTAATAATTGTACTTATAACTCTTTCCTGGTTAAGGTGACATATGAGACGGGCAGCCGTGAGACGGAAGGGATCGTGCTGTACAAAAGTATCATGCTGAGTAATAACGAAAGGACGCCACAGGTCATCAGGAACGCCATGTACAAGCTTGGATTGGAAGGGAATCCGGATAAATACACTTTGGCTCAAGTTTTACCAGAAAAAGGTAAGGGATTTCTAAATGGCTCCCGAGAGTAATCAACTAACAGTTAACAACACTTAACACTAATTAATCACTCACTCTGAAGTAAAAATAGACTTATTTATCTTCACTGTCGCCAGATGGTGGCGAACCTCTCGGCAACATTCGAACAGTCACAGTTGTTACCCATAACGGTAATGTTTGTTACAATGTGCACAAGAGGGAGAAATTAGTGTTTTGATCCACATTTCGTTATTGTTCATATGACCTTCATGCGTTTGCCGTCATATTCTTACTCGAATCTGTTCTAGAAATGGTTTTGCCGCCGAACGCCAATGTTTACTACGCCGTCAATACGCAGTACAACTTGAACTTCATCCTGAGGCCGAAAAAGCCCGAGGAGAACGGCTCGGCGGGAAAAAGCTCCAAAAGCAAATACAAACTGTAGGAAGTAGACTTTGACTGAAGCCCTGATATTATCGTAGAGGTTGTAACTTTCGCTCAGTGTCGATGTTAATTAGTGAACGACCGAAGTACAATAGTTAGTTTGTAACGGTGCAAATTGTAATTTTGATGTCTGTTTTAGAGGTCCACCCCCCCCCCCGAGCTGTTTATGACAAATAAATCAATTAGAAACAAATAACATCTGTGATAAGAGCACAAGAATACTCTCTCTATCTCTCTCTCTCACACACACTCTCTAGCATCACATTATTTATTATTACTTTTTTTTGTATTATTATTTTTTGTAAGATGCATTTGAAATGTCGATGTATGCTTATTTTAAAGCAATTATGATTATAATTTAGGTTCTAAGCACAGTTAATTTCGTTAAACAGTTAGAATTTCAAAAGAAAACCTCCATCTGTGGATAAGAATGGAATTTTTGAATTTACTTTAAATAAATTGTATTGACGTTATCGCTTCAATTTTTAACACAAGTACTAAAACTTTGAAATTTTATTTGTTTAACGCATCAAGACTGGGATAATTAAAACTTTCGATAACTTTTGTAACGAGTAACAGCATTCTCGATCACTTACCGTCGTTAAACGTGGCAGGTTAATCGATCTGGCATACAGAATAACGATTTCGATATCTCTCAAATGTTAAATCGTATAGACTCGTGAACCTACAATCTTTTCGGGTTGTATACGACTTACAACACCGGAAGAGATGAAATCTCTACAATTGGGATTGTACAGTATTGATAATTTCGAGATGTATACTTTTGTTTCTTTGTATATAATTAGGACCAATTTTGTTCCTTCCCAAGTGAACGTTTGATATGATGTATTTTCTTTTCAATATCTCTTAAGTGAGAAGCGCTAGGAAACAAATTTTTAGAAGAGCATTGTAATGTTTAACCCCTATTGGTACTTAAAAATATTGTAGATAACGAATATTTTTTAATAAGGTAGATTTTTATTGTATTTTTGTAATAAAAGGAAGATTACTATTGTCCAAGTGTTGTTATTATCAGCGACATCCAATTCGTCGGTATCTTACTAATGAAACAACTTTCTCGTTACTTTAACATTCTGTTTAATCGGTTCAGATTCTTTTACAGAAAATCGAGTAATTTACATTCGACTATAACTTAAGCTCAACGAATACAGATTAGTTATTCATGCAATCGGCGTCCCAATATCTGGCTATCTCCTGGACGCGGTTGCATGTCATCTTCATGTCTTGCATCGTTTTGAGGTATTCGAGCTTGGCGTCGGACATCTCCACCCTCATATGGAGGAGTTGGCGATTCAGAGTCTTCAAGCGGCGCTCGCATATCATCAGACGTTCGATCGCTCGGACGTAGAAACCGGCGTCGTCGTCCTCCTTCTCGGCGTCGATCAGGTCCATCTCGTGTTTCAGCTTCTCGGAGAGCATTGCGAAGAAAACCGCCTACGAGATGATCGAGAATAGGAATTCGATTGATTTCACGTGAAATCGCGTCTTTTTCGATTCAGTTTTAAACAAATGCGCCAGCCTTACCTTCGGATCAGAAATTCCTGATTTCGAAATGGTGGGTCAGCTTACGGATGGAATATAGAATATAGTGTCGCATGGGACACGAAAATCCATACTTTTACGAGGTTGGTATTGGGCGTACCAACTAAATTTTCGAGGTTAGCGTCTCGATCTAACCTTACTTTTCCACGTTGTCGGTGTGGGAGAGTTCCCGAAAATGGATAGAACCAACGTGAACATTCACCTGATCCCCGAGAAGGTGACTTTCTCGTTATTCACGACGGACGAGATTAAAAAGATGAGCGTCACGAAGATCGTCACGCCGCTGATGTTCGACCCTCTGGGGCATCCACTGCCCGGCGGTCTTTACGATAAAAGATTAGGTAATGTTATCCATTAATTTCCATTCCCCCCTTAGATAAAGTTTGACTCTCCTCTAGGTCCCCTCTCCGATAAAATGGACTCCTGCGAGACTTGTTTCAAGAGCATGACGAACTGCCCCGGGCACTTCAGCTACATAGAACTTCCCTTGCCTGTTATCAATCCTCTCTTTCATAAGATCATCGGGACGTTGTTGAAGATCACTTGCCTGTCTTGCTACATGATTCAAATCCCGAGTAAGACTAAATGTGATACCATTATCGTTTTATGATCTTGAAATCGTTTTCAGCGCAGATCAAGAAAGTCTTCAGCATTCAGTTGAAGCTACTCAACAACGGCTCATTGATCCCCGCGATGGAGGTCGATGGTAAAATGATGGAACTTATAGATCAGTACCAGTCTTTCGACAATATCCCAGAGAATAGCATTTTGTCTTTGCTCTCGTCTGAAGAGTTGATCGACAAGACCGCAGGTAAGAATCGAATTGAAACTAAAACTACGATATACATTCTTTTATTCAAGCTGGATCAAGCGCTGACCAAGCTTCGAGCCAGAATATCGAAACGTTCCGTAACCACCTCATAAATAAGTTGCTAAAACAGATTATGACCAGAAAGGTTTGCCTGTATTGTAAAAGTACGATGGACAAGCTCCAAGTGATAAAGAATAAAATTATTTCGACCACGAGGAAGATACGCGGGTGAGGTGGAATAACCTTGGTAGGAGATGAACGTGCTGATTTTGTTGTATTTTCAGAGATAGCTTGTCACAGGACATCGGATTGGAATCGAAGTGTATCAATCCTAACCAGTCAAAGTAAGTAGGCTTTGTCTGTTCAATACGTTTTTGATTGTCGACTTTTTCCATAGGCATTTCTTGAGGCAGATTTGGAGGAAGGAACAGGAATTCGTCGAGCAGCTGATGTCTGTCCTGCCTAATGTAAATGCGGAATACCCTACAGATGCTTTCTTTTTCGATGTCATTCCAGTACCTCCGCCCAACGTCCGTCCGGTAAGTTTTCAAATATTATAAGAATTCATTAATAAACGTGTTTCGATCCTAAGGTGAATTTCGCTCAAGGCAGAGTGATCGAGAACAAGCAGTCATTGAATTATCGGACCATTCTGCAGGACGTTATCTTGCTAAGGGCTATAATACAGGTGGTGCAAAATAAGGGACAGCAAGATATCCTGAATTCTACGCAGGCTCAGGTATCGTATCGACAAAAAGGTATCCAGGAGTTCAGGTGATTTCATTTCAGGCCGCTTACACTGCTGCCAAAGGCGCGTCCCCCATCGAAAAATTAAACAACGCCTGGGAGGAGCTGCAGCAAAACGTGAACAGCCTCGTCGACAAGGAGATCGGCTACAAGCGAGACGCAGAGGGTCTGAAACAAGTACGGAACGTCCCTTAAATATTCGCCCTCCCTTAAACAAGCTCGTTCGCAGATTCTAGAGAAGAAAGAGGGTATCATCCGCATGAACATGATGGGTAAGAGGGTGAATTTCTCGGCCCGTTCCGTAATCACTCCCGATCCGAATTTGAACATCGATGAGATCGGGATTCCAGAGGAGTTCGCCAAACGTCTTACTTATCCCGTGCCCGTTACGCCTTGGAACGTGCACGAGCTCAGGAAGTTGATCATGAATGGACCGAACGTTCATCCAGGGTAAAAGCGATTCATATTTATTTCAAATAAGGTTGTTTTTGTTGACGGTTTACCAATCTTAGTAATTGCAGGTGTTTTACTAGATTAGGCAAAGAAAATTAATTTTAAAGTGTTAATGTTGATGGATGTATTATTACCTACTTAATTACGGGTAATAACTGTGACACAAACCATCCAAGCTATCTGTGATAGTCTGCAGCTACTGACTTGCTTATGCTATCCAAACTATCCGCGACGCTCTACCATTAACCGTGAATTGAGTCACAACTCTGTGACATTTGTAAATTTACTGTTGTTTAAAATGTGTTTAAATTTCAGTCATAGTACTGAAATTCAAACTATCCAAACTGTCTGTGACAAACTATTATCCATATGTTTACTTTGCTGCAAGGTATCACAACCTGCGACAAACTACTACTTGTAAACTTAGTGTGGTTCAAAGTGTGACAACCTGCAACAGTCCATAGTTTAAATTACAGTCATTGGGTTCTGATTCAAACTATCCAAACTGTCTATGACAAACTGCTACCTGTCCGTTTACTGTGGTTAAAAGTATGACAACCTTCGACAAACTACTACATATAAACTTCCTGTGGTTCAAAGTATGACAGCCTGCGACTGTCCATAGTTTAAATTACAGTCATTGGATTCAGATTCAAACTATCCAAACTGTCTATGACAAACTGCTAGCTGTACATTTACTGTGCTTCAAAGTATGACAAACTGCGACAAACTACTAGTAAACTTAGTGTGGTTCAAAGTGTGACAACCTGCAACTGTCCATAGTTTAAATTACAGTCCTTGGACAGATTCAAACTGTCTGTGACAAACTATTACACATATGTTTACTTGGATTCAAAGTATGACAACCTGTGACAAACTACTACCTGTAAACTTACTGTGATTCAAAGTATCTCAACCTGCGAATGTCTATAATTTAAATTACAGTCATTGGACAGATTCAAACTATCCAAACTGTCTGTGACAAACTATTATCCATATGTTTACTGTGCTGCAAGGTATCACAACCTGCGACAAACTGCTACTTGTGAACTTAGTGTTGTTCAAAGTGTGACAACCTGCAACTGTCCATAGTTTAAATTACAGTCATTGGGTTCAGATTCAAACTATCCAAACTGTCTATGACAAACTGCTACCTGTACATTTACTGTGCTTCAAAGTATGACAAACTGCGACAAACTACTAGTAAACTTAGTGTGGTTCAAAGTGTGACAACCTGCAACTGTCCATAGTTTAAATTACAGTCCTTGGACAGATTCAAACTATCTGTGACAAACTATTACCCATATGTTTACTATGATTCAAAGTATGACAACCTGTGACAAACTACTACCTGTAAACTTACTGTGATTAAAAGTATCTCAACCTGCGAATGTCCATAATTTAAATTACAGTCTTTGGACAGATTCAAACTATCCAAACTGCCTGTGACAAACTATTATCCATATGTTTACTTTGATGCAAGGTATCACAACCTGCGACAAACTACTACTTGTAAACTTAGTGTGATTCAAAGTGTGACAACCTGCAACAGTCCATAGTTTAAATTACAGTCATTGGGTTCAGATTCAAACTATCCAAACTGTCTATGACAAACTGCTACCTGTACGTTTACTGTGGTTAAAAGTATGACAACCTGCGACAAACTACTACCTATAAGCTTCCTGTGGTTCAAAGTATGACAGCCTGCGACTGTCCATAGTTTAAATTACAGTCATTGGATTCAGATTCAAACTATCCAAACTGTCTATGACAAACTGCTACCTGTACGTTTACTTTGGTTCAAAGTATGACAACCTGCGACAAACTACTAGTAAACTTAGTGTGGTTCAAGGTGTGACAACCTGCAACTGTCCATAGTTTAAATTACAGTCCTTGGACAGATTCAAACTGTCTGTGACAAACTATTACCCTTATGTTTACTTGGATTAAAAGTATGACAAACTGTGACAAACTACTACCTGTAAACTTACTGTGGTTCAAAGTATCTCAACCTGCGAATGTCCATAATTTAAATTACAGTCATTGGACAGATTCAAACTATCCAAACTGTCTGTGACAAACTATTATCCATATGTTTACTTTGATGCAAGGTATCACAATCTGCGACAAACTACTACTTGTAAGCTGAGTGTGTTTCAAAGTTTGACAACCTGCAACAGTCCATAGTTTAAATTACAGTCATTGGGTTCAGATTCAAACTAACCAAACTGTCTATGACAAACTGCTACCTGTACATTTACTGTGCTTCAAAGTATCACAACCTGCGACAAACTGCTACTTGTAAACTTAGTGTGGTTCAAAGTGTGACAACCTGCAACTGTCCATAGTTTAAATTACAGTCCTTGGACAGATTCAAACTATCTGTGACAAACTATTACCCATATGTTTACTTTGATTCAAAGTATGACAACCTGTGACAAACTACTACCTGTAAACTTACTGTGATTAAAAGTATCTCAACCTGCGAATGTCCATAATTTAAATTACAGTCATTGGACAGATTCAAACTATCCAAACTGCCTGTGACAAACTATTATCCATATGTTGACTTTGCTGCAAGGTATCACAACCTGCGACAAACTACTACTTGTAAACTTAGTGTGGTTCAAAGTGTGACAACCTGCAACAGTCCATAGTTTAAATTACAGTCATTGGATTCAGATTCAAACTAACCAAACTGTCTATGACAAACTGCTACCTGTACATTTACTGTGCTTCAAAGTATGACAAACTGCGACAAACTACTAGTAAACTTAGTGTGGTTCAAAGTGTGACAACCTGCAACTGTCCATAGTTTAAATTACAGTCCTTGGACAGATTCAAACTATCTGTGACAAACTATTACCCATATGTTTACTTTGATTCAAAGTATGACAACCTGTGACAAACTACTACCTGTAAACTTACTGTGATTCAAAGAATCTCAACCTGCGAATGTCCATAATTTAAATTACAGTCATTGGACAGATTCAAACTATCCAAATGCCTGTGACAAACTATTATCCATATGTTTACTTTGAGGCAAGGTATCACAATCTGCGACAAACTACTACTTGTAAGCTGAGTGTGTTTCAAAGTTTGACAACATGCAACAGTCCATAGTTTAAATTACAGTCATTGGGTTCAGATTCAAACTATCCAAACTGTCTATGACAAACTGCTACCTGTACGTTTACTGTGGTTAAAAGTATGACAACCTGCGTCAAACTACTACTTGTAAGCTTAGTGTGGTTCAAAGTGTGACAACCTGCAACTGTCAATAGTTTAAATTACAGTCATTGGATTCAGATTCAAACTAACCGAACTGTCTATGACAAACTGCTACCTGTACATGTACTGTGCTTCAAAGTATCACAACCTGCGACAAACTACTACTTGTAAACTTAGTGTGGTTCAAAGTGTGACAACCTGCAACTGTCCATAGTTTAAATTACAGTCCTTGGACAGATTCAAACTGTCTGTGACAAACTATTACACATATGTTTACTTGGATTCAAAGTATGACAACCTGTGACAAACTACTACCTGTAAACTTACTGTGATTCAAAGTATCTGAACCTGCGAATGTCTATAATTTAAATTACAGTCATTGGACAGATTCAAACTATCCAAACTGTCTGTGACAAACTATTATCCATATGTTTACTTTAATGCAAGGTATCACAATATGCGACAAACTACTACTTGTAAGCTGAGTGTGGTTCAAAGTGTGACAACCTGCAACTGTCAATAGTTTAAATTACAGTCATTGGATTCAGATTCAAACTAACCGAACTGTCTATGACAAACTGCTACCTGTACATTTACTGTGCTTCAAAGTATCACAACCTGCGACAAACTACTACTTGTAAACTTAGTGTGGTTCAAAGTGTGACAACCTGCAACTGTCCATAGTTTAAATTACAGTCCTTGGACAGATTCAAACTGTCTGTGACAAACTATTACACATATGTTTACTTGGATTCAAAGTATGACAACCTGTGACAAACTACTACCTGTAAACTTACTGTGATTCAAAGTATCTGAACCTGCGAATGTCTATAATTTAAATTACAGTCATTGGACAGATTCAAACTATCCAAACTGTCTGTGACAAACTATTATCCATATGTTTACTTTAATGCAAGGTATCACAATATGCGACAAACTACTACTTGTAAGCTGAGTGTGTTTCAAAGTTTGACAACCTGCAACAGTCCATAGTTTAAATTACAGTCATTGGGTTCAGATTCAAACTATCCAAACTGTCTATGACAAACTGCTACCTGTACATTTACTGTGGTTAAAAGTATGACAACCTGTGACAAACTACTACTTGTAAACTTAGTGTGGTTCAAAGTGTGACAACCTGCAACTGTCCATAGTTTAAATTACAGTCCTTGGACAGATTCAAATTATCTGTGACAAACTATTACCCATATGTTTACTTTGATTCAAAGTATGACAACCTGTGACAAACTACTACCTGGTAAACTTACTGTGATTCAAAGTATCTCAACCTGCGAATGTCCATAATTTAAATTACAGTCATTGGACAGATTCAAACTATCCAAACTGCCTGTGACAAACTATTATCCATATGTTGACTTTGCTGCAAGGTATCACAACCTGCGACAAACTACTACTTGTAAACTTAGTGTGGTTCAAAGTGTGACAACCTGCAACAGTCCATAGTTTAAATTAGTCATTGGATTCAGATTCAAACTAACCAAACTGTCTATGACAAACTGCTACCTGTACATTTACTGTGCTTCAAAGTATGACAAACTGCGACAAACTACTAGTAAACTTAGTGTGGTTCAAAGTGTGACAACCTGCAACTGTCCATAGTTTAAATTACAGTCCTTGGACAGATTCAAACTATCTGTGACAAACTATTACCCTTATGTTTACTTTGATTCAAAGTATGACAACCTGTGACAAACTACTGCCTGGTAAATTTACTGTGATTCAAAGTATCTCAACCTGCGAATGTCCATAATTTAATTTACAATCATTGGACAGATTCAAACTATCCAAACTGTCTGTGACAAACTATTATCCATATGTTTACTTTGATGCAAGGTATCACAATCTGCGACAAACTACTACTTGTAAGCTGAGTGTGTTTCAAAGTTTGACAACTTGCAACTGTCCATAGTTTAAATTACAGCCATTGGATTCAGATTCAAACTATCCAAACTGTCTATGACAAATTGCTACCTGTAAACTTGCCGTAGTTCAAAGTATCGCAACCTGCGAACGTCCATAGTTTAAATTACAGCCATTGGATTCAGATTCAAACTATCCAAACTGTCTATGACAAATTGCTATCTGTAAACTTGCCGTAGTTCAAAGTATCGCAACCTGCGAACGTCCATAGTTTAAATTAGTGATTGGACTGAGATTTATACTGTCCAGAATATCTATGACAAACTGCTATCTGTATATTTACTGCGGTTTAAAGTATGACAACCGTTGACTATTGGTAATTTTAATTACAGCCAAGTGTGACTCAAACTGTTCTAACTGAGACAATTAAGAGACTGAGGCAACTGGAACAGTATGATTGAACAGTCATACTGTTCCAATCGAGACAATTAACAACTGCAGTCTCCTATGATAAGTTAATGTAATAAATTAATAACCTAATAAATATTTTTTTTAGGGCCGTTATGGTGGAGGTGAATGGTATGGTGAAAAAGATAGACCCGAAGAATATTATCCAAAAGAACAGCCTATTGAAAAGCCTCCTCACGCCCGCGGATAAGGCGAGGGAAACGAAGAACGTTAAAATCGTAAGACGCTCTCTCCTTAGAAAAACGTTATCGATATACCGTCCCGTTATTCCCGTCAGGTACACCGTCATTTGTGCAACGGGGACATCCTATTGATGAACCGCCAACCGACTCTACACAAGCCGAGTATAATGGCTCACACCGCCAGGATATTGAAAGGGGAAAAGACCCTACGATTACATTACGCTAATTGTAAATCTTACAACGCCGACTTCGATGGCGACGAGATGAACGTGCACTTTGCGCAAAACGAGGTCGCCAGGAGCGAAGGATACAATATAGGTAGAGATCTTTTTCGCTGAACATCAAAAAGTGCCTACTTATTGAAACATCGTAATGCTAGTGATCATACAATCTTCCAAGTGTAATCAAAAACCTTTATCTTTACCAACAGTTAAAATATTCTGAAAGAGCAGTATAACTCAAACCAAGTTTGAAGAATTTGAGACATTATTTGTTATTCTACTTTACTTACAATCTCCAAAACGCTATAATTCTTGATTTACAGCTACAGATGGTTTACAGATGAACCTGTGCTTTTACTTGTTTGTTTTGTTTGTTTACTTAACTGCTTTAAGTGCTTCAACTGCTTCCATTCCAATTTTATGTACATTCTCCATGTGTTTCCAATTCCTATGATACGAGAGTTCTGTCTGGGCTAGGGCGTAGATAGAACTAGGGCTAAGCGTAAGACTAGTACTCTTCGGATATAGTTAAGGACCGACAAGCTCAATTTTCGTATTGTTTCAGCGAACGTGGCGAATCAGTACCTGGTACCGAAGGACGGTACTCCCCTGAGCGGCCTCATCCAGGACCACATGATAGCGGGCGTGCGTCTCTCGCTGCGAGGGAAGTTCTTCACGAGGTAACACTCAATGGTTAACCCGACATAAATCCCTAATTCCGTTCCTCTACACCAGGGAAGATTACCAACAGTTGGTCTATCAGGCGTTATCGTTCAAAACTGACATGATTAAATTATTACCGCCATCCATCATCAAACCGGCGTGTCTGTGGTCGGGCAAGCAGGTGCTATCGACGATAATCATTAATATAATACCGGAAGGGAAGGCGTTGATTAATTTGACCGGAACGTCGAAGATCCCGGCGAAGGTGAGTTCGAGACGGTTTCGTGATCGGAAAGGTTTTGAATTCTTTTAGGCTTGGCAAACGTGCCCGCCTAGGCTGTGGGCGGCCGGCGGGACCTTATTCGACAACCCGAACACCATGACGGAAGCCGAGGTGATAATTCGGAACGGGGAGCTTCTGGTGGGGATTTTAGATAAGTCGCACTACGGCGCCACTCCCTACGGTTTCGTGCACTGCGTATACGAGGTAAGACCGCCAATTCAACCTTGACTGTTCTACTGCCTATCCATATTAGTGGATGGTTGCCGATAACATAACCAAACTTATCTCTGTCTCTGGTAGTGTTAACCACACCTAATTCCAAACCTCCTTTCAGCTTTACGGCGGCGTCTACGCGATCAGGCTGCTCTCCTCGTTCGCGAAGCTCTTCATGCGTTTCCTCCAAGTGGAGGGCTTCACGTTGGGCGTCAAGGACATCCTGGTCGTTAAGAAGTCGGACAGGAAGAGGAAACGGATAATCGACATGTCGAGACGTTGCGGACGTGACGTCATCACCTCCGTCCTGGAGCTCCCGGAGGAGGCGCCCGTCGAGGAGATCGTCGACAAGATCGAATCGGAGTGCGCGAACAATCCCAAGTTCAGGAGCATCGTGGATAGGCAGTACAAGTCTGTCTTGGACGGGTATACCAATGATATCAATAAGTGAGTTGAATGATGGTCGTGTTGAAAAGATGAAATGTGCAGGTACCTGAACTTGTCGGCTTGTTTGGTTGCCGAATTTGAATTCGTTTGAAGCAACCCGTACTGAGTACTAAAGTAACAGTACTAGTCAAGAATGCCTAGACGAAGTACTCATGCAACTACTACCGGACGTGTGTCGTAATGAATTTTATTTCGTACTGTCTGGTAGATGTTCTCTATAGAATTGGTTCAATTACGATACGTGTTAACATTCCTAATACATAATTATAATGCCATGTTGGCATACTATGAAACTATTGCTAAGCAACACTTACCAGCTCTGATGTTAAGGTGAGTTTAGACGGTGCGAGCTAGCGGGTCAGTTGAGAAGGCCAGTAACTGTATGCCAGCTACTGTTGTTATTAAAACAGATCCGCCGAGTTACTGTCTCTGCAAGAATGGGCAGCTACTGAATGTGAGTTACTTCAATATTTTTTGATTTTACTGGCCACTTGCCGTCCTTGAGACTGAACTCAGTAGTTCGCATCCTATTCACCTAATTTGAACGCATAGTACAGTACCTGGCTAGACAGTAGACAGTTGAAGCAACGCGAGCCTATATACCCTATATAATAATGATAGCATCCTGAACGTCATTCCAGAGACAAAAATGTCAAAATTGACATAACCTCACTTTTTTAATAAAAAATGAAACAGCTCCATTCGGTTAATAGTGTCTTGAGAAAGACAGCTCACTTATCTACGCTTAATTAATAGAGCCGCAAGCTGTCTTTTTCAAGAACTAGTAACTGATTGGAGCAGTTTCAATTTTTAATAAAAAGTGAGGTTATGTCAATTTTGACATATTTTTAGTAAGGCGCATTCACAAACACTATCCACGGCCTACTATGAGGTGAAATTTAAAAAAACACCCGATATATTGCCTCGCGGATCTCAATTTTTCGTACTTCCAACATACTGCACTCTCTTTCAAGACCTGCAAGCTCACTGTCCAGAAACACAGTAGAGCCACTTACTTCGTGAAATAGGTGAGTAGCTTACCTATTTCACCCCTCATTCGCAAAGTACAGCTAGTGTCTACTGGCTAGACCACCAACTCGCACTGTGTAAACTCGCCCTTACTTCGTGAAATAGGTGAGTAGCTTGCCTATTTCGTCCCTCACTCGCAAAGTACAGCTAGTGTCTACTGGCTAGACCACCAACTCGCACTGTGTAAACTCGCCCTTACTTCGTGAAATAGGTGAGTAGCTTGCCTATTTCGTCCCTCACTCGCAAAGTACAGCTAGTGTCTACTGGCTAGACCACCAACTCGCACTGTGTAAACTCGCCCTTACTTCGTGAAATAGGTGAGTAGCTTGCCTATTTCGTCCCTCACTCGCAAAGTACAGCTAGTGTCTACTGGCCCAGCCCAGCAACTCACACTGTGTAAACTCGCCCTATGTACTCAAATCAATGAAACTGTTGTTAAGCAACACTTTACCGGCTCTTATGCTGTTATAACTCACTCACTTGACTCAAATTGATACCATAAGCAAACATCTACCGGACAGTATGACATAAAAATATAATAAACTCTAGGACGCCAATAGGTAGGAATGGGTTGTAGAGTTCATTATATTTCCAGTAATTTTTATGAATTCCGCGATGTACAGAAAAGAAGAAAAAAATGCTTGAATGAGGCTTATTAAAGCATTGTTTTTGGTATTTTTTTGTGGGGTTGGTAACAAGATATTCTTTAAATCCATTAAATTAAATTTGAAAATGGTGTGAAAATTGACAGATGTCTAGAAAACACCAGTAATACCGACTTAAATGTCACGATAAAAAAAACCCCAGATAAGAAATTTTAAATTATCCCTCGTCCGCAAGCGGCTCGTTTTAGAATCTCTTACTTGGGACGTCTTCTGCAAGTTGTACTTTAAACTTCTATTAAATTACTAGATGCCATTATATGCTTTCATAAACATAAAGAATAACATGAAACTGAGCCTCTCGCCTGACCCTCGCAACGAATTTGTACAATTGTCTGTATGATTCCAGTAAAAGTATGTTATTTCAGGACTTGTCTGCCGGCTGGTTTGGTTTGCAAATTCCCCGACAACAACCTCCAGTTGATGGTTCAATCGGGCGCGAAAGGTTCGACGGTTAATACCATGCAGATCTCCTGCCTCTTGGGTCAAATAGAATTGGAAGGTATGTTCGTTAGGAAGATACGTTTATTCGAACGAACCGACTCGTTGTTCCCCAGGCAAACGTCCGCCGGTAATGATATCGGGGAAATCCTTACCGAGCTTTCCCGCCTTCGAGTTTTCCCCTCGCGCCGGTGGTTTCATAGACGGCAGGTTTATGACGGGGATCCAGCCTCAGGAGTTCTTCTTCCATTGCATGGCCGGACGTGAGGTAAAGACAGACATCTCTTAAATCTATATAACCTTGCCTTAACTTCCTACTTCGAACTGTAAACATCGTATTTATATCAGATAATATCGATCTGTACCATTCCAGGGTCTCATCGATACGGCAGTGAAGACCAGTCGTAGCGGTTACCTGCAGAGGTGCCTCATCAAGCACTTCGAGGGCCTCAAAGTCGAGTACGATTTGACCGTGAGGAACAGCGACAAGAGCGTCATCCAGGTAAAGATAGAATTACAAGTCTGTAATTTTGTGGTGGGGTTACACCATAGAAATATAGTAAATTCTAGAACGCCAATAGGTAAATAGGTCCGAGGAAGTAAAAACATTGTTTTGTAAGAGCTAGGACACTGTGGCCTGTATACTCATATGTATTTAGAATGTAAACAGTACATAAGCAATATTCCTTGTTGGTTCAAGCAAATATTCGTATCAGGTTCACGGACGAGAAGTCAAAAACCCTTAGTCCTGCCCTGATGACAAGGTGAAATACGCCACTTCATACACTGTTTACTGCGCAAACTCAGAAGTAGGTCAATTTTCCCTATGGGGTACCAAATTATTCAGAACTGGTTGGCGTTTTAGAGTTTATTATATTTAATGGGTTAGATGGTGTTTTCTTGTTTTTAAAATCTAACAACAAGTTAGCATATGGATATCATTAGTAGTAATTAAAAAAAAATACAAAATGTGTTTTCTTCCTTTCGAAGTTCTTATACGGCGAGGATGGTCTGGACATATCGAAATCGCAGTTCTTCGACAAGAAGCAATTGGGTTTCCTCTCCGAGAACGTGAAAGTCCTGTCGCAACCGGAGAACCTCAAGCTGTTGAAGAGTGACGAGAGACAACCTCTGGTGGAGCAACATTTGAAAAAGGTACGATAACGGCGCTTGATCCAACAAACTTTACAAGTATACATATCCGTAGCTGTCGGAGTGGAAAACTAACAACGGCGACCCCTTGAAGAGATCCCGAAGGAGTCCCTTCGCCCTGTTCTCCAAGTGCGTCCTCCAGAAAACCGGCAGGGGGAAGATCACCGCCTCCAAGATGGCGGACCTTTGGCGGGAGCTCGACTCCGACGTGAAGGAAGAGTAAGCGCTGACTCACCGCCATTCCCCTCACTCGTTTATTTTTATTTTAATCTTTACAAACATATACAAATGTTTTTACATCTAAAGGAACGACTGCAAAAAAAAAACACTAAGCTAGCTTAACCTAAGTACAAAACGTAAAAAAAACAATATCGACAATATTAAGTAGTACTTTTAGTAGTTACTTAGTACTAAGTGTTAATTTTACGTCCCTTAGGTTTCTGAGGACCTGCGAGCCCTGCCCGGATCCGGTCGCCAACGTCTTCCAGCCGGACGCGAACCTCGGCGCTGTTAACGAGAAGATCGAGAAGATGTTCGAGGAGTTCCAGCCGTTCAAGAAGAAGAGGGCGAAGAGGGAGTTCCGCGACATGTTGAAACTGAAGGCGATGCAGTCGGTATGCCAGCCGGGCGAGCCGGTCGGCTTGCTCGCAGCGCAGGTAACGTTGAAAATATAGGTTAGGTTAGGTTATCTTCTTTTCAATATTCCAGTCTCGATGACTATCCTATGTCATCCTTAGATTTTTCTTCTAACGGAACTCTGACGTAGTCTGACAGTCAGTCATGCTGCCAGTCTCAGTTGTTATTCTTCTTGCTTCTTTATAGAGGGTTTTACTTTAAGTAGGAGTTGTTCGGAATTTTATAAAATTGTTATTTTGTTGTGTGTAGTTAATAAGCAGTTTAATGGATTTGGTATCCATTTCTAATAGTAGTGTGATAGTGTGTATTAGGGTTTTAATGTTGGCCTTGGCTAGTTAAGTCTATTGCATTCGAATAGTAGGTTCTCATCATTGTGTGTCTTTGTTTCTTGATGTAGGGAAATATATCTCCTAATAATGGTGTCCTATCTGGTATTTTCAATTAGCTTCCTATGTTTACCAGTGTATTCGCTTTTTCGTTTCCAGCAACTCTGCGTGCCTTGAATATGTATATACCTTCTGAACTTAGTTGTCTACAGTCAATTGAATGTTTGTATGTGACGTGTTGGAGAAGATCCAAAACTTTGTTGTATTCAGGTTTATTCATAAGCCATATTTTGAACATGTATATACCTTCTGAACAGTCCGTTGTAAGTCGTTAATGTTCTCTATCTAAGACTGTGTCGTGTTAATTGTATGTTCTCAATAGGTTTCCCATTTACGACTACTCCGACTGTCTCTTGATCCAACGCTTCTATCATGATAGATTCCGGATATATGTCGAAAAGCAGTGTCCTTAACTTCACTGTCTTCACTTTGCGTATTTTTGCTTCTGGTAAGTTTACCAATAATGTCTCCCATTAATCGATCTCTGAACATCCCCAGTCGATAGGAGAGCCCTCGACTCAGATGACGCTCAACACCTTCCACTTCGCCGGCAGAGGCGAGATGAACGTCACCCTCGGCATACCCCGTCTGAGGGAGATCCTGATGACGGCATCGAAGCTGATAAAGACGCCCTCCATGGAGGTGCCCTTCCTGCCCTGTCCCGATCTCAAGATCAGGGCTGCCAACCTCAAGAAGCTGCTCACGAGGGTCGTCGTCTCGGACGTGCTGGAGGACATCGACGTCGCCGTGAGGCTAATGCTGAAACCGAGAAGGTAATCGATACCAGACTGTCTCCGGTAGTGTTAACTCCCTTTCGTCGTCGGTAAGACTCGGACGAAGGGGTTAAGGTATGGTTTGCTCCAGCGCCAGATTTCATAGGGTTTACTCCGTTTACAGCTTCTTTTCTTCTTGACAGAAGGGTAGTGGTCGCGTAGACGACACTACTACAGCGATATTGCCTTCTTTACTACTTCTCCCCACCTATGCCCATTCACTGTAGTGCAGGCGTTCCAGTGGACTCCTTTACTGGTTACATCTGGTTGATTACTATCTCTCCGTTTACATCACACTGCTCAGAGCTTCACGGTGGGTTTCATACTTCCAGGTTTCATTGCTACACCCTGAGGTTCAACTTCTTGCCGAAGAAATATTACACCCGCGATTACCACGTCGCGCCGAAGCAGATACTGAGGCACATGAAGACGGTGTTCTTCTCCCAGATGTTCAACGCGATCCGGAAGTTCTGCAAAGTCAAATCGAACATGTAAGTGAACCTGCCGCGACTTCGCGACACGAACGTACAACGTCGCTTTCCCTCAGGGTGCTGATGTCGATGGAGGAGAAAAAGGCGGCCGCCAAGAAGAAAGCTGGCGGCGACGAAGACGAAGACGACGAGGCCGACAACGAGGCGAACGAGGCTGGGGAGCAGAGCAGCGAGGACGAAATCGAGGACGAGGAGGACGCCAAGATCGCTAGGAAGCACCAGGACGGGCAGGAGGACCAAGAGCCGGAGGAAGAGGAGAGGGTCCCCTCTGGAGACGGTTAGTCCGGTGTTGTTCTTCTCTTGGAACTCGGGTGGATGAGATTATTGTGTTGGCTGAGGCTATGTGATGTTCTTGTTCCTCAGTGTTGTTATTTCCTTTAGTTTCATTGTCTATATATAAATCTCCTGTCTTCTTCGCCTCAGCATACCCTATACCTTCTTTTGAGTCCCATACATGACATGTCCTTTGTGAATCCCTCTTGTTTTGTTAGTTGTGAGTTAACTATGTTTCTTATTTCTTTGTATCTCCTTCATTCTTCCTCTGTTCTGTTGTTATGGTAATTAATGTATACTGCCTAAATTTCTTCTACAAAGTCTTTTATATCTGTGGTACACCACGGTTTGTCACGTTTTTGGTTGCATATGTTAGTGTTACAAAGTCCATGATAGACTCAATATCGATTCTCTGTACATATTCTGGTTTAGATTTCCGTTTTATTTGCATAGTACTAAGAGGTGGTCACTTTGTATGTCAGTTGAGGGCAGAGATCAATGTTGAATTCACCATTGGAGTATACGGACCTTTTCTATTGAAATGCAGGGTCCGAAATCAACAAGAGCAAAAGAGAAACTAATAGTAGTTCGTTAGTATGACAGAGAAGGAAGATTTGCAACGTTGCCGGCCATAACCCATTCCAAATATTCCCGTCGGAGGCTATACAGCGAATGATCCGGTAGAGTATGGCGATGACTGTGATGTTTCGCGAGCTAGCAACGTCGCAAAAGTTCTTTCTCTGTTTAGCCAACGAGAAATATATGGCCTTTCTTTCGCTCTTATGTTTATACCATACTGCGACTCTCTAGAAACGGTCTGTATGTGGTCCTCATTGAAACAACTTCGACTATCTCATCGACTTTAAATCTCACATATCTCCTATTCTAGAATACTCTGATGCTGAGAACGAAGCAGAGGAGAACGCTGAAGATTCCGTTCAAGATCAGACCGTCATCGATAATTACAATTTCGCTCAGGATTACAAGGAAGACTCCAAGCACCATATATGGTGTGAGATTACTTTCGCGGTAAGTTGTACGTCGCTTGTAAGGCGCGTTAAAGTAACGTTTTTCTAATTGTAGTTGCCTCTAAATTTCGAAAAACTAGACTTGTCGCACTTGTTGAAAGAAGTGGCCAATAAGTCTGTGTTGTGGGAGACGCCTGATATCAAGCGAGCGATTATTTTACAGAAAGATGATAAAATGTTGTTGAAGACGGAAGGTATTAATTTGGTGGTAAGTAGGCGTTACAATGAGACATCGTAAATGTACCACATCGCTGTTGTTTTTTAGGAAATGTTCAAGTACTGCGACATATTAGACCTCCAACAACTGTACTGTAATGATATTCATAAAATGGCTGAAACGTATGGTATCGAAGCGGCATCTAAGGCCATTGTGAAAGTACTTGTCCCCTTTATACGAGTTTTCCTTTCTATTAACCTTTAACATTTTAGGAAGTAAAAGATGTCTTCAATGTTTACGGCATCAAAGTTGATCCAAGGCATTTGTCTTTGATAGCGGACTACATGACATTCAATGGTACGTTCGAGCCGTTGAGCCGTAAGGGTATGGAAAGTAGCCCGTCGCCGCTGCAGCAGCTGTCTTTCGAATCTTCCCTGATTTTCCTTAAGAACGCCACAATAAGAGGTGAGTCGATCTCAAATCTCAATGCTGGGAAATAACATTTTTATCTACAGGCAAACAAGATAATCTGCAGAATCCCTCGAGCTGCTTGATGTTGGGGAAACCATGCGAGGTCGGTACCGGGAGCTTCGGTTTGTTGCATCGGATGACGGAACCTGTCGTTGCGTGATGTAACTTGGAGAATAACAATTTCAATCTTCAAGTGTTTATGCTTTCTCTTAATCCCGTTTTCCCAATAAAAATGTTTCAAAAATTGGTAACAAAGTAGAGAAAGGTATCTCACAAAGTGTATTCTATACACTGAACCGACATGATTGAGTGTCACATATGTTGCTCTTCGCAGTATTCGGAAGCTTGTCTTCCTCTGTACCTGTTGAAATTTTGGACAATTTTGGAAGTAGACGTATGTAGTTACTTTTTCAAGTTATACCAAAATCCGTTTTGCTTCCCGAGTGACTCATCGCCACAACAAGTTGCGAGTGGCACACGCAAAACTCATAAAATCACATCCCAAGTTCCAGCGATTCGCCGCTTTAGCAAATTTTCAAGGTAAAGAGAGAGACGGAGAGAAGCGGAGTTGCCAAAATTTAAAAATCCGCTCAATGAAACATAAGTCGAAACCTGTAGAATGGCAATATGGAGAAAGTTGTTTTTATTTTTCATTAGGCAATATTTCTTCCAGTCATCTGATTTCTGTAATAGCGCTATGATTATTTCAATATTATAGTTGCAAACTAACATTGGTTCATTCCATTAAATGATACAACTTCGATTATTTATATTTCGAAGATAAAATGAAACATACACGCCCCTGTTTCTACTTTCCCCTCACTTCTTCATCCCGCGGAGGACTAACGGCTTCTAGGAATTCACTGCGGGAGGAATCTAAACTCGGCGAACCTCCATATGTAACTATCGCCCGATAGATGGCGCCGAAAATGTGGAAATTCGCTCTAGTAATCCGAATTCTGGAAAGAAGAGAAGTAAAAATCTAACCAGGTAATTTCCCAACAGAAGCTTGAAAAGATCTACTTCCAAAATCCAACAGATACAGAGGAAGACAAGGTTGCGAATACTGTAAACAGCAAGATATATGAGACATTTAATCGAGATTAATCTATAACTTCCCAAGTAAAACTGTGGGTCCAGTATACAGAATACACATTGCGAGATACCTTTATACCGTGATGAGTTAACCTAAGCTTAAGACTGAACTGAGATTAAAGATGAAATATGCGTTGTATCGCGCCTTATTCAAAGGTTAACCTTTGATTAACTCTCAGTAAGTTAACCAAGTGACAGGGTCAGGTTAATCGGCCCTAAGAGGTTATAACTGAAACTGTCGCAGACTCGCTCGCTCGCGCATTTGAATGCTGAAATATGTGAAATAGCTCGGCTGATTTTCAAGAGGAAAAAATATGCAAACATACATACATACATACATGTATAAAAAAAATATATATATATTCAATTCCGTAGTTATATATATATATAATATATATAATAATAATAATAATTTTATAAAGAACAATAGAAGAAAACAAATAAATTAAAACAGACATCTCGCTTCTACCTACCGTCCTAGATCAACAATTCCGTATCGTCCACTATGTACACTTGTGCTCAGCTATCTAGGGGATCGGCGATTATTAACTCTCCTGCCTCGGACGTGCTTATGGTTATCATCATTTTCTCGCCGTTGCTCGAGCTGTCCGACGACGCGGACTGCGTCGAAGTCGCCGCTTCCTGAAACCGACAGAGCTCGTTACCGACCCCCTCCGTTCGCCCGACACGTCGACTCGTCCTTACCTGTGAGTAATTGACGTGAGTTATCGCGTACTTGATGTTATTCTTGCTGTCCGTTATCCAGACCGGTTTGATCTCGTTCTCCTGATCCTGCGACGCCTGCGGCTGTTCCTGTTCCCACGTGTCGTCCTCGTCCTGATCCGTCATATCTTGCCTCTGTAATGACGAGAGAGAGAGAGAGAGGTGAATTTCTGATCCGCTGGGGATTCGTTCGGGACTTACCGCTATCCTCTGCTTCTGGTGCGTCTTTAGGTGTTTCGAGAGGTGATCCGATCTCATGAACTTCTTGTTGCACTCGCTGCACTGGAACCGTTTCTCGCCGGTGTGCGTCCGCCTGTGCCGCTGCAGCTCGTCCGATCTCGTGAACCTCTTGCCGCAGAACAACCAGGTACATACGAAGGGCCGCTCGCCCGTGTGCCACCTCAGATGGGCCCTGCAAATAATGAAATTAGGGTCGTATTTATAGTCGTCACTCGAGTTTGTCCCAAGTTGAGTGACTCAAGTTATGAGTTATGACTCATTATGAGAAATGGTGTGCCATTATCGAGCTATTACACATTGGCCGATATTGGAGATTTCTGGACCTGCTTGAAAATGTTCCCCATGTTAATTCCCATAAGAAGAAAATAGCATAGAAACAGTCGTTATGAGTTACTCCCCTCTTCAAATGTCCTAGGTCATTACTAATGTCGCGTATTTCATTATCATTATCTTATTATATTAGTTGTGGACGCTGCTAGGTAAATGGAAGTCTGTGGTAGTATGGGCCGTAGTAGTGTTGCCAAATTAACCCTTAGAGAAGAAGAAGAAGAGGTTACGTTACATGTGATCTGCGTCATGTTCGTGCTCGATTACATCGCTCGGCGGTCGCTCACCTCAGATGGCTCGTCTTGCCGTACACCTTATTGCAGCCCGGTATGTGGCATATGTGCTGCTTCTTCCTGTCGGTGTGCCTCTCGCCCTCCTGACAGTTGGGACACGTGCACGCGACCCTACGCACCCTCTGCTTCTGGGCGCCGTCCTGGTTCGACTCGTTCTGCGGCGAGTTGCTGTCGGCGTCCTGGGCGGCCGCCGCCGACGTCGTCGTCACGACGACGCCGCCCGGGGCGATCGGCGTCGCGGCCGACTGCGACGTCGTCGTCACCTGCGGTATCACCTGCCACTTGTTCGGGTCCGTCGGGTCCTGCTGGATGTGCTGACCGACGGCGATCTGGGGCGCGGCCGCCTGCTGCGTTATCACCTGGACGTTGCCGAGACCTGGAACAGGTATAAGTTATAACGATGATAATAACATTCGTGTCAACATTTGTTATCCTGAACACCCTTTTCAGGCAACCGCCACGAAGATTATGTACATGGACTTCACCTCAGGATGAAGAAGGTCGTATTGTAAGAAACAAGATAGACTATATATGTATTAATAAATAAAAGGTACCACAATAGGGGAAGCAAGTAGCGTCTGACACCTAGAACAGGCGGCTACAAACAGCGTCTGACCGGTCTGACCCAAAATGGGCGTCTGAGCAAAACTCGCCAACACGCTTGACAAGCCGTTTCATGCAAATTTCACCTCTCTTAAGTACATCTCAGTCCCTGGCAACCCGGAATCCCATGGTTACGGTAGCAACCGAAAAAAGGCAACGGACAGAGATTCCTACTACAAAATGGTTTGTACGCAATGAACACGTCTTCCAAAAGGAACTTTAATAACAAGTGGACCTGGCAAAGCCCTCATGGTTGAATTAGGAATGAAATAGACTTAATTATAACCAGAGCTCGGATTTCATGGCAATTGCCACTTTTTGCCATAAGTGCCATTTTGGCTCCTTTTTGATGTTGTTGCCATTTTCACGACATTCTTAAATTTTTCCTTGAAAATAAGATGCCTAATTCGATTTTTGTTCTACGAATTGTACCTGTCACTTCTCAAATCTTAAATAGATACATATAGATGCTGACCCAAACATTGTTAGTATGTTTTATGTTCCTGTAACAACGGCGGATATAGAACTGTCATTTGTAAGACACAAACATATTCGCAATGACCGTAGACAGAGTTTAACTGCAATTAACTTAGTAAATTTAATTGCTAATTTACATTGTTGTAAATTTTAATAATCAATAGGTAATGTATGTCGTGTACGTCATAAACATATAATTGTAAATATGTAATGTGAGATTAAAACAACTTTTAGGAACATTTTTATACAGTACTATTTTAAAGTGCCATTTTTCATCGATTTTTGCCATTTTTAAAGTGTTGATTGCCATTTTCAAACATTTTTAACAGCATAAAATCCGGGCTTTGATTATAACAGACAAAATGAGAGTACTAATACATAATGTAGAGACATTAGATAGACCTCAGTGGGAAGTAACACGAATATTAAGAGACAAGGTAGTAATAGATATTAACCAAGAAAAAACAAAACTAGCCAGAAGTAAGAAAATGGACCCCATTTCAGAATTCGGAAACATATAAGAGAATAATAGGAAAAAACTTACGGAACATAAGAAGCCTAACAATCGAAAGCCTCAATGAAAACCTGATGAATGTATTGCAAGAGGCAATGCATAAATGTCAGGCAAGACAGAAAATCCAGTTCTACCAAATACCTTTTGTAGAAACAACATAAATATCAAAATCAGTAAAAAGAGATATAGTCACTATAACACAAGCTTTATAAAACAGGTTATAGAAACAAATAAACGTCTTAATTAAAGTAAGGAGACAAGAGCTAAGAACAGGAAGTGCGAGCATTCATAAGCTAAGAAATTTCAATAGAATAGAAACTACAAACAGAGATCAATCTCTACCAACCACTGAACAATTCTATGGATAGCTAGAAGGAAAAACTTCTATATCTTATTATATAATAAAATGTTGGCATGACATACAAGTTTTTCCTTCCTTCTGCTCATCATGGCCAACTGTGAGAACTTGGACAACCTCCTCTTGTTATGGATAACTATACCGATGCCGCGACGACCTCCAAGACCACAAATTCCCAAGGTTCTAAACCATGGATCAGAGGAAATACTAGAAGTTACCAAGGGCGAAATTAAAACAGCCCTCTCAAACATGATACATTACTAATTACCTGGAGATGACAACATTGTAACAGAGGCATGCAAAGAGTTAACAAATGTACCTATTTGAGAACAAATATTAATGAAGAATTGAGATAAGATGCGGAATTGAAGAGGTCCGCGCTACATTCCTAAAGATGGCAAAACTGTTCAAAAGTAGGGACCTGTCATTAACCACAAAAATGTGAATATTGAGGTGCTATGTGTTTTCAACTCTCCTATACGGCATTGAGTCATGGACGTTATTCTAAAAATTTCATGGGTGGATCATATTACCAATGAGGAGGTGCTCCATAGAATGAAAGGAGAAAAAAAAATCCTGTATCAAATGAAGGAGAGTACACTTCAATACTTTGTCCACATCACGAGAAATCCTGAACGATACTGCAGTTTACACTCAAAGGCAGAAGAAGAATCTCATGGTTGAAAAGTCTCGGTTCAACTGTGGGCTTATTCCGCACAGGAGTGGGTAAAGTCCACATAGCCATTATGCTCGCCAACATCCGTAACGGATAGGCATTTCTATCTTCTATCTAAATGATACCGTTTAGCTATTACTAAAACTGAGCGCCACATCCGCCATATGAAACAACCTCCCTAAACACCGCCACGAATCCCCACTCGCTCACCAGGTATGTTCTGTATGTTCGGTATCGTCTGTATATTAGGCACTTGTATGATGTTCCCGAGGTTGGCGATGTTCCCGACGGTCGCGCCCCTGACCTGCTGCAAGTTGGCGGCCGGTATGACGGTGAACTGCTGACCGTTCGCCCCCATAAAGGTCAACGGCGGCTTCTCGTCGACCTGCGCCTGCGTCTGGGCGACCGACGTCGGCGTCTGCGGCGCTGCGACCGACGTCGCTATCTGCAGCTGCTGGATCTGACCGCTCGGCGTCAGGATGTTCGCGAACTGCGGCTGCGCCTGGATTATGTTCGGTACGGCCGTCGTCGCGAACTGCACCTGGAACATCGCAAAGGAATTAGTCGAGGAACATAGAGGACATAACCTAAAAAAGTTGTATGGAAGTAATCGGAGCAACATTGGGATCTTCGGATGGACGATCAATATTGCTTGAATTTCACCAAATATGTTCCTTTCAGTTTACAATTAGTTTTTAAACAACTGCTTCCGAAAAGTTAACAGAGACGTTTCGGATAACACTTAATAGTTAATACATAATACACACATAATTACATATTGGTATTATATTCGTATATAGCTCAGTTAACCTAATATATACACATTGAGTTGTCGTCCCAAACCGGTTGTCCCGGGGACGTACCAAGTACATTCAGTTTAACAGTACCTTAAAGGTCCAATTTGGACGTCCCATTTAGGTCAGGGACGTTCTGACCAAACTGGGACTAAAAACTGACGTGCCGGGGACATCAACGATCTCATTACTTGTCGACATCGATTCTTCGACGGTACTCACCGGGAAGTGTATCGTCTGGTACACGGTCTGTCCGTTGCCGGTCGTGATGGGCACCTGGATCGGTATCGTCTGTTGCATCGGGAACTGCACCATCTGCGGTATCGTGGGTCGGACGGTGACGCTCTGACCGTTCGCGAGCTGTACGGTGGGGAGGTTCTGCAGGTTCTGTAGGTTCTGAATGTTCTGCAGGTTCTGGATGTTCGCCGGGAGCACGCTCGGCCCCTTGATTATCTGGCCGGGGCTGAAGAGCTGCTGCGGTTGCTGGCCGCCTGAAAGAAATAGGTGCGTTCAGTGAGGGTCTATGGTGAAGTAGGAACGGTTGAAACCTGATGGGTTGTGGTGATTTGACGGTAATACATAGAAACGTAATGGTGTACCTTCCAGTATAAACCCGGCGATTCCCAGAGTGATCCCGCTATTTTCGGGGACGGTTTTACCATCGTTACTGACACTTTTCCCGGAATTTTCGGTTTCTTCTCGGTTGCCGCATTGGTTTTCCTCTTTATTTTCTTCGATATCTTCGGCCATTTGGAGGATTTTAACCGTTCCCGCACAATAATACCATACCTATGTTTTTAACGACGTTTATGAGTAACATGTTTCATAATAGAGACGGAAGAAGGACTGAAAAGTGAAAAGATCCTTACTACCTGCCTTGTAGGGTTAACAGGCCCATTTTTAAGAAGACAGGATAGGATTTAGCGAACTGAGTTTCATTATTTTGGGAGATTTATTTCTGGCGATTTTGCCGTCGGCATGGACAAATTTTGGAAGAAAACTGGTAATAGAACCAAAATGAAAGTGTGACGTTGCAAGACAATATCGCGAAAAGTGTGGGAATAATACATTTTACAAGAAACAATTAGAAATTTAGAGTTTTTAAAAGGTTTGAAAATGTAATAATTCATCATCAACTAAGTTAAATCGTTTTGAAGTTTAAAACTAAAGATTTGTGCAATTATTTATAAACGGCAAATTGAAGCAACGTCTTAAAATAACCGCAAATCGTAATCTGCGCAATACGGACTTTAACGAAATTGAAGATAATCGTTCATTACGACTGAATGGCAAAGAAGCCAGCTTAGCTCATCAGCGACGAACTCATATTTCAACTGAAATGTCTGATCGGTCCGTCCCAGAATTTGGAAACATATCCACAAATGGTCTCTTTATTTCAATTGGTCACCTGTTCGATTAACAGAAAACTGTAAGCAACGGAGAGTTGGGAGATTCTATTAGGGAAGAATCAATTTCCACTTATAGATATGACAGGAAATGTAAAGTCATCCCATGGGGACTGCTCGTGCATCCGATGTTCAGAAGATATCACCGCTTACCGAGTGAGAACCAGTCATCCCACAGGGATTAGTTATACAGTAATACAAATGTTATTGACTCTGGTTATTACCGTTGCATCTTTGATCGATGACCAGTCGTATTGAGTGGTGTGAAGTTAGCAGCCGAAAATCCAGCAGCCAATTTTTCAAAATGACATTTCTAGCAACCATTTCATCAGTGGCATCTCAATAATGATATGCGATATGTTATTTTCCAAACTCATTTTTTCTTACCAAAATATGTTGCACTTGTGCCGCTACAACACTGTTGCAATGTTGCTTTTAACGCTGGGGCTCCATTTCATGACGTTATTAAATGAGGCTCATCACAAAGATGCGTATATTTAATGAAAGATGGCCGACATAACCTCAATCGAGATGTGCGCGCGCAAACTATATACTAACCTGCTGCCGCCAGCGACATGGCCGGTATGAAGAACGCCTCCTGGCCGTCGACCGTTACCGTCTGCATCGGCTGCAGGACGTTGTAACCGAGGGCGGCTGCGGCCGCAGCGTTCTGCCCGACGTTCGCGGCGGCGATCAGCTGCGCCGCCCCCGCGGCTGCCTGCTGCTGTAGGAGCTGCTGCTGTAGCTGCTGCGGGAGCCCGACGGGCACGCTGAGGATCTGCGGCGCGGCGACGACCTGCTGTTGTTGCTGCTGCTGCTGCTGCTGTTGTTGTTGTTGTTGCTGCTGCTGCTGCTGCTGGTGGGCGGCCGCGACCGCAGCTTGGGCGGCCTGCGCGGCCGGGTCCGGCTTGATCTGCTGCTGCTGTTGCTGCTGTTGGGCGGCCTGCTGCATGTTCGACATCGTCGCCGTCGGGGGGGTCTCCGACGTCGGGCCTATCCGGCTGCAGGTGGCCGCTAGGAGGGCGAGCGGAGAGGGGGTCGGTTTGCTTTCCTGAAAAATAGCGGATCCGCCGTTATACAGAGATTCCAAAAAAAAAAAAGGAAAAAAGGTTGCGTTGCAAAAATGGTTTCGGAAATAGGGGAGGGACGCATCAAATGACGTTAAGTTACTTGAAAATGCTCGGGACGACGCAGTCCATGGCACGTCGCCTCTGCACAGCTCTCTCTAATTCACGTCACCGACAATTACAGGAATCCTCATCACCGACACTTGAAAATGCTCGGGACGACGCAGTCCATGGCACGTCGCCTCTGCACAGCTCTCTCTAATTCACGTTACCGACAATTACAGGAATCTTCATCACCGACACATCAACGATACTTGAAAATGCTCGGGACGACGCAGTCCATGGCACGTCGCTCCTGCACGGCGCTCTCTAATTCACGTTACCGACAATTACAGGAATCTTCATCACCGACACATCAACGACACTTGAAAATGCTCGGGACGACGCAGTCCATGGCACGTCGCCCCTGAACGGCGCTTTCTAATTCACGTTACCGACAATTACAGGAATCTTCATCACCGACACATCAACGATACTTGAAAATGCTCGGGACGACGCAGTCCATGGCACGTCGCCCCAGCACGGCGCTCTCTAATTCACGTTACCGACAATTAGAGGAATCTTCATCACCGACACATCAACATTAGTTGAAAATGCGCGAGACGACGCAGTCCATGGCACGTCGCCCCTGCACGGCGCTCTCTAATTCACGTTACCGACAATTACAGGACTCTTAATCAACGACACTTGAAATTGCGCGGGACGACGCAGTCCCTGACACGTCGCCCTGTAATCCACGTTACCGACAATTACAGGAATCTTCATCACCGACACATCAACGACACTTGAAAATGCTCGAGACGACGCAGTCCATGGCACGTCGCCCCTGCACGGCGCTCTCTAATTCACGTTACCGACAATTAGAGGAATCTTCATCACCGACACATCAACATTAGTTGAAAATGCGCGAGACGACGCAGTCCATGGCACGTCGCCTTTGCACGGCGCTTTCTAATTCACGTTACCGACAATTACAGGACTCTTAATCACCGACACATCAACGACACTTGAAAATGCTCGAGACGACGCAGTCCATGGCACGTCGCCCCTGCACGGCGCTCTCTAATTCACGTTACCGACAATTACAGGAATCTTCATCAACGACACATCAACGATACTTGAAAATGCTCGGGACGACGCAGTCCATGGCACGTCGCCCCTGCACGGCTCTCTCTAATTCACGTTACCGACAATTAGAGGAATCTTCATCACCGACACATCAACATTAGTTGAAAATGCGCGAAACGACGCAGTCCATGGCACGTCGCCCCTGCACGGCGCTCTCTAATTCACGTTACCGACAATTACAGGAATCTTCATCACCGACACATCAACATTAGTTGAAAATGCGCGAGACGACGCAGTCCATGGCACGTCGCCTCTGCACGGCGCTTTCTAATTCACGTTACCGACAATTACAGGACTCTTAATCACCGACACATCAACGACACTTGAAAATGCTCGAGACGACGCAGTCCATGGCACGTCGCTCTCTAATTCACGTTACCGACAATTACAGGACTCTTAATCACCGACACATCAACGACACTTGAAAATGCTCGGGACGACGCAGTCCATGGCACGTCGCCCCTGCACGGCGCTCTCTAATTCACGTTACCGACAATTACAGGACTCTTCATCACCGACACATCAACGACACTTGAAAATGCTCGGGACGACGCAGTCCATGGCACGTCGCCCCAGCACGGCGCTTTCTAATTCACGTTACCGACAATTACAGGAATCTTCATCAACGACACATCAACGATACTTGAAAATGCTGGGGACGACGCAGTCCATGGCACGTCGCCCCTGCACGGCGCTCTCTAATTCACGTTACCGACAATTACAGGAATCTTCATCACCGACACTTGAAATTGCGCGGGACGACGCAG
Organism: Cryptocephalus moraei; assembly: GCA_946251905.1. Lineage (NCBI taxonomy): Eukaryota > Metazoa > Arthropoda > Insecta > Coleoptera > Chrysomelidae > Cryptocephalus > Cryptocephalus moraei. The sequence continues at coordinate 19,971,836 of OX276464.1, read as the reverse complement.
TCCCTGACACGTCGCCCTGTAATCCACGTTACCGACAATTACAGGAATCTTCGTCACCAACGATACTTCAAAATGCATCTATCATTACACCTACAGGGCGTTTCCAATACTATTTACCATTGCATAATTAATACTTTCTTACATTTAAATACCTCGATCTGATGAGATCGTAACAAATGTTAAATGAATAAATTGTTTATCTCAATATTTTCTTTCGTTTTTAATAATTCAAAAAAAGTCGAATTTATCCACTTTGAAACTTCTTAAATTGCTTTTCAATCAAAGCTCTTCTTAATGAGGTGATATATTACAACATATTCCAAGTTTATAAAACCATTCTTTATTGCACCGTCGAATAGTATATGTATTATTATAATTATGTACCTACTTACTAATTACTATTAAATAGTAAAGTAAAGTAAGTAAAATTTCTTATCAGGATTTTTTTTATCGTGACATTTAAGTTGGTATTACTGCTGTTTCCTAGATATCTGTCAATTTTCACACCATTTTCAAATTTAATTTAATGGATTTAAATAAAATCGAAGTCATGTCTCAAGAATCCGAATCGCATCAATTACAAGAGGCATCCTTATCCCATCGACGCGGCGGCCAATTATAATTTTGATTTGACAGACAGCATTAGGGAATATCTTGTTACCAATCAAACAAAAAAAAATTACCAAAAACAATGCTTTAATAAGCCTCATTGAAGCACTGTTTTCGGTCATTTTAGTGCTAGAATAGCTGTCATTTTAGTGCCGGAACATAGAAATAAATTTGTAACTTTGTCGTGGTGTTTATCATAGAATCAAATAAACAAAAATGTCAAACGTTAGATTAATGTGACGTCATGCGTCGTGATTGGTGGGTAAAGTCACGTGACTTAAAGGTAAGAAGTAAAAGAGTTAATAAGAATATGTCGTGAAGCGTCGTGATTGGTGTTTGAAGTCACGTGACTTAAAATTAATAGATAAAAACATTATTTCAATGAATTTAAATATGAATAGCATGCGGTAGGTAGATCGTTATATGAATTGTGTTGTGTGTATTTTTGAGGGCAACGCTAAATTTCAACGTAAATATATTGGAACTATTTGTTATTAATGTTTAAATATGAGTGAGACGAGGCGAAGTACGAGAATGTGACGTAATGCGTCGTGATTGGTGGTAAGTCACGTGATTTAAAAGTCGTAGTATGGCATTATTTGAAATATTAGAATAGGAATAGTATATATCGTTACATGAATAAGTGTTTCATATGTAATTTCGCGCTTAAAGCTACCTTTTCGCGTAAATACATCGAAATTATTTTGTATAAACATATATTGAGGTAGTACGAGCGTAACGAGCGCCCCTCTCTACTAACAGCCGAGCGAGAAACGAATACGGCCCGGCCGGGCGGCGGAAGTTCGACCTCCGAAAAGGTTGAGCCTCTGTCCTCCTCCTTTCTCCTCCTCCTGCGACTCGTCGCGCCGGCGGCGACCTCGGCAGAGGACGCACGAAGCAACCTCCCACAGGCAGCCGCAACGGGTGCGAGAGAAAGAGAAAAAGGGGGACCGTACCGTACCGCTCTCGCTCTCTCTCGCTCCGTGTCACGCCCGCCCTTTCGCCGAAATATAAATAAATACACACACGGAGAGAGACTGAGACTGAGAGACACACATGCACTATGCACACCACGATAGTGATAGTGCCGTAAACGGCACGTAACGAAATGGTTTACCTGCTGCGAGACGGCGGTTTCGATGTTGTAATCGAGACGAGCCTCTTCAGATGTCATAGTTGCCGAGGTGGTCAGCGCCAGCAAATCGCATCGTGACCGCGGACGAACACGACGACAAAGACACACGACACACGCGTCGCCTATGTACCGATTACCGACGCACTTAACAGTTACTTACACAAAACACACAAAGGATCCCAGTCTCACTAACGCACCGATATCGCTATTAATAAATAATCGGGTCGTGTACGTCTCGTCTACTATGTACTCGGACGTACATGTATATACATCGCACCTCCTCTCAGCCACTTTTCAGGGGGGTATTCCGGAAAACGTGCGTGTATCGTGCGTATACACGGGTGGTGGTGTGTACTCTCAAAACGGGATGGGCCGCTCGTTAAACGCAAACCACGCCATTCTGGGACTGGCCCGAGAGAGCGGGACGGCGGAAGGTGGGGAGGAGGGATCGGGCGACCGATCGGCTCGGCTCCGACGAACCGAACGTACGAAGCGGGAGGCGGCAGCTCGATCAGCGACGGAGGAGGAGGGCGGCCGAAATTACGAATTTCGACGTGGATCTCCGATCCATTTCCAACTTCTCGGCGGGTCGGAGTCGCAAGTCGTGCGTGCGCAGTAGTCGTAGAGGAGAGGCCGGTTCCTGATTGGCGAAAACCTAAACTTTTCGGATCCATACCGCGATCCGACCAATCGAAGCCGAACGCTGCTACCGCGCATGCCCCACTCGCGTAACTCCGCCGCGGGTGTAGTTCGGCACTCGCAGATGTCGCCACGAATTACAGGTAACTACAGGTAACAATTAACATTATTTAGCATGTGACTTTATTTAGCATTAGTGACTTTACAGGTAACCAGGTAACAACTCCTTCATTAGAAAAAAGGGATATATCAACGGAGATTACATGTAACGCAACCCTTACCTGGAAACTGTCGTATCCCATCTAACAACTGAGATATTTAATTACAAACATTGCTCTAGAACGTTTGGCAGCCATATTGGTTGAATGGCAGTTTACACAGAACTCGAAAAACGTTTACGGGAAAAGTACACGGAGCATTACATTGCAGACTATCGACACGAATTCGATCTGTTCCAACGTCATGTGTCAAGGGTGTCGCAGGTCAATGAAAATGACCGCGTAAATTTCATTTATTAGCGATTATTATGTGTTTTTTTAATCTATTTTTTATAATTTAAGTACGTAGCTGATTTATTATCTAGGTTTTATTCGGCATATCAAGGTGCAAACAAACATTTTTCTGACCAGACGACTTAATTGGAAAAGTTAGGGTTTGGTTGAGTTTTTCTTGACATACATTAAAACGTTTCCTCTGCGTTTCTGGCCAGACCAGTTGGTTAAGGAGCTGACTTCTTTAAAAACTAAAACGTTAGCCAGAAGGATTTCAATATGGCCGAAGGTTGGAAACATATCTGTTTTAAATAGTTTTTCCGGTTATTTCCCCACTTAGTCCAGTAAATGAAGAAAACAACCTAGGTTAAATTCTGCAAAGGGATTGTAGGTCTCAACTGGGTCTTTCGAAATATAGATAGTTGTCGATTCTGGCATGGTGGAAAATGACCCTCAAGTTCCAAAAATCCGTTTTCCGCCAATATCTCCGAGAATATGGCATTTAGAGAATTTTTGCTTATATACAAAAAAGAAGAGCATTTCATTAGCTACAAAAATGGTCCTTATGACTTTTTCCGAAAACTCAACTGTTTTCGAGATAACGACCCCGAAACAGCCAATAACAGCCCTTTACCTGTTGCTCCTGCCCCGAATCCAGGAGAGCAAATTCGAGAAATGGAGACCAACGCGGGCGGACAAATTGTGCAATAACTCGAGTAAAAATGGATTCAAAGAGAAAACGGTAGAAAGAGCTATGGTATCCTGGGTCTCGGACCTCATTTTTATTTTTCTTGAATATTGGAAAACCAGGTTCCATTTTTCGACTCAATCGACAACTTTCTGTATTTCGAAAGACCCAGTTGAGACCTACAATTGCCCCCCGGTTTTATCCTTTTTCAGAATTTAACTCAGTTTTGGGAGTTTATCGGCCTTCATTTACTGGACTAACATTGTTAAGGTGAAAGTTGAATAGTCAAAATACATTATTATCGGTAAATTCACAAAAACAACTTATTGGAAGTACACCAGAAGAAGGCATAAAGTCTTCCCCAACTAACTTAATAGGCCAGAGCGACCGGTTTTTATATCTAATGTTCTTCTTAGGTCTAGTGTGAGCCTGATGATGACTTCTAGTAAGTCGAAACCGGTCGCTCTGGTCTTAAATTAGTTTGCGAAGACTATGTGTTTTCTTCTGGTCTACTTTTGCCATGGCCAACTTTGGGGATCTGGACGTTAAACTTATTGGAACATTGAAAAAATTAATGTCGAAAGTCGTCAATTTTTTTCACTTTTTAGGAAAAATTACTGATTTCCCGAAGTTAATATTGCTTTTTCCAATATGCTGATACTTTCACTAAAAAACATTAAAATTGGCATGGTCCGCTGAGACTAAGATCTACTAAGTGTTTTTATTGATTGGGATAACATTAACCTGAAGTTACCAAAAACCCTTCCCCAATGTTCCTGGGTCGTTTTGATCCAACCTTACAATTATTGTCATTTAATTTAAGATTGCCGGGTGTTGTTCTCGTTATTGTTATGGTTTCATCTGAACCGTTCCATTATTTAGTACAGAAACAAATACTCCATACGAAATCTTCAAATTCACTTGTTTCTGTCTAATTAGGTTTGTTTCAACAAGTACTCGGATTAGTTCCGAAATCAGACGGAGCGTGGAGCGCTTCCATCTATGAATGGAAACCAGAGTTGCCAGATCTCCATCCAAGTGGTGCATGCGCAGTAGTTGTAGGGAAGGGGCGTCGGAAGGATCCGACCAATCCAAGCCGGCCGTTACTCGTCCGCTACTGCGCATGCACCACTTGGATGGAAATCTAGCGATTCTGATAGAAACTCAAACTCAAACGTATTGGGGGACATCCACTGAACGTTCCTTCGTGAGTAATGTCTCTCTTTACTATCCTACTATATTCTCTGTTGATTAATGAACGCCGGTGGGTAATTAAATGCGCATCGGTACCGGTACGCTCGTGGATAATGGAAATTATCCCCGCCGGAGAGAGACCCTGCGCGCCGCCCATGCTCGAGGCCTCTGGTCTTGTTTCCTGGGTCGAGGGGCGTCAGCCGTTCCTCTCCGCTCCGAAAGTCTGTATACGAAGGCTCGCACCCGCCACACCCCCCTCGACGTCCCAACCCGGGGCGGCCGAAGAGGCTTTGACCCATTCGGTGGGAAACGGCACCCGTTACCGCACGCACGTGGGTAAAAGGGAGAAAACGACCGCCCCCTCCCGTACGAACACTCTCTCTCGACACGGCGAGGAGTCGATCGATGAGGGGGGGGAAGGGTGTTATATGGATTCGTCGTCGTGGGGAAATGTTTACGTTACCGCACGCTATCGACGTGTAACTGGAGGATGATATGAGGTCGACGTGCGGAATTTACCTACTGAACCCGGTGGTAATGTCGATTACCCACCGCGAATCTACTGGACGGTTGATAAGTGAAAGTGCACTAAGAAAGTTTACCATATTATTCATAATTCGACATACGCGATGTGCGCATACAACTGCGCACACAGTCTTGTTAAGAAATTAAATCCCCCCACTGGACCAGCGAGACGCGTTTCTTTCGAATTTTCCCCCCAAAATCAATCGAATCAATCACAACTAAGTCTCCTCTCGTCGCGTAATGAATGAACGGCCCTGTTGCACGTTGCACGTTCTTAGCGTGGCGGCGGGAGAGTCAGGGGCTGGTCCCGGGTGCAGGGGCGGGGGTGGAGGACACCCGGTTACGCCCACCTTGCCGCCTTGCAACGGGGGCATCGTCATCATCATCATCATCATCATCGTCATCAGCAGCGACACACCACGTTCTCGCTCAGAAGCGAGGCGGCAGGGGTGTGCGACGCACACGTGAGAAACGAAGACATGTGTGTTCCCTAGGACCCACTGTCATTTGTCAAGCAGAAGAGTGAGAATCGACGATGTAAGGGGGTTCTGCTTCCTCTTGATTTCGTTTGTTTACATCTGCCATGTAAATCTGCTTGGGTAAGTATAATTTTGATTTAATATTTTTCAACCCTACTGCAATATCAATGAAAACTTTATAGTCTAATCACTTGTTATGGCTTCCCTTCTACCAACATATAATTCAGTCCCATAAATCCAAAGTTTTATTACAATTTAGTATTGTTAATTATTGTAACGTTTTGACTACGCTGAGATTACTACACTACACGAATTGTCCTAATTTATTTATTTATTTATTTGTACACACACTAATACTACTTAATCTAATTTATATTATCTCACTTAGTATCTAATCTACGTTAATCACATTTATTTATCTTTAATAATGTAAAGTCACTAAATGAGGAAAGTACCGCAATGGGCGGCCATATTGTGTCCGCGCCGCGACGCGCGAAATTCAAAATAGAAAACAAAAATTTGCTCATTTTAAAAGATAAAACAAAAACTTGGCATTTTTATTCGCAAAAAGTAAAAACGAAATTTCGCGAGAGAAAAATGTACATAAAAATTAATTTACACCTATATACAATAAAATAAACAAATATGACACACTATGACACATAACCCACAATCCACAAAACACAACAATAGGCATGAAACAGGCAGATTGTAGCTGTAATCCGCCATATTGTGTCCGAAAATGTACTCTCTCTCTAACACGTTGGGACATTGAATTGCTGTACTTTCCACATTTAGTGACTTTACATTATTATATTATTATCTCACTTTTAGTATCTAATCTACGTTAATCACATTTATTTATCTTTAATAATGTAAAGTCACTAAATGTGGAAAGTACCGCAATTCAATGTCCCAACGTGTTAGAGAGAGAAGTACATTTTCGGACACAATATGGCGGATTACAGCTACAATCTGCCTGTTTCATGCCTATTGTTGTGTTTTGTGGATTGTGGGTTATGTGTCATAGTGTGTCATATTTGTTTATTTTATTGTATATAGGTGTAAATTAATTTTTATGTACATTTTTCTCTCGCGAAATTTCGTTTTTACTTTTTGGGAATAAAAATGCCAAGTTGTTGTTTTATCTTTTAAAACGAGCAAATTTTTGTTTTCTATTTTGAATTTCGCGCGGCGCGGCGCGGACACAATATGGCCGCCCATTGCGGTACTTTCCTCATTTAGTGACTTTAATAATAATGGCGGTCCGGCCGACATCTGTCGGACAGTTTTTGCGACTCCCGGCGACTGTCCTCGTCTCGCTCCGCTGCCTAATATTTATTTTGTCCAATGAAGATTCCGGAACGATCTCGTCCTTTCTCGAATATTCTACGGCTTCCAAGGAAATCCATCAGTTCGTCGAATCTACCTCGTTAGGAAATTCTCAGAAGCGACTCATTCCGACGCACGGTTGCTTATTTTTATGGCGGTCTGTTTCGTTACAATAATAAAATGTCGACAAAACAATACAAATTAAAAACGGCACGTTGTCGCTCGTTTACGGTTCCTCCTGGGGTCTCTACAATGATAAAGAATATTATTCAGATGTACTGTAGTAGTGTTTTAGACATACTGTACCAGTTCGTTATTGTACACTGGTCTCAATTTCACTATTGCCTCGATCTCCCTGTTAGGTATCTGTCGTACACGTAACGTTGTAACGACTGTTCTGTTCCGTTTCCTGTTTCCTATGTCGTGTTCAATAATTCAAAAAATCGTGATGTGTTCATCAGAGTAATTTCTCACATATAGAGGTTAATTTAAGCAACAAACCGAAAAATGACAAGAGTAAACTACCCTTCTATCCTGGCCAATTTTAGTGAAAAGCTTATTTTCACGTCCTGGTATGGTACAAAGTCTAAATACATAGTTTTGACCGTTTGTGGTTTTTTGTTTTTGAGAAAATCCTACCACAGACATACATACATACACACACATATATACATACACACATACAGACGGTTTTCCAAAAACATGTTTTTTGGACTCTCATATATGAGTAGGTACCTCATATGAGAAAGTAAAAATTCATAAAAACGGTTGCTGCAACTCAATTTTTTTTAAAACTTCTTGCATTCTTAAATTAAGTAAATTTTAGCTAATTAACTACAAAATAATGCGCGTCATTCGCCTGGAATGACTTGAAACTCGTGCATCACTCTTTTTAGAAACTTTATAAACCAAAAACTGCAACTCCAATTTACTTGAAACTCGACACAAGAATTATCCGAAGTAGATTTAAGAATTTGAGTAAGTTTCAGCACATTCTCTTTTGAACTTTCCGAAATATGAATGCGTATTTTTTATTTTGGTAATACACCCATGTTTCTCGCCATTTTTAAAAATTCCTAAAAAAAATTACTGAAACTCCAGTTGTATTGAAACTCCACAGGGATGTTAACTGAAGTGCAGTTTAATAAGTTTAGTCTTTTAAACTCATTGCTTTTTAAAACTTCCGAAATCTCTTATTTCAATGTTTATGTGACTACTTAGTCGTTTTTTAAATTTGTAAAAAATGTTGCTGTAACTCCGATATTTTTGAAACTCCATCAGAGTGTTAACCGAACTACATTTTAGTAGTTCATTCCGTTTAAACTGATCACCAAGCAAACTTTATGAAATATATACAATAAGTGATTCACTAACGATGACTTGAAAGTCGTCATTCACAAGGTAAGGGTTAAGGGTTGCGTTTCATGTAGTCTTCGCTGATATGTCTTTTAGCAAATAAGTTAAAGGGTTTTCGATCTTTTTGATTTTAATACTCTTTTTGTTTTATGTCCAAATCAACTTGTTAATTAAACTGCTATATTTCGAAAAAGCCGTCCGGTGCGCTCGGGAATGTTCGGCGATTTGGCTGCCAACTTCGTACCGATAAAACTGAATATCCAAAGTAGATTTCAACCAATCAACCTCGAGAATCAGTGCACGGGTTAGTAAATAAAATATGTAATTGGCTAAACGATGTAAAGTTTGGAATTTTACGCCACAGTAGTTTTAGGCACTTTAAATTTCAAAAAATGAATTCTAGCGACATGGCAACCAAGCAGGAAACAAATATGTCTCCGTCCTTCTGTCATGATTTTGAAAAGAATTGCTGCTTTTGCCTAAGCAATGAGGGAATGGTATGTTTACCCACAAGTACAAAGAGGTTTTCCCTAATAAACTACTTTTGACCTGTAAACGCCCTTTCTTGTTTTGAACCAAAGCACATCGAGTTTTAGAGATTTCCCCACTAAAAACTTAATATACATGTCGCTTTCACACCCAAAAAGTCGTCATTACAAGAAAATCCCCGACGTTTCGTAACCAGCATTTTATTTCTCTTATATAATAAAAGTAACACAAAGTAATAACAATCGAAAATATTCATATATAATATCCATATAAAAAATATCCTTCTGACAACTAAAAAAGAGTAGAGAAGACGTCAGTTTCTGATGAGGTGCACCTCGGCCATGTGCTTCTTGTAGCCCTCCCTGTAATCGAACGATTCCGGACACAAGTGGCAGCAGTACATGTTCGTCAGGTCCGAATGCACCAATCTGGAAAACGTGATCGAACGGGGAGTTTACGAGAAATTACCAAAAGTGAGGATTGAAACACGCTACTTCAATATAAGCTTATTTTGTGTTTATATATTGAGGTTATGTAAGGATTTTGGGGACAGAACCTGCCTTGTTATTGCTACTAATGTGATTAAATTTCTTCCAACTGGTTCATGTATCTATTCCTTTAAAGTACTTTGTTAAAGAAGATTTGAACCTGATAATGGCAACTTTACTCTTAAAATACACATTGATTTAAAGCCGCTTAATGTTTCATTGCTTTCTCATTTCTTACACACAAAATATGTTTAAAAGTTATAAAATCAATTTTTTAATTAATCTTGTTTTCATTTCTTTCAATGAGCAAGCTGATCCATGAATCTGGCTTTTAGTCATATTCAGAAGTCCCAAAAAAATCTGATCAATCTAGTCGATTTCATAGAAATTACTGCTGTTAAACCAAAAACATGACTCTTATAAATGTTTCTTTTTTAAATAATGTCACTACAAACCGCCGTAGTTACCTTTACTAAATGAATTCTAAAAAATGCACCAACATATTCAGAATCATCAATGTATGTACAATTTTCGGGAACGATCCCAAACGTGAAACTCTCTTCGCTCTCTTCGACGCCCTTCGGACTAACCTGACGTGATACTTCAGAGCGGACTGATTCGAGTAGACCTTCCCGCAGTGCGGACAGTTCCCGCACTGCGAGCTGTGATGCGGCTGCAGCTCGACGTTCCGTATCTGGAAGTTGAGCTCCTCGGGCGACATGACGTCGAGCGCGTCGGAATGGTCGAGCACCTCGGTCTTGACGAGCTGCTGCACGTTCTCCAGCACGACGGCGGAGTAATTGAAGAACGGGGCGGAGGCGGCGGAGTTCGACGGGTCAGGCTGCTTCTTGTCGTAGAGCTTGGGGGCGACGTCCGGGAGTTTCTCTGCGGCGAAGGCGATGGGGTTCGGGGATTTACCTAGAAAAAGGGAGTTAATGAGCGATGAAAATAGGAGTAAAACAATGAAAGTATAGTACGCTGACATTTCACTAAAACCTAAAAGGCTTGTCGAGTTGTGCCAGCAACATTCTTGTCTTGTCATTCCTAAAGACACTTTTCACCGTCTTTACTAAACAAGATGCATGATGTACGGTACATTTCTCTTTATGAAAATAAAACCGACTACCTCGAGATATTCAATATTAAACGCTTTGCCTACGTTCGAATCCTTCAACCAGCTCCCCGATTCACCTGACTGCGAAGTGAGCGACCTCTCCAGTATGCTACTCGGTTTATCCTTGATCTCCAACGCCGCCTCCAGTATCGATCCCTGAGTCTCTTTCTCGTTAACGATCACCTCCACGTTCTCCCCGATATCTATATCGTTGTTGTTCCCGATGTCCGCCTCGTCCTCAGTCTTGATTCTGTCGACTTCGACGACCTCGAAGGACTCGACGTCCTGTTCTTCGCTCTTCCTCCGATTCGACACCACCACCTTCACCTTCTTCGAGGGCGGACACTCCGGCGGCGAGTCGGCGTTGACGATCGGCTTCGGCGCCTTCTTCTGTTGGTGGGGCGGCATCGACTGGAGCGGCTGCCTCTTGTGGACGAAGCCCGACGTCGTCATCAGGCCGGACACCTGCAGGATCATCGCGGTGTGGAGGAACGACGACAGCTGCTCCTCGGATATGGTCACCTCGCCTTGGTACATGAAGTTCACTATCGCCATCAGGTCGGAATGGCAGACGTCTTTGAGGATGACGATCGGGTGAGAACACGGGTTCTCCTAAAAAGACACGTGTAGGTCTATATGGTGCGTCTATCCCTTCCGTTCTCTTACTTTAAAGATCGTCCTGAAATAAGGACTGCACGCGGATAGTATGAACTTGTGCGCCCTTATGTTGATCCCCTCGCAGGTTAACGTGACGTCGGCGAGGTCCTCCGTGCTCTGGAGGCTCTCGAAGGCGCTTAGTATGTTGGTCTGGAATTTCGTCCATTTCAAACAGAAATGCTTTGAGGTCATCCTGAGATTATGTAAAACATTAAAGCGACCTGCTGTAAAATTGTTGATTCAGGTGGACTATAGTGTGTGTACGTGTGTAACGTTTCCGAAGCGACCAAAACCGTCCCAAATAAACAATCTAAAATTAACCACGTATTAATATAAAAAAACGAAAACACTGAAAAACGTGAAACGTCAAAAATGGGGGAAATGTCGCATTCTTTACGATTTACGGTGCGCTGCCGAGAGATGGCACACGCGAATCTAACACTGGACCTATGCACTGGACACAGGTCAAAGAATATTGCAAGAGATATTGCAAAAAATCTTGAAAGGTCGACTTAAAAGTGATTTAAGTCGACTTCAATAGTACTTAGTATTTATCTTTACTTTAAAACAGAGGTATTGCAGAGCACGGATTGACATCGCAGTTACAAGACAGCATATAACGATCTGTGCACATACACATAACCAAGAAACCCAGTCAGCTACTGAGATGGAAAGTTCTAGTACTTAGTACTTTCAGTCATTCTTAATGTATGGCAAAGTCGCCCTAAGTAACGGGCGTTTTTTTTTTTAAATTTCACCTCATAGTAGGCTGTGGATAGTGTTTGTGAATGCGCCGTACTAAAAAATGTCAATATTGAAGTGGATTGACATAACCTCACTTTTTTAATAAAAATTGAAACTGCGCCAATCATTTCTAGTGATCTAGATCTAGATCACTAGACTAGTGTCTTGAAAAAGACAGCTTGGCGCTATTAATTAGGCGTAGATGAGTGAGACTATAGAATATAAAAATCTAAATGCGAGAACCTCTTTGAAAACAAACTTGACAACTCTTAACTTAACTCTCCCACGGAACAATAGTCTTCGAAGTTCGAAGTGCTTGGAACGATTTGACTTTTGATAAAAAACATTTTTTTGTATGGTGCATTCGCAAACACTATCCACAGCCTACTATGAGGTGATATTTAAAAAAACACCCGATAGAATAGAAACCCAATCGGCTTACTGAGAAGCGAAGTTCCTTAGTACTTATAGTAAATTCATCGAGAAGAAAACTTCCATGAAACACAAACGTCGAAATTCAAAGCGCGCGAATAAGTACAGGGTCGCATTAAGAATGATCGCCTTGACTATAATTTATCTTTCACTAAGATTTGACTAAGGATGTTCATTTCTTTCTTTTCTGTATACATTTAAAATAATAGGTCTCTTTTTGGGAGGCGAGCAGGGATGGTGTCTTTCCATAATTGCAATAGATCACAGAAATATGTTTATACAAATTTATATCAAAAACCTGAATAACAATAGCAATACGTTAAAATAAATGATCAACTAAAAGTCCACTCTATCATCGTCAACGACTTACCTGAACGCTTGTAAACAGACAACCATAGATCAGACTACTAAACTTGTTAATTTTACTGAAGAATCGACTCTGTACATGAACAATTCCCGCCAAAAGTTTTATGACTTTTCCACCAATAGCAAACGACGTGTATAAGGTGTTGTCTAACTTTACTACCTTTTCTCGTTTCGTGGATGTTTTCTTCTCAGTGAATTTACTGTAGTACTTTTACCTTTTAGTCATTTTTTTAATGTATGGCAAAGTCGCCCGAAGTACATATTGGTAGAATCTACCATGTCTCTAACCACGACAATCAATCAATCGTTAATAGGTGATGGAGTAGAATAATACCTATTACCTCTACTGGATTGTTGGCCTTGGTGCCCTTGATTCAAATACCCGGCCCAAAGTAAAGTAACACTTGGTCGGTGCTTTGTATTTCTTTCTCTTGCGAGCAGCAGTGGCAGTTTTTTGTTGACGGTAGTGTTTCAAGAGATATACCGTTTTTATGACTGATTTATCAAGCTGTTTATAGCATCCCCGTTGCGATTGTCAATAAACCGAATTAAAGTTGTTCCGGGAACCCTCGTTGCTGGTGAAGATAGCCTGTTTCGAACGAACCGTATTCGGAAAATTGAAACAAACATTTGTCGCAAAATAATTTTTTAAATCAAATGAAAAGTAATGGAAATTATCTTGTTATAACAATGTAGATACGAAAATGGACATAAAATAATATCTCTAACTATGAAACTAAATTACTAAAAACTAAAAAAAATTAAATATCCTAAGTACGGTCGGTTTTTGTCGGCACACGCCAGTGAGGAGTCCAATCTTTATTTATTACTGACGAAAAACCGCAACACTTGAAGAGTCAAAATCATAAAAACTATTAAACTATAAAAATGATCTCGTAAACCTGTACGGTGAAGTCATGTCAGGTGAAACGTGAAACTGGTGAAAGCTGAAAGCTTCACCCAGGGTAGCTTCGCCGACCGTTGAGGCCTGAAGCACTGCGGGTTGCCTGTGTCGTTCCTGCGAATGGAATTTGTGTCCCGTGCCGTCCATGGAACGAGCTCCCCCCGCCGATTGGTCGCGTTCGGCGGACGGACCCGACGGACGGCAGACGGCAGCCGAGGCAAGATGGCCGCCGGCCCGTTGTGAGCGTGGAGTGTGTAGTGTACCCGTGAGTTCGTACCAAATGTTTCGTTCGTGATACGGTTCCCCGAAGGAGAGGCGATCGACAGCGAGGCACGAAGATGTCGGGCGAGCCGCAGCGGGAGCGCGAGATCCCCGCCGAGGACAGCATCAAAGTCGTGTGCAGGTTCCGGCCCCTGAACGATTCCGAGGAGAAGGCCGGATCGAAGTTCGTCGTCAAGTTCCCGCAGGGCGGCGACGACAATTGCATCTCGATAGCGGTAAGGGAGGCGGTTCGGCGATTTTCTTTTGTTGTTCCTCTCACTCTCTCGGGAGTTATCCGTTTACGTCATCCCCGAGAGTTCGTCTTTTTTTGTTTGTGAGTGTGTGTGTATCGGTCGCGCACCGATGAGTCGTCGTTTTCCTCCCGTCCCGCGGAGAATCGGTAGGTTTAGAAAGTCCCCCGTCACGTCGCGCCAGGTCTTTCGGGAAGCCTGATGCATGACTCACTCTCCATGCCTGCTAATCAATTAAACCTCGTGCGAGGAATACCTACGCCTCTATTGCGAGATGAATGACAATGACACACAATGGAGACAAAATCAAATCAACCCACCGGTCCTCCTCCTCTCCTGCCTCGGCTCGACCTTCGACGACGTTTCACTTGTTTTTGGGAGTCAGATGATCTTTGTTTGATTTACCGTCGCGTTCAGTCATCGATCATGTTACACAATTCCGGAACTCTTTATTGCTTCGCTTCCGTGAAAGGGACGAACACTTCCATTCCGTTGACGTCAACTCCAAATCAGGCGTGCGTCCCTTAGCAAACGGATAAATCATGTTGCGAACATGTTTCTAGTCGCCCTCACATTTCGAACTAAAGCATTGTTAACATGAATTTAAGGCGAAAATAGAACGTTCCATTGCCATTTGTTTGGCACATTAGCAAATCAAAAGTTTTCTTACCCGTTATATAGTCATGAGAGTTGTGACATGTTCGATGAAACGCAAACTCTTCATATTTTCTTAGGGGAAACTTAGATACTAGAGCTACGGTAGCTTAACAACGATACCCGTTGAGGTAAGCAGAGGCAAGCTAATCTATTCATGCCCTTACTGATCCTCTTGCGTTCCAATGTGGGAGTAAGAGCGTAAGCTCCACTTTCCCCTGATCACATTTTAAGGGCCTTTTTCCAAATGCTTCATGCGATAATTCACCATTCGTATTGATGTCGAGATACATTGAATCGAAACGTCAATCTTCGGTCTATTGTTCACATTAGGGTTACTAGTAGTGATTGTCATCTCATGGTCAATCAGATTAATGCTATTTTGATTGAAGGTGTAATGATTGACCCTGCATAATAACTGTTAATAAAGTCTCCTGCTGAGGGGCGGCGGTGGTCGTGTGGTTTAGGCGCTGGCTTTGAGTCAGGCGATCACTGTCGTCGTGGGTTCGAATCCCACGTAATCCATGGATGTTGTGATTGTTGCGGGAAGTGTGTAAAATGTATCCAAAATCCCGTTCCTATTCACGCCGGTAACCAGGCCGGATAGGATCGGATATCCTGTAGGAGGGCGGGACTAGGATACACACACCCTGAGTCGGTAGAGCACGGAGTGGATCAACTGGGGTGAGAGCCTTAAGGGGTACAACCGTGCTCGAGGACCGTGGATCGGAGCCCACGTTAAACTGTAGGTCCCGTCCAAATTGGCCACAGCAGCGAAAAAGAGACGTTAACTTAATAAGACAAGACAAGACAAGTCTCCTGCTGTAAGCTTGCAGGCCATTATAAATTTAGTTATATGGCAGAAAATTACAGGGGTGAAGTTAACAGCTAATTTGTTAATGTGGCATTCCTAATAGCCGTGAGTAATTAGAATCTGGGAATAAATAGATAAGGGATGAGAAGTTATTCCACTCTCTTGGAGCCTTTGCAAGTCAATCAGTTGATTGCCTATTTAGTGCAAAAATCAATGTTCACTTCATGTCATTTATTTTTAAATTAATTGTCTCCCAAGTAATTTCAAATACTTTGTTTTTACTTTTCTAAAGCTGTAAGATATTTAAGAAATGAGGTGTTGTCAGTCTGGTAAATTACACATCTCTTGTTGTAGACCAGGGTCGATAATTTTTAAGACCAAAAAAAATTATAGTAGGATGAAACCCATTGGAAAAGGTAGAGAATATAACAAAAATGAAAGGAAAAATAAATTACGGGCGATCTGAGGTCGGGAAGGGGACGGGGGTGAGTATTTAAGAGTAAAAAACGGTTTAGCTCGATTTCCGGCAAAACTGCAAGCCCTATGAAAAAAAGTTAAATAGCAGAGTTGTAGGTAATAGAAAGGTCTACAACTTTTGTATCAATACTTTTTTCACATAACCTCGAAATTGTTGTGAAAAATTCAAATAACCAAGTTTTTGGTTTTTTATTTTTAGCTTTTGCATTTTTTTTATTTTTTCACGAAATTTGGTGAAAACTTCCCTTTTTATGTCCCAAATATACAGTAATTTTTTTGATTTTAAATATTCAGTATTTCACCTTATTTTGACTTTATATCGAAAAAGCACTCTAATTTTCAATCGAAAATTCTCACGTCAAAATATCTGCTTTTTTAAAAAAGTCTGTGTTTTTTGTTCGTTGAAATTTCTACTTTCTAATGGTAAAAAAAAATTATACATTACTATGGAAAATGTTCTCAGAAAATGCAAATAATGAAAAAACTCGAATCCAAAATTTTTTTTTAATCATTATGTATAACTTTGAGCTACTTATTAAAATTTACACTTTAATTACTCGAAAAACGTGAGATGTCATGTTACATTGATAAACAAAAAAAATGCTAATCGAAATATACTACTATAATTAACAACCAATTAACATTAACCAATTAACCATCTACAATATTTTGAGAAAGTTTTAGAATCTTCTTTAAATTATATGCGTATATACCTGTTAATTGCTATTTTAAGATTACTTATATACCTGAGTGACCGGAAAATTTTAGCCCTTCAAAAGGTAGCTGCAGCCGAGGTGCGTCCCGCGGTCAAAACAGCCGGGCATACGACAACTGAGCCCCGCGGTCAGAAAATTCCATATATGGAAAATTCCAAGGGTAACGCTAATCCCACCCTACGATTGAGCCCCGGTATACCCCAAGGCCAAATGACAACTGAGCCCAGGATTAAAATTCCGAGTCCAGGATAAACATAGTTAGGTAAGGGAGTAAGAAAATTCAGGAAATCCCATTTTTTTCACGATAACATTAAGGGCAAGAGGGCAAGGAAAATCAGTCAAGGAACAAATATTATGCCTTCCTTTTTTTGAACCGCCGGAAATGTGGCTGCCGAAAACATGGTTTAAAATGCACAAATTTATGCTCAAATTGTCATGGTTCTGAAACATGCTCCAATGTGGAAGAAGAAACCTACGAGGAAGTTGATGACTCAGATGAAATTGTGGATGAAGAACCAATGCAGACCGGAAATAATCTTGAAGACGAAGACGGTGATGGTCTTAAAGATTTTGAAGATCCACTAGAATCGGGAAGGTTTGTCGAATCTAACAATGAAGTAATGCCATCAAAGAGACAAAAAGTAATGAAGAAGTGATTAGAATGCAATATAAGGTATTTATAAATAACTAGAGTATTGTATTTAAAAATATAATGAATAACGTAATCAGTATAAAGTATTTAAATGTAATAGTACGATTTACATGTATATTTTTATATTATGAGATTTTCTATGACATAAATGTAATGACAATTTAACAAATCAACTTTATTACTGAAAAAATTTGCAGCAGTAACATTTTTTAGATGAAATCCCCTTTAAATCCTATTTTTAATATTTAGAACAACTATTTTCGCATGTTTTTTGCAACCTTGATGTTTCATGGATATGTAATTTTTTTGTTTATCAATGTAACATGACATCTCACGTTTTTCGAGTAATTAAAGTGTAAATTTTAATAAGTAGCTCAAAGTTATACATAATGATTAAAAAAAAATTTTGGATTCGAGTTTTTTCATTATTTGCATTTTCTGAGAACATTTTCCATAGTAATGTATAATTTTTTTTTACCATCAGAAAGTGGAGATTTCAACGAACAAAAAACACACAGACTTTTTTAAAAAAGGAGATATTTTGACGTGAGAATTTTCGATTGAATATTAGAGTGCTTTTTCGATATAAAGTCAAAATAAGGTAAAATACTGAATATTTAAAATCAAAAAAATTACTGTATATTTGGGACATAAAAAGGGAACTTTTCACCAAACTTCGTGAAAAAATAAAAAAAATTGCAAAAGCTAAAAATAAAAAACCAAAAACTTGGTTATTTGAATTTTTCACAATTTCGAGGTTATGTGAAAAAAGTATTGATACAAAAGTTGTAGACCTTTCTATTACCTACAACTCTGCCATTTAACTTTTTTTCATAGGGCTTGCAGTTTTGCCGGAAATCGAGCTAAACCGTTTTTTACCCTTAAATACTCACCCCCGCCCCCTTCCCGACCTCAGATCGCCCGTAATTTATTTTTCCTTTCATTTTTGTTGTATTCTCTACCTTTTCCGATGGGTTTCATCCTACTATAATTTTTTTTCACTTTTTACCGCTTTCAAAATTATCGACACTGGTCTATTGAGACAAGTTGTAAGTCAATCTAACTGACTCCTGGGCAAAGTACCAGTGATTTGACAGGGACATTGAAATTTCATTGTTTTCAGAAAAATTAACCAGAAAACTTGGGGAAGTCTTATTTCAACACATTTTGTGAAAATGTGTCTAAGCCCTTTTTTTATTTTGGGTTAGGTAAAGGTACAATATTGTTCTGAGTGAACTCAGAAATCTCATTTTTGTTACAAGTTGTTTTCCTCATTTTGAATCCTTGACCGACGTACTTGTCCGTAGTCTCCGTCTTCCACAACTTTATCTTCCATTCTGAGGCAATTTTTGTTCCTGATGTACAGTCATCTTGGGCGTTTTCATTACAAGCAGCATTCGAATTTGTAATTGCTCTGAAATTGCATTGAAAAATTGCGTCTTCCTCAGAAATCAAAATGTAATGTTCACCAGAATTTTTATGATTCAAGCGATGGTATTTGTTGTAGTGTCCTTTAGGAAATTACATATTTCTGTACAGTTCTTTCAAGACAACCTACAAGCAGTAATCTAACATATGTAATCAGAAGTAATGAACAAATTCTACGGCCTTAAATATGCTCCCCAAGTAGATATAGATAATTAAATAATAGTAATGGCTGACAGATGTGAAAGCATTTAAACTTATATCAGATTAGATGTGTGTATAGTTAATAATGGAATTGTATATTTTAAATTAGTAGGTGCGCCGTTAGATGCTTCCAGATCAAAAAGCGTACGAGAAAGATTAGCAAGAACGAGAGAAAGAACACAAAGTTACAAATTGGAGATGGAAATCAGATATTTGTGAATTCTGGGAATTGATAAACACCCTGTATAGTCAGCAAAATATTTGCTATATGAGGATATTAAAGATTTTTTCACATAACGAAAAAGTTACAAAATCGCAATGGCGGCGTCAAACATAACCTCACACACTTTCCTTCAACGCAACTTTCATTTATTCGTGCATTGAAGTTAGCCACATCGGCGAGCCAATCAGAGACTTCAGTTTCATATATGAGTTCCATTGATATGATCGCAATGTAGTGTGATTTTTTTTGAGAAATTGTATGGGAGATGTCCCATGGATATAGTGAAGATGCAATTTTAAGTATCTTTCTATGTTCTGGCACCAAAATGGCCGAAAACAGTTCTTTAAGGAGGCCTATTAAAGCATTGTTTTTGGTAATTTTTTTTGTTGGGTTGGTAACAAGATATTCCCTAATGCTGTCTGATGTCTGTCGAAACAAAATTAAAAATAAATATGGCCGACGCGTCGATGGGGTAGGGATACAAGTAGTAAGTGTTGACTTATTAAAATCGCGGACTCGGGATTGGATTAGGACGTCTTCTGCAACTTGTACTTTAAACTACTATTTCTTTACATCAGTTCACAAAGTTATTGTTAATTTTTTCATATGCGTCTCTAGACTTATCCTTATCAGGTAGCAAATTCCTTACTGTATTTGAAGCCACTTCTTGTAGTTCCGGTATGGAGTTAAAGAAACACCCTCTTGTACTTGATGCGATTCGGAATCTTGAGACATGATTTCGATAAACCATTAAATTAAATTTGAAAATGGTGTGAAAATTGACATATGTCTAGGAAACAACAATAATACCAACTTAAATGTCACGATAAAAAAAATCTCCAGATAAGAAATTTTAAACTATTTAAACATAAATAAAAATGAAATGGAAGCCGGAACATAGAACATTGTTGCAGAATACATTCCAAGCCCTCGTCTGTTCTAAAACTCTCCGCAAGCGGCTCGTTTTAGAATCTCGGACTCAGGCTTGGAATATGGCGTCTTCTGCAACTTGTACTTTAAACTACTATTGGTGTATCGGTTATGAAGATTCCTGTAATTGTCGGTAACATGTCCTGTAGATAGAGGGATGGGCCAGGCGACGCGACACGGACCCGTTATCCCGCAATGCTAGAATTTATTACTCAACGAGCCAAAAGATGATGTTTTTCTCCTCAACTTTGAATGCTCGATGAATCATTTATTCGCTGATTTCATTGTTTAATTGCTTTTAATTGAGAGGGTATCAAGATTTGGTACTGATTTACGGGGTGGATAAAAATTATTCCACTACTTCTCATTCGCCAAGAAGAAAATCTCTCGATTGGAAACTTTTAATAATCGCAACGTACCTACAATTGTATGAATATACATGTGCACACACGCAAGCACGTGAGGCAATTGTGAAAATCACCGAAGCGTCTACAGAGAGGATTTAATTGTTATTTATTTACGAGTGTGCCGCCCGGTAATTGCTGTATTTCTACGAATAATTGTATTAATGATGATCCGAGCGATTCCTCGTCATGTTTGCGAATTTACGGTAAAATCGGAATGAGGGCAGGTTCGGTAATAATTTATGCGCATCAGTTAACAATATGGCTACCTACTTTGCGTTGGAAATTAGTGTAGGCACGTGGGAGAGCGTCAAAAATGAAAGTAGGCGCATTAAAGAACGATTTACTGTTGTCGTTTGCGGCGAGAGATCGTTTGATTTATCCACAGTACATGACTAATATCCTCTCTTTGTGTGACGAAATGACATGTTTTTTCGTCGGAGCGGGACGATTACAATTAACAAGTCAATTAACGTGGAGCGCGATGAATCGGATCTCGATCGAAGTTGCCCAACGAACGTTTCCCTTTTTTTTCCACATTCTGCGTCGTTCTGTAATGCAAGAGCTTCGCCTGTCGAAAATCATTATTTCGCCACGGTTACGTAACGGCTACGCTTTTGTAATTAAATCATTTTATATTTATATATATAAAAAAAAACACGTCGGGAAGGCCATGTAAATCTATCTCGTCAGAAGTTAATTATTTCGTTTAATCACCTTTTTACCCTCATATCTCACGAGGCTCTCCGGTATAATAATTTTTAGACGATCGTAAAATTAATTATGCCGTAAATTCTGGGACGGTCCGTTATGGACGTTTGACGTATAGATTGAGGTCTTGGAATTTTTCCAGGACTATTCTGAAATCCTAATTGACCTAGGAAGTTGTGGGCCCTGGAAACGGATTTGATGGTTTTCGAAATTCCGGGTTTGCTCATCTAATTTACCGAATTTTCCCATTTCGGGAACCTAGAATTCCTAGGATATTGTGAAGGAATTCACTTAGTCCTTAAATCAGCCTGAAAAGTCAGGAACTCTATATAGCTGAACTCACAGAACATCTATATGATTATCTACCAATCTCACAGATTGAATTTCGTTCATGGATCTTATAGCACATGGATTGTGCCTCGAAGGTTGTCGGATGTGCCCACATCTGAGGGAATTACTCGGACCAATCTCATTATGGCGATGACCGAAAACAATAACATGAAACGTGTCATTACTTATGACTTAGGAATCATTGAGAATACTAACCTAACCAAACCTAAGCTAGAATTCCTAGGATCTTCTGGAGGAATTCACTCATTCCTTATCAGCCTGAGAAGTCAGGAACTCTATGTATATAGCTGAACTCACAGAACATCTATATGATTATCTACCAATCTCACAGATTGAATTTCGTTCATGGATCTTATAGCACATGGATTGTGCCTCGAAGGTTGTCGGGTGTGCCCACATCTGAGGGAATTGCTCGGACCAATCTTATTATGGCGATGACCAAAAACAATAACATGAAACGTGTCATTACTTATGGCTTAGGAATCATTGAGAATACTGCTACTGAAGGAATTTTTGAATTCAGTGGAATTATCTCACATGTATTCCTTGGAGTTATTCACTCTAACTTGAAATCCTTGGAAAGTTGAAAATTTTGTTAATTTTGACTTTCATTAAACATTTCAGGAATAATTCTATTGAAGTGTTTTAAGAGACTTAAGTTTTTGCACCTGACTGGTAGTCTTAATTGATTTTAATGATCCTGGGAGTCTTACAATCGCTTTTAGAGCGGCAGTGAGCGAAGATAAATGAACAGCTGTGAAAATATAAATTAGAGAACAAGTGTTAGTTATTAGTGGTAAATGAATTAGTTAAGTATGTAATCGACATTGGAGTGTATAGTTATTTTGAACAGTAAAAACGTTACAATGTGAAAGATTTTCTTATAACATTTCAGCAATCATTCTGAAGTCTTAGAAATTTCAGGAGTTCTTTGGAACTCTAAATGATCGAATTATGCCGCGTTGGGAGGTCCTCCAATCGTCCATCGAGTCTCTTTTAAGAATTTTCTAGAAATATTGTGAGGTCTTCTTAAGACGTTTCAGGATTCATTCAGCATAATTCTGCTGAATTGGCTAAAACAATTCTTGCATGCTGTCGCGAACTCTAAATTGACTCCAAGTATTCTGCTAGTCTTCCAATTGCCATTGAAGCTTCTTAAGAATTTCCTGGAATCAGCATGCATGATTTTCTTAAAGCATTTCAGGAAAAATTCTGGTGAAGTCTTAAGAAATTCCAGGAGTTTTCAGTACTGTCCCGAAGTCTTAGTTGAATTTGAATCATCCTGGAAGGCCTTCGATCGTCCTGGAAGTCTTATGATAATCTTCTCGAAGTACTACGAATGGTTTTTCTTAAACATTTCGGGAATCATTCTGCAAAATTCTGTTCGTCTTTTCAGAAATTTCAGGAGTTCTTAAAGACTCTGGGACGCTAAATGAATGGAATTATTCTGCGTTTGGATGTCTTCCAATCGTCCATCGTCTCTTCTAAAAATTGTCTAGAATCGTTATGAGGCCTTCTTAAGACATTTCAGGGATCATTCAGCATAATTCTGCTGAAATTGCTAAAACAAGTCTTAAATGCTGTCGCGAACTCTAAATTGTTCCAAGTATCCTGCGAGTCTTCCAATCGTCCTTGAAGCTTCTTAAGAATCAGCATGCAAGATTTTCTTAAAACATTTCAGAAATATTTTTTGTAGAGTCAATTTAGAAATTTCAAGAGTTTTCAGCGCTGTTCGGGAGTCTAGGTAAGTTGATTCGAATCATCCTCTGAGTCTTCCGATCGTCCTGGAAGTCTCTTTTGATAATCTCGAAGTACTATGGACTTACATTTCGGGAATCATTCTGCAACATTCTGCTTGTCTTTTTAGAAAGTTCGGGAATTTTTTGAAGACTTCGTGGAAGTCTGAATTAATTTGAATTATCCTGCAGGTTTCCTGCGAGTCTTCCAATCGTCCTTGAAGACTATTAAGAATTTTCTCGAAACGTTTACTGTAATTGTACTAATTAAAAAATATATATTCAGGAGTTTGAGAAAGAGCTCTAAATTGGTTCCAATTATCCTGCATATTTTCCTTGGAATCTTCCTGAAGAATTTCCTCGAATCAGCATCAAAGGTTTTCTTAAAACTGTTCAGGAAAAATTCTGGTGAAGTCTTTGAAAACATTTCTGGAGATTTTACTACTGTGTGGGAGTCTATATTGATTCGAGTAATCGTGGCAGTCTTCCAATCGTCCTTAAAGCCTCTTATGAGATTGAACATTTTAGGAAACGTTCTACGTTCAGCTGAAGTCTTTTTAGGAAGTTCAGGAGTTTCAGAAGAGTCTGGATTAATTTGAATAATCCTGCAGGTTTCCTGCGAGTCTTCCAATCGTCCTTGAAGACTTGGGAATTTTCTGGTACCTATCGCCATGATGAACGATTATCCTAATAAATTTCAAAGACTTCTTCTGGAATAATAGTATTGGAAGCTCGTTGTCTCCTCATTTCCCCCTGGAATTGTGATTTTCGTCGCGTCGTGAATTATTCATCTATCGGGACCATTAATTCAATTAAGCCTCTATATTTAGCTCTCGCATCGATTTTTCCACGTGCTAGTGACGTACGGTAGTATGTCCCGTATAAATTTAAACTTTCCCGAGAGGAGATTTGTCGCGGGGGAACAATGCTCGCCGGGAGGACTTAAAAAATGAATTTTCATGAATT
The DNA here is from genome assembly GCA_946251905.1 of Cryptocephalus moraei. Classification (NCBI taxonomy): domain Eukaryota; kingdom Metazoa; phylum Arthropoda; class Insecta; order Coleoptera; family Chrysomelidae; genus Cryptocephalus; species Cryptocephalus moraei. The sequence goes on along the minus strand of OX276464.1, from coordinate 19,947,419 downwards.
AGACGTGTAGGATCTTTCGAGATATAAATAGGTAGCCGTGGCGATCGTCGCGTTCCCGTCTCTCCCCCACACGGGAATATCGGCGAACGATCCTTGTCTCCCGATTTCGATCTCGGGAAAAGCGGGAGAGAGTGGGACGCGAAAAGTCGTCGCAGGGAAGACGGTCAAGGGCGAGCACGCCGCGACGCCGTATCGATTCAGTCCGACGCTCGTATCCCCGTGGAGACTTGGGAGAGGGACGCCGGGAGTCCAGGATTCCCGATTTGTAGTTCAGGGAAATAAGAACGAAATGAGGCACTCTGGGAATGACCGAGAGGGGAAGCATAGCTTTATATACATAATGTGTAATGCGCCATTTTGAAGTCAAAGGTTCACAGTTTAAATAAATTCAATATTACTATATTAAGGTCAATATTAGGAACCTAAAAACGCTTCTCGGATATATGGATATTTCACAGTCCTAAATAGGGTACCTGGTCTATTACGGGCGTCTAAGAGACTTTAGGAAGTCCTAATGGACTGCACGCGGCGAACGTTCGTCCCTAATTACTTACCATCGAGACTCCTTCCGGCCGTCTCAGATCCCTATCTCTCTAAGTAATAATAATAATACGCTCGCGAGTGGTCTCCAATTAGAGATATACTCTCGAGATTACTTTGAATAGGCCGCATCTGATAGGCATAGGTGAGTGATGAAATTAATAAACCGAAAGGTGAGATTACAGGATTGTTCTAACGGGCAAGAGAGAAACTTTATAATGTTTTATATATCTTCTTCCAGCCCTCTATCTTGAATGTCTTTATCGATACTCGCTCTCCAAGTTAATCTAGGTCTCCCTCTTCCTTTTTCGTCCCTGTGTTGTCCAATTTAAAATTTGTTTAGGTAATCGATCTTCTGGCATTCTTTGGACGTGCCCATACCACCCCTCAGCTTATGTCTTCTGTATTCGTATGTTGTACCTTCATTATTTTTCTAATTCTACTGTTTCTTTGCTACCTATCGTCACGTTTTACATACATTTACGAAGCATGTTGCTCTTAACTGACAATTTACCAAGTCTTGCTTTGTAACAATGCTACTTACTTGAATTCTTTAGCGTGCAGAAGTAATAAAACACACCTTATTAGGTACTATTCAATTACCTAACGGGATGTGTCAAGTTGGCAACCCACTCACCGTAATGAAGTGCCCTCATTCCTTTGGCAAGAGTAAGTTTGGAACATGTCCTTTTTAAAATATTTCGGTATTAAACGTCCTGCGCTACGTCTTTTGGACCTACCCCTTTCCTTAGGCAACTTCAGGTACCATTTCCAATAGGCGAGAAGGAGGAGACTCGCACCTTTATTTAACATGACGGGTTCGCGTACCGAAAATGGACGCTAATTTACATATGAATTACTCAATTGGCGTCGAACAAGCTGATAATACTTCACCCAGTCTGGAAATATTCCATGCACTACTTACTGCTATCAATCTCTCTATCATCTTCCTCTTTCCATTTTCAAAATATGAGTAGCTGCAGTCAACAAGAAGACTCCGCAGTCCGTCTCCAGCCGGAAATTGACTCTAATTTACATATAAATCAGTACTATATTGGCGTCGACCAGACGACCAATTCTGAGCTTTAACGGTTTTGTGTGAACAATGGTTTTATTACTTTTTACTATAGATTCCAGAGGGTGTGAAATGGATACGTCTTCCATCAGGAGAGTCATGTCATCAACTTAACTGATTTAATTTTTGAAAATGGATGTTAAACCATTATTTTGGTTCACTCGGGCGCCAGATTTTAATGGTTTCCTCCCTTAAACCCCAAGTAACTTATACCCAATCTGCTAAAAGTATATTGTGTATGATATCCCTTAAAACAGTTTTTGAGATGTAGGCCAATATTACTTTTTGAACCGCATTTTGTGACAATTTTCTCATCTCGAGGACAATCCCATTACATCCCTCTGTACAGTGTATAAACATATCTGGTTTGATGACATTAATCACAATTAGCCCTTGTGACTAATCTTGTCATTTCGACATCTCACTATCATTTCCATATTTCACTCAATACAATGTCGTTCCAGGGGAAAGTCTACCTGTTCGATAAAGTATTCAAGCCGAACGCGTCCCAGGAAAAAGTCTACAATGAGGCTGCGAAGAGCATCGTCACGGACGTACTGTCGGGCTTCAACGGTACCATCTTCGCGTACGGGCAGACCTCGTCGGGTAAAACACACACGATGGAAGGAGTCTTAGGTAACCTCGTTCGGGATTCGATTAATTTTCTGATGACAAAGTGTTTTCATTTCACAGGCGATACTCAGAAGCAGGGCATCATCCCTCGGATAGTTAACGATATCTTCAATCACATCTATTCGATGGAGGAGAACCTGGAGTTTCACATAAAAGTTTCGTACTTCGAGATATACATGGACAAAATTAGAGATTTATTAGACGGTAAGCGCTTATCGAGACTTGTCTGATGACTTTTCAACTCATCCCGTTTTTCAGTGTCCAAAATAAATTTAAGCGTGCACGAAGACAAAAACAGAGTTCCTTACGTGAAAGGCGCCACGGAGAGGTTCGTATCGAGTCCGGACGAAGTGTTCTTAGCGATAGAAGAGGGAAAATCTAATAGACATATAGCAGTTACAAGTAAGGTTATAACGACATATCCGGAGCGGTTCGACTTAACGTTGCCATGTTTCAGATATGAACGAGCACTCGTCTCGGTCACATTCCGTGTTCCTCATAAACGTTAAGCAGGAGAACTTGGAGAACCAAAAGAAACTGTCCGGGAAGCTTTACCTCGTGGATTTAGCTGGCTCGGAGAAGGTTTCGAAAACCGGTGCTGAAGGTAATGGTTGATACGTATTTATTACCAGGATTATGGTGGTTAGGATTTGACTGTGATCTGTCATTTTGGATAAATTCTGGAATGTTCTTCCACGAAGTTCACTATTTTCAATAAGATTAAATGACAGGGGCCACGCGCGGCAACCATCGTGACATTACAAAAGTGAGGTTATGACGAATAGGCGGACCATAAGAATCCCCTTTGTTATACTACTCACATCAAACTAACATCTATTTTTCAGTACTAGATAGAATATATGGAATACCCTTATTATTCTTCTCAGGTACCGTCTTGGACGAGGCGAAGAACATCAATAAATCCCTATCGGCCCTCGGTAACGTGATCAGCGCCCTGGCCGACGGGAATAAGACACACATACCGTACCGTGACTCGAAACTTACCCGTATCCTGCAGGAATCCCTCGGAGGAAACGCCAGGACTACCATCGTCATATGCTGTTCGCCTGCGAGTTTCAACGAGTCCGAAACGAAGTCCACATTAGAGTTCGGCAAAAGGTAAACATTATTTAGGGATGGCGTGATCAGAGAAGAATCGTGTAGGTTTCTCCAAACCGGAAATGAGCACTAATTTGCACACAACACAGTCGAGAAATGTATTTCTCAATATTCAACTCTCTAATATTCAATATCAGATTTGAACAGTTCCTGAGTTATGACCGTTGCACGGCGTCTGCTTTGTTCGCATCATTGGATCGAACCGTTTAAACGAATCCCTCATTTTTCAGGGCGAAGACTGTCAAGAACGTCGTCAGCGTGAACGAGGAGCTGACCGCGGAGGAATGGAAGCGACGTTACGAGAAGGAGAAAGAGAAGGTGGCCAGGTTGAAGGGTCGCGTCGAGAAGCTCGAGGAGGAGCTCACCAGGTGGCGCAACGGGGAGACCGTCAAGGCGGAGGAACAGGTCAACCTCAACGACCTGTCGGACGCCGTCACGCCCGTGTCCGGAATGGACGAGAGTACCATCGCGGAGAAACCTTCAGGTACGAGAAGGGTTCTTAGTAGTTTGTCATAAAAGTGGGTCATCGTCATCGTCAAACGGCTATGCTGCTGTCCACTGCTGCGCATAAGTCTGATGTAGAGATTTCCACATTTTTCTGAAGAGTAATAGAGTGAATACCCTGAAGAGTAAGATCTCGCGGTCTCCATTTAGTTATTTACCTTCATTGCTGCTGTGATTTATCTATTTGTCTCGGTGAATTTAGAAGTTGTGCATATTGGTCTGCATAAAAGTAGTGATTAGTTCTGATTTATTTTGACATTGACAAGACCTTATTAATCGCTCGAAATGTTTGTCGTTGTAGGTCCTCTGCCCGCCACGCCGGCCCTGATGATCGGCTCGACTCTGGGCATCGAGGAGAGGAACAAGCTGGAGCTGGAGAGGGAGCGCCTGTACCAACAGCTGGACGAGAAGGACGAGGAGATCAACCAGCACAGCCAGTACGTGGAGAAGCTGAAGGAGCAGATGCTCGAGCAGGACGAGTTAATAGCGAGCACGCGTAGGGATTACGAGGCCCTCCAGGCGGAGATGAACAGGATCCAGTTGGAGAACGAGAGCGCCAAGGAGGAGGTGAAGGAGGTGCTGCAGGCGCTCGAGGAGCTCGCCGTGAACTACGACCAGAAGAGCCAGGAAGTCGACGCGAAGAACAAAGAGGTTAGAGCCTTGGAGGTTTACTTTAGGAATTCCATGGATAGTTTTATTGAATGAAAAAGTTGAATGTGTCGCAATAAGATACATAAATTATGTTTCACCAATGTAAACAAATAATACTCTCTTGTTAGAACGCCAGTTCTACTCGTATCAATTGTCTGTGTTCGTAACATCTTTCAATTTTGAATTTTTCCCCAGGTGGAGACCTTGTCGGAGGAACTCATGCAGAAGCAGACGAGCCTGAACTCGACGACGACCGAACTCCAGCAGCTGCGCGACATGAGCAGCCACCAGAAGAAGCGCATCGCCGAGATGCTGAGCAACCTCCTGAAGGAGCTCGGCGAGATCGGTTCGACGCTCGGTAGCGAGAACGCCGGCGACGTCAAGTTGTCGAACGACGCGGCCAAGCTGGAGGAGGAGTTCACCGTCGCCAGGCTGTACATCTCGAGGATGAAGAGCGAGGTCACTAACCTCACGCAGAGGCTGAAGGACATCGAGGACAAGGAGCAGGACAGCAACAGGAAGGTGACCGAGTACGAGAGGGAGCTCGCCGAGTGCAGGCTGCTGATATCTCAGCACGAGGCGCGCATGAAGAGCCTGCAGGAGTCGATGAGGGAGGCCGAGAACAAGAAGAGGATGCTGGAGGAGAGCATCGACTCGTTGCGGGAGGAGTGCGCGAAGCTCAAGGCGGCCGAACAGGCAAGAGATATATACTTTGTCAAGGGGGAGCGAGATCGAAGAAAAGACGTGCCTCGTTTCCTTGGATCAAATACTCGATCCGTTTATCAGCATAACTTTGACTCGATATGTGGTCTATGAAAATTTCTTGTAAGGAATTAGTAGAAGGAACACATATGAGTCCATAAAAAGGACACTTTTGGAAAAACTCTAGTCATAGTTGTTACAAGAAATTAGTTGGGCATATAATTAACAAGATAAAGACCCAAGATGCTCTTAGTGCGGCTATTAAAAAAAAAAGTTGTCCAAAATATCTTTGCCTCGCTCCATGCATTCAAAGTAACTCAAATTTGCCGCTCTATCATATGGTTTTCATCGAAAAGAGACATCTTAGGGCTCATCATCAGTCAAAAAGGGGTCTATCAAAAGGGAAAGTTAAATTTGGCAAGACCTGTGTAATTCCTTATCCGAGTACAGATTTTCATCATCATAAAACAAAAGATATCAAGTAGTGTTTCTTGTACAATAAAATTCTTAGAGCCTAGAAACTATGTATGGAGGATAGCGGCGTGGGTTAGAATAATCAGAAATCAGCACAACTCAATTAAAGTTCATTGAGTAGTAAAAGGTAAGAGTAATCTTTAGAGGCCTTGAATATTTGCACAGTTGAACCAATAGGTTCAATTTGGAAATGTAGGGCTTCAATTCCAGTTGAATAAGGAGTGGTTTCAGGACATAGGGATTGAACTGGGAGCTCTAGCTGTGGGAATGTTTATGTTCTTCAGCACCCAAAACCCATCTTTTGACAGGGTGTGACTGATGATGAACTGTGGAAGTTGGAACTTGGAACCATATCTCTTTTCGATGAAATCATCGACCATAAGCTTTATTCCTGGTAGGACGTGATTTTGAGTTACTCACTTATGTATCTGACAGTTCTTTCGAATGTATATAAATTCATAATGTAAAGAGAATATTCTTGTGTAGGTCCAAAGCGCCAGCGAAAGCGAAAAGAAGGAGGCGCACGAACTGCGGTTGGCCCTCGAGCAGCAAATGGATCAACTTAGGGTCGCCCATCAGAAACAGGTCGCCGCGCTCCGTGACGAAATCGCCGAAAAGCAGTCGCTCATCAACGATATCAAAGAGTAAGTTTTCCAAATAACGCTCCGATAGTTTTATCGGGAACGATGGCCGTAATACGTGTGTTACTTTTCGTTTTAGTTCGAACCAGAAGCTGACGTTGGCGCAACAGCAGCTCCAGTCCGACTACGAGAAAGTGAAGGCCGAGGAGACGGAGAAATCGCACAAACTCCAGGAGCTCATGTCAGTAGATAGCTTACGTAAAACTTACACTTACTCGTCCTCGGACAATAAGTTCACGGAATCGCCGGCGTTCCGTAAGCCCAAGTCCTGGGAGGAGTTCATTCCTTACAGAAACGAGATAAACTCCTCGTGCGACGTGAAATCGACGAAGGACGCGATCAATAACATGACGAAATTGTCGAGGGGACATCCGTGCACCATGTCCATCTTTCACATTCACACTTTCCATTTGCATTTATTTATTTCGTTGACGCTTTTGTTGTTCACGCACCGGTGCCCGCAGTATTTGATAGTCGTCTAAGGTGTCGTTCGCGTCCGTTGATACTTTTTATTTTCATCTTCTCTAGTCGTAATTGTAAATAGTAAAGTTCATTGGGAATAGAGTACAAAACGAAGTACCTACGATCGAAGCTTGAATCTAGTTGTTGTATCGTCACAGAGGACTCGTAACGGACCATTTTTTGGTTCCAGTGGTATACGGTTGCCATTATCAGTAAAACCTCCGTTAAAAACTAATGTATTGTGTAAATGTTCGAGTGTACAATAAATATGTTGAACCTGTCAGCAACATCTCGAAGTGGTGCAGCTTCATGTACGTACCACAACAAGATTAAAATGGATTTTTGAGGTGTTATTCCAGATCTAAAACTATCTACCGGAAGTATGCATACTGCTTTTGATACACTAAAAAAGCCATGTTAATATTAAAATCTTTACATAATTTGAACTTTCTACTGGAAGTTTACTGCAATGACGATAAATTTCATGGGAAAAAACATAACTTTTGTTCTCAATTTTGTCCGCCGTGAGTCATCTGTGGCGTCGTCCTACAGTCACATTATTTTGATTATGTTGCTGTCGTTCTCTTGCCCGATTTATTTTTATAGGGTTGTGAGAGAGGGAATAACGAGTCAATAATAGTCGATGGGACGGTTTGTTGAAGGGAGTTTAATGTACATGTATGACCCTAACTGTGATAAGTAACGTTGAATCGTCGCGATCCGTACCGTTCTAGTCGAAACTTTCCTTCTCTGTGATTTTTAGATTTTGATTTTAACCTTTTTGGCATTGTCACACCACTGTTTGGTTAAGTTTTATTTTTAGATACGATCACTGCCGATTTTTATTTATTTTCATTAGTTTCCATTTTTATTTATAATCGATAGTTTAGAATCTGGTCTATGTATATGAAACCATTTCGTTCAGCAGAGTTTCGAATCGATTCGGTGCCTAAATTGTAAGAGAGCACGCACGTATTTCACTTATGTAGACAGATTTCCTTCGGAAACGGTCGACAATATATATTTTGCCTTAAAGATGGCTCTGCGTTAAATGGTTTTATCTTTGTTGGATTGTAAAAACCGTGTATATATGTCCCTCTTAAAAGTTGTAAAGGTGTAAAATTCTAAAGATCGAAATATGTATATACTATATTTTTAATTGAGGACTATTTTATTAAGAGGATTCGAATTGGTTATACTATCCAAATAATTTGCCGATTCTAATGTGTGACGTTACGGTAAATTGTTTGAAAGATGTTATACACATAACTACTTATATAGTTGTAGAGTAATATTTTTGGTTGAACTTTCCGATATGCTCGAAATGAAACCTAACCAAACTTCTCGTGTGCGAGAGCTTATGTGGTGTGGCATGGCAACCGCACTTCACTGTGTGAACAAAAACCAAAACAAACGGGTGTAATTCTGCAGCGCGACCAACGAGAGACGCGAACAGGCCAGGAAGGACCTGAAGGGGCTCGAGGATACCGTCGCTAAGGAGCTGCAGACGTTGCACAACCTACGGAAGCTGTTCGTGCAGGATTTACAGGTGAGACGATGCCCTCTGTTCGGTGCGTCTTTTTGTAACTGCGCACGCGTGTTCAGGCCCGCATGAAGAAGAACATGTCCTCGGAGGAGAACGAGGAGGACGGCGGCTCGCTGGCGCAGAAGCAGAAGATCTCGTTCCTGGAGAACAACCTCGACCAGCTGACGAAGGTGCACAAGCAGCTGGTGCGCGACAACGCCGACCTGCGGTGCGAACTGCCGAAGCTCGAGAAGCGCCTGCGCGTCACCATGGAGAGGGTGAAGGCGCTCGAGACGGCACTCAAGGAGGCGAAGGAGGGCGCGATGAGGGACCGCAAGAGGTGAGAGTCATCGAGCGGATCTCGAGCGTTCCGTTTTGTACGTCCGACGTCTCTTTGTAGGTATCAGTACGAGGTGGACCGCATAAAGGAGGCGGTGAGGCAGAAGAACCTGGCGAGGAGGGGCCCGGCGGCGACGATCGCCAAGCCGATAAGGGCGGGACAGCCGCACGTCGTCGCCGGCGCCCAGCCCGTCGGGATCAGGACGGGGATGGGCGGCTCGCCGAGGGCGATCGAGGAGCAGAAGAGGCGATCTCTTGTCATTGGTGATAAAGGTCGGTATGAAGGGTCCGTTGAAGCGACAGGTACAAGTCATATGTATGGCCGGTTGTAACATCGAGAAATAAGTATCGTTGAAATAGTTTCTTCTCCTTCTTCACTTCGGGTATTAGGTCATAGCCCGTTAATGGTACCCAGCTTTTTCTTGGCTGACTGAACAATTCAAATGAATGGGATGTTATGTCCATGGTTTCCAGATCTGATTTTATATTGTCTCTCCTCATGCTAGGTTGGCCTTTTTTCCATTGGGTTGGATTCCCATTATCAAGCTCCTGGTAGATGTGTCCAAACTGCCAGCTTTAATCTCCTGGACTATGTCTTCATATTAAATTTGTACAGCTCTTCAAGCTCCTTATTGGTTCTTCTTCTGTACTCCGCAGTTGTAGGATCACGCACAGGCCCGTAGCTTTTCCTGAGAACCTTTCTTTCAGAACATTTGAGTTTGGCTTCATTAGCTTTAGTGAGAGTCCAGGATTGCGATCCATAGTATTATAATAGTTTTATATCGGGTGTTTTTTTTTTAAATTTCACCTCATAGTAGGCTGTGGATAGTGTTTGTGAATGCGCCTTACTAAAAATGTCAAAATTGACATAACCTCACTTTTTTAATAAAAAGTGAAACTGCTCCAATCGGTTAATAGTGTCTTGGAAAAGACAGCTCACTCATCTACGCCTAATTAATAGAGCCAAGCTGTCTTTTTCAGGACACTAGTAACTGACACCTCAAACTCAAAATGTTGAATATTTTATTTGAAATCATATGAATACGTCACATAGTGTAAACGTAAACTTACCAAAATCACATATCATATTTCATACCAATTTCGTATGACAAAATCATATGAAAAATCACATAGTGTAAAGGCGTCTTAAGAAAGTTTATTTACAAAGATTACCAGTTGCTAGAAAATGTCCCCAATGTTAATTTCCATAAGAAAATTATTTGTGTAGTTGCCATGAGTTACCATCCCCTCTCCAAATGTCATATGTCACACTAATGTGTATTCTGACATAACTTTGGATGATCCCTTTATTGAAAATTAACCTCAAAAAACGATAAAAAGTAGAGTCGTTCCATTATAACTTCGTCAATGATTCAGTCTGAACATTGGTGATTCAAAATAAAGTTATCTGTATTCCCATTTAAGATTCTAGTTAGGGGCGGCGGTGGTCGTGTGGTTTAGGCGCTGGCTTTGAGTCAGGCGATCACTGTCGTCGTGGGTCGAATCCCACGTAATCCATGGATGGTGTGATTGTTGCGGGAAGTGTGTAAAATGTATCCAAAATCCCGTTCCTATTCACGCCGGTAACCAGGCCGGATAGGATCGGATATCCTGTAGGAGGGCGGGACTAGGATACACACACCCTGAGTCGGTAGAGCACGGAGTGGATCAACTGGGGTGAGAGCCTTAAGGAGGTACAACCGTGGTTCGGAGCCCACGTTAAACTGTAGGTCCCGTCCAAATTGGCCACAGCAGGGAAAAAGAGACGTTAACTTAATAAGACAAGACAAGACAAGATTCTAGTTTCATTGGTATACTTGCAGTAATTTCTGGAGTTGTATAGATCATTTTAAAATTTCTGGAGACCTTCTTTGTAGGTCACCATAAACCTTTTAGATTTTTGGTAGATTCATAATTCATTTTTTCATATTTTGTTCTATCAGAGATCTTCCCACGTGTTTCTCAAATGGCATAATTCTAGATTTTTGTATTGTTTCATAGCTTATCATAGGAATTAATAGACATTTCAGAGGTATTCTGGGACCTTCTTAGAATAATCTATATCCTTCTATACATCCGTAGTTCATTTTAGGATTATCCAGAAAGCTCCTCCTAATGTAATCTTGCCGGGACAACGAGCACTGTTCAGATTATTTTATAGATCCTTAATTCGTTTAAAATTTTAGATCTATCTTAATCGTTCCTGGCACTTTGTAAAATCTTTCCAGAATTACAATTTTTCTATAGATTCATAGTCCATCCTTGATGTTAGTGTAATTGATTTTCAAAGATTTCCTGAAAGTCTTTTATCGACGCATAGCTTAGAAATCATGTAGATTCATCGGGACAAATATAAGAAAGCTACTTTTATCTTCAGATTTACTACGATCTTAAGAGTTCCTTACAGTATTTACAGTTAAAGATCGAGAAACTTGGCATTTTAGAATTTTCTTGAGGTTACCTTACCTTTCACCATTATTAACCATACGTTTTTAAAATATTTTTGTTTTTTTCTTTTCCAGATTGAAGAGCTAACCACTCTATTCCAGGTGCTTAAAAATATCGTAGTAAGGAAATTTGTAAAACAAACCAAAAATATTGCCGATACATCTATACGCTGGACGGGCTCGTCGCACTCCCTGTTGTCGTGCGGCGACGCTCGTCTCAGTTTATGTGCTTACAAGCTTAGTTATCCATAGATTAAGGTGCACTTAAAGAGTTAAATAAACAGAATGTTGATTGTGAGCAAATTGTTTCTTGGGTTTGTGATCGCATTCGGGAAGTCGAGAAATAATTTGACTGACTTTATGGCATAGCGATTCTTTGCAGTATTGATGTGAAACATAAAAATAAAAATGATCCACAACTGTCATGCTGTTAGTGAAATTAAGTTGTGGCTAATGTGCAGCGTTAAGTGTTTCCCACCTTTAGATCAATTTAGTTACAATTCTAGCAGGGTTTCCTTTTCGGTAGGTGTATGTTGTAAATTTTTCGTTTTCTAACTTATTTTTACACTCTTATTTATTCTTTCGATAGAATGAGAGAGAGAGCTAGCTTGACTGGAGCAAGTTCTTAGCAACTCTGAAGCGCATATGTTTCGTGCAATGTTATACTTTACAAAAGTGCAAGTGATCCATGGGATATGTGCTGTAAGAGGTGACTATCGAGGTGAAATCCATTCCAGTAATCTTTTGGATTAACGTTCCCATGGAGATTTGCACTTTCTAACAACACCTTGGTTATATTGTGATAAAATGATTTTTAGTGTTTTTTTATAATTGTTCTTCCTTGCCTTGTTTTAATTAATTAATTTATTAAATATTCTACGTAATTTACATGTATATTAGCAGTGAAACTGGTGCACAATATCGTATATTTTCTATAATGTAATTTAAAGAAAAGAAATATTTCTTGATAGCATCGAATTGTCTTGGTTTAAATGCTTCGTCTTGTTTCCTTTATGAACCATTTTTTTACAATAAATTTTCTGTGTAGTTAGTCGTAACTGCATAATTCATAGTAAATGCTTGAGTCATGGATGCAATTATTTATTTAACTGATGGAAATTATATTCTAATAAACTAATTTAAAATGATACCGCCTTTTAATAAATAGTCGGGATAGTGCGAATCTTGTAATCTTTCAGGTCATACAAAGGAAGCTTAATTATTACGAATACCTAACGCCTGTTCCAATTCGGCTCTCTTCTGCTGAACCTTCGTGTAGAAGTACCTGCAGACCGCCTCCTGCGCCCACGGCTGATAGAAGAAATCGGACCTTCTCTCTTCCTCCGGGTTACCCACGACGTCGGTCATGGTCTAAGAGAGGAAACGAGTTAGTGACTTTCAAACCGGACGTCGTTCCCGTTACCTTCAGATCCCTGGTCTGCGACACGATCCACTTGTGGATGAACTGCTGGGGGTCCTTGGCGAAGCTCAAGAAGAACTCCCTGTTCGTCTTCAGCTGGTTGATCGTGTCGACGGTCTCGTGGATCTTCGAGTCGAGCCCCTGGATCTCCTGCTGGCTGGCCGTGCTCAGCAGGAAGTTGTTCATTTGGGTCTTCAACGTGTCGTCGACCTGAAAACGGCGAATCGTTAGGATATGGATCCGGCAGGCATTCCGGCGTTCACCTCGACGTCTATGTCGTAGCATGCGGTCTGCTTGCTCTCCGCCCCGCCCTCCACGGAGATCACGTGATTGATGACGATCGGATCGGGCGGGTGGAGGAGCGGGTTCAGCCGTTGCGGGATCTCCGCGAACTTCATGCGGTTGCAGTTGAATATCTGCTCGAGGTACTTGTCGCAGACGATGTACTCGCGCTCGTGGGAGTCCTGCAGCCTGGAAGTTTTCAGAATACAGCCACATAACTCATAGTTTCGTGCAAAGATTATAGGCTTATTTAATGGGCGACGCACTCAAAATGTTTCTATGAAAAATATTGGTTGTAGTGATGTTCTTGCTACACAGCAACCTGGATGAAAGTAAGCCAACTATCGCTGTATTTATTGATCTCTCTAAAGCCTTTGATACAGTTGACCACTCAATACTGTTAAGCAAGTTGGAACTGATTGGAATTAGAGGAACAGCTCTAACTTTAATTGAATGTTTCTTGTGATACTTTGGAGCTTATGTGCAACAAGCACAATTTTCAATATACAAAATTTCTTTTGTACGTTTTCTACTAAGTTTTACACATTTTGTATTGTTACCTGACACTAATTATTCGACACTTTTTATGTCCAAATTTAGCAAGGAACATAAGAACACAAATTTCCCAAATTTGAACAATTTCCAGGATAACCTTTTGGCGTCATCAAAGGTACCCTTTTTATAAAAGGGTACCTTTCGACCTATAAACAAAAGTCTAGAACCGGTCATTGTTCAGATCTGCCACTTCCGTGCGTGAGGTTACAGAACCTTACCAAACTCTCACAGTTTTGGTTGTCACACATGTCGCGATAACTACGCGCATATCATTTCGTCAGACACGTCACGGTTACTAAACGGATATCGTTCGCGCGCTTCCGCCACACTTCTCAAGATACTCATCCATCCCGTTTGCGACGATGCCGTTCTATTCAAACACGACCTCGGCTCCGTCTCCCTATATCTCTTGTTACTATAGTTCCATTCAAATCGCATATCCTACCGATTACGATGTCGTACGCGTTGTATCTACTTCGCCTCTCCCGGCCCACGACTCCAAGCGCGTCCCAGTACTTGAACAACTCTATTATCTTCCTCACTTTAGCTTCTGCAAAATGTACATTCATCCGCGATGCTCTCTCCACAATATTAGGTGCGATACCATTTTGGTAGCAGAAGGCTGCAATATAACACCGATCACCGTAGCTCAAAACGGAGAACATTACTATCTTTCGCATCAGGCAATGCAATTTCACTGATATACCGCTGATAACGTCGCAAAATTCGTTCCACGCCATCGCCACTTCTTTGTTCGCCTTCGCATGTCCAGGAAATTCAGCGGGTACACGTGGCAACCCTGCGCTCCTCTTCGCAAACGGCACCCTTCTCAGATCACCTGTTCGCCTGTTGATTCCTAACGGTTACAGGTAACCATCCTTCTTGCCACTTGATATGTACCGCTAATATCGCGCGAAACAGCGTTTTTTCGCAATGCCAATTTTAAACAATACTTCTATCTAGGGTGTCAATGGACAACGCCCTGGCGGGCGTTCCTAATTGACCCGATAACATAAACAAGGCCACCCTGCTCGCTTCGACCGTCGTCCCTTAAGCGCACCACTTGTGTGTGTGTGTGAGGCACTTGTTCTCTTCGCTTTGGGACGCGCGCGCTTACTTTACGTTCGAAATATCGGATCCAACGCCTTCCAAGTCGCGTCAAAGCAGCAAATATGAACTCGAAGCCTCCGGATTGCGTCAGAACATCCCCTAGTGCAGTGTAAGTCGGGTCGGCGTCCGCAATTATTTCAACGACATCGCCATAAACATGAACGCGTTGTTAGGCTTCCTATGCCGCCATGCTGCTTTGTCACCATCTTCCGCGCAATACCCAAGTGACACTCTACGCCTGGATCAGTTCTGGACGCTATCTGGGGAACTATTTCCACCCGCCTACTAGATTTCGTAAGTACAAGGATTTTCCTTGCCCCCTTGAATGCATTTCTCCTTCTGAGCTTACTCGTGTAATTACCCTTTCTCGGTCACTTCTCCGTTCGTTCGTCATCCTCCGTTACGTCATTCATTTTCGAAATACACACCCCCCCCCCCCCCCCGACCTACTGAGCCCGATTCCCGGCTAATCATACTTGGAGCGACGCTTGGCTACGTCGCATCCACTTTATCAGTCACAATTCACACTCGTACCGCACACCGTTGTACGGATATACAGGGCGGCCCATTACCCCACCCAACACCCTTTTTTTACTCCACTATCCCTTAGGTGCGTTGGTTATTTCCGGTAGAAACACCTCTAAATAGTGATTTTCTGCTATAATTCGAGAAAAAATGCGGAAAATAGGAGAAGTGGCAGAACTGGAAATTTACCCTAGAACCTTCTAGCTCGAACACTCAATTATTCCGTTCTAAGATCTGTCAAGGTGGTTCAAACCTGTGTGTTTTGATGTACTGCCACAGGGCCGAGATGATGACGGGCCTCGTTTGGGTGTGGACGCCGAGGAGCCTCGCCAGCCTCGGATCGAGCTTGAACTGCAACGGTTGGTAGTCCAACAGGAGCAGAATCGTACAACGGACGTTCTTGTCGCCTGGACGTTTCACCTGTAAAGTAAGTATAAATGGTGCGCATCGTGGAAGGTAACGGGTATCAGGTATGGTGTTACCTGGAATCCATCAGTTTCTTGGGTGGTCAAGGTACGGTGCCACTCTACTAGGTGATTGTCGGGGCCGTACAGTTCCTTGTCAAGTTCTATTACCAATGATTTAAAAAAAGAAGAAAACTTTCGTTTCACTTTGTTAGGGTCGTTCTTCGAGTCGTCCAGGAGCCTCCCTTCCACACGCAACTCCCAAGAGGCAACAGATCTTTAAAAAAACAAAACAGATGGTCCCTTTTCCTTGTTATATTAATATATCCCTTTACCCTTCTTGGCAAGGCCCATCCGGGCCGTCCGCTTGGGGCTCCTTGGCCGGATAGAACGTATTCGAGATGAATATCCTCAGTTTCCTCTTCTGCTTCATAGGACGCTTCAGAGCCTCCTGAATATCGAGCCTCTTCCGCATTATGGTCGAATCGAGTTTCCTCTCGAACGCCAGCAGGTCCATGTAGGCCTGGCTCTCCGGCACGAGGTCCCGGACCTTCTGGGGCAGTATCTTATCGGCGAGTTTCTTCTTCTTCTTGCTGGTACTGTGGGTGTAGTCCCTGTGAAGGAGAATCTGTAGTTTTCGATATGGGTTCGAGTCGAACGGCTTACTGTTTCTGTTGGATGGGGCCCCTGGCGTCGGGAGGCCTCTTCGTGCCCGGCTGGGGCGGCATCGGACCGCCGCGCATTGGTGAATATGGTGCGGCCGGTCTCTGACACATCGTGCCGCCGCTTGTCGGCATCGTCGGCGGCGGGGGGTTGTACCCGGCCCTTTGCTAAAAATAAAAATCGACTTTCAGAAGGGACCACAAAACGTTCATCGTGACGGTCCCTTCACCTTCGCTTAGGGACGGGTGCAGGTTCCTACTGTCATTACTGGAAACTTTCTGGGATCTGTATAACAATAAAATGGGTCTTCCTAAGGGAGTTTGTTGTCAATACTTACCGGAAAGTTCTGTTGACCGTACTGACGGAGCCCTGGGCTCTGCGGCGGTTGGGTGTACCTCTGTTGTTGTAAATTCGTGCCTGGACCTTGAGTAGGTACTGGGGCTGGGAAACGCTGAGCCATTTCCTGGTTTTCCAACCGTTGACTTACTTTTCGTAAATAACTTGCGAAGCGACCATTGAAATTTACATGGCACACGAAATTACCACGGAACGTATCAAAATAGACGCTTTGTCGCAGATTTGACGGATGAAGATTACAGATTACTTTTTTACCGACCTTTTGAAGTTTTCCGTAGTGAACTGTCAGACGATTTGTAAGTATAGTTTTGTTAAATCTGAAAACATCTTTAATCAAAACCGTCCTTATCGGGAGTTTTCAACGGAAATAGTACCCCCTCGGTGTGGTGCAGTAGGTGTTACCTAAATTTCCCCAAACTCACTTCGTTTAATTGTTTCCGTATTTGAGGTTAGATGTTAATTATTTATACACCAAAATCTTTTATTAACGAAGGCCCTTTCGAATCTAACTTTACAAGGATATTCCCAAGTCCCAGGTAGTACCAATCTTATTTTTTAATTTAACTCACCATTGCTTCAGTATCCTCCAACGATGGGGAAAATCATGAAAGTCAACAAGGTCGTACTGGTCCTCGGCGGCCGGTACTCCGGTAGGAAAGCCATCGTCATAAAGAATTACGACGACGGCACCTCTGAGAAACCATACGGACACGCCTTAGTCGCAGGTATCGACAGGTACCCGAGGAAGATCCACAAACGGATGGGCAAGGCGAAGATGCACAAGAGGTCCAAAATAAAGCCCTTCGTGAAGGTAGGAGCTCGTTAAGTTTGACGACGAGACGTCACTGTAACGTTCGTTATTACAGATCCTGAACTATAACCACCTGATGCCGACCCGTTACTCCGTCGATCTGGCCTCCGAGCTGCCGAAGGTGACGCCGAAGGAACTGAAGGACCCCGTCAAACGTAAGAAGGTCAGGTTCCAGACGCGCGTCAAACTGGAAGAGAGGTACAAACAGGGCAAAAACAAATGGTTCTTCCAGAAATTGAGGTTCTAACGTGTCTCGTTAACAATAAATTTAAGGAAGAAAAAAATTGAGAAATCGTTTCATTTCGAAATGGAAAGATTCTTTCGATCTCTTGAAGGCTAAAGCAATGCAATATCACATGTGTCACACGGGCACTTATCTTGCTGTTTGCAGTATTCACAAGCTTGTCTTCCTCTGTATCTGTTTGGATTTTCAAGCTTCTGTTAGGAGCGTAGATTACTTCCCATCTGTCCAGAATTGTCATATTTTAAGCTTCTAGAATTCTAGAGCATTCCAATTGCCTCAATACTTCTTATAGCTTTAGGCATGTACAAGCTTTTACAATTCAAGCTTCTAGATTTTTCCATTATATGTAATCTTAAGTGACTTTGGTTATGGATTCAAGCTTCTGATTGTCGGAGCATAGATTGTTTCCATTTAATCCGGACAGTCCCAAATTCTAGATAGTTTTAACTACTTATATGCAAGCTTCTAGTTCCCAGAATTCTACAAGCTTCCTTGTCACATGTTGATTTTTCAAGCTACAGGCTTCTAGATGGACATATGTTGGCTTTGGTAACCCTATCAAGCTTCTAGTTGTTGAAACTTCCAAAGTTTTAGTCCAATGTATAGAATACAGTTTTTTGGGAAGGTACCTTTATACCTTTTAAGATAGTCATAACGTCAATTAAAAATTTCAGAACCCTTTGGAAAGGGTTTTGGGGTAGTGTTGTTTTCAGTTTTCCAAAACAGCAAAGTCATCCGACATTCCTTGATAAATTCTAAATACATCACTGAAAACCGAATTCAGTTTTATTTATTCTTGAGAAAGTTATACATGTAAAGAGATGTTGAAGTGTACAGAGGCCTCTTAAGGGCGTAATGTGACGCATTTCTGCAATTTTCATTAAATCAGGCCTACGTGATTGAAAAAAGAATAAAAATACTCTTACAATTTATTTAAAATATACATTCATATAACGTTAATAAATTCATGGTCCATCTACTGTATATAAAATAAATACTTATCGTTAAAGTATAACATCCATAGAAATTCTCCTATTATGTGTATAACTTGATTTATCTCAGTCTAACCGTTCGTAATCCCTAAAATCTTTAAGGCTATTCGGAAGACCGTAACATCCATACATTGCAAAACCTGTAAATAACATAATATCTTTTCAACAGTGGGAGTATATCCGGAGAGTATTCTTAACGGGGGTTGTGGGGGAAACATAAAGAACAAGCCACGAAGGTAAAAGCAGGTTATGAGCGAAAGCCGACAGAGAAACAAAATGCGTGCAAAGCGAGAAGCGTGTGAGAAATGAACGAAAGTGACCGTCCCTCGTGCCAGATTTACACGGAGCTGGTCATGCGCAGTGTTGCTGTGAAATCGACTGTTTCCGCGCACTTCCGGGTAAATCTGGCATCTCTGCCTCAGATCTTTGGTACAGCGACTCATTCCTGATCGTCTTTCCCTCGCGATTTGATCGTCTCGAATATCTCTGACATGGCGACCCTGTGTTTGGCCTTGTCGTCGCTGATAAAGCCCCACGACTTGTTCCGGACGGCCTCGGGGTCCCTGACGAACGAGTCCGTGTGCTTGACGTTCATGCTGCGGAACGCGTTGTTCAACCGGTTCTTGTGCTCTATGAAATCGGTACCGGGCACCACGTCGAACTTCACTTTGGGCTTCTCTTGGTTATCGTCGGGGTGTGATACTACACCCTGGTTATCGTTGAGGAACGAGGATATGAACGCCCCGAGCTTCTCCTTCGCGACGACCCTGTCGATGCTGTCCTCGATCACGTTCTCGTTGGGGACCTTCTCGACAGGGACTTCGTAGGTCGTTTTCTCCTTGGGGTTTATGAACGGTATGTAACTGGGGATCATCGTGATCCTCTTGAGCTTATCATCGAGGTTCTGCCGGAACGCCTTGTACTTGTCCGAACCGATTTTTATGTTATCGTCGTCCGGGACGTAGGGCTCTTCGGGGGCGGCGGGCGGGGTCTGCGCCCTCGGGCGCCTAAGGGTCACGCTCGCCAAGTGGGCGGAGGTGGGGCGGGGGACGGTGGTCTCGGGGTCGATTCGCGGGGGAGGCGGTGGCGGAGGGGGAGGGGTCTCGAGATTATCTTGGGACTGGACGGTAATGAGGGAGTCGATGCCGGGGTGATTGGTGATGGAGTCGATGGTATCAGGCGATACGAGATCGTCCGGTGGTGGTGGTGATTGGGGCACCGATTCGATGGCATCGAGATCATCGATACGGTTCGCCTTGGGGGCGACGGGGGATCCGTCGGACTCGATGACGTCCGAGGGCGGTCGGTCGGGGGTCTCCGGGGTCTCGGGCGGCTCCGCGGAGCTCCCCGAGTCCCGGTCCCCGGGGAAAAAGGATGATTTCTCTGCGACGGGCGTAACGACATTATCACGATGTACGACAGCAACGACATTCTCCTCACAAGACACATTGACATCAGAGACGGACACACTACCAACGGACACTCTACGGTTATCGACGTCGAGGTCGTGGGCGACCTCGTCGAGCATCTCGTCGAAACGCTCGAGCTCGCGCTCTATTTTCTCTTCCAGCATCGGCTGCGGCCCCCGTCCCTGCTCCTCCTTCTCTTCGACATAGCCGCGGTTCACGTGGCCGTTCCGTTTCGCGGACCCATCGCCGCAGATCTGCGTGTCTAGCGAGCTCTTTTCCGACACGTTTCTGTTCTCTGCCTCTGTATACAGTCTTACGGAAAAACAATAAGTGGGAAGGCCTGGGGAAAATAAGTGAGAGAAAAGGGGCGGTGAACACGGTCGTCCCGGCGGGGGTTATTTACAGCATGTTAGTAAGATGGACAAGGGTGATCAGGTGGTTCGGATCGAGCCTCTCGAGTAGAGTACGCCTTTGTTATTGGTTGTCGGTCAGTAAATAGAGAGATATTGCAAATTGCAACGAGTATATCATGCACAACAGTAATAAGGTCGACGTTATTTTGACATCTGAGCGTGCGCAGTTGCATTTTGTGCAAATTTAAATTTTCAATAAGTTTGTAAAATAAATTATACACTTTAAAAAAAATTGATTCTATTAGAAATTAGGTTAAAGAAAGAAGGAGTCACCATATTCTACTTCCTCATCATTTCCATTTATAACATTCCAGTTATAACTTCCTCCATGAGCTATTAACGATTGATTATATATTGATTGTCATCAATAGAACTGGCTAGGTTTCTAGCTTATGTGGTTATGTTACCTTGTAATTGCAATGTAGATTCATGCTTTGCGATATCTCTGTTTTAAAGAAAAAATAAATGCTAAGCACTATTTCATTAAGATCAACTTTAATACTGTTTGTCAGTATTAATGCACCTTGGCAATATCTCTTGTGTTAATGAAATTGTTGTAATAACAACTACTTTGGACTCAGCGTTCAAGTTGAATGCGTTACAGCAAAGAATATTATAGCTATGCGATACAAGTTCCGCACTTGTGGCAGAAATTTTACTAGAAACATCTATTGTTATTTACAAAATAACTTCCTGAGTTTCCTTCATTCAGATCATTTTTAACATAACTCTATACATCAGTATAAGACACGTGTTTGTTCGTGCCACAGACAATTAATGTAACTAAACCCGGCGTTCTCATAAGCAGGACCTATTTTTGGTTCAAGCCATATACCATCTGGGGGCCCCTCGTAGGGATACTTAGGTCAATCTTGGGGCCCCCTGATCCAGGGGGCCTATAGGGCCTATTGGAAAATAGGCCCTGCTCTTCAACATAATTGAAGGGCGCGGTGCAAAGGGTTAAGCAAATACGGCCGCCGTCTACGAATCGTGATAGGCAACTAAACGGTAGGCCATAGGCACATTGTAAGGATTGAACGGTAAGGAAGCTCAGATTAGATTAAAAATTCTGTAGGAGCAGTCTACAAACGCACACCATAAAACCGTATAGTGTAGAAGGGTCGATATTGCAGTGGCAGGCCATTAGTCGAATCATCATCAAGTACGAATTCTGGGTAGTCTTACAAATTGGGACGAATGTGTTCTAACAAAAAGGAACAAAATTGCCACAAAATTGGCTTTTTAAGCGCTTTGAAACATACCTCATAGGATAAAAGGTTGAGGTAATTTTATAATAAGCAATAAAGATCTAATGTTTGTTCAAAACTTACCTAAAATGTATTATTAATTAATTCAATTAATCAAAACTGCAAAATGTTTTTGGAACTGCAACAAGCTCAAGAGAAGTACTCGATGGATGCTAAATCGTGCGTCGAAACCTGACATCCTATTATGGGTTAACACGGTACGAGCGTAGCTATAATATTCTTCGATTACGTTGAAAGAAGTAAGGTTCATTTGGCGCCTGAATTCCATAAGTACTTTTAATCTAAGGAAGAATTAGTAGCAACCCTTCAAAACACCACCATTTTCAATATCCCTTGGTCCCACTCATTCGACATTCCCTTCTTTTGGTACCAAACGAAATTCAGGCTCCAGAAACCCATACCTCCGTAAGGCGGTACCGTTTCAACCAGACCCTTCGACGAACCCAACGTTATCACCCGAACTACCCCGAGTGAGCGGCAGTGAATTCCCCCCTCAAAAAAAGCGCATTCTACTACTGATGACTTAACTACATGATTCCGTTACCTATGACCATCCACACGGCGAATCGTATCCACGTCAAGGAATCCAGCATCACCATCAGGTAGACATTGATCAGTATACTCAACGCCGGTATCAACGGGACCCACGGGACCTAAACGGATTCATCGTCACTTAAGTATAAATCTAACGACGGTTCGTACCGTACCCTGAACGATAACTGTTGCTTCGAGGTAGGTTGTAGCGTTATGGACAGCACAAGGATCACCGCCATCCCCGTCGAGAGGGAGGTCAGGACGATGGAGAGTACGTCGCCGTTGGTGATGTCGTCGTTGAAGAACCTCGCGCACAACGCTATCAATACGCATGCGATACCTACGAGTTTGAATAAAAATGAGGAGGTTGTTATAAAGCTTAATAAAGAAAGAGAGTTACTTGCGAATATAAAAGAAAACTACACCTGGTCCATGTTATCTTGAATAGTAGAGCAAATAAGCTCTCGAGATTAATTATCCAAGAGAAAATAGGAGGCAAAAGAGGACTTGGAAGACGCAAACATTCATGGTTAAAAAATTATTGGGCTCAGACTCACACACACACTATTTCGAGCTGCACAAGATAGGCATACTTCGCCAAGATTATTGCCAACCTTCATTAGAAAGATGGTACCATAAGAAGAAGAATTGAAAGTACTGTCTAGTAAAATCAGAAAAACGTCAAAATTCAGCGTCCGATAGGACGAACCTCAGCCTAAAAACGATGGTCTTAAGTACTTAGGTACTTGCCTTACTTCGTCACAATTCGTATTACCGACCCCCACATACTTACAGAATAGACAGACTTCGACCCTGACTACGGCCTCTGAGGTCCTCGTCGGGTTCCGCCGCCTCCCTGAGTTGAACACGCTCCCGAACACCCCCGACGACTGCACCGAGTCCGAGCTCAACAAGTCCTCGTTGGACTGCTCGTCCATGTCCATCGTGTCCGTGTACCTGAAACAGTACCGTCGTACAATCGGCTCGAGCACGACCCGCGCGTCGTTCGAGACTTCCGATCTTACGTATCGCTATCATCAGAATCTGACGCAGTCTGCACCGGCAGATATCTTCCGGTTTCGTCCTTAGCGTATCTGGACAGCGGTAAACAGAACTACGCTAGGGGAGGTTGTTTTTCGTTAAATTTTACTTCAAGTGATTTACCTTAAGATTAGCACACAAGCGGCTACTATCGTGTAAGCTAAGAACGTGCCTAACGACATCATATCTACTAGTTGCTTCAGCTTGAATACGCCCGCCATCGTACCTGGAATAAAGAGAAGGGGAGAAACTCTTTCTACTATTAACTCGCTCTTTTGAAATCATCCTCACCTGTTAGAAGTCCGGCCAACAGCGTCCCTATAACGGGCGTTTGGAACCTGCTATTGACCCTTCCCAGGAACCTGAACACCAAACTGTCGTTCGCCATGGCGTAGAGTATCCTGGGAAGTGGGAACATCGCACCGAACAAACTGAAACAAAAATGCACCTTTCATTGTAGAACATGGTAGTAGACTCGTTGAGAAGAGTGCACCACCACATGACTTATTGAACATGCGCAGTAAACCAGTTATTTTCTGCTAGAAATTCAATAGTAACGAGTTTAGATATCTGCACATGTGTTCTTCGTAACTCAACTGGGGTACAGTTGTGTGTTATATAAAGAAAAGGGGATATCACAACATAAACCCCAGCTTTGCAACTGGGATTAGATATCTCGCTGAGTTTAAGTATGCTTAACATACCTAAGTACTAACATATGCATTATTATCTATTATTACTCTATTAACTATTAGCGAACTTAAACCTATATATGTGTAAGTTTCAGAGTTTAGGTATCTGCACATGTGTTGTTCGTAACTCAACTGGGGTGTAGTTGTGTGTTATATAAAGAAAAAGGAATATCACATATCACATCATAAACCCTAGCTTTGAAACTGGGATTATGTATGTGTAACACAGTTACAAATACTAACAGGCTTATTGTTATTATAATATTAACTAACTAACATACTTTTGTGTAAGTTTAACCAAGGTTAGGTATCTACACATGTGTTCTTCGAGGTGAAGTTGTGCGTTATTGAGAGAAAAAGGGATATCACATAATAAACTTCAACTTTGAAACTGGAATGTGCCAAAATTGCTCATAATTACCACCATATTCAAAGCTGGAGAGATAAAATTACATACATTATCTGGCTTACTATGGCTGTTCTAAATTTTAAAAAGAAGTGATAGAGGAATGCCTAAACCTCCTTTCGAATGTAAAATAATTAAATACAAGTTTACCTGGCGCATTGCCCGAAGATCCCACCGATGGAAGCGACCCACTTTGCCCAGTCCCAACCGACGTAGTCGAACGCATACGGCAGAGGAGCCCCAGAATCCTAACAAACATCATTTCAAATCTTAGAGACGTACATGAGGGCTACGGGTTCAAAGACAAAGATCCCTGGACGTTTCAAAGTCTTCAAACACGGTAATCTACCCTTACTTGTAGGTAATAGGGCACCATCAGCGTGATTATGGTAGACGTCCCGAGGTAAGCGAGGAATATGATGAACAGGGAGGCTATGATCGAGATCGGGATCGCCCTCCTCGGGTTCTTCACCTCCTCGCCCGTGGTCGCGATGCAGTCGAACCCGACGAAGCCGTAGAAACAAGTCGCCGCCCCCTTGATCATCCCCTCGACGCCGAAGGGGAAGAAACCGCCCTCGCCGACGCCGGTCGCGTTCGTCGAGTTCGGGGAGATGCTCCAGTTCGACGTGTCGGCTGTGGAAGTTGAAATGTCGGACACGAGAGAACGTAAGTTTTCCGGAAAATTATTTACCCTTAAACGATCCCGCCACGACGACGAACAACACCACCACGATGTTGAGGGTGGTGAACACGTTGTTCATCAGACTGCTCTCCTTCAATCCGAATGCCAGAGCGGCTGTAATAACGAGGCGATAGTAACGAGGTTGAGTGTGTTGAGGGAAGTCGCTATTTTACCTGCCAATAAAATGGATATGCCGAAGGCGAAAAAATCGAAGTACGGCGACAGGTACGTTCCTCCTATCGGGGCGATGTCGATGAAGGTCTTCTGCATGGTATTGTTCAGTAACATGTCTAAGTATAAGCTTAGACCTCTTGCTACGCTCGCCGAACCTGAAACGATATCACAAATGGGAATGTAAATAGGAAACTACTAAAAATTCCAAACAATTGTCTTTTGCCTCCTGATACTTCATAATTTTGCTGATAATATATGAAGCTGTTATCTGCTGAAATGGTCATATCTTTATAAATATGATAGTACACTTCTCGAAAAGAGAAATTGTGACCATCTGAATGGCGCCAATAAAGCAAATTATAAGTAAGCGAACCGTTTCAGGAGTAACAATATTCTATTTGGATCATGTGAAGAACTGGTAATCTAAGACCCTTGTCCTTTGTCTTCTTCTTAACTGCTGATTGCCTTGCCGATTGGCTAGTAAAATTCCAAAATAGTTTTTAAAAAATTTTTAGTTTTTAAGCATTTTTTGGAATGCCTTACAAGGTTTCCAAACTTCAGAACATACTGATGGGCAACCTTAGGCGATTCACCAAGTATTTAAAAAAATCTGTAGAAAACTTAAGCAACCTGTGAGGTTTCTGGAAGCCTGACATGATTTCAAAATCTATATGAACTTCAAATGGCCAATTTTCTTGAGACTACCATCATAACTCTTTCAAACATTTCAGGTCTTTGGAATTTACCAACTCAAACCGATATCATAAGCAATCATTCAAACCTTTCTGGGCTAATTTTTAAATATTATTTGCAAGCCATAAAAATCTTCTAAACCGTCAGAAGATACTGATGCAACTTCAATTAGGCAATTCAATAGGAATGTGGAGTTCCTGTTTGCGGCCCTATTAGCAGTGTTGTTAAAAATACTTTTAAAAATGTATTTAAATACAAACACAAATACTTTTTACAAGATGTATTTACTAGTATTTTAAATACTTCTCTGGACAATGTATTTAAATACAAATAACAAGTATTTCGTTTTTGTATTTAAACACTATTTAAAGTTGTAAATTATTCTTAATTGCAGCAATGTTAAGCATAAGCCCAGGAAGCTTAGAATTCCTATTATCTTCCTCGTGAAATTGTTGAAATTATTCAATTTTTGAAATTTCTAAATCAGTTTAAGAAAATGGAATCTAATTTATAATGGAAACTTTCTAATGAAGTTCTAAAATCTTTGTTTTATTGCCAGAAGTTGTGAAGTTTTCAATTATTTTCAAAATATCTAAGTTATTTGTATCGAAAAGCCTCAAATACATAGGCTGACTTTTATACACTAAACCTAAGTTTATGGTTTTAACACTTAGAACAATCTCAAAAAGTGTTAGGAATTATTTTCTTTGTTTCATGAAATCGTAAAATTTTTGCAATTTTCCGAAATTTACCAACTACTTTGTAAACAAGTGTTTAGAAATTGAAGTGGTACTTCAAAACACAACAGGCTAATGTAAGTTTCAAACTCCTAAAAAATAATCCCAAGGCAAAGATGTCGACACATTAGACACTTTACTTTTTAACTTGATCTAACGAAGTAGCTAATTAAAAAACTTCATTAGTTCCTTTTGCAACTTCATATATGGCAGCTCAAGTTATTTGTGTTGCATTAGAGTTATCGTAAGTTCTTTAGAAGCTCCTTAACTTCTTTTGAAACACAGCTTAAGTTTAAGATAACTGCGACTTCTTTAAAAATGTCGACAAGCTACTCAAAAATTGTTTTACAATGTCACAACTTTTTTAAAAACTTTATGAATTGTACACCTTCGTTAATATAATCGCAACTCCTTTAAAAGTGCCGTAGGATCATTGTAACTGTAACGATTAGCTTCAAAATAAGCATGTAATTACATAAACCAAAATGTAAATACAAATGAACAGCCGGAAATATGCTCAAAAAATGTATAAAAATGCAAATAGCGGAACTTAACATTGCCCAAAAATGTATTCGAACTACTGGATTTAAAATGTCAGAAGAAATGTATTTTAAATACACAGTAAATACAAATTAGGCTTATGTATTTAAATACATAAAAAGTATTTGAAATAAATTTCTAAATACATGTATTTAAATACTTAACAACACTGCCTATTAAGGCCTCTCTGTTCCGATTCTGATGTAGTGATAGACTTAAATTTTTTTCCAATTTGACATATAATAGCCAATTATATAGCCAATTTTTTGTAAATTACGGAAAGTTAACCATTTCCAAAATTTTCTATAGTATAAAATCAACGTGTTTAATGAAGCCTTGTCGTCAGACAAAACCAGGAAACCGTAAAAAGCACCCACTGCTCCATTAAATTAAATTTGTTCCTAAACAGTAATACGAAAGCATAGAAATACACTATTCCATTATACAACATTTACCAAGTAGCTCCTTTGACCTTTCGTACATAGAAAATTGATCAAAGTTATGCAAAACAGCACAACCAAATTAACATAAACTGTTGCACTTAAGCTTCTGAATATTCTGTTTGAACTTATGCAAGTTTCTGTCCAAAAATAATACCTTTTATCTCAAAACTTTCAACTTGACCGCTTGTCACACAACAAGACGTAAATAAACAAGTTTGATTGAACGAATTAAGAGTAAACATTACACCTTTTATCAGGACAACCTCTCGAGAAAGCAAATAATCTTAAATAACATCGTTTCGATTCTTGGGACCTCACCGATCACATATTCCAATATTAAATTCCACCCTATGATGAAAGCGATCCCTTCTCCGACGCACACGTAACTGTAGATGTAAGCCGATCCAGCTCGGGGGACGCGCGCCCCGAACTCCGCATAACAAAGTCCTGTAAACGTAACAAAAATGTAATTAGTATTGTAATTGTAATGTATTGTATGTAATTGTAAAAACTGATACTATAATGTGTCATCCTAGTGGTAATTATACATAATAATGTCACTGAGATTATCCTATTGTATTTAGTTAGTTAGTTGTTTTTTATTTTGCCTAAATATTAAAAATGATCTCATTTCGTAACAATCATCTTATCTCTTGCGTAGATAACAATTGTTTAATGAATAATAGGGTATATGATAATGATGCCAATGTGATAATTGATAAGGAACCTGGCAAGGAATGAGGGCGCAAGTCATGAGGAAGTAGATTGGGTTACCATAATTATTCAATATCGTTAATCTCCTTAACCAGGCAGAGCAAACTAATCTAATCTGAATGCAACTTCATAAAGTTGCATTGTTGTGACTAGAACGAATCTGGGTCGCTTCATATCTAAAAACATTTAGTGCGGGTCAACAAAACCGCAAGCCGATTGATAACAGAGTGTAAATGTATACAATCCTTGTCGGAATCAATTAATTTAACGCCACAATTTAAAAACAAACATCGATATAGGTTTCACCTGCGAACACCGAGGCGACGGCGGCGATGAGGAAAGACAGCACGACGGCCGGCCCGGCGGTCTCTTTCGCTACGTGCCCCGCTATCACGTAGACGCCGACGCCGAGCGTGCTGCCGACCCCGAGGGCGGTCAGATCGAAGGTGTTCAGCACCCTCGACAGGCTCGTCTGCTCGACGCCGACCGGGTCCAGGACCTTCTTGCGGGTCACCACCCTCCAACAGGTGGACATCTTCTCTTTGTCACTACAGACGATGGGCGATAATTTTCACTGTGAGCCGCGTCTACTCACGTTATCTCGCATATCGGAAACCGCACTGAAAACTTATTAGGATTATATAGATAAGAGGTGTGGAAAGAGTGAAGGTGAAAATAAAGAGTAATGTACTTACTTCCCTCATGAGCGCCGTTAGGGAGTTTCGGACCGTATGTTACGGGAGTTTGGACGGTAGATCAATTAATCGATAACGTGGAAACTCGATTTGAACATAAGATAACTGTAATAACAAAATACGATAACACCCACCACCTGACGTCAGATCATGTGAGCGTTGAGGTTATGTAGGGGCCGTGTTTAGTTCCATGTCAGGGCACGAAACGCAAAACTATTTCAAATGCAAAATGTCGGGGGGGAAGCCATGAAATTCATATTTTACCTACAAATAACTTACCGTTTTGGAATGCTACGTTCATCCAAGTAGTAACAGTAACAAATACTACTGAAATCCTCCACCTCATATTGCAGCTTTACCCTCTCACGAGAATATAAACAAAACATTAACAAGTATTTCATTAGATGCACCTACCCCTATAAGCCTCTTCGTTATCAGATAAGGCAAAACCTACCTTATTTCCCAGATTCAACCCCTCACAACAAATCACTGAACTTGTCTTGTAAAACATCCCTTTACCACGCACGATTAATCCCCTGGCACACATTGTGGGTCACTCTAATCAAAGCGATAACTTCTGCAATTAAACATGAAAGCATTAAAAAATAACACTTTTATTTAACCTGAATAAATTAGGACACAGCTAGATGAAATGCGTTGAAGATAATAAAAATTACACCTACAATTTGTTTCTTTTTTTAATAATAAATTAGACACTTTCAGTTGCATAGTTACACCTTAACGGTTTACAAAGTTTTATGAAGATATATTATATGTACAGAAATGCAGTTTGCGAAAGTTCGTTCGAATCCGGACACATGAAAAGCTAATGTATCATACAAAAGGAGAGTAATAAAATACTGTAATGCAGCAGCGGCATTGTCTCAGGTCTCCGGATCAACGCTATTTCAGTAAAATTTACAAAGAGGAAAAAAATCACTAACTCATATGACTCAAAACGAAAAACAAATTGTACACATCCTTTAAGGTTCCATGTACGAACGAGTTATGTTGCACAATATTGTAATCTCACGTTGCATCATACCCTAGGTGTATGCGTTGTCTGTGGCGAAATTTTTAATTAAAGCGTAGTGAACCTTACACTGAGAGAGGTTTTGAACAAACCGATCACAGTGATCACAATTTTAATTTAACCGTTTTCACGAATTTGTCGTATGATTGAATATTACTATTACAGATTCTTAGCGAGTGTTGGAAAAATGCAAGACAATAGCGTCCAAAGAAAACCTTGACATCGAGTGATATACATTCCAACTCAGATAATCACCACGAGTATAAAACATGCAACGTTAAATCAACATCCCTTACAACATTTTCACAGGATTTATTTAAGAAATTTGTCACTTGGGGGAAATTATGACTTTACCCGTCGTCTCTTCATGGCCCTGGTACTTCGGCTTACCATGAGTGAACGGCAGGTAACGATATTTAATCATATGCTGAAAAAGATTACAATCAAACCTTACGGAATTCACCATCGCCCGGAAACCTTCACTTACCCTGATCTGCCTCTTCATGGTGATACAGAACAAAGTGATGAAGTACATCACGAGTATCGGCCAGAAGACAGGCACATTGAAGCATTCGAAGAATGTACATATTAAACCTATGACCGTACTCTTGGTCACGGAATACCAGAACTTGAATTCCGGCAGGCGCCGTATGAACGGTCTGAACTCCTCGTTCGCCATCGTCGGCAACTCCGGACCGTTCTCTTCAGCTAGAAGAAAAAAGGCATCGTTATAAATAGTATGGTGGTGCGTATGGGGTGGGGCTGTACTCACAATCAAAATCCATCGCCGGATCTATTTTTGGTGTGAGGAACGCTATGAATAAGTTTAAATGGTATATGCCTAGTGCATACGTGATTATGTACCAGCCCTGAAAGAGACGGTTTAGAAAACAATATAGGATTTGAACATGGAAGAGTCGTTAATCTTTGAATCAACGCGCTTATTCATTTCCTCAAAAATTACAGACTCAAATCACCACATTAACGTTACTAATAACAACATCCATATTGCAGGAAAATAATAATACAGCACGAAAATCGAACTGACATGTAAACACAGACCTTAAAATTAAATAGTGATTAGTATTCTGAAGTGGTGGAAAAGGCAGAAATGACAGAATGACGAGCCCGATTCTCCAGTAAACGCCTCGGAAAAAGGTACATATTTATGAATCTCGGTTAGTTTTCAAAAATCTCAACATTAAAAACTCCACGATTTGCCCTTCTCCGAGACACCACGGGTCCCACGAAACTAGAAGTAAGAGTAAAAATCACATCCATATACCTGTGCAATAAGCACTCTGGCCATGAATACTCCGATAAGAAGAACGGCGGCCAACCATCGTGCCTTCTGCCACGGTACCGTCCTGTCCACCACTCCTTGGTACCACTAGAAAAGAATCACAAGTGAATAGCTTCTAACTCAAACGGTACCTGTTTCGTGACAATTCGTAGACCGAACAGGGCGAGCAACGTGATGGCGAACGCCCATCTCGCTTTGTGGTGAGGCGTCCAACTGTCCAGGAGGCTTTGGTACATCTTAACCGCAACAAAGTTTAGGTAAGTTACAAGGTTCGGTTGCAGTTTAGGTGTTACATTTGTAAGATTTGGTTAACAAAATAGTGGAAATGTAATGTCTACACGGTGTTGGGGACTTTAAAATAATAAACTACGGCATTACACCGTTTCAGTGTTAAATCCTCGAATGTTTCTGATCTCTTTCCACAGAAGCCCAAACACCTAAACTGCAACTCGACCGAATTACAATTGGTATACCCGCTTATAAATTAGTCTGGGAATTAACCCGAATCAGATTTAAATGTGTCATTGCCTCAAATCGAAAACATGAAATTCCATTACATCTTTTAGACTGTAAACGTGATCTCACCTGCCCCAACCTCGTCCATAGTTGCGAGAGTTTCCCCTTTTTGTTCCCGGAACCCAACAGGACCTCCTCTTCCATGTTTTAATTAGTGATACGGTGTGGGGGTTAATCAGTGAACCTGTAAGTACACGCCGTCGGAGTTAACATGGTCGGGACTTCGGACGAGGGGTAATCAGGGAAAATTGGTACTAACCAAGTGAAATTAAATTAAATGATACATCAATTAAACTTCAACTCGAATCCATTTTTGTACACGTCAAACGGAACACGAAACCACAGAACACGAATAGTTTAAGACAGCGGAGCAAGATTGCATGGAACTCAAAACTCGAGCACGTTTCTATCACAGGACATGAAGATTGCACGTCACTATTCGATATCGATGATCGATGGTTGAGGAAACATCCTCGGACGACCCATAATCGACTGCCTGAATCTGAGACGCGTTTCGAGATCGTTAACGCCATCAATTCCTGACGACGACATAACTATACGAGGCCGACGGGTACGTTTCGACTTTCCGTCGATATCGACACCATCGATATCGATGTCTGACGAAACGTCCTCGGATGACGTAATGGTTTCCTCGAACGTACTCTCTCTCTCGGAATTTCCGTGCCACTCTGCTCGTCTGCTCTCCTGGGCCTCTTTCGTGGTTGAAGTTTTACGTGCGGGTCGCCCGAGTTAGAGCTGATCCGGGATCGAAATTGGGAAGAGGGATGAAGATCTGGACGAGCGAGCACACGTTCAAGTGAGTACCCCGTTGGTTTCACACCTCTCGAGGGATTTCAACCCTCCCGAAGGGTCTCGTGTAAGGGCCTCCCTTTGGAGACAGTCTCGAACGGTGTAGAATGTTCTCTTGTAAGCACCTCCCTTTGGAGACCTTTGGCCCTTCGTCTAACGCATGAGGTTGCTTTGTAACTAGTCCCCTTTAACTTTCTAATTTTGTTTCCACAATTGATCCCTAACATTCTCTTATTATACCCCCAGACCACCTTGGAAATACCCAATTTCCCCATATGGATCCAGACTCTTCTGCGCCTTTCCAGAGATTACATTTACTTGCCATTACAATCCCAACTCTCCTGTGACATCTCTTCTTTGCCGTCTCGCCCATCGAGATATTTATCGTCTGTTCCGATTTCAGCCACCCTTGGGAGACGGTAGCGACGGCCGCCTGGAGGAAATACCCCAACCCGCACAACCCGGCGGTGATCGGGACCGACGTCGTGGAGAGGAAAGTCGTCGACGGGGTGCTCCACACGCACAGGCTCGTCAGCTCGATATGGTATTTTCCGAGGTGGGCCCAGGCGGTAAGTGACAATATCCGAATTTGTTACATTGCACGGTAGATTCCACATACGTAATAACGGCTGTATGTGCCTGGCGACAGTCCAAAAATCTCACGTGGAATTCTCAATATTTCGTCAAGATTCCAAATAGGCTTCGTTTGATAATCCATTTGAACCTTTAATTTCGTCATGACCTTACGTAGAGGCAGACGTAATGGAATTTGAAGGTTACGCTGTAAGATTAAATGTTATCTATGATTCGTGATGCAACGTTGTACGAAATTGTGTTTATCTGGCAATAATTGTTAATCCATGGATTGTTAAATTTTGGTCGATGAACTTTGAACCAGATAGTTAATGAACGCTATTAAATGAGTCATGCAAATGATCAATATTTGAGTTCAATAAAGAGTTTACGGTGTATCCTTAAGTGAAAGTCATAAATTAGGTATGAATAATAGATCGAAACTTTCCTAATGAAATATTTAAAATTACTAGTATTGATCCGGAACTTATGAATTCACCTTGACCAGTTCGACCGGATTGTTATTTCGGATATCTTCTCAACCTTACTTGAAACGTATTTGAATATTGAATAAACCAGGTAAAAGTGTAATTTAATGATATTTCAATAAGCATTCTCAAAGAATGTTTCATACATTTGGAAATCGGTTATCGATGAGAGAGGAAAAAAAAGGAAAGTTACATTCGATAGTTGTGACGAAATGACATTGGCACAGTTCCATTTGACATTAACCTTGAGTGTTTAGACGCGTGTCAACTTCCTCATTATAAAGCCAACACACCCACACGAGGTTAATTGTGTTGTAAATCTAAAATTGTTGTATGTGCTATAGGAACGTTTACTAAAAGTGATCCTCCTAACCTACCAAAAACTTGTTTGTGAAAATATTTTATTGTAGTAAAGATTTTCAAAATAAACTTACCCCATAACCAAAATGGAAACCATAACAAGTCCAAACTGTCCAAATATATCATTCTAGTTTCTAGCACACTCCAGCTGCTAAAATCAGCCATCAACTTCAATTTCAACCATCATAATTATGAGCTACCTAGTATCTAGCAGTTTCTATATCTGATTAAAGTTCCAAGTTATATTATAGTACTGTCCTCTTGAAGCTAAATGGTAGCATATGGTAGACCCGAGTGAATTATATATCCGGACACATTCTAGTTAATGACTAGATTCCGGATCCTCCCACGACGATTTTCTAGTAAATGGCCCAGTTCATCTCAGTTAAGCGTCACAACTAATTTGTATTCCATTATTTGAAGTCAATAGGCTAAGATAAGTTATATCATGGTATAAGCTAGTATCTAGCACTTTCCATATTTGATGGAAGTTCCAAGTTATATAGTACTCTCCTCTTGAAGCTAAATGGTAGCACATTGTAGACCGGAGTCAATTATATATCCAGGCACATTCTAGTTACCGACTAGATTCCAGATCATCCCACTAGAATATTCTAGAAAATAGCCCAGTTCATTTAGGTTTTGCGTCACAACCAATTTGTATTCCATTATCTCCAGTCGATAGGCTAAGATAAGTTATAGCGTGGTATCAGCTAGTACCTAGTACTTTCCATATTTGATGGAAGTTCCAAATTATATAGTACTGTCCTCTTGAAGCTAAATGGTAGCATATAGTAGACCCGAGTGAATTATATATCCGGACACATTCTAGTTACTAACTAGATTCAAGATCATCCCACTAGGATATTCTAGAAAATTGCCCAGTTCATTTCAGTTTTGCGTCACAACCAATTTGTATTCCATTATTTCGAGTCGATAAGCTAAAATAAGTTATAGCATGGTATAAGCTAGTATCTAGCACTTTCCGTATTTGATGGACGTTCCAAGTTACATAGTACTGTCCTCTTGAAGCTAGATGGTAGCATATGGTAGACCCGAGTGAATTATATATCCAGGCACATTCTAGTTACTGACTAGATTCCGGATCATCCCACTAGGATGTTCTAGTTAATGGCCCAGCTCATCTCAATAATGCGTCACAACTAATTTGTATTCCATTATTTCAAGTCGATAGGCTAAGATATGTTATAGCATGGTATAGGCTAGTAGGTATCTAGCACTATCCGTTTTTGATGGAAGTTCCAAGTTACATATAGTACTGTCCTCTTGAAGCTAAATGGTAGCATATGGTAGACCCGAGTGAATTATATATCCGGACACATTCTAGTTACTGACTAAATTCCGGATCCTCCCACTAGGATATTCTAGTATATGGCCCAGTTCATCTCAGTTTTGCGTCACAACTAATTTGTATTCCAATTATCTCCATAGTATAAGCTAGTACCTAGCACTTTCCGTATTTGATGGGAGTTCCAAGTTATATAGTACTGTCGTCTTGAAGCTAAATGGTAGCATATTGTAGACCCCAGAGCATTATACATCCTAATGAAACTGCTGTTTCCAGCGGTATTTCACCAAAAGTTGACTAAAATTTTACAATTTTCACATATATCCGGACACATTCTAGTTACTGACTAGATTCCAGATCATCCCACTAGGATGTTCTAGTTAATGGCCCAGTTCATCTCAGTTTCGCGTCACAACTAATTTGTATTCCATTATCTCCAGTCGATAGGCTAAGATAAGTTATAGCGTGGTATAAGCTAGTACCTAGCACTTTCCATATTTGATGGAAGTTCCAAGTTATATAGTACTGTCCTCTTGAAGCTAAATGGTAGCATATGGTAGACCCGAGTGAATTATATATCTGGACACATTCTAGTTACTGACTAGATTCCGGATCCTCCCACTAGGATATTCTAGTATATGCCCAGTTCATCTCAGTTTTGGGTCACCACTAATTTGTATTCCAATTATCTCCATGGTATAAGCTAGTACCTAGCACTTTCCATATTTGATGGGAGTTCCAAGTTATATAGTACTGTCGTCTTGAAGCTAAATGGTAGCATATAGTAGACCCGAGTGAATTATATATCCGGGCACATTCTAGTTACCGACTAGATTCCGGATCATCCCACTAGGATATTCTAGTTATTGACCTAGTTCATCTCAGTTTTGCGTCACAACTAATTTTTATTCTATCATTTCAAGTCGATAGGCTAAGATAAGTTATACCATGGTATAGGCTAGTATCTAGCTCTTTCCGTATTTGATGGAAGTTCCAAGTTATATAGTACTGTCCTCTTGAAGCTACTTGGTAGTAGACTGAAGTGAATTACATATTCTAGTTACCGACTAGATTCAGTTTTGGGTCTCAACTAACTTCCGTTCCATAATTTCCAGATGATAGGCTCGGCTAAGATCTGTTACGCGAGCGAGCAGTCCGTAGTGAACCCGGTCGCCCGTCACATGGTCCTCAGGACGATAAACCTGACGTTCTGTCGACACATAGCCGTCAACGAGACGATAAGGTACACGCCCCACCCGTCCGACCCGAGCAAGACCCTCCTGACCCAAGAGGCGGTCGTGATGGTCAAGGGCGTGCCACTGACCAACTACATGGAGGACATGCTGACGACGAAGATCTCCTCCAACGCGGGCAAGGGCCGCCAGGCGATGGAGTGGGTGATCAACAAGATAGGCGCCGAGGTGAAGGACGTGACGAGGAGCACGGACGAGATCCTCAGCCAGACGAAGAGGTCCTTCGAAGATATCACGTCGACGGCGAAGAAGTCCATGGACGACATCTCGCAGAAGGCGAAGAAGAGCCTGGACGACATGCAAAGTCTGAACATCAGCTAACTAAACTCCGTGAAGTTAGTTCTCATTGAAAATCCCATTAGGAAATTTTGTTACTTTGGCACTTTGTTCTCCATTCGACTACATCAAAATCTTCACGGTATTTTTGTTAAATTAAAATCCATGACATGTGATTTTCACGAAGGGGGAAAGTGAACGAAGCCACCACAGCCGTCTTTCGTTGAGGATTAGCATTTAAGCGAAGCAGGAACAAAATGCCAGTATTCCCGGGCGGGACCTGTGGACTTCTCCTCGTCTATAAGTTACCTGTACATAATATAATTATTCAAAACAAAAAACAAACTAATTTATTATCAAACATTCCCATCAATGGATGTTTCTATTAGCAACATATAGTTCAATGTCAATAAAATTGTTTTATTATTCTTGCATTTATTTGCACTCCAGTAGCCATGTTCTCTCCATTGAAATGTATTTCGCTGTGTAATTCTATACATTGGACCAACAGTTTTATTCTGGACTAATTTGAAAGTAGATTGGAATCGCCATTTCCTACACGCTGACCGCCACCTATCGAGCGATGGCTACATATGGGAGTTCCATCGATTTTAGTGAGATCGTTTTTCGTCGCCATCTATCGGGCGATGGCTACTGAACTTATAAAATGAACTCGTTTACTTAGGCCGGATAGGATCGGATATCCTGTAGGAGGGCGGGACTAGGATACACACACCCTGAGTCGGTAGAGCACGGAGTGGATCAACTGGGGTGAGAGCCTTAAGGAGGTACAACCGTGGTTCGGAGCCCACGTTAAACTGTAGGTCCCGTCCAATTAGCCCTGGCAGCAAAAAGAGACGTTAACTGAAAGACAAGACAACCCGTTTACTTGAAACTGTGTGCAGCAGACAGTTTGTTCTACTCACTTGTCGGCTTTTGAAAATATATCGATCATAAATTACTTTTGACCCCTGCCCGAAATATCAACTTCATAGGGAACTTCTGAGTGGCAATTACTTGAGATTAACAGGGAGATAATCCTTCAAATCTGACGCCTGAGGAAATCGAAACAGTAATCGTTGTTAAAATCGTTTCATTCTACTTACCGGTTAACTGAAATGTTCATAAACCACAACCATTGTTCGGTAGGAGGACGCAAATAAATCCTCGGGTTATTCCAATAATTTAATTGATTTTTGAAAAATATCAAATTAAACTGTTTTAAAAACAACATTAATAATTACACAAAATTTACAAAAAAAGTTAATAAGTTAATGAGAGAACAAAACAATTGTTTAAATAAAAAAATCTATAAAATCAGTGCTAATTGAAAAATATACATAAATTTTCCAAAATGTACACCTAAAATTAATAGTTTTTAACCGTAATATTAAAGCACACATCTTTTGATGCTTTACAAAATAATAATAATAATAGTTAAAGTCTCCTTAACAGCTAACAATAACTTAATCTTTGTCGGATAAATGAAAAACATCAAATGTGTTACCTTTTAAAAAAAAACAAACAATTTCAGTAAAGTCTCTAAAGCATAAACCGCCCATTTAATGTGGCACACGATACGAGTTTTTCATCAAAAACACCCTTAAGAAAATATTTTCGCTCCCAAAAATACCACCTTTTTCAATATTAAAATATCCATCATAACTCTGTATTGCTTCCATTTATCTACAAACCCTGCATTTGTTCCACATACGTTATTCCCTAAGGATGTACTTACTACATCTGTTACTTTATAATTATTTGTACTTGATCATTAATAGAACATAAAATGAAGAATTATACAACTGGACAGTAACGAGAGCTATTATTCGAGACGCAATTTATCTACATTGAAATTTTCCCAAACAGAGTTCGATTTCATCGAATCTCCTTTCTTTAGCCGCTCGTTAACAATGATTGTCTGTCTGCAGGAAAACTTAACGTCTACAATTAGTTAAAAATCTAAAACATACAAAGTGAGTTTAAACGACAGACAAGTGAACTTCGGATGTTTTCAGCCCGGAATAATAAATATATACAAAAAAAATGAACCGAGAAACATCATCGTTTAAAATCAGTTCGTAAAAATAACAAGATCAATTTTTCAACAATTCTCTCTTTAGGATTACACTGGTGTTTCTTTTTAATTGCTTTAAAATTACCTTAGCAGTCTTCAAATAATGAGAATCTTTCTGGGGGGGAGTTCAGAACACGTCCACGGTACGTCAAGGGCAGTTCGGCTCGCTGGACACGCACCGCCTCAGCAACGCGGTGTCCACGTTTATCCTCGACGCCAACAGGTAATTATCGTCACCGATAGGCGCGGCCCTGGAACGAAAACAGAAACGGTACCGTTTGCCCACATCGACCGCCACAAGGACACACTTACAGACTGCCGTATCTGGTATTCCTGTCCATCGTCCTCTTGTACGACCTGTGCTTCTGCTCTATCTGGAACGCGACCTCCCGCAGCTGCTTGAGGATGTTACAGATCGTCTCCTCGCTCTGGCACATCGATATGAACGCCTCCAGCGTGTTCAGGTGGGTTATGATCAGCGAGTGGATGCGCTGCAGGTCCCGTTCCGGATCCAGGTTCATGTGGTAGTTGCTGTCCGAGAGGGAGACCTCGCTGCAGCCGGGCGCCAACTCGTTCGGCGACCTGCAGCTGCAACGGAACAGAACGTATAAGTCAATGGAAACTTGCTAATGGGTTGGTATCATCAATGCGAATTGAATCATATAAATATATTATTATCTCTAATAGATCCCGATAAAGATACATATTTCTTTGCTTAAGAATGGTGAACATTGAAAAAGGTAATTGCTGTAGGCACTCTTTTATTTAAATTATCAATAAGTACCTGAGTCATTTTTGGAGGGCATAAAAGTTGAACATGCATTTATCTCTTTTCCCAACCTCAGAATTCGCCAACTTCAACTGAACCTCACCCTCAGAGTTTACAAATCCAGCTTAACACTTTCCTAAAGTATTTCTTCTTCATTATACGTTGAACACTCGTTTTTGTCATGCCCGACTCCAATACATCAAGTAATTTATAGTCCATTTTCGGTTGGAGAGACGAGCTGAAATTCCTAGTTAAGCAAGTGAACACCTCCAGTTGAATAGAGCACGAACCTTGTTGTTTGAAGCCTCTCACTTCTTGGCGAGTCAAAATTCAAAATAACCCACTAAACTATTTTGAATAATTGGAGGCAAAGAATTGTCAAAGAGAGGTAAGTAAGGTAGTACAGCCCGTTCATTATGTGGTGAGATAGAATTCCAAGAAACTACTAAGCCAATAAACCCCTTCTTGTCGGAACTACTGTAACAATATACCGCTACAGAGGCGTGCCTTAAAAATTTCGACATTATTGTCAATGACGAATGCACGCATAAGCTAATATAGTAAGTGCTACGACCGCGCCGTCAATGATTTTCTAACGTCGCTCATACTCCGTCGATTGTCGAAAGTCGTCGATACCGAGAAAGGTAGCTACGGGTTTTCTTGGAATTCTATCTCATCAAATACCGAACTGGCTGTAAGTACTTGTCTGGTATGAGACACATCGAGTTCTGTGGATTGGGTTTCTAATTTTAATTATATGTCTGACGTACTGCGCCTCCCAAACAAAACCTGAATAAGTGGCTTGCTGGACGCCAATCACAAATTCTGGAAAACAGCCCCTACCGAATCATCATTCACTTGGTGATTGAGCTCAACCACCACTGAACACCTTAACCGAACCGAAACCTCCTAAGACCGTTCGAACCCTCTTACCACAACCACTGGCCGTTGATGAAGGCGGACGGGTGGTACTTCTTGAGACGGTTCGCGTTCGTCTGGCATATCTTCATCAGCAGATCCACCCATTCCTTCTCTTCCACGCAATTCGCCGCCTGCACGTACAGCGCCCTCTCGGGCTGGACGATCTGGAACATGTTCTTCATCTTGAACGAGGTCTCCGCTAACCTCTCGACCGCCAAAATGTTGGTGAGGGGGATCCGACACAAAGCGTCCTTCCCTGTAAATGGAACCGAGAGTTTAGTGGGATTCCAACGGTGGCGTGTAGGTCCTTTACCTCGACTCTTGGAGTAACTGAGATCGTGCGTGGTAAGCTTGAAGTAGCGTTGCTTGAAGTTCTTCCGACCGAACCGTTTCCTGCCTTGCGCTCTTTTGATCATTAATCTACAATGAAAGGGCGAAAGTTTCATTAAGTGCCATATTGCCTAAATCGTTATAAAGCGAGAATCATACCTTTTAACTCTTCTATCAAGCAGCATGTATTTAATGACATATTCGTTAACAATTAGGTAACTGCCAACAAAACACAATAATTAAGAAGGGAAGCAGGAGAGAATAGAGAGATGTTGCAAGGGTACATAATGTTTCTAGGTTATGTTGTCCTGTCATTGCTGCCTTGTTTTAACGTAAAGATAAATGCTAAGCACTATTCTATTAACATCGACCTAAATATTGTTGGTCAG
The DNA here is from genome assembly GCA_946251905.1 of Cryptocephalus moraei. Taxonomy (NCBI): domain Eukaryota; kingdom Metazoa; phylum Arthropoda; class Insecta; order Coleoptera; family Chrysomelidae; genus Cryptocephalus; species Cryptocephalus moraei. The sequence continues at coordinate 19,906,096 of OX276464.1, read as the reverse complement.
TATTAGTACACTTTTGCAATATCCCTCTATTAACGAACAAACTGTCACTAAGCAAATTTTAAAACATAACCTCAAATAAGTACTGTACTACATATGAAGATTACCCCCGCCCACTTCCCTTCAGAGGCCGCTCGTGGCGATGGACGAAACGAACTCACCCCTCCTTGAGCGTCACGGGCATGTCGTGGTCTATCCTCTGCTGACTAGAAGTGTTCGCCGATATGATCTCGAGGAACGTCCTGACGGCCGTCACGTGCGCCTCCGTGTAGAACGTCTTGTACAGGCACTCCATGTACTCCTCCTTGCAGACCTGCTGGCTCGAGCGGCAACTCACCAGGTTCCCGAGGGACTGGATCGTCTTTGAGATCAGCGTCAGCGTCCTGTTCGTCTGGCCGTCCTGGAATGGGAGACCATCAAAACGGACGATAATTAAAAGGGAACGTTTTTATGAAATTGCACTTTATGCACATCCTCAACTGTTGAATTAATGAACATGCCCTAAATCAAGAATTAATTAAGAACTTGAATGTAAAGTGTCATGTCTACAAGACTGCTACTCTTTGAATTGATCTCGATAAAGCCTGCGGCAACTGTCGTATGTGACACATATGTTTTATTCCCAAGGAAAACTCCACTCGATGTCTCGATAATTCTTCCCGTTCTCGCTTACCAACGGTTGATTGGTGAGATCGAACAGCTTCGGGCCGAGTATGGCGGGCGCGAAGAACCTGAGGAATATGAACCCGGATATCACCGAGTACCTCACGCCCTTGTTGTCCGGGAAATGCAACATGGCACACTCTTTGAGGTTATGGAAGATCTGGCACATCAGCGCCGGACAGTGGACGGCGCTCTGCGTCACCGCCTCGAATATCTTCTGTATGTAGCACTTGAGGTTTATGAGGTTCGCCGCTATCACGTTCGGGTCCTTCACCCTCGTCGGGTCGATCTCGCACGGCTTCTTCTCCGTCACTATCAGCTCGAGCGTCGGCCTCAGCGTCTTGTGGAGGTACTGGAGCCCTATCAGTCTCATCGCCTCGTCCATCATCTTCGACACCAACGTATTCCCCCTGAATATCGTCGTGGGGTCCCTGCGACAGTAAAAACAACTGTATTCAACCGAAATTTAAAGTACCACAAGTAGTGTTTATACAATGTGTTTCAAAATGATTGTCATTCAAGTTGGCGTTGGAATTTCTGTGTATGTAATTTTTGATGTGCCGCGCTCTATCGATTTGAACCTATCTAATTCTGACAACAAGTGACACTTCGAACATTTATTGTGAAACTGGCAATCAGCACTGCTGGTAATTAACAGCCCTTTTCAGGGCCAAAACAAATACTACAAAAAGACAAATACTCAGAATTCGTTTTCTTTTGACAGAGAAAAACCAGAAGTTAAAAGAGGTTAAGTAGGTTATTTTGAGGTTATGTATAGCTAGTAGAAACTCCTATTTTCGCAAGGCGGGTTTTTTAATTTTACATGGGAATTCCACAGCCGACTAGAGGACAAGCATTTTGAAACACATTGTATATATTTCTATGTTCCGGCACTAAAATGACAGCTATTCTAGCACTAAAATGGCCGAAAACAGTGCTTTAATGAGGTTTATTAAAGCATTGTTTTTGGTAATTTTTTTGTTGGGTTGGTAACAAGATATTCCCTAATGCTGTCTGATGTCTGTTAAAACAAAATTAAAAATAAAAATGGCCGCCGCGTCGATGGGATAGGGATGCAAGTATGCAAGTGTTGACTATAAGCTATTCGTTTCTGTATTTTGAAAGGTGTATCATAAAATAAAAACCTCACGGTTCCTCGGTTTCGTACAGTAAGACCCTCGGCAGGGGTATGTAAAATTTATATGAATCTAAGTTATTGTAAACTTTTTCATATGCGTCTCTAGACTTATCAGGTAGCAAATTCCTTACTGCATTTGAAGCCACTTCTTGTAGTTCCAGTGGAGTTAAAGAAACACTCTCTTGTACTTGATGCGATTCGGAATCTTGAGACATGATTTCGATTTTATTTAAATCCATTAAATTAAATTTGAAAATGGTGTGAAAATTGACAGATGTCTAGGAAACAGCAGTAATACCAACTTAAATGTCAAGATAAGAAAATCCCCAGATAAGATATTTTAAATTAAACATAAATAAAAATGAAATCGAAGCCTGAATATAGAAAATGTTGTAAAGTAGTCGTTGCAGAAGACATTCCAAACCCTCGTCCGTTCTAAAACTCGCCGCAAGCGGCTAGTTTTAGAATCTTGGACTCGGGCTTGGAATATGATGTCTTCTGCAACTTGTACTTTAAACTACTGTTCTGTCTGCTGTGTTCCTTACGTTACATTCGAAATCTCTACGTCGGCGAGCGCCCTGACGATCGGCACGATCTTGTCGTAATGCATGAATATCCTGACCAACGGCTGGGCGATTTCCATCTTGTTGATTATCTCTCCGAGGATGTACACGGAAGTCACCGTGATCGGCTAAGGGAACACATTACTTTTACCATATCGTTCATCATACTCATCATCATCACCTCACCTCTATGTGTATACTTTGCAGTAATAAATTTTTGAGGTTATCGTACACGCTCGCAGGGAATACCCTGTCCTCGGTGTATTGGATTTGCAACCTCAGAGATCCTAGAGAGTTATCGCTGGAGAGCCTCGTACCCGGTGGGGTCGAATGTGTCAGAAACGGTCGACTTTTACCCGATCTCGGTTGGAGGTAATACCTGAAAATAGAATTCGATTATGAGTTATCTTAAAATATCACTATCCCTTGTTATAATCAACCCAATATAACAATGAAGCGAGTTTCATACAGAGTAATTAATAATTTCCCAGTTTGTTGTAAATACACAATAAAAGACGCATTGTCTTCCATCCTACAAGGTTAAAATAGGTTACTCAGCTGAACAACAATAAATTATGAATTATTAATGCATAATGGCGCTTTATAACGATCTCCAGCGAACTTCGTGAATAGAAATGACTGTTAATTGTTGACGATAGGCGGGAAGACATTTTTTTGTCTGTTTTCGAAAATTGTGAGAAAAGTTTCTTTTCTTACAGCAACCCATTGTCTAGGGGGAGAGTTGATCTAGATTTGAGAGTAATTATCAATTTCTTAAGCTTGACGTTTTCCCAAGAAAATTGAAATATCGGATTGTTGTTTTTTTTTTCTTTCGATTGTTAATGTGGGTAAAAATGTTGCGTTGTAAAAGTGTGGCAAGCGAGACGGATTGTACTATTAAATGTCGGTTGCGAATTGCAGGAAACGCTTCATAAGTAAAGTAGTACTGAGAGAATTGTGGTCTTTTTCGATTAAATGTTCCTTCAAACATTTGAACAGTACAAAACAAGAAACATACTTCCCATGACTAGTTACCCTTACGTATCACAAACAACAACAAACAGTATGCAATAAACGTATATAAAAGTCAAAAGAGTATTCATGCGGAATATTGGATGTTTACAAAAGACGATAAAAACCTGACAAAAACTTGAACTTCCTCCCGTGACAAGTTAAAATGGCAATTGATAAGCGTTTGACAACTGTCACTCCGCCATTTTGATTCCAAATAGTGTTTTCTCTATCTAACACATTGCCCTTACCAATTGCGCTACTTTGGAGATATAAGGTTTGTTCCAGCAGCGAAAGAAACTGGTTTCAAAGTGTCAGAGGCATGCGCAGTGGAAAATATTCGTCCTATTAGGTCCAAATTTGTATGAATAATTTCTGCTGCGCATGCCTCTGACAGTTTGAAACCAGTTTCTATTGCTGCTGGAACAAACCTATTGTGACTTTAGGAGCTAGGGTGTTTTTTTTTAAATTTCACCTCATAGTAAGCTGTGGATAGTGTTTGTGAATGCGCCTCAACGATTATAGACTAACCAGGATTGCTCACTTACATTTGAGCAATGTTGGACAGTTTTGTGACGTCACCACCGGTGCTGAAGTACGTTTACGTGTTGATCTGTGGAAGACGTGATGTGGATATCGTACGTAAATATGGATTACGTAGAGTACGTACGTAAACCGTACAGTTTACATTGATAAATCTTACTGTTTACTACAGTAAAATGAATAAATCTCTATCTTCTGTCCAGCACCGGTGGTGACGTCACAGAGTTTTTGGCAGGCAGATTCGGCGAACTGAGCAATCCTGGTAGTAGTCTATAATCGTTGAATGCGCCTTACTAAAAAATGTCAAAATTGACGTAACCTCACTTTTTTACTAAAAATTGAAACTGCTCCAATCGGTTACTAGTGTCTTGAAAAAGACAGCTTTGGCTCTATTAATTAGGCGTAGATGAGTGAGCTGTCTTTTTCAAGACACTATTAACCGATTGGAGCAGTTTCAATTTTTATTAAAAAAGTGAGGTTATGTCAATTTTGACATTTTTTAGTAAGGCGCATTCACAAACACTACCCACAGCCTACTATGAGGTGAAATTTAAAAGAACACCCGATATTAAAGTCACTAGATATATAAAGTAGCGCAATTGGTAAGGACAATGTGTTAGACAGAGAAGACACTATTTGGAATCAAAATGGCGGAGTGACAACTGCCAAACGCTTGTCAAGTGCCATTTTAAGGTGTCACAGGTGGAAGTTCAAGTTCAATCGTAACAAATAAAACGTTGCCATTACAAGTTTTCGTTATTTTGATTTCTCCTACAAATTTTACAAACTACTCCACATACAGTCGAATGCAAAACATTTTGGTTGTTTGTCATGTCATGTCATGTCATGTCAAACATGTCATATTTTTCAAAGATATGCAACCAAATAGCAACATTTCAATTTACCGCGTAATTTTGGAATCAAAATGGCGGCCGAATTGCGCTAATTTATATATCTAGTGACTGTAGGAGCTATCGATCATTGGCGACCTCTAAAGCTACGCTCAAGAGTTACGGTTAGGAGAAAACACGTTCCGGGACGTACCACGCGTTCCGATGCGCTGAGTTCTGCTGCTGCATGCCCCTCAGCTGCACCTTGACCTCGCCGAGGAACACGTCGTCGCTGATACCGGGCGTGTCGTGCCATATCGACACGTGCAGCTCGCAGATCTCGGCGTCGCCCTCGCACAAACTGTCCCTACCCTCGCAATTGTAGAACGTGAACACCTCGTCGAACTGCGGACACGTCGTTTTTTTCCTCACCTTAGTCCGCTTCGTTATCCTCTTCTCGTTCGTATACGTCACGCACACTAACGCGTACGGATCGCACGAGCCGTTCTTCAGCGTCAGATCGAGGCACTGCACGACGCGGACGAGGAGGCGACGGGGCGAGCCGCCGCAGCCGCCCGTCGCCGCCCTCAGCTCGGGCTCGAACTGGATCTCGATGTTCGCCTTGCCCTGCACCTCAGAGTCGGCGTCGACCGCCTTGATCGGGAACCAGTGGTCCTTGTTGTTGTAAGAGGCGAGCTGCTCGCGCCTTATCGCCACCTTGCCCAGCACCTTGTCCTGCTTCAGGTGACGGTCCCTGTCGAACACGTACACTGAGACGAAGCGGAAGTTGCGCGGCACCTCGAACTGGAACTCCTCGCCGAAGAACGGGCTGAAACGTGAACACGACAATCAGACATAACATAACATCATAAAAGTTATGTAAGGTTTAGGTTTAACCTAAACATGAATGCCTTCATTTAAGCCAATCAAGAAAAACTGATGTGAGGACTTGTAAATTCAGTTGGTACCACCGCTACTCTCTTATATAATTAATTCTGAGGACACCTCTTATGTGAAAAAGATTAGATTTCTACTTCTGAGCAAGTTATTTCATAACAATGAGACGTTTCTTTCCCAACAGATTATGCTGGAATCAACCTAAACATAACCTCTTCTTTTTCTACTACTACAATACTACTAAGCTGTTGGTCTGGTCATAGCAGACAACATATCCAGCATCCTTTTATACCTCTTAAATCCCAAAGATTCCTTTTAGGTGAATAGGTTTCATACAGAGATCACTTACTCAGTGTCGAATGGGTTTCAGAAGCCCACCCCTCGTTTGGATGTGTAACGTCGCGTACGAATCAGAAATTTCGATAGTCTCGATGATCGTTATAGCTGACCCACACACTTCACGCGCCAACTTGTCTTGTCTTATTAAGTTAACGTCTCTTTTTCGCTGCTGTGGCCAATTTGGACGGGACCTACAGTTTAACGTGGGCTCCGAACCACGGTCCTCGAGCACGGTTGTACCCCTTAAGGCTCTCACCCCAGTTGATCCACTCCGTGCTCTACCGACTCAGGGTGTATGTATCCTAGTCCCGCCCTCCTACAGGATATCCGATCCTATCCGGCCTGGTTACCGGCGTGAATAGGAACGGGATTTTGGATACATTTTACACACTTCCCGCAACAATCACAACATCCATGGATTACGTGGGATTCGAACCCACGACGACAGTGATCGCCTGACTCAAAGCCAGCGCCTAAACCACACGACCACCGCCGCCCCCACGCGCCAACTTAATAGTGCGTGAACAGTTGGTAAAATGATAACACGAATTGTATTTTTTCGGATTTACTAGAACTAATGAAAACTGCAACAAACTTAATTACAAAAAAAAAAAAAAAACGGAATAGGTGAAGATAGATAGTGATGCTCTCGCAGTTAGACGAAGAGTCTTTCCTGGAATTAAATTTCTCAAAAATTAGAGACGGGAAACGCGATCCCCGCTTATTGGTCAGATTGATTTCAGTCCCCTTTACTCGTCGCTTATTGGTTGAAAATCACCCCGGTGAAGAGTAGAGGGCGTGCTGACCATCGCTGAACATCGTTGTTCGCATCTCATACACAGATGGTAAACACATGTTTTAGAAATCGCGACGTACCCTACTTCTTCGAAATGTGGTTAAAACTTTCTGTAAAATACGGAGGGCCTTTATTACCCTTACGGTTAAATTGTTTACTTGAACTGTGATTTATAGGAAATACATTTTGAAGAAGTATGCGGTACTCGAGGATGACAGCAATATCGACCACTGTAAATCATCATCGGTGCAACAATAAATTGAAAATGTCACTTATCTGACTCTGAGACGAAACAGGATGCATACGACTATCTTAATTTTTACAAAAATCACAAATATCATTACAACTATCACTTTACCCCTTCACAATGATCCAATAAGTTAGGATTCAATTACTTTACTTTTTAAGTTTTGACAAGCCAGGAAAGTACATAGCCTCAAATAATTACCATCGTTAGTATGGCACAACATACCACAAGTCCATAAACTCCCGATTCGTTTGTTTCTTATTTAGTAACATTACTAAAGTCATTATTGTAACAATTTACTTATACAAAGCTAATTAAATCCACTTGAAGGTTAGATTATTATTTTATACAACCCGTTTAACTCCCTTATGTAGATATTTCTGGAAGGGTTAAACCATTTAATATTGATCCAAACACTTTTCTAAATTTACTGGAACCATTTGCTCCACCTACAACCGTAAGGCTGGCAAAAATGACCCATTATCCTAGTCAATTCATAATTGGCATATTACTTCATTTCCTTTTATGTAGCTTGCCATATTTTACCACTAATTTTATACAGTAAATATACGTATCTGTGACGCGGCCTAGCTACACGCGTGTACTGTATTCATGAGAATATCAATATGAATGAGTAATGCAATGTGTAGTAGTATTATTAGGAAAAACCATTGAGCGAGTATGGTATGCTATGAGACAACCACCGGTGTGGTTTTACATGGGACCAAGGTATCTAAATTAATTATTCATTACACGAAATCGATTAATGACTAATTCTCGATAAAAATTAATAAACCCCTCTTCCCCATCGTTAAAAGGAATGATGAAACCAATAAACCTCATTTTCCTCTCTTATAAACGAGCTTATCGCTCCTTTCCCACCATTCCACATAAAAATTACCTTAAGGTCTGATAAACAGTCAACGTTCTGAATATCTCCTCTTGGTCCAACGATAGCGTACAGTAAACATCTCTTTGTGTGGCGGATCCGTGCAAACGGCACGGCAGATTTTTCGCTTCTCCTGTGAAAATAGAAAATGGCATCCGTAAATAAGAGTTAAAGTCGGTCTGGGGGCCTTTAAATCTAACGATTTTTAACAATCGACCCCTTTTAAAGTTTAAAAGTGTTTATTCTGGCGAGATTAGCTGATCAAACATGTACATCTGCTTATCTGGTCGGAATGGAAGGCAGGATTCTGGAGACTGAGACCGAAGTAAATATGAAAATTGGTTTTATCGAGTCGGTTGAGAAATTTGTAATAACATGATTTGATATTTGGGGCGCTTTAGTTCGAGAAGGACACAGAATAGACACTTTTTGGTCGATAAACTATAAGCAAAGGCAGCCTTGATTCTTTGTATCAAAACGCATGTCTCAAGTAGAAATAGTCAAACTATAGGTACTTATATACTTTTCATAAACTATATTAAAGAAAACCGTTAGCAATTAGGTATTAAAATCCTTGTACATATTGATTAATAGACGAAGAAACGGAACACTCCAAAAGTACATTGTAGAAGATTTAAGAGGCACTTTGAACAACATTTTCATTATATAGACGCATTTCTTTTAGTAGATTCATCCAATGAGAAGAACTTTTGATTCCATACTCAAATAAGATGTCCGAGGACAAAAGGCTCAATCCGACGGTACTTACATAAGATTTCCATGAGAGGCGCTTTGGCCAAACATAGACAATCCTAAGCCAGAAGTACTTTTTAGGGAAAGAAGCTTAACAAATATTAACAAACTATATTAGGTCTAAAACGCCAGAGACAGAGATAAACGGTTACATTATTCAAAACTAACGGTACTATTTAAAAGAAGGTACTCCTAGAAGACTTCTGTAAGGGTAAATTGTCCAAAACTGACAGTACTTTTTTAGAAGATTCCGTAAGGACTTCTAAATGTTTCATAAAAATTTTCGATATATAGAGTTACATGTCAAAAGGTGCTTTCTAATAGATTTCTATGAGAGAAAACAGTCAGAAACATTGTCTTGAGCCATAAGTACTTTTTAAAACTCTTAGAAGCTGAACAAACTTGCAGAAACCTGCACTAACCAGTCAATTAAACAAAAATCAAAGAGGCTCAATCACAATGTACTTCTGAAAGTTTGAGAATCTTTTAGCTACAACAATCTACATTGATTAATGGGCCACAAGTTATTTTTTAGAAGATCTTTGTGATAAAACATGGATAGTGATGCTGTCTTAAGCCAAAAGCACTTTTTAGCAATGCTAAAACTAGTCAAGCTAGTTAGTTAACTGGTCATTCCAGTTACTATGGTAGTATATTCATGCCTGTCTGTCCATACTATCACTTAAATAAAAGTTAATCAACTTAGTCAGACAGTCATTGAGATGAGTCAAAATAGTTAATTCATCTAATTAACACATAAGATTCATTTCAGTTTCTCTATATTTTCTATTTAACTTTAACTGAAGCTTGATTTCAACGTCAAACCAGATCGTTAACTGGTCATTCCAATTACTACAGTATATGTCTTTATAATTTTAACTTCGGTAAAAGCTAGTCAGCCTAGTCAGTTCATCACTGCGATGAGTCAAGGAAATAGCTTGTTAGGACTGAGATATCTGTTCAGATGCAATTAAATGTGTGATATTAGTTAGTCAGTTATTAACTAGCTACTAACTAGCTACTGAAGTAAAGTGAAGTCAGTCAGTAAGTGAAGTTACTCGTTGATGTTCAGATCGGTTAATTAGTTCATCTAGCGATCACATAAGATTCATTTCAGTTTCAGCCTAGTTAGTTCGTCATCACGATGAGTCAAGGAAATGGCTTGTTAGGACTGAGATTTATGTTCAGTTGCAATTAAACTTGTGATACTTGTTAGTCACTAAATAAGTAGTCAGTAAAAGTGTAGTCAGTTAGTAGGGGAAGTTACTCATCGTTCTTCCGATTGGTTAGTTAGTTCATCTAGCGATCACATAAGGTAAACCTTAGTTAACTAGTCACTTTAGTTACTATAGCATATGCATTTCTGTCTCTATAATTTTAAGTTTAGTAAAAGCTAGTCAGCCCAGTCAAATTGTCATTGTCATGAGTCAAGAAAATAGCGTGTTAGGACTGAGATATCTCAGTATTCGGTTGCAATTGACTTGTAAGATTAGTTAGTCACTAAATAACTACTAGTTAGTAAAAGTGTAGTGAATTAGTAGGGGAAGTTAATTGTCGATCTTCAGGTCGGTTAGTTAGTTCGTCTAATGATCATATAAAATTAGTTTCAGTTTCTGTCTATTTTCTATTTAACTTTAACCAATGGTAAACCTAGTTTACTAGTCACTCCAGTTACTATAGTATATCGATTCCTGTGTATATAATTTTAAGTTTAGTAAAAGCTAGTCAGCCTAGTCAGTTCGTCATCACGATGAGTCAAGGAAATAGCTTGTTAGGACCAAGATATATGTTCAGTTGCAATTAAACTTGTGATATTAGTTAGTCACTAAATAAGTAGTTAGTAAAAGTGTAGTCAGTTAGTAAGGGAAGTTACTCATCAATCTCTAGTTAGTTCATCTAGCAATCACATAAGATTCGTTTCAGTCTCTGTATATTTTCTAATCTTCGACTGAAGGTAAACCTTAGTTAACTAACCACTCCAGTTACTATAGTATATCCATTCCTGTCTCTATAATTTTAAGTTTAGTAAAAGCTAGTCAGCCCAGTCAGTTTGTCATCGTCATGAGTCAAGAAAATAGCGTGTTAGGATGGAGATATCTCGGTGTTCAGTTGTAATTGACTTGTAAGATTAGTTAGTCCCTAAATAACTAGTTAGTAAAAGTGTAGTGAGTTAGTAGGGGAAGTTACTTGTCGATCTTCAGGACGGTTAGTTAGTTCATCTAGCGATCATATAAAATTAGTTTCAGTATATTTTCTATTTAACTTTAACTGAAGGTAAACCTAGTCAAATAGTCACTTCAGTTACTATAGTAGGTATGTCGATTCCTTTCTATATAATTTTAAGTTTAGTAAAAGCTAGTCAACCTAGTCAGTTCGTCATCACGATGAGTCAAGGAAATGGCTTGTTAGGACTGAGATTTATGTTCAGTTGCAATTAAACTTGTGATACTTGTTAGTCACTAAATAAGTAGTCAGTAAAAGTGTAGTCAGTTAGTAGGGGAAGTTACTTATCGATCTTCCGATTGGTTAGTTAGTTCATCTAGCGATCACATAAGGTAAACCTTAGTTAACTAGTCACTTTAGTTACTATAGCATATGCATTTCTGTCTCTATAATTTTAAGTTTAGTAAAAGCTAGTCAGCCCAGTCAGATTGTCATCGTCATGAGTCAAGAAAATAGCGTGTTAGGACTGAGATATCTCAGTATTCGGTTGCAATTGACTTGTAAGATTAGTTAGTCACTAAATAACTACTAGTTAGTAAAAGTGTAGTGAATTAGTAGGGGAAGTTAATTGTCGATCTTCAGGTCGGTTAGTTAGTTCGTCTAACGATCATATAAAATTAGTTTCAGTTTCTGTCTATTTTCTATTTAACTTTAACCGAAGGTAAACCTAGTTTACTAGTCACTCCAGTTACTATAGTATATCGATTCCTGTGTATATAATTTTAAGTTTAGTAAAAGCTAGTCAGCCTAGTCAGTTCGTCATCACGATGAGTCAAGGAAATAGCTTGTTAGGACCGAGATATATGTTCAGTTGCAATTAAACTTGTGATATTAGTTAGTCACTAAATAAGTAGTTAGTAAAAGTGTAGTCAGTTAGTAGGGGAAGTTACTCATCAATCTCTAGTTAGTTCATCTAGCAATCACATAAGATTCGTTTCAGTCTCTGTATATTTTCTAATCTTCAACTGAAGGTAAACCTTAGTTAACTAACCACTCCAGTTACTATAGTATATCCATTCCTGTCTCTATAATTTTAAGTTTAGTAAAAGCTAGTCAGCCCAGTCAGTTTGTCATCGTCATGAGTCAAGAAAATAGCGTGTTAGGACTGAGATATCTCGGTGTTCAGTTGCAATTGACTTGTAAGATTAGTTAGTCCCTAAATAACTAGTTAGTAAAAGTGTAGTGAGTTAGTAGGGGAAGTTACTTGTCGATCTTCAGGACGGTTAGTTAGTTCATCTAGCGATCATATAAAATTAGTTTCAGTATATTTTCTATTTAACTTTAACTGAAGGTAAACCTAGTCAAATAGTCACTTCAGTTACTATAGTAGGTATGTCGATTCCTTTCTATATAATTTTAAGTTTAGTAAAAGCTAGTCAACCTAGTCAGTTCGTCATCACGATGAGTCAAGGAAATGGCTTGTTAGGACTGAGATTTATGTTCAGTTGCAATTAAACTTGTGATACTTGTTAGTCACTAAATAAGTAGTCAGTAAAAGTGTAGTCAGTTAGTAGGGGAAGTTACTTATCGATCTTCCGATTGGTTAGTTAGTTCATCTAGCGATCACATAAGGTAAACCTTAGTTAACTAGTCACTTTAGTTACTATAGCATATGCATTTCTGTCTCTATAATTTTAAGTTTAGTAAAAGCTAGTCAGCCCAGTCAGATTGTCATCGTCATGAGTCAAGAAAATAGCGTGTTAGGACTGAGATATCTCAGTATTCGGTTGCAATTGACTTGTAAGATTAGTTAGTCACTAAATAACTACTAGTTAGTAAAAGTGTAGTGAATTAGTAGGGGAAGTTAATTGTCGATCTTCAGGTCGGTTAGTTAGTTCGTCTAACGATCATATAAAATTAGTTTCAGTTTCTGTCTATTTTCTATTTAACTTTAACCGAAGGTAAACCTAGTTTACTAGTCACTCCAGTTACTATAGTATATCGATTCCTGTGTATATAATTTTAAGTTTAGTAAAAGCTAGTCAGCCTAGTCAGTTCGTCATCACGATGAGTCAAGGAAATAGCTTGTTAGGACCGAGATATATGTTCAGTTGCAATTAAACTTGTGATATTAGTTAGTCACTAAATAAGTAGTTAGTAAAAGTGTAGTCAGTTAGTAGGGGAAGTTACTCATCAATCTCTAGTTAGTTCATCTAGCAATCACATAAGATTCGTTTCAGTCTCTGTATATTTTCTAATCTTCAACTGAAGGTAAACCTTAGTTAACTAACCACTCCAGTTACTATAGTATATCCATTCCTGTCTCTATAATTTTAAGTTTAGTAAAAGCTAGTCAGCCCAGTCAGTTTGTCATCGTCATGAGTCAAGAAAATAGCGTGTTAGGACTGAGATATCTCGGTGTTCAGTTGCAATTGACTTGTAAGATTAGTTAGTCCCTAAATAACTAGTTAGTAAAAGTGTAGTGAGTTAGTAGGGGAAGTTACTTGTCGATCTTCAGGACGGTTAGTTAGTTCATCTAGCGATCATATAAAATTAGTTTCAGTATATTTTCTATTTAACTTTAACTGAAGGTAAACCTAGTCAAATAGTCACTTCAGTTACTATAGTAGGTATGTCGATTCCTTTCTATATAATTTTAAGTTTAGTAAAAGCTAGTCAACCTAGTCAGTTCGTCATCACGATGAGTCAAGGAAATGGCTTGTTAGGACTGAGATTTATGTTCAGTTGCAATTAAACTTGTGATACTTGTTAGTCACTAAATAAGTAGTCAGTAAAAGTGTAGTCAGTTAGTAGGGGAAGTTACTTATCGATCTTCCGATTGGTTAGTTAGTTCGTCTAGCGATCACATAAGGTAAACCTTAGTTAACTAGTCACTTTAGTTACTATAGCATATGCATTTCTGTCTCTATAATTTTAAGTTTAGTAAAAGCTAGTCAGCCCAGTCAGATTGTCATCGTCATGAGTCAAGAAAATAGCGTGTTAGGACTGAGATATCTCAGTATTCGGTTGCAATTGACTTGTAAGATTAGTTAGTCACTAAATAACTACTAGTTAGTAAAAGTGTAGTGAATTAGTAGGGGAAGTTACTTGTCGATCTTCAGGTCGGTTAGTTAGTTCGTCTAACGATCATATAAAATTAGTTTCAGTTTTTGTCTATTTTCTATTTAACTTTAACCAATGGTAAACCTAGTTTACTAGTCACTACAGTTACTATAGTATATCGATTCCTGTGTATATAATTTTAAGTTTAGTAAAAGCTAGTCAGCTTAGTCAGTTCATCATCACGATGAGTCAAGGAAATAGCTTGTTAGGACCGAGATATATGTTCAGTTGCAATTAAACTTGTGATATTAGTTAGTCACTAAATAGGTAGTTAGTAAAAGTGTAGTCAGTTAGTAGGGGAAGTTACTCATCAATCTCTAGTTAGTTCATCTAGCAATCACATAAGATTCGTTTCAGTCTCTGTATATTTTCTAATCTTCAACTGAAGGTAAACTTTAGTTAACTAACCACTCCAGTTACTATAGTATATCCATTTCTGTCTCTATAATTTTAAGTTTAGTAAAAGCTAGTCAGCCCAGTCAGTTTGTCATCGTCATGAGTCAAGAAAATAGCGTGTTAGGACGGAGATATCTCGGTGTTCAGTTGCAATTGACTTGTAAGATTAGTTAGTCACTAAATAACTAGTTAGTCAAAGTGTAATGACTTATAGGGGAAGTTACTTGTCAATCTTCAGGTCGGTTGGTTAGTTCATCTAGCGATCATATAAAATTAGTTTCAGTATATTTTCTATTTAACTTTAACTGAAGGTAAACCTAGTCAAATAGTCACTTCAGTTACTATAGTAGGTATGTCGATTCCTTTCTATATAATTTTAAGTTTAGTAAAAGCTAGTCAACCTAGTCAGTTCGTCATCACGATGAGTCAAGGAAATGGCTTGTTAGGACTGAGATTTATGTTCAGTTGCAATTAAACTTGTGATACTTGTTAGTCACTAAATAAGTAGTCAGTAAAAGTGTAGTCAGTTAGTAGGGGAAGTTACTTATCGATCTTCCGATTGGTTAGTTAGTTCGTCTAGCGATCACATAAGGTAAACCTTAGTTAACTAGTCACTTTAGTTACTATAGCATATGCATTTCTGTCTCTATAATTTTAAGTTTAGTAAAAGCTAGTCAGCCCAGTCAGATTGTCATCGTCATGAGTCAAGAAAATAGCGTGTTAGGACTGAGATATCTCAGTATTCGGTTGCAATTGACTTGTAAGATTAGTTAGTCACTAAATAACTACTAGTTAGTAAAAGTGTAGTCAATTAGTAGGGGAAGTTACTTGTCGATCTTCAGGTCGGATAGTTAGTTCGTCTAACGATCATATAAAATTAGTTTATGTTTATGTCTATTTTCTATTTAACTTTAACCGATGGTAAACCTAGTTTACTAGTCACTCCAGTTACTATAGTATATCGATTCTTGTGTATATAATTTCAAGTTTAGTAAAAGCTAGTCAGCCTAGTCAGTTCGTCATCACGATGAGTCAAGGAAATAGCTTGTTAGGACCGAGATATATGTTCAGTTGCAATTAAACTTGTGATATTAGTTAGTCACTAAATAAGTAGTTAGTAAAAGTGTAGTCAGTTAGTAGGGGAAGTTACTCATCAATCTCTAGTTAGTTCATCTAGCAATCACATAAGATTCGTTTCAGTCTCTGTATATTTTCTAATCTTCAACTGAAGGTAAACCTTAGTTAACTAACCACTCCAGTTACTATAGTATATCCATTCCTGTATATATAATTTTCAGTGTAATAAAAGCTAGTCAGCCCAGTCAGTGTGTCATCATAATGAGTCAAGAAAATAGCGTGTTAGGACCGAGATATCTCGGTGTTCGGTTGCAATTGACTTGTAAGATTAGTTAGTCACTAAATAACTAGTTAGTCAAAGTGTAGTGACTTGTAGGGGAAGTTACTTGTCAATCTTCAGGTCGGTTAGTTAGTTCATCTAGCGATCATATAAAATTAGTTTTAGTATATTTTCTATTTAACTTTAACTGAAGGTAAACCTAGTCAAATAGTCACTTCAGTTACTATAGTAGGAATGTCGATTCCTGTCTATATAATTTTAAGTTTAGTAAAAGCTAGTCAGCCAAGTCAGTTCTTCATCACGATGAGTCAAGGAAATGGCTTGTTAGGACTGAGATTTATGTTCAGTTGCAATTAAACTTGTGATACTTGTTAGTCACTAAATAAGTAGTCAGTAAAAGTGTAGTCAGTTAGTAGGGGAAGTTACTTATCGATCTTCCGATTGGTTAGTTAGTTCATCTAGCGATCACATAAGGTAAACCTTAGTTAACTAGTCACTTAAGTTACTATAGCATATGCATTTCTGTCTCTATAATTTTAAGTTCAGTAAAAGCTAGTCAGCCCAGTCAGATTGTCATCGTCATGAGTCAAGAAAATAGCGTGTTAGGACTGAGATATCTCAGTATTCGGTTGCAATTGACTTGTAAGATTAGTTAGTCACTAAATAACTACTAGTTAGTAAAAGTGTAGTGAATTAGTAGGGGAAGTTACTTGTCGATCTTCAGGTCGGTTAGTTAGTTCGTCTAACGATCGTATAAAATTAGTTTCAGTTTCTGTCTATTTTCTATTTAACTTTAACCGAAGGTAAACCTAGTTTACTAGTCACTCCAGTTACTATAGTACTGTATCGATTCCTGTCTATATAATTTTGAGTTTAGTAAAAGCTAGTCAGCCCAGTCAGTTTGTCATCGTCATGAGTCAAGAAAATAGCGTGTTAGGACTGAGATATATCGGTGTTCAGTTGCAATTGACTTGTAAGATTAGTTAGTCACTAAATAACTAGTTAGTCAAAGTGTAGTGAGTTAGGGTAAATGTTTACTTAAGCCACTTCGACTATATATTGCAACTTTTCTCTGAGGGTAGTAATAAGTAATGACATACAGATATTTCCCCAAGAAACAACCAAGGGACCAAGGGGATAGTGGAGTAATTCGAAAAGGCGTTGTAAACGCAAGAGGGCAAGGATAAACAAAGTGCCCCGGGGGCAGAAGTGGTCTAAGTAAACATTCACCTTCAGTTTCTGTACATTTTCTATTTAACTTTAACTGAAAATAAACCTAATTGAGACATGTTAAATAACCATTCATACCGTTGAATAACCAACCAACGTAGTATATCCATTCATGTCTCGGGCGTTTTACAAAAGTTTGAGTCGCCTACATCAACCTACATTTTGTCAATTCAGAGGCGCTATTCGGAATGACAAGAAAGTCTTGAGTAAATTACAACGGCGACAACACCTACATTGCAGTGGGTGAAGTAATTATTGTTACTGTTACATCGAGTGTATTAAAGTCCGAAGCGGCCCCACGGTCCGCTCCGTCGGGCTCTTCCCCGGCGGGGCCCCCCTAAGCGTCGTACTCACCGATCTTGATCTTCAGCCGTTCCACCAGTCGGACTTTAAAATGCTCGTCCGCCATGTTGGTTCCGGACGTGTGCGTGCGAGTGCGAGCGTGTGCGTGCGTGCGCGAACGACCGAAGCTCTAGGACGGACTGGAGCACGGCTCCTACTTCGACGGCTGCGGTTTTCGTCGGGTCGCGGAAAGCACGAAACCGAAGGAGGATTTCCTGGCCCGGTCCGCGGCGGCCATCGTCGACCTCATCTCTCTGCTTCCGACTCTCGGCCGGCGCGAATTCTCTCTCTCTCTCTCTCTCCCTCTCGTTAGCCTACGTGCGTGTATTATACGTCGGACGTGTGTGTGCGGGCGCGCGCGCGCGTGTGTCGTGTACGAGCGAGCCTCAATAAAGTCGAGTTAGTCATAAAAAGGAAAGATTACAACGAAACGGCCGGTTTATGAATGAAATTCAAGGCTACATGCGTACAACAAACGCGACATACTACACGACAACCAGAACCAGCATGTCTCGCACACACACACTCTTTCTCTCTCTCCCTCCCTTCCTCCTTCGACTCCCACACTTCCGAACAGCGGCGGAACCACCGAAATCCCGAAGGGTCGATCTACGAGTCATAATAGCTGCTTCCGCTTTGCAAACCTTTAAGCACAGATCACCCTAACATTTGGACATTTGGAGAGGGGATGGTATCACTATTGGGCTACAAACTCTGACAATGCGGATCTGTTTGTCTTATCGGGAGTCCAAATTCTTGCAATACAGCGACCCAACAGGCTCCCAACCATACCAATATACAGTCTAACCAGAGCTTTAAGCACATAACACTCCAGGGTTACGATCGCCAGTACAATTATTGTACTATTTCCAATAGTTCTTGCAAAACGACCCTACTTTAGTACCTCTTTACATGATTCAGTACGATCTAAATTTTTGCGTTGAGTTCCAAAAAATGTTGAATGCGGCCTCCCTTATCTCAACTCAATCACTCAAAGTGTATACATTTGACGACACTGAAGCAAAGCCACCATCCGTCACAGTGGCCAAGTGTGCCATGATCCACGATCTATCATGTTCAGCAAGGTTGGTCAGTCTTAAAGTCTTTAAAGTCGGACTTTAGAGGTTTAGACTGTTTCCTAATTCAAATTCTCTGAAAAAGAAAATGGGTGTCCTAATTCTAGCAATAGATACCACTACCCAATAGGCTCCAAACCATACCAATATAAAAATAATTATCTTATTTAGCTCCAAATGCCTATCTTACAAGAACAATGGTGAAAATGTCGTTAGACTACTTCTGGCCTACGATTACCTCACCACCGTCAATAAGTTCAGTTCGTAAACCTCAACAGACCTACATGTGTAGACGCAGAAGAAAACACACAGTTTTCGCCAACTTATTTAATGAACCAGAGCTACCGGTTTCGACTTACTAGAAGTCATCATCAGGTCAATATAAACGTTTTAGGGCTAAAAAGATATCACACGTCGAGCAAGAACATTAATTGGATTAAAACGTGGAGCAAGTTCTAAAGGAGTAACGTCCTCATCAGTTAAAAAAGGTTAAAAAGGTTGATTGTCCTTTTTCGGGTGTTAGGTCGGACAAACACTGGTCGGGCAAACAAGATCTACATGTATTCCAAGTGGCGCAGATACACACTTCCATTCTAAAATAAAAAATCAAATCCAACTTTCAAACATCGTGGTAAGAAACGTTCTCTATAAGACTATAAGTACACGATTTATCCTTGCCTTCTCGCAAATACATCGTACGTTCCAACGCAACATATGCCATTAACATAACAAAAGCCACTTAGACCATCCACTAATAACAATAAATTACGTCGTTCATCCCACATAGCGCCGTTCTGAAACATAACTGATCCTGAACTACTCTATTGGGTTTCAAAAGGTAATAGAACAGAACGCGTTATCTTATCTGACTTCACTCTTTGTAGTTCAATATAGTAATGCAATCTTTCGCAAAAAGTCCATACTCAAAGATGGGGAGATGAAATATACAGACCGTTTCTACAGAGTCGCAGTATGGTATAAACATAAGAGCGAAAGAAAGGCCATATATTTCTCGTTGGCTAAACAGAGAAAGAACTTTTGCGACGTTGCTAGCTCGCGAAACATCACAGTCATCGCCATACTCTACCGGATCATTCGCTGTATAGCCTCCGACGAGAATATTTGGAATGGGTTACGGACCGGCCGGCCGGCAACGTTGCAAAACTTCCCGCTCTGTCATACTAACGAATTACCTACTATTAGTTTCTCTTTCGCTCTTGTTGATTTCGGACACGGCATTTCAATAGAGTAGGTCTGTATGTAAAAGTCTCAAAGTCGCATCCATAAAAAAAAACAATTAAAAGTCGATCTTTGAGGAAGAATATTTGGACATATTTCGGAAATACTATATGTATAATGGAAAATTAATTTCAATTTGGCTACAGATGGTTTGCTTTATTGGACTTAAAACTGCGTCCATGTTTTCTTATTGGCCTCCGAAATGTTGTTATATCCAAAAAAAAGTAACTTATTTGGCTCCAAATTACAGAAACTTTTAAACTGTCATGTTTAATAATGTATATTATAAATTTACCTTATTTAAGTATCTCTTGACTACGTCAATGTGTAGGCTTGAGTACGCAAAAGCGTAGTTTCGCGCCCCCCATACTCGACCTTACGCACACGTGTCATAAGGGCGCTACTCCCCGACGGGACACTCTCACCTCCATTCATGAAATTCTGGCGGTAAACCGCCCGTCAGCCGACACAACAATGAACGGGAAAATTCCCATAATTTTTCATTGATCACTGGAGATCGTCCGTCATTAATTATAACCGAGCGATTATACGGATTTCACCTCGCTCTCTCTCTCTCTCTCTCTCTCTCTCTCTCTCTCTCTCTCTCTCTCTCTCTCTCTCTCCGCCTCTCTCGCTTGTTTATGGGCGCGGTCTATTTTTAGGGACGGTTTAAGGATCACTTGTATAATGTAAAAATAGCGATTTTAAATGACTTCCGGTACGTATACATGAAAGGCCTTTCTCTATTTCTGTCTGTCGGGGAACGGACGTCGGCGTACTTTTATTACCGAACGGGCGAACGTTGATAACCTCGTCCCGATTCGCTGTTTGCTTATTAATAACCGTACAACGGGAAAGGTTGATTCGTTTTATTGTAACCTACGGTTACTGCCCTAACGATATATACCTAGGGTGTTAGGCAACCAGAAAAACACTATTAAATATGTTTTATTCCAGGAATTTAACTGTGCTGTCCAGGTAGTTTAAGACAAGTTAGTTTTAGAAGTAGTGTTTGGTTGATTGAAAACGTCATGACTTGGGTTTTTCGTAAATGTTGTGTTGTTTTACATGGAACAATTGTCAACAATGTCAAAAATTACGTTGTTTATTGTTCCATGTTTTTTTTACCTGCAAACTATTACAATTAAGCTATGGTTCACGAAAATAATTGCAAACGATCCACGAGAATTAAAAACCCAAAACTACTTGCCACCGCTAATTACCGATGAGCCGTAACTCGGTAAAGTTCTAAAAAAAAAAACTGTCCTGTTTTGTGTTCCGTGAATTTCATGTTCCGCGTCTTTCTGTCAATGATATGAAAGTCAAAATATTTATTTAAAATATCAATTTTTATCGCGGTTCGCTTACCGAAGTCCGGAGATGTGACCCGCGAGCGACGCGAACGAAGAGCCATGAACAGGATCGAGGTGACCTGCTGTCGGACATGCCTTCGAATCGATTGCACCTTAACGCCGACCAGCACGGAGGACTCCGACTCGATCAAGTACGAGGAGAAGCTGTCTTGTTGCGTATCGGAAGTGGTGAGTGTGCTCTGCTGCCCGGGAAACGTGCCCCACTTGTGGAAATCACCAAGTGTTATCAACTTCGTACTTATACGTTAAGGGCCCCTCTTATTAGTCACGAATGAATTAGCCAGTGAATTTGTACACGATCCACTTGTTTCAGTCTTGGTCGAAGGAGGGCTACCCGCCTGTCATATGCGAGCACTGCATAGAGAAGCTCCGTGCCGCGTACGACTTCAGGACGATGTGCATCCAGTCGGACGGGGCGCTCACGAGGTACCTGGAGCACGTGCCTGTCGAGGAGAAGCTCGAGGTCTCTCTGGAGGAGGACCTGTACACGCCGACTAAGTTCGAGTTCGAGATCACTACCCAGGAGGACTCTACCACGGAGCTGATCGTCGAGGATGAGGACCAGCACAGCGATGAGTACTTACACCTGAAGCACTTCTTAGATAACGACGACTTGAGCAAGATCGACAAGGCCGGGTCGCGGTGTAGCACGCCCAATGACGCTCAAGGTATACCGAGGCGATTCCGAATCGTGTCCAAGTAGCTTAGACGTTACAAGTTCGTTGTATATTGTTAAAAAAATCTATCAAAATTCATCGTGAGATCCGTCGCGTTTGCAGACTTCATCACCGAAGACCTGGACGACGACGACGAACGGCAGTTGCAAGGGATATGCGCTGACGGCGATGAACAGATCCCCTCGGACGATCCGCAGCTGGTCCAGCTACAGGAAACGTCGATCGACGAACATCAACAGACCGAGATCGATTTCGAGGAGCAGATAGATTTCCAGATCAAGGTGACGGAATCGTCGGAATCGCAGATAATACAAGACGAGATACCGACGTTAATGAACGAGGCGCAGCTACCTGCGGACATCGCTACGAAGTCGCCCACGACGACGGGTAACTTACGGGCGAGGCAGGTTATCAAGAGGACCACGGGTAAGGTTTGAGGTTTATTGAAAAGTGCGCAGAATTAAAACAAACATTAAAATGAAATGATGGATGGAGTTTACTGGGGAGAAGTTCCCACATAGGTCAAAAGTCGTTACGCCATGTTACGATGTTTTACAGGTACGCAAGTGAGACTCCCCACGCCGGCCAGCGGTACCGAAATCGACGGGAAGAAACAATATTGCTGCGTTATATGTAGCAAGCGGTATCGCAAGAACGCGAACCTTAGGATACACATGAGAACGCACACCGGGGAGAAGCCGTTCGAATGTAAATACTGCGAGAAAAGGTTCGTCACTATAAGTATTATATCACTAATGCCATTATAAAGTGATATAATTTAGGTTCTACCACTCGTCTCATCTCAGGGAGCACATCCGACGGCATACTGGCGAGAAGCCGTTCCAATGTGCCGTCTGCGACAAGAGATTCACGATAAAGGGGGAGCTCACGATGCACATGAAGTCGCACACTGGGGAGAAACCGTACGCTTGTACTTGCTGTGATCGTAGGTTGGTTTTCAAGCTAAAGAGGGAGAGGGTTCAATGGTGAATGTTTGTTTCTAACAGTTCTCGCATTTGCAAATTTTTCCGCAGAACATTTTGATTTACTGTTTTTTCTCCTTCAGTACCTACAACATCAGGAATAGGATCATTACCAACATGGGCATTCAGGTCTTCAATCACTATTATAAAGTTGTTTGAAAATGAATGTACTTACGGATATTAAGGAGAGGCAATGATCTGAGCAATACCAAATGGCGATGATTTAAACAAATGTTTCTAATGGATATGTTTTAATGTTGGATTACAATTTTGAGTTATCAGTGGAAATGTATGACTGCTCCACATGTAATGTAGGTGGGGATGTTAGGTACCATGAATGTAGGGATGTTTATTTATTTATTTATCCAAGAAAGTAGTTGTAATGTAAGAGTGCCTACTAACTAAAACATAAAAGGAAAATTTACACAACAGACTCACACTAAGATCATACACAGACACATTAAAACAATGAGAGGTATCAGACTGACCAGCTACATATGCAAATTGCTTAAAAATAATTGCCTAAAACAAGAGTTTACTGCTCTTATATTAGTGTTGAACTAATCTATATCACAGTTTTCTAATAAAAGATTACATTCATTCAGCATGTTTTGAATTGGTGAGTAACTCGAGGTACTTGTGGAAAACAGTCTCAAGCCTCTTATCCTTAAAGCTACCTTAGGTAACCTAAAGTTAATCCTATTGATTAAACATAACTCACAGTATTTAGTATTGTTTATGATACAGAATACAAATATATCACATTGTATGCTTCTTCTAATGCTTAAAGTATCAAAATTAAAATCAATTAACATTGATTTATATGAAACCATATATGGATATACATTGTACTTCTTGACATGGAGATATCTTAAAAACCTTTTTTGAACTTTTTCAATAGCGTTGGAATGAGTTTCTGCTTGAGGTGACCATATCACAGCCGCATATTCTAAGTGTGGTCTTACAAGAGAGTTTTACAATTTTATCACAGTATTTATCCCAAAGAACCGACTATTTCTAATGACAAATCCAAGTGCCCCATATGCTCGATTCACAATAGTCTCGTAATGCTTATTGAATCTTAAACATCTTTCTGAATGTATTCAGAAAAGTTGCCCGTTTTGTTAGCCTGTACGAAGCACGTTAAACGCATACACACATTTACTCACGCTACTCTCCCTTCGCCCTAGGTGCCTCACCTCGGCCGACCTCAAGGTGCACATGCGCACCCACACGGGCGAGAAGCCGTTCGCCTGTTTGACCTGCGGCAAGAAGTTCGCGAGCACTTACATCCTGAACTCTCACATAAAGACGCACACCGGCGAGCGGCCGTACGCCTGCAAGGAGTGCGACAAGAGGTTCACGCAGAGCTCCCACCTGAACGTCCACATGAGGAAGCACACGGGCGAGAAGGTGTCGTGCAGGTCGTGCGGCGCGAAGTTCGCGCACTCTTCGCAGCTGACGGTGCACATGAGGGAGCACACCGGCAAGCAGCCGTACAAGTGCGCCATTTGCGATAAGGTGAGGTTAGGTCGGGCTAGTCTCACCACATAGACGATATGAAACTAGAGATAGCGTACTTAGCGTATTCTCTCACTGCGTGCAAGTACGCTACGCTTCTTTGTGTAGTTGCTTCGGCTTCAACAACCCTTAGTTTGGACCGGTCGATACCAGAAATGGTGCACGAGCAATGGTTGGCTCTGATACTGCACACCGATCACTTAAGTATAAATCTATTTAAGTCGCATTTCTCCCGCAGGTGTGCAACTACGCGTCCGAGCTCCAGGTCCACATGATGAAGCACACGGGCCAGCGCTTCGGTTGCGCGACCTGCGACAAGAAGTTCACGACGCTCGCCTACCTCAACGAGCACAACCGCACGCACACCGGCGAGAACCTGTCGACGTGCACGATCTGCAACAGGCAGTTCACGCGCCACCAGTACCTCGTGAAGCACATGCGCACTCACACCGGCGAGAAGCCGTACACGTGCACGCTGTGCGGTAAGTGCTTCACGCAGTCGTCGAGCCTGCGCGTGCACACGAGGATACACACGGGGGAGAAACCGTACGCGTGCGTGCAGTGCGACAGGAGGTTCACGACGTCCTCGGACCTGTCGGCGCACTCCAAGAAGCATAAGAAGTACATTATGTTGTAGGGGGAAGGTGTGTTAGGTTAGGTCGTAGGATCAGGGCCTATTTTTGGTACAAGTGGGCCCTATGCTCATATACCATCTGGGGGCCCCTCGTAGGGATACTTATGTCAATCTTGGGGTCCCCTGAGCCAGGGGGTCTCAGGCACGGGTCTATAGGGCCTACTGGAAAAATAGGCATTGCGCAAGATGTGTAAGTCGATGGGGTCCCGAGAGCGAAGTCAGGTGGGAGATGTTGTTCCAACCTGTTGTAACTATTACAAGACAGTTCCAAACCCTTATACCACAAGAATAACTAACAATCAGAAGACCAACAGAAAGAGAGGTCCGATATTCAGGTAGGTTGTCGGTCGGACTTTGGAGGAACTTGGAAGAACGGGTGCTTACGGCGCTAATCGGCAAATATCAAAGCACGTGCGTTCAGGGTCATTGAGGACCGTATCGGACCTCTCTTTCTGTTGGTCTTCTGATTGTTAGTTATTCTTGTGCTTATACTCCACTTGCATCCTTTAATTTTGCTTTAAAATGCTTCCCTAAACACCCTTCTTCCTCAGCACTAGATCGGTGCGCTCGAATTGCGACCCGAGGCACGCGTTGTTTCAATGCAATGCAATGTTCCAATTTATAATTAATTATTGGCAATTGGTAATCAGGCACTAGTATAAGTTATTACCGTCATTACCGTCAAATGGTAAGATCGTCCCATGATCCGATCCGATAGGTATTATCGCTCGTTGTGCTCGAGGGACTTGTAACGATAAGCTTTAAGACTGATTTCCTGTAATCTCGTTCTTTAGGAACTGACCGATCCGTTCCAGCTGTACATAGCGATTTTTAAATTTTATTTATTTTTCAGGCCGTAGGTTTGCAACGGAAAGCGTTTGTAAATAGTACGTTATAGCAGAGTAGGGATTGTCGCCATGACTTAGAGATTAGGCGTATTGATTTCTTGCGTGGAGATTTAACGCAGACGTTGTGTTACTTGTTCACGACGTTTCTAGAGTTTTGTTATCAGATTTTTATTTACAAATTGTATTTTGGGGAAAAAGTGGAAGTGAAATGAAAAGGCTTTTATAATATTTGTTGAATAAAAATTTAAAACACCCCTCTTTGTATTTCACTTTCTATGGTATTAGTTTGTGTTAGAGTCCAAAGATTTTTGAATGATTTTTCTGGAAAGTTTCTGCTACTTTGTTGCGTGGGAATCACAAATGTGCCACTGTAAAACGTATACAATCAAGGAAACATCTTTCACAGAATCTATTGTATTAACTCATAGCCAGTAGCAAATACTATAGAGTAATGTCGTCTGTTACTATAAGTTTAGAAACTAATAACTTCTACTACTGCATATGGACAGAATGAAGAAGAATTAGTACAACTCAAACAAAAGTAGTGGCTTCTCCTAAAAAAATATCAGTTTTGAACCGCCCAAGGGTCAATGTGACTCATCACGTTTTAAAAAGGTAAAATTAAATCAGAATTTTTGTAAAGGTTTATTGATAAGAATGTAGAAGTTTCTTGTATTATTAAATCACATGAAAATGATCCCTAGAAAGTTTCCTGCACTATTGAATCATGTAGAAAAGTCGATAGACTGTGTTTTTGGATAATGGGAGGAGGTTGTTTCTGATTTGGTGGCTTGAACGAGGGGATTGCTCCCATATGAAAATCATGAAAAGAAATTTAGTGCCTACATGACATTAATATCGACAAAAGGTTTGTTATAAGTCTGTAGGAACGTAGGAAGTTTCCAGCGTTTTTGGATAATGGAGGAAGCATCTATAGGAAGTTTCCTGTATTACTAGACATTCGAAGACGTTCTTTATGATTTATGAGTAGGCAGGTGGCTCCCATATGAACAGCATGGAAAGAAAGTGTAAGTGGGTGGCAGTATTTAGAAAAGGTTTGTTATATGCCTGGAAACACCGTTTCCAGTGTTTTCGGGAAGCTTTTATTGGAAATTTTCTGTATAATTGGACAATGGAAGAAGGTTTTTGTGATTTGGTGGCTTCAAATCAAAGTGAAAGGATTGCTCCCCTAAGAAATCATGAAAAGCAATTTTACATGGTGCACATCTTAAAAAAGGTTTTTTATAAGTACCTACTGTTTAGGAAGTTTTATGTGGTATTATAATATATTGTAATGCGAGAAGTAAACAAAGCGACACATGTTTACTCCTTCAAAAGAATAACTACGACGCGTACAAGACAGCTGCATGAACATTTCCTGCGTAGGCGTTCTAGAATGTACTAGAACGTTCTTTATCGGGATTGGGATGGGAGTGTATATATAAGGGGGCTTGTGATCGAGGGAGTTAGTTAGAAGTAGAGAAGCAGACGTGAACGCGACATACGATCCGAAAGCGGAGCAGTACAAATAAATTATGTAGTGTCTAGTCTAGTGTACAAGTAGTTTAGTGTGTTAAATAAATTAGTGTTCAATTAATGTAAATAAATTATAAAATAAACGTTACAATATCATGAAGAGGAAGTTGCCTCTGTTATTGGACAATAAGAGTAAATAAGGGAAGTATGTCAGAAGTTTCTTGTGTTGTTGAATCATGAAACTGGAGACAGTTTTCTGTGTTTTTGGATAATGGGAGAAAGAAGGTTGTTTCTGATTTGGTGCCTTGGAAAAGACAATTAGTCTTATGATAAGCCTAAGATGAAGAGCTTAAGTACCTCATGGCAGAAATACTGAGAAAAAAGATTAGTCTGTAGGAAGGTTCTGTTGCATTCTCTGATCATGGAGAAAGTGTCCACATTAAGTTTCCTGTACTTATTATTGGACAATGAGGGAGGGTTTTCCTGACTTGGTGGCTCAAACAATTCGTCTGAAAGAGGATTAAGTACCTATATATACCTACCTACTACTTACACTATGGAAATATCGAGAAAGGTCTTTTATATATGTATTGGAAGTTTGCTGTGTAATTGGATCATGGGGACTTAAACAATCTGTCACTAGAAGAGTTTGTAACTCACTAAACTTTCCAAGGATACTTTGATCGACAACTAGTGATAAGTGTTACCATAATCTGAAGTTAAAGAATTTTTTTAAGAGTTTTTAAAATCACTAATGTAAGTTGTTAAATTCACTAAATGGACACAGACAACTTCATAACTTCTTCATTAAAATAGTTAGATCTTACTAAGAGCACTATACTAGGTGAGTTTTACCAGAATCTAAGTTTCAATACAGAAATTATTAATTTTCGTGGTAAACTGAAACTGCACTCTTTCAACCGTATTACTTTTTTCATATAAAGTATCACAACTTTAATACTCCTTTTTAAGAAGTGCTGAAACTCACTAACTTTCCCAAGGACATTACAATGAAAAACTCTAGTGCGTTTCGCTCAGTTTAGTGACGTCACTTTATTTGTTTTTTAGTAGAAAAGATATAATTTTAAAAAAATGTGAAGACAGGGGATACATATATCAAAACTTTGTAGAGTTGTAAACCACTTTTAACCGGTGATTTTTCTAAAATCCAAGTGTCTCCCCAGTTTAGGATCCCCTGTATACAAATTCCCTTCGTTCGCTTCTCTTCGATTTTTAACCGCGCCGGTCCGTCAAGGACGTGACCAAATTTTCCTGCCGGTCGTTCCCTCTCTTTCCCACTCTCACTTTATGAGGTCGTATTAGACCGAGCCAATCAGACCAGGCCACCTTCTTCCGCTCGCTCAGGCCGCTCAGAGCGCTCAGTTCCCATTCTCAGTTGTGACCTGTTACTGTTTGTTGTAGTGCACACGTACGCTCTGTAAGTATTATAACTGTATGAAGTTTTTGGTATTTGTTGAAATAATGTAATCTGGTCAAAGACTAACACTTTTTTCGTGTTATGTGTGTTGTTTTGAGTGAATGTACAAGTTTGGAAATGGGAAATTCCGACGGTAGTTTTACTCATTTTATCACTAAAATTTATTTGTTGTAACTGTGTGCTTCACCTTATTTATTTGCTCACTTTTATTCTATTGTAATTTAATTAGGAACTCAGGCATGTATAGCGGTATTATCTAATTTAATTATCGCACTACACTACAACAACAGTAGATAGTAGTGCACTTCAATTCACATTATCGCTCTAATAACTTTTGATAGGAGCTATTTCCAGTGAAGCTGTGTGTATTTGTTGATACGCCGGTTCTATTTTTGGCGTTCCGGTTTTTCTATGGATTAAACTTTACTATTTTACTGTTGCGCGCTGTCGCCACGAAAAACTTCCATTGCGCTCGAACCGTACCAAAAGTCTTCCCGGATCTTTCCTGAACTTTCCATCGATTCGTCCTTCTTTATCCAATAAAATCGATACATATACCTCACTTGAGCGTCCCACATATCACACCGATTCAACCTACAAGAGTCCTTGTACGATATGCGTTATCGTGTGTGAGAAATTAATTAATACAATGAATTACATCGCAATTGGGCCAATGTGTGGCATGTAGGCCGATTGAATGATTAATGGTATCGATAGTGTGAGGAGGAGTTCGGGTTGAAAGGAACTTTATTTGGAATTACAAGGAATATATAGAAATTTATTCAAGAATTAATTCGAATGGTCCAAAATTTACATAATTTATATTGCTTTTACTGATACATATTTTTGAAAACGTAATGTTTCCAAAAGGGCCGTTACTTTTAATTTAATTTAATTAAAAGGCAATAACTGCCATTTAAGGGAGTATTGATCAAGATTTTCAAAATTGGATCTTCCAGAACTAATGTGTTGTTTTGTTAAGGTCATTAGAGTCTACAGAACTTTAGCATTAGTAGGTACCTACACTAGCTACTTCTTGATCAGAATTTTCATAAAACTAATAACTCAATGATCTAGGTTTAAATTTAAAAAAAATCTAGCAATTGGTTGTTACAGATTGAATTGAACATGATAGCGTATATATTAGTTAGTTAACATTATGTATCGACGCAGTTTTAAGGTTTTACAAAACAGTTGATGAACTTATATATTTCAAAAGAACACAAGATTGAACCAATTATATTCATACTTACTCCAATTTAAAGTCTACAGGAACTTAGTAGATAGCTTCTATGGGTCTACATGTTCATCGAACTTAAAATTGGTTCTTCTAGTTGAACAAGCTAACAAAGAAACTGTACTTTGGCTAAATTTAGTTTCTGGAATTCAGTACTGGTCTAGAAATTAATAGACCTAAAAGTTGTTTTTTCCAGATTGAACAAGATAGCAAAGAAACTGGTCAATACTGTGTTAAGAGTTTGCAAGACTAATGAACACCTATGTTCCAAAAGAATACAAACCCCAAATCTTTCAGGTTTAGGTTTAGAGTCTACAGAACTTAGTAGAAAGCTTTTATTGATCTACAATTTCATAGAGCTCTAAATTGTATCTTCTGGATTGAACAAGATAAAGAAACCAATGTATATTCTGCTCAGGTCAATTGGAACTCTGAAAGAACTCGGTAGAGAGCTTTTGTTAATCTGAATTTTCATATAACTAACGATTTGGACTTCTGGTTAGACCAAAATAATGAAGAAACTTTACTTGGGTAGATTTAAACCTAGCAACTAAATGACCTAAAAATGGATACTTCCAGATTAAACAAGATAACAACCATTTGTTTGAATAGCTTTTATTGATCGAGATTTTCATAGAACTGATAGACACTACTCGGCTAGATTTAAACTTTACATTATTGATCTAGAATCTGAAAGACCTAAAATTTTGCCAGATCTAACAAAAATGATGTGTGTATTATACTCTGTTTAAGGTGCTAATTATGTCGATAACTAGTCTAGAAATTTAACAATGAATCCTTCTATCATGTATTTTTGTACTGTTATTGCGTGTGTTCACAACATTTTTATGGGAACGTGTCGTCCTAAATATATATCCTGATAGAAAACAATTCTTCAGACTAGGTGTTCGTGACTGTAACGAGCATCAATTTTCGTATCGTCATTAAGTTAAACTCTAGTCACTCTTCAAGGTAACGGAAAGCTATAATTTAAAAGATTACGACTGCCAAAAGAGGTACATTATTAAAACATTGGGCCTGTCTATTTGACCGGCGGAAAAAAATGTAGTTATCTATGAATCATGGGATTTGTACACATTACACATTAAATCACCTTTGATTCGCTTAAACTGTATGTACCTACTCATTTTCTTTTGAGTCATGCTTACACAAGTCTGGGAAAACCTGGAAACTGGATCTATTCGATTTTTGAGGTTATTTTGAATTAAAGCTATTTTGTTCCAGTCAAAATGCCCATCGATTTCTACTACATGCCCGGCAGCGCCCCTTGCAGGGCCGTACTCCTGGCCTCCAAAGCCATTGGGGTCGACCTGAACCTCAAACTGACTGATCTGATGAAAGGGGAGCACCTGACGCCCGAGTTTATCAAGGTAACTTCCTTAAGTATTCGTTAATTAATAATATGTTCAATCAGGTATCACATTAGGTGGAATCAAAATTATGTGTTATACACAACTTGATACCTTCTCTGTTGCCACATTCCTCTTGCCTACCGCAAGGTAATTCGCAATGACTAAACAAAAATCTAACTCTATTAGCGCGTTATTGAATTCGTTTCGGTGAGTCACACTTTACCTTGACTTAATTGGACTTTGGGTCTTATTATTATTGTAGGGACACCCGCAATAAAAAATTGTTACCTAACGTTTGATTGAAGTGCACCTAATCGTAAATCAATGGTATGAAAGGATTAATGGAGTCACGACACTACAAACATTAGATTTTAACGGTACATACAGAGTGATCGTTTATTTTTCCAGTTGAACCCGCAACATTGCATCCCGACGTTGGACGACAATGGCTTCGCCCTGTGGGAGAGCAGGGTCATCATGACCTACCTCCAGGAGCAGTACGGGAAGAACGACGCCCTGTACCCGAAGGACCCGAAGAAGCGGGCGTTGGTCGACCAACGGATGTACTTCGATCTGGGCACTCTGTACGGTAGATTCGCCGATTACTTTGTGAGTCCATCGAGCATAATCGTTTACCAAAAACTCGTAGCAAAGTTGAATTAGCAATTAGAATTAGCAACAGTAGCCCAAGCTAATGGGCTACTGGTTTTGTAAATTTAGGTTTATCTATAACTTCACCGAGTGTCGTCCCACATAAGTGACGTCTTATTTTGACCAATAACAGACCTGTTTTCCTATTATCCCCGGCATTCAAGCCCTCTTCCTTAGAACACATTCGTCCCAATTTGTAAGATTACCCAGAACTCAAGAACTCATAATTGATGATTCGACTAATGGGTCTGCCAACGCATTATCGACCCTTACTAGTCTCCACTGTACAGTTTTATGCTGCGCATTACAGACTGCTCCTACAGAATCTTTGATCCGAGCTTCCTTACTGTTCAGTCCCTATATTGTACTTTGGGTTGTTCTCTATCGGTTTTCTCGTTTTCCAGTACCCGACGCTGTTCGGCGGAGCCGAGCCCGACCCGGCCAAGCTCGAGAAGATCACGGAGGCCCTCAAGTTCCTCGACATCTTCGTCTCGAGCTCGAAGTACGCTGCGGGCGATTCGCTGACGCTCGCCGACCTGACGCTCGTCGCGACGATATCGACGTTGGACGTGAGCGGCATCGACCTGTCGCCGCACAAGAACGTGCTCGCTTGGTACGAGAGGGTGAAGGGCACGGCGCCCGGCTACGAGGAGGCGAACGGCAAGAACGTCGCCATCTTCAAGCAGATGATCGATCACATCAAGGGCGCCAAGAAGTAGACAGGGGGAGACCTACGGGTTCGATCCCGGTAGAGTGGGCTTTGGAAATTTCTTGGGTACCGTTGCACGGTTCAGTTTGATTTTGGCGAACCGGGTTCGGTCCCCTTGAACCCCGAAAGGGACCGAACCGGGTTCGGTTAAATCTAATGTGAACTGCGTTACACAGTAGGCGTAGGTACGATCACTGTTCATTTCAAAGCCTAGTCTATTAATGAGGAGTCAAACTGACTATCACTTATTTTTGCACTTCGAATGTAACCCTAGTGTCTTAAGTAAATGTACTTTTTCTGGCTTTTACTGTTTTAATTACACAATAATTATTCAAGTGTATATATGCCGACATCGGACTTTGAAGACGAAGAGGTATATACAGTCCATGAAGACATTCAAGGGATCTTAGTTTTGTTGAGCTCTAAATGTGGAAACATACTGACACTTCTCATTAACTGTGCAATCTACATCTCCATTGACTTCTTCTTTCATGGTTCTTCATTTTGTAAGCATCGAATGGTGAACTCTTAGCCGTTTCACATTAACTTTGCAATTTAGTTCTTTAATGATCCTTTGTTTTCTTTTAAATGAGTTCTAAATGTGCTCTTATTACATGTTAACTCTGCAATCTACATCCCAGTGAATCCGTCTTCCGTTTGTCTTCATTTAGTTAGTAATAAACGTGGAAATATGCCTTTTTACGTAAGTGTTATACATCTCCTTCCTCATTAAGTTCTTTCTTGGTTCTTCATTTGTGAGCATCAAATGTTGAACTTTTAACCATTTGACACTAGCTTTGCATGCTTTCTTTCCTTCGTCTTTGTACAACTGAGTGCTAAATGTGGAAGATGTGATGTTATTTCATGTTAACTCTGCAATCTAGATCCCCAATGAACCCTTCTTCTTTCCTTCTTCATTTAGTGAGTGATAAACGTGGAATCTATAATGTTTCCATGTTAATGTTATAATCTGGGTCTCCAATCGTTCACGCTTCAGTTCTTTGATTTGGTCAGTTCTAATTGTAGAAATATATGTGTCATTTCACATTACATATGCAATCTAGATCCCAAATGATTCCTTTTTCCTTGTTTCTTCATTTAACCTTGGGCAATTTACATTAGCTTCGCAATCTAGATATTTAATGATTCTTTTTTCCTTCTTCTCTATTTAGCCAGTGCAGGTAAACGTCGAAATGCAATGTATATAACTTTGCCATGTAGATCCACAGTATCCATCTCATCTAGGTACTTCAATAATCATGGTACGTACTAAACGCAGAATCCTAACGTAATGTCAGGTTTATTTTGCCATCTAGATCTTGATGGACATCGTAGCATGTTGTTGAAGTGGATGATCATCCTCGAAATGGAGCTAGATCAACAAGGCGTAATTCTGTATACCTACATTTGGATCACCTCATGAATCACCTTCATTCTAAATTGTTGCCAATCTCGTTGTTTTAATTTACTTACGCCGTGCTCTAATTACCTGGTTATTAAACGATTGTTTATAAATCTGATTATACTATCTAACCTTGACCGTGGGTTCGCACGTTTCACTCTACAAATGTGATGTTATTTCACTGTACGATATGCTTACATATCAAATTCCTTTCTTCTTCATTTAGTGATAAATGGAAATCTAATGTTTTACGTTATAACTTAAATGATTTCTCTTTATTTGGTTGAGTGCTAAACGTACAGATTGCATCAGTAGCCATCAGTTTCTAATTGCACAATATAGATAGATGCCTGAAGATGTTATTGTGCTTTGGTGAGTTAGATACCGCAACCATATACCTTCGTCATAATCGTCCTGTACGTAGGTACGTACTGTCTGGTAATTAAGCAACGATTTTAACGTGGTGGTGCAGTTGTCGAATTTTATCTGTTCATTACCAAAAAAGCGCTCCGCTATCAAAATTCCCGACATTCCGCCACTGTTACTGCCGTAAGCAGCGGGCCGACAGGAGTCAAGGCTGCTGGTACGCTTTATCGGAGCTTATTCGAAAAACAATCGTCTTAACGCAATAATGTCTTTGAGTACCAAAGTTGTGAGAGCTTGCAGGCGCCTAACGAGAAAATCAATCTCGCTGCTTTCGAAAGTAAGTACTAGAAACATTAGAAACTAGAAAGTAAGTACGATTTGACTAATAAAAGTAGGCAACGGCAACAAGAGTAATAAAACACATGGTCGTGCGACTTGTTTACATCTTTAAGATTACAAGTGTAGCAACTCAGATAAATAATTAAAGCTGGACAAAACCACAGATCACTCTAGGTTAGGTTGGGTTAAGTTTAAACTACGAACTACTGCACATGTACACATATTTGATTTTGACAAGAACTCACTACATATATATAGAGCGCGCTAGACTGTGACAGTAGGTTCACAGGGTTGTCATATTAGACTGAAATTCTGCAAGTGTACTTACGTGAACTCTTGGATATTTTAAACACTGCATTGTTGAAATTGTAATAGTGTGTTAGTTGAAATAGGCGGAAAGGGTATAATATGCCAGAAAAGGGATTTTCTGCATCCCAATAGGTATTATTTAGCTTGAAATGAGATTGGAATTGAGCAGCATAGGCGTGCCTTATTCTGTCTATACATTTAAAATTACATACATTTTATCTGACATTTGTATACATATACCTATATATATATGATTAAGCTGTATTTCCTCAAATTGAATAAAATCATGTTTTTTAATCAACTGTATAATAAATGTTGGCACGCGTTTCACAATACTTCATCAACGAAATGTTTCATCTATCTCAACTAACTTGTCTAAGTGTAATAATACCAACTTCATCTACCGTCAACACCATGAAACTCCCATAACACTAACCCACATCTCTGTCCGACTTTCAACTATATACTTTTCAGTCGTCTTACTCCACGGATCCGCCTCTCTTCCCCGGTGCCAAGACGAGATGGACGGAGAAGCTGGAGTTCCTCGCGAAGCACTCCTACCCACCCATCCCCGTTTACCGTGTGATGGACCGACAGGGCAACGTCATCGATCCGAAGGAGGATCCGGGACTCCCTGACGACACCGTCGTCAAGATGTACAAGAACATGACGCTGCTGAACGTCATGGATAAGATACTGTACGAGTCTCAGAGGCAAGGTTAGGGTGATAGATAGATGATAATGGTATATATGGTAAGGGAGCTGATATTCAAAACTTAAACCCGTTGTATGCATGCATTATACAGGTTCTTGAGGAACAATGGGGAAGCAGGAGAGAACAGGTGGAGGAAACTCCCCTATTAATAGATGAGTGACTTAAGTCAATACTGAAAAAGAAGTTTTGAAAGGTTTCTTTCATGCTCATTTGTCGTGACAGGATAAACGTTAAGGATTACGGACAGCATAAAGGTTCCACTTAATGAACACTAAGTGGAATACTGTTCCCTATTTAATTATGCATTATATATATATGTACCTATGTCACTATAAGGTGTGGTGTGTGACTAAAAGGTTTCGGTTTAGTGTAGATGTCTGCATCTAACCTAACCTTCGGTGTGTCAACCAATATGTCTACCGTTACTGTGTTCCCAGGTAGGATATCCTTCTACATGACGAATTACGGCGAGGAGGCTGCGCACATCGGCAGCGCGGCGGCCCTGTCCGACGACGACGTAGTGTACGGCCAGTACCGGGAGGCCGGGGTGTTGGTGTGGCGAGGCTTCACATTGCAGGAGTTCGTCGATCAGTGCTACGGCAACAAGGACGACATGGGCAAAGGCAAACAGATGCCGATCCACTATGGCTGCAAGAGATTGAACTTCATCACGATCTCCAGCCCGCTGACCGTGCAGCTGCCGCAGGCCGCCGGCTCCGCCTACGCCCTCAAAGGTAGGAACTCAAGGCGGAAGGTTGTGTTGGTCCCTTCCAGTGCTCAGGAGGGGTAGTTTGGAAACAAAAATCACAGTAACTCTCAGTGAAGTGTGTAAAACTTGGTACTTATAAGCCCAAACCTTAAAGGACCTTTACCATATCACATCCATCTCTCGTTATCTTCCAGGTCAGAACAGGGTGGTGATATGTTATTTCGGCGACGGCGCAGCCTCGGAGGGCGACGCGCATGCGGCCTTCAACTTCGCCGCGACGTTGGAGTGCCCCGTGCTGTTCTTCTGCAGGAACAACGGCTACGCCATCTCGACGCCCGTCGAGGAACAGTACAGGGGCGACGGGATCGCCGCCAGGGGGCCCTCCTACGACATGCTCACCTGCAGGGTCGACGGGAACGACGTCTTCGCCGTGTACAACGCGACCAAGAGGGCCAGGGAGTACATGGTCGAGACGGGCAGGCCGGTGCTCATCGAGGCCATGACCTACAGGTGTTTAACTGTAGTGCTAGCCTGAGTAACTAACTAACTAACTGACAGTGAAGCTATACACATTATAACCTTTCGAGACTCAGCATCTTGTAACTCTGCTTTCCCGTTTCTGTTTCGCAGGGTGGGCGACCACTCGACTTCCGACGACAGCTCCCGCTACCGCTCTCCGGAGGAGGTGAAGCACTGGACGGTCAACGACTATCCGACGAACAAACTGAAGTACTACATGGTCTCCAGGGGGATCTGGGATCAGGGTAAGGAGGAGGAATGGCTGGGTAAGGCGAAACGGGACGTCCTGGAGGCGTTCAGCGAGGGAGAGAAGAAGGCGAAGCCGAAGTGGACGGAGATGTTCGAGGACGTTTACAAGTACATGCCGGAGCACATAAAGTTAGTCGTGTTTAAGGTTACTTTAGTTTTAGTTTAACAGGTATAGTGGGGTAGTGATAGTAGGATAAAGAGCAATGAAGGCAGTATGAAGATATTGATAATTTGAAGAAAAAACTGTAGAGAAATTTCAGAAAAGTGTCCTTCAGAGAAAATATACAAACTGATCGATTCTTTATCAGAATCATTTTTTAATAACTGAAAACCATATAAACCTGAAATTTAGCAGAGAAATATATTTCTGTGTTACCAATTGATTGAATTTGTCTTCTTTAACTTAACATAACTGTTTGGTCATGTTTCAGGAAGCAGAGGAACAGCATGATCGAGCATATGAGCAAATATAAGGAACATTACCCGCTGAGTAACTTCGAAAAGGAATAAATTGGTGGTTAATATATTAATTGATATTGTGTGTTGTGTGTTGTCTATTATTGGGATTCCATTAATCCTCAGGTGATTAGATTGATAAGTAGTAATTTTAGAGGTGTAATGATGAGAAGAAAAGTTGCGATTCCGCGTCAACATCAATCTTCCACGTCTATTCTGTATGGATTGGGAGTAATTCTCTCTTTATTCGGGCTTAATGAAGACCTCCAGAAATCAAATCAAAAGTAATCAACGTAATTGATTGATTGATCTATCTAGTGTGTCGCCGGATTACTTGTAAAATTCGTTATATTTTTCGATGAATGTCATTCTTTGGAAAGTTTTGTAATAGGTCACGTAAAAAATTAGGTAATGTTAAATTGAACCTGAGCACAGTACGGTTAGTTGTTCATCGAAAATTTTATCTAACAAAGTTGTTAATTAGAATTGGATAAAACGTTTAAATGCAGTTTTATGCCAAAATTAAAAAAAAAAAATCGTTTTTTGACAGCACAAGTACCTACAATTTCGATGCATATCAAACAAATATCAAAATTCTAAGAGTGTCAAACAGACCTACGAAGGGGAAGTCAAATGGGTGTAAAGGTACCCAATGATTTGATCGACTCGTTTTTGGCAACTTTGGTGATACTGTCCAAGTAAGTCAAATATGACTGAAATGACACTAAGAACTCACGTCAAGTCATCAGGTACTTCACATACCTCCTAACACATCAGATGACTACAAAAATTTGAGATCGTGCTGCAGATATCCCATGGGGAAGTCAAATGGGTGTGAAGGTACCAACGAATTGTTCGAAATATTTTGCAACTTTGGTGGTACTGTTCCAGTAAGTCAAATGACTCTAGAAACTCATGTGTCAAGTCGTAAGGTACTTCAGATACCTTCTTAACACATCAGATAACTACAAAAGTTTAAGATCGTGCTGCAGGTACCCCATGGGGATTATGGGGAAGTGAAATGGGTGTGAAGGTACCAACGAATTGTTCGAATTATTTTGCAATTTTGTTGGTACTGTTCGAGTAAGTCAAATCTGCCAGGCCGCACTTCTGATGTAAACAGGAAAGTACTGCATTCCTGAATTTTGGACAACTCCCTTAACCTTAACCTTAAATTATTAAGTTATGCGTTACGCCCCTAATTGAGTTAATTCACTTCTTATATGTGTTAGGCCGACAACTGAACCGCAGCAACGGAAAGTTGAATAAAACGCAGATCGTTTCGGCCCAAACGTCAGTTTATTATCCTCTAATATCGAGTTATTTCACCACAATACGTATAAGTAGTAACATTTACACGTTAACAAATGCGCGGCGTGAACCTGGTAAGTGATGCCACAAAGTTGTCGGATTGCATCACTCTCGTCTACAGAAAACAATCTAATAAATATGTATGGCGGAATGGTCGATCGAGGTGCCGAATCAAGGACTCTAAGTCCGCTGTAAACTTGATTCCACCCGGTCTCTCGACCGGAAGGGCAGCAGGTAGTAGGTACCTAACTCGATCGGAGTAGGTGATGCCGCACGGTAGGTACTCATCATCGTAAAATTTTTATTCCAAGTTCCTAACTACAAGACATTTACCAATAGACTCGGTTCGACGTGCACGCGGTACCGCGCCGGGCGGTACCTACTTGAGCTCGCGCTGCCCCTCGGCGGGGCAGCCGAGCTGGTACAGCAGCTGGATGAGCGTCCTCGTGGGGCGGCCCGTCATGCGGCCCTTCGTCAGGTACGGGTAGACCTTGTGCTCGGCCTTGAAGCCGACGCCGGTCGTGTCGAAGTGGACCCAGTCGACGCAGTCGACGAACTCCTGGAGGAAGGCGGCTGCGAGGCACGACGAACCGTGGCCGAGGCCCTTGTTGTTCACGTCGTGCGACTTGAAGTGCGTCACCTTCTTCGTGAAGAACTTCCACAGCGGCATCCGCCACACCCTGTCGCCGGTTATCACGCCCGCCTTGCGCACCTGGAGGAGGATTAACGGGGGTTAATTAATTTAAGTTAGTTCCTGTCTTAAAAGGCTGTCTTATTGCGGGCTTCGCTCGAAGCGCCGGATCGGTGAGAGGTATGGACATCGAGAAACCGAACGAGGTGGACTAGCCCAATCGAATTAGGAATTCACTTTGCAAAAATTTTTGACAGCATTTTTCCTTCGGAATTGTTTAGAAGGGGTCACTGGCAGTCTAAATTTAGATTGCCGGGGTACCGGACCCGTTGCGTCTTCCGCCATCTTGAATTTAAGGGTGAACTTTTGTTTATTTAAATAACTCGTTTATTTTCAATTTTACACGAAAAATAGCTATTACAAAAGTTGTTTAAATTTAAATTTCCTACAATTTTGGTTCCTATAATTTTCTTCCTAGGATCGATATTTTTCGATTTAAAATACAAATAAATACATTTTTTACAAAGTATTTGCGTTTGTATTTAAATGCATTTTTAAAAGTATTTTTAACAACACTGTATAACATATATAAAGCTATGCTTCCCCATTCGTAGAGTGGCTCGTTTCGCTTTTTAAATTTCTCATCAAAGAGTTGCCTCACCTGCGACCACATCGTCTGCGAGTTGGAGAAGACGCCGCTCGCGGCCGAGCCGAGCGCCGCCCTGACGCCGGGCGTGAGCGTCGCGACGTCGACGATGAGCCTCGGATGGTACATGAGCTGGCCGTAGACGAAGGCGTCGGCGAGCACGAGCCTGCCCTCGTTGTCCGTGTCGGTGATCATGATCGATTTGCCGTTCATGCCGTAGACGAGGTCGCCGCACTTCATCGCCATGCCGCTCGGCATGTTCTCGCAGAGCGGCAGCACCGCCTCGATGTTCAGCGGCAGGCTGAGCGCCGAGGCC
Source organism: Cryptocephalus moraei (assembly GCA_946251905.1). Classification (NCBI taxonomy): domain Eukaryota; kingdom Metazoa; phylum Arthropoda; class Insecta; order Coleoptera; family Chrysomelidae; genus Cryptocephalus; species Cryptocephalus moraei. Next base: position 19,865,616 of record OX276464.1, on the reverse strand, counting down.
GCCCTTATCGCCGCTATCACGACGGCGGCGCCGCACATGTCCGCCCTGAAGCGGTCCATGCCCTCGCACTTCTTCAGGCAGAGGCCGCCGCTGTCGAACGTGATGCCCTTGCCGACGAGCAGGATCGGACGCTGGTCCTGCGGCGCCCCGCAGTACGACACCTGAAACACGAGTGAAAGTTACCTATACAGTCTTAATCCCTCTATTTTTGGACATAATGCCTCCATTCTTCCCCCCTTCCCTCTTTGATTTGCTATTAAAACTCGACACAAGACTTTACAGCTCATGGAGCTTTTGCAGGAACAGAACCTGCAAAATAACCTAAAATCTCTCCACAACTTCACTAAACTTCAATTTTTTTTAAACTATACATACTTCAAAATAGTAGACAAACCTTAAGGGCTATTAGGAATTTTCGAAAACTATCCAGATGCTTTACAAAAATAGACCACGCAACTCCCAAGGACATCTATTTTCCAAAAATCATTGAAGGACCTTCAATTTCCTGCGCATTCAACTTCACTCAAAAACTATTGAGTTCGTGAAGTTCATTTATAAGATGCACATTCAAGAATACGTGTAGAGTTTCTAACTACTTTACAAATGTTTCAAAATTCAAAAGAACTACAAAATTCCATTGAAGAACCTTAGAATCAAAAGATACTTCCTCAAAAACCTCAAAATTGTAGATTACAGAAAGTGGCGTTGTAGTCCATGATCACAAAGGCCCATGAAAGGACGAAGTTCCAAAATAGGAGTTTCTAAAATAGGAGTTTCTGGAAGATACACGTTAGAGCCAAACAGGTTGAAAAATAGGTCCTCGAGGTTGCACAGAAACCCCCAAGACAGTACAACTTGTTTCCTCCAGTATGAATGCAGAATTTATATGATTTCTCAGGTTGTGAAGGTTCTTTAGATTCAAAAGTTTTTGGAGAGGTCAGAAGAAATCGCAAAAACCCAGCAGGTTGCAAAATTGCTTACATGAGACCTCTGAGGCCAAACCTATTACAACGTATTCCACAAGGACCGAAGGTTGTCCAGCTTCTCAAAGTTGGCCTAGGCCATGGCAATGAGCCTTGGTGGTGATGACGATGAAGCTCATCTTTGAATAAAGCAGTTGGTTAAGACTTGGTGTTTTCCTTTGGTTTGTATTCCATAGGGGCTTTGAATATGGAATTTCTCTGATTTCGTAGGTTGGGTAAGATTGACGAGATCCAAATGGTTTCTGAAAGCATTCTGCTCGCAAGAGCCGAGCAGAAATGAAAATTAACTTTCAAGGTTCTAGGGAAACTTGGTTTCAAGGGAACAACTTTCAGGTGTTGGGATATAGAATTTGTATATTTACATGGATTGGGAAGGTTATTTAAATTCAAAAGTATCTTGAAAAAGTCCGAATGAATCCGCAAAAGCCAAGCTAGTTGCAAAATTGGTTACATGGAATTCTCGAAGGCGAGAAATGTTGCAACTATTTTCCTAAAAGGTCACAATATATAATTTCCATGATTTCTCAAGTAGGCAAGGTTTAGCCAGATCCAAAAGGCTTCTGAGAGGACTTATAAGATAACGCAAGAACCAAGCAGGTTAAAAAATTGGCCCTCGATGTTTTAAAGAAACCTTTAAGGCCCAAAATAGTACAACTTTTCCTTCCAGATATTGGGATATGGGATCTATATGATATCCCAGGTTGTGATACATTTTTAAACTCAAAGCGTTCTTGAAATGGTCAGAAAAAAATATACAAAAGTTAGAAGACATATACAAGAGCCAGATACGATAATAAATAGCTTTTCGAGGTTCCAAGGAGCCCCCCAAAAACAGAGCCACAATATTCCCCCAGGTGTTGGGATAGAGAATTTGTATGGTTGCACGAGTTGGGAATGTTTTCTATTTTCAAAAGACTCTTGGATGGGTTAGAAGTTAGAAGAAACCCAGAAGTCCAGTAGGTACCTGGAAATTTCTAAGGGCGAAAATGTTACAACTACCTTTTCAAAAGGGTTAGTATTTGCTTGATTGTACAGTTTGGAAGGGTTTGACCAGATCCAAATGGTTTCTGGAAGATCAGGTTGAAAAATTGGTCCTAGATGTTTCACTTGTTTCCATCAGGCGTCGAAACACAGAATGTGTCTAGTTACCCAGGTTGGGAAGTTTTTCAAATAATGTAAAGGGTCCTAGGAGGGATCGGGAAGGTTCATTTCCCGGTCCCAAGTAAAACATGCAAAAGTTAGAAGACATATACAAGAGCCAGGTACTATAATAAATAGCTTTTCCATTTCTCGAGAATCCAATGAACCCCCCAAAACAAGGCCACAATATTTCCCCAGGTGTTCAGATAAAGAATTTGTATGGTTGTACCAGTTGGGAAGATTTTCTGTTTTCAAAAGACTCTTGGATGGGCCAGAAGAAACCCGGAAAAGTCCAGTAGGTAGCAAAATTGGTTACCGGGAAACTTCGAAGGGCGAAAATGTTACAACTACCTTTTCAAAAGAGTTAGAATTTGTTTGATTGCACAGGTTGTAAGGGTTTGACCAGATGCCAAAGGTTTCTGGAAGATCAGATTGAAAAATTGGTCCTAGATGTTTCGCTTGTTTCCATCAGGCGTTGGAACACAATGTAGATATATAGCTTCGCAGGTTGGGAAGCTTTTCAAATGTAAATGGTCGTCGGAGGGATCGGGAAGGTTCGTTTCCCGTCCCAAGTAGCGATGTGAAGGAGACACTCACCTCAACGACGACCGGCGGCTCGCAGGAGCCCCTCGCGACCGTCAGGAAGGCGTTCATCTTCTTCGACTCGACCCAGTCCTTGTCGTGGACCATCACCTTGATGCCGCAGGGGCATAGCTCGTTGACGGCCTCCTGGGCGAAGTGCAGCGGCGTCATCTGGTTCGAGGGCGTGTCAGAGAGGCGACGCGCGAGGTTCTGCGACTCGGCCTTGAAGAGGCCCCGCTGGAAGCTGTCCGAGTCGCAGTCGTCGAACAGCTCGAGCGTCGGGATCAGCTCCCAATTCTGGCGGGACTTGTTCTCCTGGTAACGCCACAGCGCGAGAGCGCAACCCTCCGCTGCCTGCTCGGGGTGGCCGAGGCCCTCGACGAGGATCCTCGTCACGCCCTCGCGCTTCAGCATCTGAAAGCGGATATAGCGTCAAACCGAGAAAGACTTCCATGTCGATGTGAGGCGACCTAATGGTAGTATAACCATGGTGGAGCAAAATGGCAAAACCATCGACCAAAGTCGAAAATAAATTTCACCCCTATGTTTCACCCTTGGGGGTTTTCGCATTTATTATCGTAACCTATTATTGTTAGAGTCTATTTACTTTAACATGAACCGTGGCCTTGAGTTTCATACAGGCCACATCTCCGTCACGAAGTCACGCGACCTCCATCTGGACAGTAGATGTCTCAGTAGTAATCAGTTATACACGAATTACATGAAACTATGGAAACCGAACATAGCCGACGGAATATGTCGCTTCGTGAAACGCGAGCCCACGGTTCTTCTTAAAGTAAATGGACTCTATGATGTTCAGTCGGTACGAAATCACTTATAAATGCTGCTCAACCTCCAACTCCAAAGTATTTAACCACGTGACAGCCGTCATTTCCTGACATAACCTAACACTTCTTTCCACACGCACAAACTGAGGTAATTCATAAACTTTCTAAAGATTCCCCTTTCGGGAATGTTCCTATTTCTGCCGATTACCTGCGCACCCATGCCGGCGGCCTCGCGGACCGCCTCGAGCCCCTCGTCTATCGCCTCGAGCTCATTGTAGCCCAGCTTCTCCCTGCCCAGCTGGACGATGGCGATCGACCAGAACTCCTTGTCGACGTTGTTGAACACGTAGGCCTCGCCCCTCTTGTGCGTCGGGCAGCACCTGCGCACGTATCGAAAAATCGTTAACCGCGCATACCGTGGCCTCGGGCCCGCGCAACGTTACCTCTTGACGAGGTCGGTGAGCTTCCCGCCGAGGTGATCGTTGAACTTCGACGCTGCCTTCGTGAAGACGAGGTCCTCGTTCTCGCCCTCGTACACTCCGAGGATGAGGCCCTTCTGCGCGTGGGAGGATGCGCGGTTAGGAACTTGCGTAACAAAGTGACGTTCGACTCACCTTCTCCTCGCCGCAATCCTCGACGGTGCTAAGGCGACGGACGATCGACACGCGCTGTATCAATTTGGACCGAAAACAGTTTAGTCTCCTTAAGATTGCTGCCGATGCCATTTTACGAATTTATATTCTAGTACATCTTACGGTTTGATATCACGGCTGAAATTTAGGTAGAGTGAAATGTGCGGACAAGTAACAAATTTTTGTTTACCGATAACCATGGCACGGTAAATGTTTCAAAGTTGGCTTGATCTCTGCGCCGACGTGAAACGTCTCCGTTCCGTCCTCGGCCAATCGCCTCGTCGCTCCGTAACAATGACGTGTTATCGATACGATATCGAGCAACATAATTGGATTGTCTAAACTAGCGATTCTAACAACGGAAATCCGTTCAAATCGCCGAGAAGTACCTACCACTGGAGGAAGCTACCACAGAGGAGGATAGAGGGGTGCTACCACTTTCGCCACCTTAAGGCACTATGAAACGGCAGTTAGACTATAGCAAGCACAACAATTAGATTAATTAATACTCAGAATCTAACTTAACGCATTGTAAACTCTCCAAATATGAACTGAACTTAGTATTATCAATTAACTTTCATGGAGTTAACGTAGCATACGGTAAAATGGGTATACATACAGTCCGAATTTAGACTGAATTCAGCCTAACCTAAAAGCAAGTAGGGATCAGGTCTAAATATAACTAATAAGTTACACACACCCTGAGTCGGTAGAGCACGGAGTGGATTAACTGGGGTGAGAGCCTTAAAGGGTACAACCGTGCTCGAGGACCGTGGTTCGGAGTCCACGTTAAACTGTAGGTCCCGTCCAAATTGGCCACAGCAGCGAAAAAGAGACGTTAACTTAATAAGACAAGACAAGACAACTAATAAGTTTGCAATTTAAAGATCGAATTGAGATTAATTTAAAGACAATTAAAGCCTGCTGGACTTAAAATGCAATACAGTACGGTGTAAAATGAGTTTACAGTCTAAACCTAGACTTAATTTAGCATTAAGGAAACTAAAGCCTCTTGAACATTTCTTAACATGCCATTTAGCATGACATCAAATGAATTTTCGACTTAGACTTAATTCAACATAATTTAGAAGCACTTTAAGGCACGAGCTAAATCAAACTTAGCACATATTAGCTTAGCACATGATTTAGCATAGTGTGAATTTAGGCTGAATTCAATGAAATCTAAGCATTCTGGAGTTAACTTACTATAATCTGGAGGTATCTAGGGACGAGTGCTTCGTTCTAAATCCAACTTAACACATGATTTAGTATAACAACCTTTTAAACTGAGAGTGTAAGAGCATTTAATGCCTAAATAGATTCAGTTTAGAAACTAAATCTAGACTTCAACACAATTTAAAAGTAACTAAAAGCAAGAGGTTCACTTTGAATCTGTTGACTCTACGATCAACATAAAAGAGAGCTAAGTAGGGTTGTAGAGATTTAATAGGGAATTTAGGGAACATACTCTTCAATTAGAGATTAATAACCATTAAATTGGGAACTACAACAAGTTGTTATTAAAACATCTTAGATGAAACTTCCACTTGCAAATTAAGTAATCAAACATTAATTAGAACAACTTAGTCAGGAAAAGAATCTAGTTAAGTTAAAAATCTAGATAACAAAACTTAATTTGCCATTTAACCAATGTAACTTGAAGATGTATAAAAGCTTGTGAAATTTTGGTAATAAACCAGTATACGATGTATGCTCAAAACGACAGTGTGTTGTGATCTTTCTTCACGCCACCCAAACCGACAACCCCTGACCTCAAGGACTTCAACCCCGGAGAGCACGTTACGCCCTCTCTCCAAACTACTAGAACTTCAACCCGGACCTGCACGTTACGCCCTCAGGTCCACACCGGAGAGCACGTTACGCCCTCTCTCCACAACAACTAGAACTTCAAGAACTTCAAGAGATCACGTCACGCCCTGATCTCCAAACTACGAGACCGTCTTTCACGAGCCAAAGGGAGATCTATACAGTCCATTCTCTAAAGAGACCACTTCACACTTCGTTCAGAATCTAACTTAGCACATGATTTATCGTAGTTTAAATTTAGACTATTTCAGTATAATATAGAGACAACTAAAACCTCCTGGACTTCACCTAGTGTATGATTTAACATCACGTAAAATGGTTGAGAGTCTCAGAAAAATACATCGTTCCAAACACAACTTAACTCATGATTTAACATGGTGTAAATTTGTACTGAATTTAACATTCTAACTGCATCTTAGCTTCTACATAATTTAAAGGCAATAGATTCATTTAGAATTAAAATTAGTACATAATTAAGATGAGTGGTGTAAAGTGATTTAAATTCAGGTTAGCTTAGCACAACTAAGAATGGCGTAAAGTGATTTTAGAGTCTAAATTCAAGTTGACTTCAGTATCATCTAAAGACAACTAAAGCCTCCTGAATTTACCTACTTTAGCATGGTGTAAAATAAATCTATACAGTGTAAACTCAGATTGTATAATAACATAATCTAAAGGCAACCAAAACAAAGGCAAGAGATTTACCAGAAGATAATTTTGCGTAGGATTCAACATAGCTTAAAATGAGTTAATAGTCTAATTTTAGACTGAGATAGGCACAATCTTAATACAACTACCTTTGTTGTCAAACGAATTTAGTACATAATTCGGTCTAAACTTAGACTGAATTTCAGCATAATTTAAAGACAACTAAAACCTCCTGGAATTAACTTAGCATAGGATTGGCGTTAAAAGAGTTACAAACCCAACTTAGACTCAGTTCCAACATAACTTAAAGGCAATTAAAGGCAAGAGATTCGTTTTGAATCTAACTTAGCACGTGATTCAAGATTGTGTGAACTGACCTTACACTCTTAGTTTAGCTTAAATTCAGAGTAAAATAATGGCAATTAATGGCACCTTAGCACGGTGTAAAATAAGTCTAAATTCACTTGAACCTAAGGGTAAATAAAGGGTAGAGTCTGAATCTACCCTTAGGTGTAGATTCTACCTACCCACCCTTAGATAAAGGGTAGGGACTGAACATAACTTAGCTTGAGGTTAGTGTAAAGTAAGTTTGCGGTCTAGATTTGGGCATTAAAAAAGTAAAAGTATATAAAGCAGACGTGGAGAATTGCACGTTAACAAGTGCATAATATTTAGAATACCCGTATTTCCGAATGTATTAAACATAACTGAATGTATAAATATCTGGTTTCATTTGCATTCTACATCAATACCACACCGGTTTGACCTCTACTAAAGACGTTAATAGTAACAATTCTAGTAATATATAAATATTTTGTTGATCGGAGAGACGTTATAAAAGCCACAAGTCAGGCCTGGCCGCTTTCAGTCTTGTGTTCTTGGTCGTCGTTGTCGGTCGTGAGGCGTTGAAAAGTTAATTTCCATTAGGCGTTTTCCAACAATTTATGTGTCAATGAGATTTATACCACATTTGCTGCGCAGCAGGTTCCAGAAGGAAATCGAGTATGTAAACTTTTCGGTTGCGACGAGAGATAAACACAATTTTTAATTAATTCGCCTGGTCGGCGATCATTCGCTGGTTGCGTGATCTGAGCGAGGAGTCCCGTCTGATTTAATTAAAAATTAGAAAGTATTAATAATTAGTTTATCAGCTCGGTGAGGTTTATAACGAATCTGATATAAGTAAATCTGATAATAAGTTAAGCTCTACATCTAAGCTCTTAGCTCTATCTCTCTATCTCGCTTAGAGCCCAATAGCTCTAATATAATGAGTTCAGGTTGGGGTTGAGTTCAGGTCTTATTAGGCCCACTCAATCAATTTTGAAATAAAATACAAATGAATTTTTGCTATAGTTTGGCGACCGTGTGTCGTTGATTAAAACATGACAATTCGTAAAACAAAAAATTATTCTTCCTCTCACTCTTTCAAGACTGATCAAAAACCTCCAAGTGAAGAAAGGCAGCAGGACAGCCAACAGCGGCAACAACAAGGAACTACACGTCCTCACTCGGCTCCATTACGTACCTTAACCTCCTTGAACGTCGCAATTCACTAAAATGGTCCAGGGCGCAGACGTTCGTGCTTACGTCACCAAACAGCAAATTTCAGATATCGACATAAGGTAAAATGAGTTATTGAGTATTGAACCAGTTTATTTTTGAATGATTCTGCGCAGCAATAAGGTTTAAATGTTGGCTATTGTAACCAATGGAATGTGGGTGTTTTTAGTCACCTACCACAAAGCGTAAACATGTCATCAAAAGAAACATGCCATTAGGTCTTGCTGTAACAAACTTACTGCTTGTAAAATCTGTTTCAGCAAGTGACATAAACATGTTCCAAACTGGTTTCACTCTATAGATTGTAGGTATTTAGACGCTTGACAGTAACTGAAACATTCCACTGGATATCAAGATGTCCTTCTGCTGCAATAAACCTATTCTGTCGTAATGCAGAAGTTTTGAACATGTTCCAAACCTGTTCCAGCCAATGAAATGTGTGTATTTAGTCACTTACTACAGAATTAAAACATGCAATCGGAAGAAACATGTCATTAAGGCTTGCTGGAACAAACCTACTGCTTCAGGTATGAAGTCTGTTTCAGCAAGTGTCATAAACATGTTCCAAACTGATTCCATTCTATAGATTGTAGGTATTTAGACGCGTGACAGTAACTGAAACATTCTACTGGATATCTAGATGTCCTTCTGCTGCAATAAACCTATTCTGTCGTAATGCAGAAGTTTTGAACATGTTCCAAACCTGTTCCAGCCAATGGAATGTGTGTATTTAGTCACTTACTACAAAACTAAAACTTGTAATGGGAAAAACATGTCATTAAGGCTTGCTGGAACAAACCTAATGCTTCTTATATAAAGTCTGTTTCAGCAAGGTCATAAACATGTTTCAAACTGGTTCCATTCTATGGATTGTAGGTATTTAGAAGCTTGGCAGTAACTGAAACATTCCACTGAATATCAAGATGTCCTTCGGCTGCAATAAAGCTATTCTGTAGTATTGCAGAAGTTTTGAGCATGTTCCAAACCTGTTCCAGCCAATGGAATGTGTGTATTTAGTCACTTACTACAAAACTAAAACATTTAATCGAAAGAAAAATGTCATTTGGTCTTGATGGAACAAACCTACTGTTTCCTATATAGAGTCTGTATCAGCAAGTGTTATAAACATGTTCCAAACTGGTTCCATTCTATAGATTGTAGGTATTTAGACGCGTGGTAGAAACTGAAACAATCCATTGGATATCTAGATGTCCTGCTGCAATAAACCTATTCTGTCGTAATGCAGAAGTTTTGAACATGTTCCAAACCTGTTCCAGCCAATGGAATGTGTGTATTTAGTCACTTACTACAAAACTAAAACTTGTAATGGGAAAAACATGTCATTAAGGCTTGCTGGAACAAACCTAATGCTTCTTATATAAAGTCTGTTTCAGCAAAGTCATAAACATGTTTCAAACTGGTTCCATTCTATAGATTGTAGGTATTTAGAAGCGTGGCAGTAACTGAAACATTCCACTGAATATCAAGATGTCCTTCGGCTGCAATAAAGCTATTCTGTAGTATTGCAGAAGTTTTGAGCATGTTCCAAACCTGTTCCAGCCAATGGAATGTGTGTATTTAGTCACTTACTACAAAACTAAAACATTTAATCGAAAGAAAAATGTCATTAGGTCTTGATGGAACAAACCTACTGTTTCCTATATAGAGTCTGTATCAGCAAGTGTTATAAACATGTTCCAAACTGGTTCCATTCTATAGATTGTAGGTATTTAGACGCGTGGCAGAAACTGAAACAATCCACTGGATATCTAGATGTCCTTCTGCTGCAATAAACCTATTTTGTCGTAATGCAGAAGTTTTGAGCATGTTCCAAACCTGTTCCAGCCAATGGAATGTGTGTATTTAGTCACTTACTACAAAACTAAAACTTGTAATGGGAAAAACATGTCATTAAGGCTTGCTGGAACAAACCTAATGCTTCTTATATAAAGTCTGTTTCAGCAAAGTCATAAACATGTTCCAAACTGGTTCCATTCTATAGATTGTAGGTATTTAGAAGCGTGGCAGTAACTGAAACATTCCACTGAATATCAAGATGTCCTTCGGCTGCAATAAAGCTATTCTGTAGTATTGCAGAAGTTTTGAGCATGTTCCAAACCTGTTCCAGCCAATGGAATGTGTGTATTTAGTCACTTACTACAAAACTAAAACATTTAATCGAAAGAAAAATGTCATTTGGTCTTGATGGAACAAACCTACTGTTTCCTATATAGAGTCTGTATCAGCAAGTGTTATAAACATGTTCGAAACTGGTTCCATTCTATAGATTGTAGGTATTTAGACGCGTGGTAGAAACTGAAACAATCCATTGGATATCTAGATGTCCTGCTGCAATAAACCTATTCTGTCGTAATGCAGAAGTTTTGAACATGTTCCAAACCTGTTCCAGCCAATGGAATGTGTGTATTTAGTCACTTACTACAAAACTAAAACTTGTAATGGGAAAAACATGTCATTAAGGCTTGCTGGAACAAACCTACTGCTTCCTATATAAAGTCTGTTTCAGCAAGGTCATAAACATGTTTCAAACTGGTTCCATTCTATAGATTGTAGGTATTTAGAAGCGTGGCAGTAACTGAAACATTCCACTGAATATCAAGATGTCCTTCGGCTGCAATAAAGCTATTCTGTAGTATTGCAGAAGTTTTGAGCATGTTCCAAACCTGTTCCAGCCAATGGAATGTGTGTATTTAGTCACTTACTACAAAACTAAAACATTTAATCGAAAGAAAAATGTCATTTGGTCTTGATGGAACAAACCTACTGTTTCCTATATAGAGTCTGTATCAGCAAGTGTTATAAACATGTTCCAAACTGGTTCCATTCTATAGATTGTAGGTATTTAGACGCGTGGTAGAAACTGAAACAATCCATTGGATATCTAGATGTCCTGCTGCAATAAACCTATTCTGTCGTAATGCAGAAGTTTTAAACATGTTCCAAACCTGTTCCAGCCAATGGAATGTGTGTATTTAGTCACTTACTACAAAACTAAAACTTGTAATGGGAAAAACATGTCATTAAGGCTTGCTGGAACAAACCTAATGCTTCTTATATAAAGTCTGTTTCAGCAAGGTCATAAACATGTTTCAAACTGGTTCCATTCTATGGATTGTAGGTATTTAGAAGCTTGGCAGTAACTGAAACATTCCACTGAATATCAAGATGTCCTTCGGCTGCAATAAAGCTATTCTGTAGTATTGCAGAAGTTTTGAGCATGTTCCAAACCTGTTCCAGCCAATGGAATGTGTGTATTTAGTCACTTACTACAAAACTAAAACATTTAATCGAAAGAAAAATGTCATTAGGTCTTGATGGAACAAACCTACTGTTTCCTATATAGAGTCTGTATCAGCAAGTGTTATAAACATGTTCCAAACTGGTTCCATTCTATAGATTGTAGGTATTTAGACGCGTGGCAGAAACTGAAACAATCCACTGGATATCTAGATGTCCTTCTGCTGCAATAAACCTATTTTGTCGTAATGCAGAAGTTTTGAGCATGTTCCAAACCTGTTCCAGCCAATGGAATGTGTGTATTTAGACACTTACTACAAAACTAAAACTTGTAATGGGAAAAACATGTCATTAAGGCTTGCTGGAACAAACCTAATGCTTCTTATATAAAGTCTGTTTCAGCAAAGTCATAAACATGTTCCAAACTGGTTCCATTCTATAGATTGTAGGTATTTAGAAGCGTGGCAGTAACTGAAACATTCCACTGAATATCAAGATGTCCTTCGGCTGCAATAAAGCTATTCTGTAGTATTGCAGAAGTTTTGAGCATGTTCCAAACCTGTTCCAGCCAATGGAATGTGTGTATTTAGTCACTTACTACAAAACTAAAACATTTAATCGAAAGAAAAATGTCATTTGGTCTTGATGGAACAAACCTACTGTTTCCTATATAGAGTCTGTATCAGCAAGTGTTATAAACATGTTCCAAACTGGTTCCATTCTATAGATTGTAGGTATTTAGACGCGTGGTAGAAACTGAAACAATCCATTGGATATCTAGATGTCCTGCTGCAATAAACCTATTCTGTCGTAATGCAGAAGTTTTGAACATGTTCCAAACCTGTTCCAGCCAATGGAATGTGTGTATTTAGTCACTTACTACAAAACTAAAACTTGTAATGGGAAAAACATGTCATTAAGGCTTGCTGGAACAAACCTAATGCTTCTTATATAAAGTCTGTTTCAGCAAAGTCATAAACATGTTTCAAACTGGTTCCATTCTATAGATTGTAGGTATTTAGAAGCGTGGCAGTAACTGAAACATTCCACTGAATATCAAGATGTCCTTCGGCTGCAATAAAGCTATTCTGTAGTATTGCAGAAGTTTTGAGCATGTTCCAAACCTGTTCCAGCCAATGGAATGTGTGTATTTAGTCACTTACTACAAAACTAAAACATTTAATCAAAAGAAAAATGTCATTAGGTCTTGATGGAACAAACCTACTGTTTCCTATATAGAGTCTGTATCAGCAAGTGTTATAAACATGTTCCAAACTGGTTCCATTCTATAGATTGTAGGTATTTAGACGCGTGGCAGAAACTGAAACAATCCACTGGATATCTAGATGTCCTTCTGCTGCAATAAACCTATTTTGTCGTAATGCAGAAGTTTTGAGCATGTTCCAAACCTGTTCCAGCCAATGGAATGTGTGTATTTAGTCACTTACTACAAAACTAAAACTTGTAATGGGAAAAACATGTCATTAAGGCTTGCTGGAACAAACCTACTGCTTCCTATATAAAGTCTGTTTCAGCAAGGTCATAAACATGTTTCAAACTGGTTCCATTCTATAGATTGTAGGTATTTAGAAGCGTGGCAGTAACTGAAACATTCCACTGAATATCAAGATGTCCTTCGGCTGCAATAAAGCTATTCTGTAGTATTGCAGAAGTTTTGAACATGTTCCAAACCTGTTCCAGCCAATGGAATATGTATATTGAGTCACTTACTACAAAACTAAAACATGCAGTCGGAAGAAACATGTCATTAAGGCTTGCTGGAATAAACCCACTGCTTCCTAGGTAAAGTCTGTTTCAGCAAGTGTCATAAACATGTTCCAAACCGGTTCCATTCGATAGATTGTAGATATTTAGACGCGTGACAGTAACTGAAACATTCCACTGGATATCAAGATGTCCTTCTGCTGCAATAAACCTATTCTGTCGTAATGCAGTAATTTTGAGCATGTTCCAAACCTGTTCCACCCAATAAAATGTGTGTGTATTTAGTCACTTACTACAGAACTAAAACATTTAATCGAAAGAAACATGTCATTAGGTCTTGATGGAACAAACCTACTGCTTCCGGTATAAAGTCTGTTTCAGCAAGTGTTATTAACATGTTCCAACCAATAAAATGCTGCTATTTAGTCACGTGACATAAAACAAAACATCCCATTGGTTACAACATGGCAACACCGCCGGAACAAACCCATATTTCTTTCAGTACGAGTTCGCAATCCGATTCTTGTCCATTTGGTTTCCAGAAAATGCAGTTTCGAACCCAAGAAGTCTGCTCAGCAGTCCGGCAGCGGTCAGAAGGACCAGAAGAACGCGGACAAGCCGTACGGAGCCTGGGGGCCGACTTTCAAGAACAAAGAACACTTCGGCAGTTTACACTATTGTTGAACGACTACCGCGCAGGCGCGCGCCTCTGCGCTGTCGACCATTTTACACAGTTTTAGGTTAGGTTACTAATTATTAGTGTTACACTTGTACGTCGCCGACTAACAAAATGTGAGGTACTCAATATAGCTTTCGCAAAAAGGAAAACAATCCAAACTTTCTCGTATGATTTATTCATCGATCTTCACGTTGTGAACGGTTGTACGATCTTATGTCTATCCTTGGAGAAGTGTCTGGCCCAGACCTTCTCGAAGGTCAACAGCAACGTTGCCAGGCAGAAGCCTGAAAGGTACGTAAAGGATCATTTCCGTAACGTAACATCTGTCACTTACCGAAGAACAACACGAAGAAACTGCCCTGCATATCGTCCATGTTGACGGTGTGATTGTTCACTTCGATTATGTGGCGGTTCTTCCAGCAACGGTCCTTCTGAGGCAGATAATTCTTGAGCCATTTTTCTATCAGGCCCACCTGGTGCAATCTCTTGATCCTGAGGAAGGTAGGTAATATGATTGGAACCAAAGGAACCATCGCATTTTTCATTATGACTGCATAGTGAGCAATGGGAATTACTCACTAGTCACTAAATATTCCTGTGATTTTTTGTCGTGGATAATGAGAATTATGCTTCACTGGGCAGTAGTGCGACACCACATTTTTCACCAAAGTTCTAATAAGCTATATCAATCTACTCATAAATAATCAGTAATTAGCAGCAATAATCAATATTATCTAACTGTTTTGTAATCTATGAAACCATGTCTTGTTTCATTAAAATTATATTGTGTATAATGAATATTACTCACTGTACGTAGTAGCATAATATGTCCTATGAGATCATGACTTGTATAAAAGTTATAGTGCGTAATAGGATTTATCCACATTTCGTAAATAGTTCAACCATTTGCTTCTTTGTTCTCTAAAATCAAGGCTCTTTTAAATTCTAGTGAATAATGAAAATTACTCACACCTAATCAATAATTACGAGTATTATTTAACAATTCTATTCTACAAAATTGTTTCAGTAAAATTACCCACTCGACATGAATTTTATGAATTTACAACAATAGTGAATAACGAGAATTACGCATTATTACACTCTCTAATTAATAACAACAATTACTCACTTAGGTAATAGTTATTATTCGACTCTTACGTTCTATAGAATACTGGCAACATCTATTTGAGCTCTGGTGATTAATGAGATGATTAATCACTCCTCGGTGATTTTTTAACTCTTTTATTGTATGAAGAGTGAGTAATACTCATTACAGTCATTACCTACGAAAGAAACCTATGACTCTTTGTTCTGTGAAATCATGTACGACTTTCTTGAACCTCTAGTGAATAATAAGAGTTACTCACACTTCGTTAATCATTTAATTTATGGAACTATGAGTTGTTTCAGCAATACCATAACCGACAATGAGATATAGTCACTATTGAATAGTAAACTATTTACTTTGCGTTCTATGGAACTATTGCTTTCTTAAAATAAAACTAGTGGGTAATGAATATTACTCACTCCTTGGTGACAGTTGAGTTCCATATTTTTTAACAAATATTTGTTTATTTCCCTACTTATTTTTTCGTTATTACTATACTTAGTGAACAATGATTATTACTCACTCCTCGTTAATTGTTGTCAAGTAAGGTGAGTCCTGCGCGATGACCATCGCCAGGTTTTCGTTAACGAACTCTTCCAAGCCTGCGCAATAACAGAAAGTACTATTAAATCAGTTGATGTCGATCAACCGTATACCGTGTGATCAAAAATTTTGAAATCTTGACCTATCGTCCTAATCTGAACACCCTCTGTCATCGACTGACCTAAGACAAAGTCGCAGCGTCCAGTCTCCAGATAGTGCGTCTTCATGATGTACTGCAGCCTCATCTTCCAGTCGATGAGCACGTGCTTACCCAGAGTCACGTCCTGGATTACGTCTTTGTTCTCGCCGTACTTCTTCCGGTAATCGTAGATCGTCCTGAACCTTTGATTGTTCAAATTCTGAAAGGTGTTCATTTAAAATATTTCGAGCGATCTTCGATTTCTTCTCACCATTATTTCGCTCTCGAGGAAGTTCCCCTCGCGGAAACTCCACGTGATCGTGTCCCTGTGGGCGATCAAATCGTCGATGGTCGTGATCGGTACGTCGATCTTGGGGAAGGTGAGGAAGGCGACCAGGTTCCCGCAGTACGTCGTAGCTAGCACCAGCACGACCAACCACCAGGCGCCCACTAGGATCCTAGCGCTGTCAGCGTACGGTAAATGCATACCACCTACACAATAGTGTTAGGGATTTATTAATTGGAAGAAACTGCGGTTTGTGGTTATGCATACGTTTAGCTGGATTCGGTCTCGAAAAGTTAGACCTTACCATCCCTAAGGAGGTGGTTGTGAATGGTAAGGGCAGTGAGAGACACGGGTCAAGTCCCATATGGTCCCTTGGACCAAAAGGTGTACCATTCTCCCTAATTTTTTGAAGTACTATTGGTTTTGCGTTGTAGTACCTTTTTCTATCCCTTTTATGCTCCCTACCCATACGCGTGACAATGTGATCGAAGTATGAATGGGTGTCAACCATGAACTTGGGGTTACGTACGCACTTACCCTGTTGGAGCAGAGCCCCATACATGTACCAGATGCAGTTCTGTATAGAAGACAAGCCTCCCTTCTTGGAGATCCCCTCGTGCTCGTACACCGGGCTGTACCTGTGTATGTAATACAGGCACGGTCCCATCGAGACAATAGCTGCACAGAGGCACAACCAAGTCTGTAAAGATCCCATTAGCTC
Source organism: Cryptocephalus moraei (assembly GCA_946251905.1). Lineage (NCBI taxonomy): Eukaryota > Metazoa > Arthropoda > Insecta > Coleoptera > Chrysomelidae > Cryptocephalus > Cryptocephalus moraei. The sequence continues at coordinate 19,848,997 of OX276464.1, read as the reverse complement.
TTCCCACATCCAGAACATGCGTACCGATACTCACGTCTCCTGTGAACGGCGAGATGAACAGCAGCGCCCTGCTGAGCTCCCGCGGCCTCGCCACGAGGAAGCTGTACGCCTGCGTGCTGACCGGCATCGTGTAGTTGATCGAAACCTTGTACCGGTCGGAGACGGTGACGGCACACGCTCCGAGCGCTACCGTCTTGTTCTTCACCATGTCGATGAGCTCCTGGGGCACGTTGTTCGTGAGGTAGCCCCACTGCTGGTCCGTGTAGTCGGCGGTCGTGTTCCGCCAGCTCGTCCTCTTGATCACGTCGACCTTGTAGGTGAAGTTCAGGTTCCTCGCGAGCTCCTTGATCACGTCGAAGACGAGGCCCCTGTACTCGGTCACGTCGCCGGTGTCGTTCGTCTTCAGGATCTGCCACGGCGGGTTCTGGAATCGACCGGGACTTAGGGAGAACCGTCGGCGGTTTTAAATATCATTGTACTTCACCGAACCTACAAGATCCATGGAGGTCCAGAACCAGAAGTAAGGAGATTCTACCGAATTATTCTGGTAACCTGTTGGTACCACCGTGGATAGTGGTACTTACGTGAAAGGAGATCTGCCACGGTGGGTTCTAGAATAGACTGGGGACTTTGGGGGAGTTTGGGGGAAACCAATGGGTTTCGAACCTCAACGGATTGAAATACCATTGTACTCCATTCAACCTATAAGATCCATGGAGATCCAGAACGACTAGGGAGTTGGAACCAAGCAAAGAGATCCTACCGATTTACTCTGGTAACCTGTTTGTACCACCTCGGATGTAGGTACTCATGTAAAAGAAGATCTGTTACGGTGGATTCTGGAATTGATTGGGGACTTAGGAGGAAACCTCTGGGTTCCGAACCTCAACGGATTGAAATACTCATGAACCATGGAGATCTGCAATGAATAGGGAGTTGGGCCCAAGTAAGGAAGTGATACTGATTTACTCTGGTCACCTGTTGCTACCATCTCGGATGTAGGTACTTACGTGAAAGGAGACCATCGGCAGGGTCTTCCCCCGGAACCCGTGCGAGACGTGGATGAACAGCTGATCCGTCATGGTGGCCCCGTCGGTCGGCCTCCACGTCCCGACGGAGATCAACTTCGTCTTCGACGTCTCGTTGACGGTCTGGTACTCGACGCCCCACGTATCGCCGGTCTTCATCTTCCAGAAGGTGCAGTTGTCGCAGATGCCGTACTTCGCGAGGTATTTCTAGAGAGCGGGTATGGGTAAGACGTCGCTTTCGAATTAAGACATTCGTTTTTACCTTGGTCGAGGAGAGGAGGAAGTGCTTCCTCTCCGCCTTGGTCGGCCTGATGGCGTCCCATTCCTCGTCCGAAACTTGGGCGGCCGTCTCGAACTCGTCGATGGTGGCGTCCTCTAGGGCCCTGCAGAAACCGGTCAGGAGCTCCTCGATCTGGCACTGCCTTCCCCACTTGAAATGGC